>CM054945.1:5659766-6125394 GCA_029168755.2 Tillandsia fasciculata
CGTGCGGATCCCGGCACCGTGCACCCGTTTTGCGTGCGGACTTCCCGTTTTTGCGTGCGGACTCCGGCACCGTGCACCGTTTTGCGTGCGGACTCTGTTTTGCGTGCGGACTCCGGCGGCGTGCACCGTTTTTGGTGCGGACTCCGGCGGCGTGCTCCGTTTTGCGTGCGGACTCCGGCGGCGTGCTCCGTTTTGCGTGCGGACTCCGGCAGCGGCATCGTTTGCGTGCGGATCGCGTGGAGGCCAATTGCAAGTGTCTACGAGCAATTGGTGGCAAATCGAGGTGGGTGGCCTTATCTCCAAGTTTTATGGACTGTACAGTATTTCTACTGATGTAGGACTATGCATGATAGTTTATTTCATTGTGTAGCATGCTAGATTGTAGGAATTGTTATTCCTTTTATCATCTGTTAATATAGTTATCTTGGAACTTGACCTAGCACCCCCGTCATATGTTGCATGTGTAACCAGACCAGTAGAAAACCCTCACTTGGGCTAGGGTTATTTATGCTTAGACATCCACACTGTTCTTTCATTCCTGGACATAGTGTTTTCCTCGCCCGGGTAGTGGGCCGAGAGGTCGGGACTTGCTTTTAGTGTGGGATGCTTTTGCACTCTTGCTTGGGAGCAGAGTGGAGTCTGGTAGTTGTAGCGGGTTTGCTTAGTCCAGGTCGTAGGGAGCCGTTGAGTAGACGGTAGTCCCGGGCCGTCGAGTATCTTCCGGTCCGTGTTGTTGGGAACCGTTGGGGTTGACGGTGGTCCCAGGTCGTTGAGTGTTGTCCGACCTGTTTGTTACCCTGAGTTGTGGGTCGTTCCTGGCTGTGGAGTATCTCCAGCCAGTGTGCTTTGTGCTGCGAGCTGTTGGAGAGGCTAGTGTCTCGTGTTTCGAGTTAGCCGATCAGCTGAGTCGTCGAGAGTGCTCCGACTGTTGTGCGAGATATTTGGGGATCTTGAGTCCTACCGTTCTGAGAGTGAGCGTGGATTTTGACTAGCCTGCATATGCCAATGTTTGATACTCTATGCCGCGCCGTTTTCCTCAGTTGGAGTCGCGCCCTGAGATGCCGCTGTGGATCGATGGTTGGCCTGTTGAGGCAGTGCGCAGTGGTTGGCCTGTTGAGGCAGTTTTGCGCGAGGGATGAGTTAGTCGGACAGGACGCCCCACGTAAATCCCGTCCTCATGTGGATGTGTGGTAGTGGGCAGGTGCGTTCCTAGTCGACAGGCGCAGGCTTGACTGGACCCTTTGAGGCAGTCAGTTCGATTGGGTCGATTGAGCACCTTGGGTGCGAGTGGTTCATTTACTTTCCTCTGTTCCACTTTTTGAGTATCTAGATAGAGGCATGGTAGCTGTAGAGTAGTTCCAGCTTTTCTTGTTCAGATTTCATTGCATTATTATCTTTTACCTCTAGTAGACTTGGTGGGCAGACCGTTGGACTTGTTGACGGCACCCACTGAGAACTACTGTGGGAAGTAGTTCTCACACCCGTCGTGGTGTCTTTTCCCCAGGGACTTCTTCTTCTGTTCCTGTGCTCCTGTTGCTGATCCTTCTGACCGAGGCGAGGGAGTCGCGAGCTAGTTCCCTACCCGTCGTTGGAGTGTAGCGGTACCCCTTCAGAGGAGAGCTTCAGTTGATTAGTTTACTTCTTTTACTCTGTTGAGAGACCTTTGTTGTGAGGTATAGAGTTGTACTTTATTTTACAGTTTGAGAGACTGTTGTAGTGAGGATATTTTGTATCGAGAGTTGTACACTGATGTATTTATTGGAGATATCTCCCTTTTGAGTTTTGTATCAGAGGACTTTTTATACGATCGTATTTGGGAGATGGATATTGTATTATTTCAGTTGTACAGGGTTGGGATTTCAGTTTTTAGTAGTTTACTTTCAGCTCTGATATCTGTATACTGTAGTTGTTTCTTTCTGCAGGTTAGACGCTTCGTCTGTACGGCAGTTTCCGTACAGATGGCGGATCTGTTGGCGAGCCCGGGTCGCAGTTTCGACCCCGGGGCGTGACAGTTCGGCGGCCACCCTCGACTCGACGGCAATCCGGGGAGTCCCCGGGCTTCGCGGCTTCACCCGGAGCACACCCTAGACGCCAGAACGCGACTGCCATGGGCCAAGTTGCAAGAAACCCCACCGAAGCCAAGGACTCGCCTCGCCGGAAACCGAGGAAGAAGAAAAAGATGGTGGCCCGGCGGCGCGCGGCGGTTCTGGGCGTCGGGGCTCTTCGAAATAACCCTCTGGTGGCCGAGAATACTCCAGTGGGACTTTGGAAGGGTCTCAAGCCCCAGGTTACTTCCCTCCCAACTCACCCTAAAGCAAGGTTGAAAACTTGCTTTTCCGGCGAGGCGGCGTGGCGGCCGGCTGCGTGCGGTTCGGGAATCACAGAGGAGGAGGAGAGGAGTCGTTGGTGCGGTTACAAGCAATGCGGCTAGGGCTAGGGCAATCGGACCAGGTTTCAAAAATTTAAAACTAATTGGGACAAAACTTCAATAAACCCCCCCAACTCTCCATCTTTCAAACTAGGTCCCCTCACTGTACCACCACCTTGCACCGAAGACCCTCTCCGCCAATTCTCTCGCCATTCGACACATACAATGTAAGGATTTTTCGCAAAATAGTGCGAAACTCTGAGTATTTCATGCTTTTCGAGGCTACCGGGTCGTCAAACTAAAAAATGGACACCACCACGACGTCCGGCTCGACGAAATCTATAAAGTAGTGATTTTAGTTTGTCGCATTCGATCCCCTACAATTTTAAAAACCTCAAATACGGTGAAATAAACAGTTCTGCACGCTTTACGATGCTTCTGGCTCGTCAAACAGAAATTTGGTCAACGCCACTCTGCGCTCAGAACGACGACGCCATTCAAATCGACTACCTGGATCGTCAGATTCGGACTCCAGACAGTCGATCGGTCGATGTTGGCTCGCGAGGGAATTAAATCAGGGAGTTACTATTTATTTCCCTAATCACTTAAGTCGCGGGTGTCACGCCCCGGGGTCGAACTGCGACCCGGGCTCGCCAACAGATCCGCCGTCTGTGCGGAAACTGCCGCACAGACGAAGCGTCCAACCTGGAAAAAGAGATCTAGCTATACAAGTATCAGAGCAGGAAAGAAGCTAAGCTGAAAGAGTAAACTGTAACCAGGAGTCACTAAGTAAAAGAGTTCAGGTACAAAAACCACAGTCTCCCAAAATCGGGTACAACATCACTATCTAGTACAAAAGTGGGAAAACAAAAATACCCGAGACTCTACCTCGAACTCTACACCCCCGGCAGGTACTAATCAGCTATGCCCTTGCCGCGGTCCGAAGACTCCGCACGAACCGACCCAGGAGCGGCCACCGCCTCGGAAGCACCTGTCACACACACAGCGGGTGTGAGATCAACTCAAAAGTCAGATCTCAGTGGGTACCGATGTCCGATCCACGGTAGCCCACCAAGTTCCCTGGAGGTAACAGGTAGCAGATAGAGAGATAGATAGATAGATAGATAGCTGAAAGCTGTAAATGAGTCTATCACTAAATGAAGTATGCAATGCAATGCAATATGAAATGACCAACCGCTCATGCCATTTCCCCCGCAGCCACCTGGTAACTCGGCCAGGGGCAAACTCACACCTGGTATCTCGGCCAGGGAAAATACCCACCTGGTAACTCGGCCAGGGAAAACACTCACCTGGTAACTCGGCCAGGGAAAACTCCTCCTGGTATCGCGGCCAGGAGAAATACTCACCTGGTAACTCGGCCAGGGGAAACGCCCTCCTGGTAACTCAGCCGGGGCGTCGAATACCTAACGGTGTATTCCAGAACGAACACCTATGAGCATAACACTGTCTTGGTCGGAAACACAACCCTCGACTCACACGGCTGCTTCACATTTACCTGACATCCCAAGGACACATCGCCTTTGCATTTGCAAGCCAAAAATGGGCATTCCGTGGCATTTTCGGAAGAAACCAACCCACCTGCGAGGAATCCGCAATCCGCGCGCCAAACAGAGGTCCCGGTGTGATCCAACAGCTCCTCGCAGCGCTACGCGTACACCGACCACGTAGAAAGTCAACGCTAAGTCACCACTGCGGAAAAAGGCGGAAAAAGGGATCAGAAAGCCCGCGGTCGAAACCCGCGCTCGACACGACGTAAAAACCCTACCCGGCGACGAAGAACGTCGGGCGTTGCGCGGAAAACCCCGCAGCACAGAACAACCCACGGCGCGCAGCTCGAGCCAGGCCCTGCGCGGTGACAGCTAGCCGCGCGGCCGCTAGTGCCGCGCGGCCCAAGAACTGCCCACGCAGCGCCTGCAGCGCCGTGCGCCAAGCGCGCGGCCTGCAAGGCCGCGGGGCCCCAAGGGCACCCGCCGCGGTGCCCTGCAGTGCCGCGCGCCTAGCGCGCGGCCTGCAGGGCCGCGGGGCCCAAGGGGGCCGCCGCGCGGCCCGCTGCAGTGCCGCGCGCCTGGCGCGCGGCCTGCAGGGCCGCGGGCCCCAAGGGCACCCGCGCGGGCCCTGCAGTGCCGCGCGCCTGGCGCGCGGCCTGCAGGGCCGCGGGGCCCAGGGGGCCGCCGCGGGCCCCTGCAGTGCCGCGCGCCTGGCGCGCGGCCTGCAGGGCCGCGGGGCCCCAAGGGCACCCGCGCGGTCCCTGCAGTGCCGCGCGCCTAGCGCGCGGCCTGCAGGGCCGCGGGGCCCAAGGGGGCCGCCGCGCGCCCTCTGCAGTGCCGCGCGCCTGGCGCGCGGCCTGCAGGGCCGCGGGGCCCCAAGGGCACCCGCGCGGTGCCCTGCAGTGCCGCGCGCCTAGCGCGCGGCCTGCAGGGCCGCGGGGCCCAAGGGGGCCGCCGCGCGGCCCTCTGCAGTGCCGCGCGCCTGGCGCGCGGCCTGCAGGGCCGCGGGGCCCCAAGGGCACCCGCGCGGTGCCCTGCAGTGCCGCGCGCCTAGCGCGCGGCCTGCAGGGCCGCGGGGCCCAAGGGGGCCGCCGCGCGGCCTCTGCAGTGCCGCGCGCCTAGCGCGCGGCCTGCAGGGCCGCGGGGCCCCAAGGGCGCCCGCGCGGTGCCCTGCAGTGCCGCGCGCCTAGCGCGCGGCCTGCAGGGCCGCGGGGCCAAGGGGGCCGCCGCGCGGCCCTCTGCAGTGCCGCGCGCCTGGCGCGCGGCCTGCAGGGCCGCGGGGCCCCAAGGGCGCCCGCGCGGTGCCCTGCAGTGCCGCGCGCCTAGCGCGCGGCCTGCAGGGCCGCGGGGCCCAAGGGGGCGCCGCGCGCCCCTGCAGTGCCGCGCGCCTGGCGCGCGGCCTGCAGGGGCGCGGGGCCCAAGGGCGCCCGCGCGTGCCCTGCAGTGCCGCGCGCCAGCGCGCGGCCTGCGGTGTCGCGCGGCACAGGCCCGCCCGCGCGGCACCCTGCAGTGCCGCGCGCCAAGCGCGCGGCCTGCAGGGGCCGCGGGGCCCAGGGGCCACCGCGCGGCATCCCTGCAGTGCCGCGCGCCCAGCGCGCGGCCTGCAGGGCCGCGGGTCCCAGGGGCGCCGCGCGGCACCCCTGCAGTGCCGCGCGCCCAGCGCGCGGCCTGCAGGGCCGCGGGGCACAGGCGCCCCCGCGCGCGGCCTGCCAGGCCGCGCGGCCTGCATGCCGCAGCTCCGGCATAACCCCGCCCTGCTGCGCAGCAAGGCAGCAGGGCGTGCGCCGCGCGCGGCGATCACGCGCACGTGAAGCGACGCACACCGCGCCACGTGCCGCCGCAACTTCGCAAGCGACTCAGCAGCGCCACAGCTCGGACAACCAGTCCGAGAGCCAAAGCAGCAGGAAGAAAAAGAAGAAAAAGAAAAGAAATGGAGAGGAGAGAAGAGAAAATCCAAATAAAACTCAACACACCAACCTCCAAGTTGGTTGCCTCGCTCGCTTCGCTCGGTCCACCTCCTCGCGGCGAAGTTCCAAGGTCCAAGAAACTCCTTCTTCTTCCTCCTCTCTTCTTCTTCCTCTTCCCTTAGCCTCAGCCCAAGAGCCCCAACAAGCTGCTGCTTCTCAATTGGAGCAGGGGATGGAGAGGTGGCGAGGGAAGTGATGGCTCCTAATAAATGCCAGCACTTTGCATTAATTAAGGCATGGGTAAAAAAAATATTAATAAGGGAGTTAATTAATTCCCACCAATCTCTTAATTAGCTCCACCAACTATACAGCCAAGCCACTCCCTCACAACAACACAAAAGCAAACATTAACATAAAGTCTAATTAAAATAATAAAATAATCCAAAAAAACCAACCATAACTCACTTTTTGCCTTCGGGTCTTCCGCCGCCGCCCGGAACCACCCGAACCCCGCTGTAATTCGAAAATACACGCGTTCACGCCTTTTTCCAGTCAAAAAGCTCGTCGGTGGAGTCAGAAAGCTCAATCCAAAAACCGGTGCATTACACTCTCCCCCCCTTCAAATGGTTTCGTCCTCGAAACCCAAAAAGCTCAAAAGTCAGGAGGGGGCCTCAAATAGGTGTGGGTAGGTAGTCCTCATCTCATCCTCGGGCTCCCATGTAGCCTCTCTCTCATCATGGTGGCTCCACAATACCTTCACATAAGGTATGACCCGACTTCGCAATTCTCTCGTCTCTCTAGCAAGAATTCGAATCGGGCGCTCCTGGAAGTGTAGATCCTCGTCCAGCTCCAAAGAAGTGAAGTCCACAACGTGAGAGGGATCATAGACATACCTCCTCAACACCGACACATGAAAAACATCATGAGTACCGGCTAGCCGCGGCGGTAGAGCAATCCGATAGGCAACAGGTCCAACACGCTCCAAAATCTCAAAAGGGCCGATAAAACGCGGGCTCAACTTCCCGCGCACCCCAAAGCGCCGAATCCCACGAGTGGGCGAGACTTTCAAAAACACATGGTCTCCCACCAGAAACTCCAAGTCTCGCCGCCTCCTATCGGCGTAGCTCTTTTGTCGGCTCTGAGCGGTGACCAAGTGGCGCCGAATAACCTTGACCTTTTCTTCAGCTTCCAAAAGCAAGTCAGGCCCCAAAGTTTTTCTTTCACCCACGTCACTCCAACAAAGAGGCGATCGACACTTCCTACCATACAATGCTTCAAAAGGTGCCATCTGAATACTCGCCTGGAAGCTATTGTTGTAGGCAAACTCTGCTAGTCTCAAGTGTCGATCCCAACTGCCACCAAAGCTCAGGACACAAGCTCTCAACATGTCCTCCAAAGTCTGAATAGTCCGCTCAGACTGTCCGTCGGTCTGTGGGTGAAAGGCAGTGCTGAACTGAAGCTGGGTCCCCATAGCCGTCTGCAAGCTCCTCCAAAACTGAGAGGTAAACCTGGGATCCCTATCTGATACAATAGAAGCTGGCACACCATGAAGCCTCACGATCTCGTCAAGATATAAGTGTGCTAAACTCTCCAAGGCCCAACCCGACTGAATCGGCAGAAAGTGAGCTGATTTAGTCAACCGATCAACGATCACCCAGATAGCATCGGCTCCTCTCTGAGTCCTCGGCAGACCCACAATAAAATCCATGGTGACACAATCCCATTTCCACTCAGGGATTGGTAGGCTTTGTAACTTGCCAGCGGGAACCTGGTGTTCCGCCTTAACCTGTTGGCAAGTTAGACAGTGGGCCACAAACCTACCAACATCCCTCTTCATGCCTGGCCACCAAAACTGTGCTTTAAAATCCCTATACATCTTAGTTCCCCCAGGGTGGAGGGTGTAAGGTGTATAGTGAGCCTCTCTCAGGATCAGCTCTCTAATGTCCAAATCCGCCGGCACACAAATGCGGTCCCTGTACCTGAGTACTCCCGCAACATCCACTGAAAAGTCCCTGCTCTGTCCAAGCTGCATCTGGTCTCGAATCCTGAGAAGATAGGGGTCCCCACTCTGCTTCTCTCTAATCCTGTCCAGAAGAGTGGGCTGCAAGACCATAGACATAAGTCTTGCAGAATCCCCCGGTGACACCACCTCTATATCCAAACTCCTCAGCTGCTCTCTCAGTGGTCTCTGCTGGGTAATAAGCATACTCAAAGTCTGCCCTGCTCGCCTGCTCAAAGCATCCGCGACCACGTTAGCCTTGCCGGGATGATATAGAATGCTCAAGTCATAATCCTTTAACAGCTCAAGCCACCTGCGCTGCCTCAGGTTGAGTTCTTTCTGGGTGAAAAGATATTTCAAACTCTGATGATCAGTGAAGATCTCACAGCGCTCGCCATACAAATAGTGCCGCCAGAGCTTCAAGGCAAAAACAACCGCAGCTAACTCCAAGTCGTGTGTAGGGTAATTCTTCTCGTAATCCTTTAACTGACGGGAAGCATAGGCAATTACCCTACCGTGCTGCATCAACACGCATCCAAGGCCGCTGTGGGAGGCATCACTGTAAATCACAAACCCCTCCCCCATGACTGGTAGTGCAAGCACTGGCGCTGTAATCAACCTCTGCTTCAATTCCTCGAAGCTTTGTTGGCACTGCTCTGACCAAACAAATTTTACCCCTTTCTTGGTCAGTCTAGTGAGGGGGGTAGAGAGCTTCGCAAAGCCCTCCACAAAACGACGGTAGTAGCCTGCAAGGCCCAAGAAACTCCGAATCTCTGTCACCGTCGTGGGTCTAGGCCAATCCCGAACTGAAACAATCTTCGTCGGGTCCACTGCCACTCCTGCGGCTGAAACGATGTGGCCTAGAAAAGAAACCTCCCGTAGCCAAAAGGCGCATTTCTTCAACTTCGCATACAGCTTCTTCTCCCTCAGAAGCTGTAGTACAACCCTCAGGTGCTCCTCGTGCTCAAGGTCACTACGGGAATAGATCAAAATGTCGTCGATGAAAACCACCACAAAACGGTCCAAGTACGGCTGAAAGACTCGGTTCATCAAGTCCATAAACGCCGCCGGGGCATTCGTCAAACCAAAAGGTAACACTGTAAACTCGTAATGCCCATACCGAGTCCTAAACGCCGTCTTGGACACATCCTCGGCCCTCACCCTCAGCTGGTGGTAACCGGACTGGAGATCTATCTTCGAGAAAACCGTGGCTCCCTGAAGCTGATCAAACAGATCGTCAATCCGAGGAAGTGGATACTTGTTCTTGACGGTCACTTTATTCAACTCTCTGTAGTCCACACAAAGCCTAAGCGACCCGTCCTTCTTCTTTACAAATAAGAATCGGGGCTCCCCAAGGAGAAACACTAGGACGAATAAACCCGCGATCCAAGAGATCCTGAAGCTGAGCCTTTAATTCTCTCAATTCTGCCGGTGCCATTCTGTAGGGTGCCTTAGAGATCGGCGTAGTTCCAGGAACCACGTCAATCACAAACTCAATCTCTCGATCCGGCGGCATAGAAGATAACTCAGGAGGGAAAACATCTGGATACTCTCGGACTATAGGAATGTCCTCGAGCCCAGGCATCGCCGTAGGCACCTCTACAACAGTGGCTAAGAAAGCAACACAACCTCGACTCATCAACTGTCGTGCCCTGGCTGAAGAGATCGTCGCTGCAAAAAGCGTGCTCTGGCAACCTCTGTAGACATACTCTCCCTGGCCCGGCTCCCGGAGAGTCACAGTCCTCTCTCGACAATCAATAGTGGCGTAATACTGAGTCAACCAATCCATACCCAATATTACGTCGAAATCCTGGAGCTGGCGAAGGACAAAAAGATCAACAGGCAAAATCCAAGGCCCTAACTGCACAGGGCAGGACCAACAGCACTCATCAACGTGCAAAACGTGATCGGGTATCTGAACCTCACGAGCACAAGGCAACGGTCCTATCTCAAGCCCATGCATGGATGCAAATGCCTTACTGATGAATGAATGTGATGCTCCAGTATCAAACAAAGCTCTAGTGCGAGTAGAGGAGATGAGAATAATACCTGCCACAACGTGGCCAGCTGCCCCCGAGTCCTCGACCTGTGAGGTATACACCCTGCCGCTCGGGGGTGGTCGTCTGTCAGACTGCCGCGACGAAGTGGCCCTGTCCCCCTGGCCAACGCCTACCGAAGATCCGCCCGTCTGATAGGGCGGTGAAGGGAGAGTCGAAGCTGCCGATGCTGATGATGCCCCAGCTGTAGGACAAGACCATGATCTGTGCCCTGCCTGTCCACACCGGTAGCACCGGCCCTGTCGCTGATCACACTGCTGAGGGGCGTGGGGTCCGCCGCAAATCACACAGCTATCAGTACGGACCAGCTGCTGCTGCTGCTGCTGCCTCCTAGTAGATCGGGAGCCCCCCGATCTCTGCCTCCTCTGAGTCCCGCGGCCCCGAGGCTGTGACTGTGGCGGTCTCGGGGGCCTCGGCCTGCTAGTCTGCCCAAGGTCCTGAGGTGCGGGGCGCTTCTCCCCGGAACTACTCCCATGCGCTCCGCCCCTCTCTGCCATGATCACCCTCCCTCGAGAGACCCAACGTGCATGCTCCATAGCTGCATCAAGCGTCGGAGATCGCTGTGCATGAACAAGATGATAAATGTCAGGGTGAAGTCCCCTCTCAAAAAGATCCACCCGCTGAGCCTCATCAGGGGCAACATGCGGCACACTGCTCAAGAGTCTCTGGAAGTCTCGAATATAATCCGGAAGAGGCCGACTACCCTGCTGTAGTCGACGGAGATCCCCCTCTAACTTTTGCTTTGCGCTATCGGGAAAGTAAGCCCCGAGTAGCAAAGCTCGAAAATCCTGCCAGGACATCAACTGGGCTCCCGGCGGTCCACTGGTCGGACCCGACGCCACCAGGTCTCGGCGTCTCCCTCCAGAAAGTGCGTGGCTATGAACACCTGATGCTGCTCCTTGATAAATAGGTTCTCGAATATCTTTTCCATTGCAGAAATCCAGTTTTCTACTTCCCGTGGCTCAGAACTCTGCCCGGCAAAACTCGGAGGATGGAACTGGCTGACATAAGATAGTCGATCTGTGAGCTCCCTCTGTTCTGCTTCCGTCAACGGAACAATCTGAGATGCAGTCGACGAGGTCGCTGCTGGTGGTGCCACAGATGTCCTCTGCTCAAGTAGCCTCATCATCCGCTCCATATTTTTCTCCTGGCGTTTGGCTGCCTCCTCCTGGCGCCGCAACGCCTCAGACATCTGGGCCACCTGGGCCCGCAACTCCTGGACCTCTCCCTGAGTGGCCTCCTCCTGAGTGGCCTCCTCCTGAGTGGCCTCCTCCTGCTCGAGCACGTCCTCAGACGTGGAGTGCGCCCTCGTCGTCGCGCGGCGTCTCGGAGGCATCTCAAGCTGCTCGAACAAAGAACCAAGATGTCAGAGAACCAAAACTTCACTAAACCAAATAAGCGAAAGTGAAAAACATGTTTCCAACTCTAAAGTGTTGTGTTGTCTGCAGCCAACAGAACTACTTTAGAGAGCTAACATGTAGAAACTCTCGCCCAAGAACAACCCCCTGGACAGTCATCCAACTGTCCAACCCTAAAGCCTAGGGTCTCTAAGTCCCAAATGACCTAAACACCTAGGCTCTGATACCACCTAAATCTGTCACGCCCCGGGGTCGAACTGCGACCCGGGCTCGCCAACAGATCCGCCGTCTGTGCGGAAACTGCCGCACAGACGAAGCGTCCAACCTGGAAAAGAGATCTAGCTATACAAGTATCAGAGCAGGAAAGAAGCTAAGCTGAAAGAGTAAACTGTAACCAGGAGTCACTAAGTAAAGAGTTCAGGTACAAAAACCACAGTCTCCCAAAATCGGGTACAACATCACTATCTAGTACAAAAGTGGGAAACAAAAATACCCGGAGACTCTACCTCGAACTCTACACCCCGGCAGGTACTAATCAGCTATGCCCTTGCCGCGGTCCGAAGACTCCGCACGAACCGACCCAGGAGCGGCCGCCTCGGAAGCACCTGTCACACACACAGCGGGTGTGAGATCAACTCAAAAGTCAGATCTCAGTGGGTACCGATGTCCGATCCACGGTAGCCCACCAAGTTCCCTGGAGGTAACAGGTAAGCAGATAGATAGATAGATAGATAGATAGATAGCTGAAAGCTGTAAATGAGTCTATCACTAAATGAAGTAATGCAATGCAATGCAATATGAAATGACCACCCGCTCATGCCATTTCCCCCGCAGCCACCTGGTAACTCGGCCAGGGGCAAACTCACACCTGGTATCTCGGCCAGGGAAAATACCCACCTGGTAACTCGGCCAGGGAAAACACTCACCTGGTAACTCGGCCAGGGAAAACATCCTCCTGGTATCTCGGCCAGGGAAATACTCACCTGGTAACTCGGCCAGGGGAAACGCCCTCCTGGTAACTCAGCCAGGGGCGTCGAATACTACGGTGTATTCCAGAACGAACACCTATGAGCATAACACGTGTCTTGGTCGGAAACACAACCCTCGACTCACACGGCTGCTTCACATTTACCTGACATCCCAAGGACACATCGCTTTTGCATTTGCAAGCCAAAAATGGGCATTCCGTGGCATTTTCGGAAGAAACCAACCCACCTGCGAGGAATCCGCAATCCGCGCGCCAAACAGAGGTCCCGGTGTGATCCAACAGCTCCTCGCAGCGCTACGCGTACACCGACCACGTAGAAAGTCAACGCTAAGTCACCACTGCGGAAAAAGGCGGAAAAAGGGATCAGAAAGCCCGCGGTCGAAACCCGCGCTCGACACGACGTAAAAACCCTACCCGGCGACGAAGAACGTCGAGCGTTGCGCGGAAAACCCCGCAGCACAGAACAACCCACGGCCGCGCAGCTCGAGCCAGGCCCTGCGCGGTGACGGCTAGCCGCGCGGCCGCTAGTGCCGCGCGGCCCGAGAACTGCCCACGCAGCGCCCTGCAGCGCCGTGCGCCAAGCGCGCGGCCTGCAAGGCCGCGGGGCCCCAAGGGCACCCGCGCGGTGCCCTGTAGTGCCGCGCGCCTAGCGCGCGGCCTGCAGGGCCGCGGGGCCCAAGGGGGCCGCCGCGCGGCCCGCTGCAGTGCCGCGCGCCTGGCGCGCGGCCTGCAGGGCCGCGGGGCCCCAAGGGCACCCGCGCGGTGCCCTGCAGTGCCGCGCGCCTGGCGCGCGGCCTGCAGGGCCGCGGGGCCCAAGGGGGCCACCGCGCGGCCCTCTGCAGTGCCGCGCGCCTGGCGCGCGGCCTGCAGGGCCGCGGGGCCCAAGGGGGCCGCCGCGCGGCCTCTGCAGTGCCGCGCGCCTGGCGCGCGGCCTGCAGGGCCGCGGGGCCCCAAGGGCGCCCGCGCGGTGCCCTGCAGTGCCGCGCGCCTAGCGCGCGGCCTGCAGGGCCGCGGGGCCCAAGGGGGCCGCCGCGCGGCCCTCTGCAGTGCCGCGCGCCTGGCGCGCGGCCTGCAGGGCCGCGGGGCCCCAAGGGCACCCGCGCGGTGCCCTGCAGTGCCGCGCGCCTAGCGCGCGGCCTGCAGGGCCGCGGGGCCCAAGGGGGCCGCCGCGCGGCCCTCTGCAGTGCCGCGCGCCTAGCGCGCGGCCTGCAGGGCCGCGGGGCCCCAAGGGCGCCCGCGCGGTGCCCTGCAGTGCCGCGCGCCTAGCGCGCGGCCTGCAGGGCCGCGGGGCCCAAGGGGGCCGCCGCGCGGTCCTCTGCAGTGCCGCGCGCCTGGCGCGCGGCCTGCAGGGCCGCGGGGCCCCAAGGGCGCCCGCGCGGTGCCCTGCAGTGCCGCGCGCCTAGCGCGCGGCCTGCAGGGCCGCGGGGCCCAAGGGGCCGCCGCGCGGCCCTCTGCAGTGCCGCGCGCCTGGCGCGCGGCCTGCAGGGCCGCGGGGCCCCAAGGGCGCCCGCGCGGTGCCCTGCAGTGCCGCGCGCCTAGCGCGCGGCCTGCAGGGCCGCCCGCGCGGCACCCAGCAGTGCCGCGCGCCCAGCGCGCGGCCTGCGGTGTCGCGCGGCACAGGGCCCGCCCGCGCGGCACCCTTGCAGTGCCGCGCGCCAAGCGCGCGGCCTGCAGGGGCCGCGGGGCCCAAGGGGCCACCGCGCGGCATCCCTGCAGTGCCGCGCGCCCAGCTCGCGGCCTGCAGGGCCGCGGGTCCCAGGGGCCGCCGCGCGGCACCCCTGCAGTGCCGCGCGCCCAGCGCGTGGCCTGCAGGGCCGCGGGGCACAGGCGCCCCCGCGCGCGGCCTGCCAGGCCGCGCGGCCTGCATGCCGCAGCTCCGGCATAACCCCGCCCTGCTGCGCAGCAAGGCAGCAGGGCGTGCGCCGCGCGCGGCGATCACGCGCACGTGAAGCGACGCACACCGCGCCACGTGCCGCCGCAACTTCGCAAGCGACTCAGCAGCGCCACAGCTCGGACAACCAGTCCGAGGGCCAAAGCAGCAGGAAGAAAAAGAAGAAAAAGAAAAAGAAATGGAGAGGAGAGAAGAGAAAATCCAAAATAAAACTCAACACACCAACCTCCAAGTTGGTTGCCTCGCTCGCTTCGCTCGGTCCACCTCCTCGCGGCGAAGTTCCAAGGTCCAAGAAACTCCTTCTTCTTCCTCCTCTCTTCTTCTTCCTCTTCCCTTAGCCTCAGCCCAAGAGCCCCAACAAGCTGCTGCTTCTCAATTGGAGCAGGGGATGGAGAGGTGGCGAGGGAAGTGATGGCTCCTAATAAATGCCAGCACTTTGCATTAATTAAGGCATGGGTAAAAAAAAATATATAATAAGGGAGTTAATTAATTCCCACCAATCTCTTAATTAGCTCCACCAACTATACAGCCAAGCCACTCCCTCACAACAACACAAAAGCAAACATTAACATAAAGTCTAATTAAAATAATAAAATAATCCAAAAAAACCAACCATAACTCACTTTTTGCCTTCGGGTCTTCCGCCGCCGCCCGGAACCACCCGAACCCCGCTGTAATTCGAAAATACACGCGTTCACGCCTTTTTCCAGTCAAAAAGCTCGTCGGTGGAGTCAGAAAGCTCAATCCAAAAACCGGTGCATTACAGCGGGTCCCACTAGTTTCCTTACCCATTTCAGGACGATCCGACCGTCGGATCAACAAACGGTCTATGCCATTTTCACACGATTCGATGAGACGGTCGCACTAGAGACCTCAGATTTCCATGATTAGACTCGGATCGAAAAGGCGGACTTTGTGCTTCGGTGATTGTGCCGTTCGCACACCGGTATACCGACCACTAAAGTTAACTTTGTTTCCTCGCACACATTCACACCTGAAAAACACTCTTTATACCAACTCAGATTCCCCGAGTATTACATATTTTTCTGTGATAGAGCTCAAAAACGGTGAACGGCGGTGCGACCGGATCCGAATTCCGACTTACGGATTTCCCAGAAAAGGGGTTTTTAGGATCGCGGTAGTCGTAGTGTGCATCGGAATCCGTGCAAGAGATCGTGCATGCTTTTCGAGGAGATAAGGAATTATCTCAAAGGAATAATTAAATAATAATTAAAGATTAAATACCCGATATGGATTTCGACGGTACGTACCAAGAAACAGAATTTACTTCTCACGAAAAAGAAACCCTAGCCGGAGAGAAAAGAAAGAAAGAGGAAAAGAGAAACCCTAACCGGAAGAGAAAGGGAAGAAAAAAGGAGAAAGCGGAGGGACCAGATCATCCCCGACGAACGTTCCGAAGCTGGGAGCGTGAACGGATCGCCTTCTCCGACGAATCACGGTAAGCGATGCTCTTTTCGGTTTTCGTTTCGGGGTTTTGTCATCGTTTTAGGGTTTTCTTCCGTTGTTTTTGGGTTCGCCGCCGCGCGGGGCTGCTGCCCGCGCGGCCGCCGCTTGTGCCCGCGCGGCCGCCGCTTGTGCCGCGCGGGACTATCGCCCGCGCGGCCGCGCCGCTGTGCCGCGCGGGGCTGGTGCCCGCGCGGCCGCGGCACTGGCGCCCGCGCGGCCAGCACAGGCGCCGCGTGGGACTATCGTCCGCGCGGCCGCGGCGCTGTGCCGCGCGGGGCTGGTGCCCGCGCAGCCAACGCTGTGCCGCGCGGCGCTGGCGCCCGCGCGGCCAGCGCAGGTGCCGCATGGGGTGGCGCCCGCGCGGCCAGCGCAGGCGCCGCGTGGGGCTAGCACCCGCGCGGCGGCGCCGCTACGCCGTGCGGGGCTGGCGCCCGCGCTGCCAGTGCAGGCGCCGCGCGGGGCTAGCGCCCGCGCGGCCGCGCCGCTGCGCCGAGCGGCCGCGCGGGGCTGGCGCCCGCAAGGCCAGCGCAGGTGCCGCGCGGGGTTGGCGCCCGAGCGGTCAGCGCAGGCGCCGCGCGGGGCTAGTGCCCGCGCGACCGCGCCGTTGCGCCGCACGGGGCTGGCGCCCGCGCGGCCGGCGCAGGCGCCGCGCTGGGCTAGCGCCCGCGCGGCCATCGCAGGCGCCCGCGTGGCCAACGCACGCGTCGCGCGGGGCTGGAGCCCGCGCGGCCGCGCCGCTTGCGCCGCGCGGGGCTGGTGCCCGCGCGGCCGCCGCTTACGCCGCGCGGGGTTGGAGCCAGCGCGGGCGCGTCACTTGCGCCGCGCGGGGCTGGTTCCCGCGCGGCCGTCGCTTGCACCGCGCGGGGCTTGCGCTCGCGCGGCTTCACCGCACGCGATGCGCGTGCCGCGCGAGGGGCCGTTTCGTCGCCACCGTCGTCGCCGCCGCCATGGCGGGTCGTTAGTCTTTTGTTTGCCCGTTCGGAGTCGTGTTTTGCTTACGAGAGTCTTATCTTACCTATTATGCCCTGTTGGGGGACTTTCTTTTAGGTTCGGGTGTCGTCCGAAGGTGCGGATCGATTTGCAGGGTTCCGGTCAACGCAATTTGAGGTGGGTACCTGTGGTTATTTTCGGTGTAATGTCGTTCCCGTGTATTTCGTATGATCAAAGTAGATGTTTTAGTAAACTGTCTAACACCATTGCATGTAAATCCCGTTTTATATCCTAACTGAGGCGGCTTAGGTCGCAGTACTGTTTTATATTCTAACTGAGGCGGCTGAGGTCGCAGTATTGTTTATATTCTCGTATTGCTTACACGCACACCGGCGGTCTGACCACCGCACAGGGTGTATTTTTCCGGAAAGATGGTAAGGATTACCCGTGTACCCCACGACTAGGGATGATGGGGACCCCTCACGGTGAGGCAAACTGCTACTTGGGCAGTGGATGGGTTGGAGGCACCAAGAATTGAGCACGGTATTTGGGGTTGGGGCCCAACTTGTTTTAATTTCTGGGGTAGGGGCCCAGCATGTTTTCTATCTGGGGTAGGTGCCCAGCGTGACTGTGACAGGGATTTGGCGATACATGAGGGGGAAGTGAATGCTCTGGTGTATCGGTTTGTCTTTTCAGTTTATTTCATTTACTTGTTTACATCTACTTTATCAGTCACTGACTACCCACATTGTGACAGGTCCGAGCAGGGGTGGGAACCGGGACGACGGTGAGGCATCGGTTAGAGGACCCTAGCCATTGAGGCTATTAAACATTACAAGTTTATGGTTATCTCCTTTTGTGTTTGGTTAGTATGTCTGTGATTACTTGTGTATGGTTTATTGTGGATGTTGGATTGAGAACTTAGTGTAGGAATATCTACTTATACCTATGAATGTTGAGATGCATGAATGCCGCTCGTTTTCAAATACAAACATGGTTTCAAAAGTGTTTTCAAACCAAGTGTTGTGTGGGCACTGATTCCTAAACCCGTGGATTTATCCTTTCAAACAAGGTTGCCGCTTAAAAGAGTTTGCGAAATCGTTTTATAAAATCGGGTGTCGTGTGGACACCGTTTTCCAAACCTATGGATTTATCCTTTCGAAAAGTGTGGTGATTATGTTTGTATGGTTAGATGTACTCTTTATTATTGCTCAATGATTGCTTGGTTAAAGTACTTGTCGTGCTCGGAACGCCGTACATATACAAAGAAGGCTCCACCCGTTTGGGGAGTGAATTTGTGTATGTGGCGGGTCTGGCGCGCACCGGAGGCAAGGCTCTTTTAAAGAAAAAAAAGGAAAGAAAAATATATGTGTGTTTTCTGCTCTTTTAGAACCTCCAGGGCGTGACACCCTGCCTCCGGCATAAGTGTCGTTGTAGGGGGCATAATCTGCAGCACTCCCATCATCTTTGGTGCCGATAATACCGATTGTGTCGGTAGCGGCTGTGGTGGGGCTGCTGGAGCTCCTTGTAGCTCCTCTCGGTCTAAAAATTGCCAGGCTCGGATCTTATTCTCTAGAGCCCTCATCATTTGGGCCAGTTGCCTATATATCTCTTACAGGGACGGCTCTGATAGTGCCGATTCCCTGTATGGCTCCGGAAACCATGACATGCTGATGGTAAGATTAGGTAAAGGTTACCTGAGTATCCCACCGGGCGTGCCAAGAAGGTTGTTGGGGCCAAAATGTGGCTTGCGCGCGATCGGCCCCTTTGGGTGACCCTCCAGAGGTTCGAAGTGTGCCACGTTCCAACAATTAAGCGATCGGGCCGAGGAGGGATCCGCTCGGCGAGGTTCTTCTCTGGTAACTCCTCGCAACCACAACGACCGATGACTGACGAAGCGGGTTCACGGAGGTAGAGAGGGATCACTGGTTTGGACTTAGATGAGTCGAACCAGTTTAAGAGCCGATTGTAATGTTTAAGCACAAAAAACACCGATAAAGACACGTCTAATTAGCCGATTTACACTCTAAAGGCGAGAAAAGCAAATAAAGAAACGGTTGAGCCGCTTTACACTCTAAATGCAAGAATAAAGACACGACCGAATGGCCGGTTTACACTTTATATATATTGATAGAAAGAAGGGGATACAAGTGAAGAAAAAGGGATAGAAGGATTACAATTAAGCCTACTCCTAGGAAAGCAGTAAAAAAGAAGAAAAAAAGTTAAGTTAACCTACTCCTAGATAAATGAAGAAGTCAGGGTGGTACCGGGCTTATGAGGTTGCCGGACCCCGATTCCTTCGATGGTTCGCTTATTTATGAAGTATCGAACCAAGGTTATTGAGCGCCAATTTTGAATTTCTAATGATCGACGTAATTCAAGGGGGTCACCGTGAAATCCTCGACGGCTTCCTTTCAAGTCGATCAGGATAGCAACCGTTTCTCCTCTAGGTTCATCCCATGATTGTTGCGCCGGAGCGTGATCTTCAGCGCCTTCCATTGGTGGATGCCGCTTGCCGTTTCGGGTTGGTTGCGGGATTCGCGGCCAAACCTCACCTTCTTTCCTTTTGTTTCCTTCCTCAGTTTGAATCCCCGCACGTTGACTTCGATTCCCGCCTCTTCCGTCGATTGGACGAAGAGGTTTAGCAGACGCCATCAGCCGAAGTCGGCCTTGAGTGATTCGTGACTCATTTCGTCGACAGATTCTTACGTCGGATGTTTCTCCTGTCGGCTGGTACCCTCAGCCGACGACGGGTGTAGCGTGCTATGTTTCTACTCGAATGAAACCGAACCAAATCAGGATGCGGACCCTTCTTTGGTTGACTCTTTCTTTCATCGGCTGATGATTTTAACCGATGGTGTATGCCACATGTCGCTTTCTTGTGTGGTGAAAAATCTGGTCTAAACAGGATCGTTTCCGAATTTTTCCAAAAATTCGGATTAATTCGAAAACTTTTCAACCAAAAATTATTATTCGCGAATAATTTGCGAATTCCAATTTTTTTCTCGAAAATTTTGGCTCTTTTTTTTTTTTTGAATTTTAAATAGCTATCTACCCTCACCTCTCAAGTCACACGACTCACACCTGTCATGCACTCATGCTGCACAGATGCAGTGTACCATGACCAAGACCAACCTGCCAGGTACACACTCTTCTCATTCCAAGAAAAAAAAAAAAAAAAAAAAAGGAAAAACATCATCTCCTTCACACCACCCATCCATGCCATCCCACCCCACCTACTCTTTTCCGCTTCTCCATCGCTTGCCTTCCACGCCACTCGCCGGCGTCGCCGCTCGCCATCGGAACCCCTCGCACCGCTCGCCATAGGAACTCCTCCCGGCCTGCGCGTCGCTCGCCGTAGGAACTCATCCCGCCCTTCGCACTGCTCGCTATTGGAACCCCTCCCGGCCCGCGTGTCGCTCGCCATCGGAACCCTCCGGGCCGCATGCCAAAGACGCTCGCCATCGAACCCTCCGGGTCACGTGTCGAATTTTTAAAAATTATTTTGTATTTATTTATTTTTATATTTTTAAAAATTATAATTGATTATGTTAATAGTATAAATTTAGAAAAAAAAAATTAATGTAATAGCCGAATTTTTTATTCCGAATTTTAAATTTGTGAACGTATAATTTTCGTATAAATCACGTATCCGAATAATTGACGAGTCCATTTTTTTATCGAATTTTTCAACAAATTTAAAATTATGAAATGAATTTTATCCATATTATATCCGAACCGAATTTTTGCCGAATCCGAATTAACTAACTATGCTTCTAACTCGACTCTAATTGTGTTCCAAAGGTTATAAATAGATATTTAGGGTCTCTCTACTTGATACACCAACTCAGAAAACACCTGAGAGCTACCCCTAAAGGCTAGGTTTTCGTTGTTCATCTTTTTCCACCGAAATAGCCTTTCTTAGGTCAATTCGACGATTTTCAAAGTCATGTTTTTTTCGAATTCACCGAAATAGACTTTCTTATTTATGAAGTTTCGAACCAAGGTTATTGAGCGCCAATTTTGAATTTCTAATGATCGACGTAATTCAAGGGGGTCACCGTGAAATCCTCGATGACTTACTTTCTAGTCGATCAGGATAGCAACCGTTTCTCGTCTAGGTTCATCCCCTGATTGTTGCGCCGGAGCGTGATCTTCAGCGCCTTCCATTGGTGGACGCCGCTTGCCGTTCCGGGTTGGTTGCGGGATTCACGGCCAAACCTCACCTTCTTTCCTTTTGTTTCCTTCCTCAGTTTGAATCCCGGCACGTTGACTTCGATTCCCGCCTCTTCCGTCGATTGGCCGAAGAGGTTTAGCAGACGCCATCAGCCGAAGTCGGCCTTGAGTGATTCGTGACTCATTTCGTCGACAGATTATTACGTCGGATGTTTCTCCTGTCGGCTGGTACCCTCAGCCGACGGCGGGTGTAGCTTGCTGTGTTTCTACGCGAATGAAACCGAACCAAATCAGGATGCGGGCCCTTCTTCGGTTGACTCTTTCTTTCATCGGCTGATGATTTTAACCGATGGTGTACGCCACATGTCGCTTTCTTGTGTGGTGAAAAATCTGGTCTAAACAGGACCGTTTCCGAATTTTTTCAAAAATTCGGATTAATTCAAAAAAATTCAACCAAAAATTATTATTCGCGAATAATTTGCGAATTCCAATTTTTTTCTCGAAAATTTTGGCTCTTTTTTTTTGAATTTTAAATAGCTGTCCACCCTCATCTCTCAAGTCACACGACTCACACCTGTCATGCACCCATGCTGCACAGATGCAGTGTACCATGACCAAGACCAACCTGTCAGGTACACACTCTTCTCATTCCAAGAAACAAAAAAGAGGAAAAAAAAAATTAAAAAGAAAAAAGAAAACATCATCTCCTTCACAGCACCCATCCATGCCATCCCACCCCATCTACTCTTTTCCACTTCTCCATCGCTCACCTTCCACGCCACTCGCTGGCGTCGCCGCTCGCCATCGGACCCCTCGCACCGCTCGCCATAGGAACTCCTCCCGGCCTGCGCGTCGCTCGCCGTAGGAACTCATCCCGGCCTTCGCACCGCTCGCTATCGGAACCCCTCCCGACCCGCGTGTCGCTCGCCATCGGAACCCTCCGGGCCGCATGCCAAAGATGCTCGCCATCGAACCCTCTGGGTCGCGTGCCGAATTTTTAAAAATTATTTTGTATTTATTTATTTTTATATTTTTAAAAATTATAATTGATTATGTTAATAGTATAAATCTAGAAAAAAAAAATAATGTAATAACCGAATTTTTTATTCCGAATTTTTAATTAGTGAACGTGTAATTTTCGTATAAATCACGTATCCGAATAATTGACGAGTCTGTTTTATCATCGAATTTTTCAACAAATTTAAAATTATGAAATGAATTTTATCCATATTATATCCGAACCGAATTTTTGCCGAATCCGAATTAACTAACTATGCTTCTAACTCGACTCTAATTGTGTTCCAAAGGTTATAAATAGATATTTAGGGTCTCTCTACTTGATACACCAACTCAGAAAACACCTGAGAGCTACCCCTAAAGGCTAGGTTTTCGTTGTTCATCTTTTTCCACCGAAATAGCCTTTCTTAGGTCAATTCGACGATTTTCAAAGTCATGTTTTTTTCGAATTCACCGAAATAGACTTTCTTATTTATGAAGTTTCGAACCAAGGTTATTGAGCGCCAATTTTGAATTTCTAATGATCGACGTAATTCAAGGGGGTCACCGTGAAATCCTCGACGGCTTACTTTCAAGTCGATCAAGATAGCAACCGTTTCTCGTCTAGGTTCATCCCCTGATTGTTGCGCCGGAGCGTGATCGTCAGCGCCTTCCATTGGTGGACGCCGCTTGCCGTTCCGGGTTGGTTGCGGGATTCACGGCCAAACCTCACCTTCTTTCCTTTTGTTTCCTTCCTCAGTTTGAATCCCCGCACATTGACTTCGATTCCCGCCTCTTCCGTCGATTGGCCGAAGAGGTTTAGCAGACGCCATCAGCCGAAGTCGGCCTTGAGTGATTCGTGACTCATTTCGTCGACAGATTCTTACGTCGGATGTTTCTCCTGTCTGCTGGTACCCTCAGCGGACGGCGGGTGTAGCGTGCTGTGTTTCTACGTGAATGAAACCGAACCAAATCAGGATGCGGGCCCTTCTTCGGTTGACTCTTTCTTTCATCGGCTGATGATTTTAACTGATGGTGTACACCACGTGTCGCTTTCTTGTGTGGTGAAAAATCTGGTCTAAACACGACCGTTTCCGAATTTTTCCAAAAATTCGGATTAATTCAAAAAAATTTCAACCAAAAATTATTATTCGCGAATAATTTGCGAATTCCAATTTTTTTCTCAAAAATTTTGGCTCTTTTTTTTTGAATTTTAAATAGCTATCCACCCTCACCTCTCAAGTCACACGACTCACACCTGTCATGCACTCATGCTGCACAGATGCAGTGTACCATGACCAAGACCAACCTATCAGGTACATACTCTTCTCATTCCAAGAAACAAAAAAAAGGAAAATAAAAAAAAAAAAAAGAAAACATCATCTCCTTCACAGCACCCATCCATGCCATCCCACCCCATCTACTCTTTTCCACTTCTCCATCGCTCGCCTTCAACGCCACTCGCCAGCGTTGCCTGTCACGCCCCGGGGTCGAAACTGCGACCCGGGCTCGCTAACAGATCCGCCATCTGTACGGAAACTGCCGTACAGACGAAGCGTCTAACCTGCAAAAGATATCAGAGCGGGTAATAAAAGCTGAAAATAAATACAAGTCTATCTCCCGAATACAAGATGATACAATAGATACAACCTATACAACATCTACAAATCCACAGGGGAGATAGCTAAGACTAGAAATAACAACACATGATCCACTCCCACAGTCCGGGATGGTACAACTACCTCACTCTAAAGTAACAATGCTGGTAGGGAACTATCACGCGACTCCCTGTCCTCGGTCCGTCAAGCCAGCTCGGGCAGGAACGGAAGAAAGCCTCAGCAACCTGTCACCGACAGAGGGTGTGAGAACTACATCCTACAGTAGCTCTCAGTGGGTACCGTCTCCAAGAACCACGGTCTGCCCACTAAGTCTACTAGAGGCATAAGATAACAGAATGAAACTGATATAATGAAAGGATAAGCTGGAAAATATCTACAGCTATCATGCCTCTATCTACTATGCTCAACAAGAAAGAATACAGATGATGGTATGCATCCACTCAAAACTGACAGTATGTCATAAGTACTATGCTCAACAGTATAACCGACTATGACACATGATATGCATACTCTCTCACATAACACCCAATCTCAATGACTGCCACATAGGGTCCAGTCAAGCCTTCGCCTGTCGACTAGGATCGCACCTACCCACCACCACACATCCACAAGAGGACGGGATTTACGTAGGGCGTCCTGTCCGACTATCTCAAGCGAACTCTAGTGTATCAACTAGTCGCATCATCGCAGCCTCGTCAGGCTCGGTATCATCATCGCACCCGGGGCGTAGCTCGAGGGGAGCGACCCCACCGAACTCAAGTAACTCAAGTATCTCATAACTGGCAAAAAGCCAGGCTCAGCAGGCTATAGTCCACGATCAAACCGATCGGTATCACGATGCTCAACGCAACTCAATCTCACAACACTGACTCTCCCAAAGCAAGCACCACAAGGCTGGGACCGCCGCCACTCCCAACGGCTCCCACAACGACACCCCACTCATAAGCGAGAGGAGTCGACTGACGCGGCAAAGGTCCGAGAATCCCGATAGACCGGTGCCTAAAACCCCAATCAAACAAGAACAGACTCTAGGCTCAGCCTATCGAAGTTCTCGATCTTTTACCGTTCAGGGATTCCGGCCCCTCACGGTTAAAGTGGGAAACTATCTCAGCTCAAACTCATAACTCACGGCTGGCGATGCTCCACAGCAAGAACAGCACAGAGTCCGAAAACCCCGGGAGTCTAGTACCTACAACCCCAATCAAACAAGAACCGGCTATAGGTGTAGCCTCCCGTTGTTTTCAGCCCAAGACGAAACCAGCCCTTAGAACCCAGATCCCCCGCCCCTGGCGGATGAGGGAATTTAGTAAAAAGGATGACCTTTAAAAGAAATATCATTTCTCCTCAACCCCCTTGGGGTGAGGGTAAAATTTACCCCTTTTGAAAACTATCTTAAATTGAGAAAAACCAGCTTTTATGGATTTTAGTTCTTGAGAAAATCAGTTGAAAACGAGTTTGTTTCCCGAACTCCCAAGGGTGACACCTTCGCCCAATCAAACAAGAACAAGCTCCGGCGACCCTTAGGAATACGGAAGGAAAAACACTGGTATACCAAAATCATGAGAGTTCAAAAGCATTCTGGGTTCAAGGTCCTGATAACTCACGTACCCCACGATCACAACGTGGTAGTGATGAGAAAACGATGCAACAACTAGAAACCCGGGACCACCGTTTACTCTAAACGGTTCCCAAACCACCAATACTGGCCTAACACAGCCACCAGACCCCACTCAGCCCCCAGGCCCGAGTGAAACACCCATCCCACAAAACTCTGACCACTCGGCCCACTACCCGGGCGAGGAACCCTATGTCCAGAAGGAAATGCAGTGTGTGGAATGTCTAAAGCATAATAGAACCTAGCCCAGATTAAGGTTCTCTATTGGTCTGGTTGAATACATGCAACATATGACGGGGGTGCTAGTCAAGTTCCAAGAAACACTTAAACTAGCATGCAATCCTATCATAATAGAATTAGAAGGAAGTCCATAGACTTGGAGAGAAAACCAACCCACCTCAGATCGCCACCAATTGCTTGTCGACACTTGCAATTGGGCTCAGCGGGCTTACCTTGCCTCCACGTAGTCCGTACGCAAAACGGAGTCACAAGATCGCGCCTCCAACGGAAGTCCCGAAGCAAGTCCGCGGCTCCACGCAGCGGGGAACACACAACCGCCCTCGACAGAAGCTAAAAACCACACAGCAAGCTGCCGGGAAGGAAGAAACCGCAAGGTCAGTCAAAACGGACGAAAACCGAGCATCCGGCGGCGAAAAACAGCCTCCGTCGGCGAAAAACAGCGCGCGGCGCGAAAAACAGCCTTCGTCGGCGAAAAACAGCCTTCGCCGGCGAAAAACAGCGCTCGTTAGCGAAAAACAGCACGCGGCGGCGAAAACAGCGGTCGACGGCGAAAAACAGCGGCCGACGGCGAAAAACAGCTCGCGGCGGCGAAAACAGCGGTCGACGGCGAAAAACAGCGGTCGACGGCGAAAAACAGCTCGCGGCGGCGAAAACAGCGGTCGACGGCGAAAAACAGCGGTCGACGGCGAAAAACAGCGGTCGACGGCGAAAAACAGCTCGCGGCGGCGAAAAACAGGGTCGACGGCGAAAAACAGCTCGCGGCGGCGAAAAACAGCTCGCGGCGGCGAAAACAGCGGTCGACGGCGAAAAACAGCGGTCGACGGCGAAAAACAGCTCGCGGCGGCGAAAAACAGCGGTCGACGGCGAAAAACAGCTCGCGGCGGCGAAAACAGCGGTCGACGGCGAAAAACAGCGGTCGACGGCGAAAAACAGCAGCCGACGGCGAAAAACAGCTCGACGGCGGCGAAAAAAGCGGTCGACGGCGAAAAACAGCGGTCGACGGCGAAAAAACGGCCTCCAACGGCGGAAAAACGTCCTCCGTCGGCGAAAAACAGCATCCGACGGCGAAACCGGCCTCCGTCGGCGGAAAAACAGGACCGGCACGCAACCCGAGGCGTCGCCGCGGTCCCGGGCACGCCGAGCGGCGAAAACCCCAGCCGCGCGGCCCGGGAGGCCGGCCGCGCGGCACACGGCCCAAGCCGAGCAACGCAGGGGCTGCTGCGCGGCGCCGGAGCGCGCCGCGCAGCGCCCCTGCGGCGCTGCGCGCGGCCCCTGCCGCGCCGCGCGCCTGCGCGCGGCCCCTGCCGCGCGCGCCTGCGCGCGGCTTGGCGGCGCGCCGCGCGCGGCCGCCGCGACGGCGGAAATTCTAAAAAATTCAAAAAAAATCTAAAAAAATTCAAATAAATTTTGAAACTTACTTTAGCTCCATAAATCCATTTAAAAACCCTTTTTCACCAAAATTTTTTCCCAAAAATCCTCAAAGCACCAATTTTTCCTCAAAAATCCATTTTTTAGCTTTTAAAAACCAACAAAAATTCCTTTTCTTGCTTTTTAAACAAATCCATCAAATTCCAAAGCTCAAAATCAAAATCCAAGAATTTCCAAAGCTCTTTGATAAAACCCAAGCTCAAATAATTAAAAGAAAAACCCAAAAAGCTAACCTCCACAAGCACAAACTCCAAATCCACCTCTTCTTCTTCTTCTTCTCTTTTACTCTCTTTCTTTCTCTATTTTCCTTTCTTCCTTCTCTCTTTCTTTCCTTTTCTTTTTGGTTTCCTGCTTCGTGGAGGCTACAGAGCAAGAGAGGGAGGTAGGTAGAAGGTGGAGGAGGCTATCTCAAGGGTGAAGTTACCACCCTAAGGAGGCTCCAACACAAACCCTTAATTAAGCATACTAATTAAATGCTAAACTAATAAAAAGCCAACTTTAAAACTTAAAGTACTTACATTTAAAACCAAAACCCCTCAACATGTCCTCTGTCACCAAGCAAGTGAAAGAAAAAGAAATAATTAATTAACAAAGCTATTAAAAATAATAATAAGATAATGCCAAAAGCCCAACTCCAACTCACTTTTTGCCTTCGGGCCTTCCGCCGCCGCCCGGAACCACCCGAACCCCGCTGTAAATCGAAAGTACACGCGCTCACAGCTTTTTCTCTTCAAAAACCTCATCCGTTGGATCGGGGTGCTCAAATCAAATACCGGCTCCAAAATTGCCAGTTCTGACTCACTTTTTGCCACCGGGTCTTCCGCGTCAGTCCGGAACCTCCCGAACTTCGCTGTAAACTGAATACATACCTGTTCCAAGTGTTCCTGAATTTCCGGCGCTCCACTGTGAAGTCGGTAATACCCAAAACTAGTCTTCAATCGGCGAACAAAGCCCGAAAAAACCCCGAATCGAGCTAGAGCTTCTGCGTTGATCCAAATCAACCCGGCATCAACTGTAAACTCAAATGCAACATGTCCAAGGCAACTCTCTGCTCCATGCCATCTTGTGTGGTCGGTGCGCTATCCGAAGTCCCGGTACTCTACACTCTCCCCTCCTTCAAAAGGTTTCGTCCTCGAAACCAAAACACACCCCCTACCACAAGCAAACTGCATCAGGAACATCATCAACCCCAACTCTCTATTTGAAAAGCAGTCGAAAGTAGCGAAAAGTCCAAAAATTTCCAAAGGACCGATGCCTTCACCCCAATCAAACAAGAACAGGTTCCAGCATCGTCTCCATTTCTGGAGTAGTCCTTCGAAATTTTTCCTCCCGTTCGCCAGTTTCGGTGTTAAAACAAGAACACAAGGAGAGTGGTGTTGATGCTGTCCCAGCTGTGGCCGCAATCCCAAAACTACACTCCATCCACTCAAACCATGCAGGGGGGTGCAAAAACTCCAAGCTCAACAACTAGGAAGGGAAACAACCAGGTACCAAGCGACCTGCTATCCTGGCGCCCTCCAATCGGGCAACCTAAACTCATCCTCTCGATGTGGGTGGTCGTCGCCCTGACTGCCTCGACGTCGTGGCCTCATCTGGCTGGCGGTAAGTCGGAGGAGCTCTTTCCTCAGGAAGAGGTAGCGGGGGTGCTGTTGCAAGTGGCATCACTGTAAGTACTGCTCGAGGGCATGCTGCCTGAAAATGTCCAATCTGTCCACACGAAAAGCATCGCCCCTGCTATAGTCACACTGCTGCACTGCATGTGGCCCACCACAAAGGACACACACATCCTGATACTGCTGCTGGTGCCTCGGCTGTGGGGGACCTCCTGATCCCTGTCTCCTCTGAAATCCACGGCCTTCAGACTGGGGTTGTGACGGCCTCGGGGGTCTCGATCTACTCGTCTGTCCAAAATCAGGCGGTACTGAATGCCTCTCCCCGGAGCTGGTCCCTGGCGCTCCGTCCCTCTCTGACATAACCGCTGTGCCTCGGGAAACCCACCGAGCACGCTCAATGGCCATATCCAAAGTCGGTGACCGGTGCGAGTGTACAAGATGATAAATATCCTGGTGCAGTCCTCTCTCAAACAAATCCACCCTCTGGGCCTCATCTGGGGCGACATGTGGTACACTGTTCAGCAATCGCTGAAACTCCCGAATATACTCCTGAAGAGGTCGATCACCCTGCTGCAATCGTCGAAGATCCCCTTCTAGTTTCTGCTTTGCACTATCGGGAAATTAGGCCCCGCGTAGCGAAGCCCGAAACTCTGGCCAAGTCAACAACGGAACTCCTGGCGGTCCAACTGGGCGAACTCGACGCCACCAAGTCTCGGCGTCCTTCTCCAAAAAGTTCGCCCCCAAATGCACCTGATGTTTTTCCTTAATGAACAGGTTCTCAAACAGCTTTTCCATTGCCGCGATCCAATCCTCAACATCCCACGGCTCTGAACTCTGCCCTGAAAACCGCGGGGGATGGAACTGGTTGATATAAGCTAGCCTGTCGATGAGCTCCCTTTGCTCTGCCTCTGTCAATGGAGCGATCTGTGACGAGGTCGGCGAGGTCGCTACTGGGGGCGCTGCTGAAGATGTCCTCTGCTCGAACAGTCTCATCATATGCTCCATATTTTTCTCCTGGCGTCGCAACACCTCCGACATCTGGGCCACCTGAGCCCGCAGCTCCTGGGCCTCAATCTGCCTGGCCCGCTCGGCCTCTCGCCGCTCGGGCTCCTCATCCAAGGTCGAACGCCCTCTCGTCGCTGCACGACGTCTCGGCGGCATCACAGGTAACTCTGCAACAATACAAACGTCAGGACATAACAACCATACGACCCAATCCAGCGAAAGTCTAAGACTTGTTATTCTTCCAAAAGTATTATGTTGTCTGCAGCCAACATAACACTTTGAGCGAATAACAAGCAAAATCACTCATCCCATCCCTTGGGAGAGTAAAAACTCAATCAGGACTCTCGCTAAAGTCACGACTCTCACGTAGTCATCCTAATGTCCAACCACCATAGCCTAGGGTTTCTAAGTCCTCAATGACCTACAACCTAGGCTCTGATACCACCTAAATCTGTCACGCCCCGGGGTCGAAACTGCGACCCGGGCTCGCTAACAGATCCGCCATCTGTACGGAAACTGCCGTACAGACGAAGCGTCTAACCTGCAAAAGATAGAACTACAGCTATACAGATATCAGAGCGGGTAATAAAAGCTGAAAATAAATACAAGTCTATCTCCCGAATACAAGATGATACAATAGATACAACCTATACAACATCTACAAATCCACAGGGGAGATAGCTAAGACTAGAAAAACAACACATGATCCACTCCCACAGTCCGGGATGGTACATCTACCTCACTCTAAAGTAACAATGCTGGTAGGGAACTATCACGCGACTCCCTGTCCTCGGTCCGTCAAGCCAGCTCGGGCAGGAACGGAAGAAAGCCTCAGCAACCTGTCACCGACAGAGGGTGTGAGAACTACATCCTACAGTAGCTCTCAGTGGGTACCGTCTCCAAGAACCACGGTCTGCCCACTAAGTCTACTAGAGGCATAAGATAACAGAATGAAACTGATATAATGAAAGGATAAGCTAGAAAATATCTACAGCTATCATGCCTCTATCTACTATGCTCAACAAGAAAGAACACAGATGATGGTATGCATCCACTCAAAACTGACAGTATGTCATAAGTACTATGCTCAACAGTATAACCGACTATGACACATGATATGCATACTCTCTCACATAACACCCAATCTCAATGACTGCCACATAGGGTCCAGTCAAGCCTGCGCCTGTCGACTAGGATCGCACCTACCCACCACCACACATCCACAAGAGGACGGGATTTACGTGGGGCGTCCTGTCCGACTATCTCAAGCGAACTCTAGTGTATCAACTAGTCGCATCATCGCAGCCTCGTCAGGCTCGGTATCATCATCGCACCCGGGGCGTAGCTCGAGGGGAGCGACCCCACCGAACTCAAGTAACTCAAGTATCTCATAACTGGCAAAAAGCCAGGCTCAGCAGGCTATAGTCCACGATCAAACCGATCGGTATCACGATGCTCAACGCAACTCAATCTCACAACACTGACTCTCCCAAAGCAAGCACCACAAGGCTGGGACCGCCGCCACTCCCAATGGCTCCCACAACGACACCCCACTCATATGCGAGAGGAGTCGACTGACGCGGCAAAGGTCCGAGAATCCCGATAGACCGGTGCCTAAAACCCCAATCAAACAAGAACAGACTCTAGGCTCAGCCTATCGAAGTTCTCGATCTTTTACCGTTCAGGGATTCCGGCCCCTCTCGGTTAAAGTGGGAAACTATCTCAGCTCAAACTCATAACTCACGGCTGGAGATGCTCCACAGCAAGAACTGCACAGAGTCCGAAAACCCCGGGAGTCTACTACCTACGACCCCAATCAAACAAGAACCGGCTATAGGTGTAGCCTCCCATTGTTTTCGGCCCAAGACGAAACCAGCCCTTAGAACCCAGATCCCCCGCCCTGGCGGATGAGGGAATTTAGTAAAAAGATGACCTTTAAAAGAAATATCATTTCTCCTCAACCCCCTTGGGGTGAGGGTAAAATTTACCCCTTTTGAAAACTATCTTAAATTGAGAAAAATCAGCTTTTATGGATTTTAGTTCTTGAGAAAATCAGTTGAAAACGAGTTTGTTTCCCGAACTCCCAAGGGTGACACCTTCGCCCAATCAAACAAGAACAAGCTCCGGCGACCCTTAGGAATACGGAAGGAAAAACACTGGTATACCAAAATCATGAGAGTTCAAAAGCATTCTGGGTTCAAGGTCCTGATAACTCACGTACCCCACGATCACAACGTGGTAGTGACGAGAAAACGATGCAACAACTAGAAACCCGGGACCACCGTTTACTCTAAACGGTTCCCAAACCACCAACACTGGCCTAACACAGCCACCAGACCCCACTCAGCCCCCAGGCCCGAGTGAAACACCCATCCCACAAAACTCTGACCACTCGGCCCACTACCCGGGCGAGGAAACCTATGTCCAGAAGGAAATGCAGTGTGTGGAATGTCTAAAGCATAATAGAACCTAGCCCAGATTAAGGTTCTCTATTGGTCTGGTTGAATACATGCAGCATATGACGGGGGTGCTAGTCAAGTTCCAAGAAACACTTAAACTAGCATGCAATCCTATCATAATAGAATTAGAAGGAAGTCCATAGACTTGGAGAGAAAACCAACCCACCTCAGATCGCCACCAATTGCTTGTCGACACTTGCAATTGGGCTCAGCGGGCTTACCTTGCCTCCACGTAGTCCGTACGCAAAACGGAGTCACAAGATCGCGCCTCCAACGGAAGTCCCGAAGCAAGTCCGCGGCTCCACGCAGCGGGGAACACACAACCGCCCTCGACAGAAGCTAAAAACCACACAGCAAGCTGCCGGGAAGGAAGAAACCGCAAGGTCAGTCAAAACGGTCGAAAACCGAGCATCCGGCGGCGAAAAACAGCCTCCGTCGGCGAAAAACAGCGCGCGGCGCGAAAAACAGCCTTCGTCGGCGAAAAATGTTGGGTTATACTAATATGGATCTAAATAGGGGAAAAAAACACCTAGAGGGGGGTGAATAGGTGTAAACAATAAACACTCAAAAATCATTGCGCAATAAAACCCAATGCGGAAATAAAAATGAACACGCAAGATTTTTACGTGGAAAAACTCCAAACCGGAGTAAAAAACCACGGGACCGATAAGACGGCGAAATCCACTAGAATTAACACACGTACAAGGTGATATAACGTACTCACAGACGACTCAACCTCTTACCATACGCTCCTAGTAGATCTTCTCCGCTCGCTCCACGACGCTTCTCGAATCCACGATCCGCGCCCAACGCTGAATCCACAGCGTCCAACGTCGAGTCCACGACGTCCGACCGAATCCACGGTCTTCACCCAGTGGCACGCTTCGAATCCACGAACGTACCTCGCCTCGAATCCACGAGAGCGGTTGCACCTTGAATCCACAAGGCCACGCGAGTCCACGCGCCGATTTGGGGTAAATCGTTGTTTTTTGGGTGGTGATGATCCGCCGAATACTTAGATTAGAAATAGATCGGAAATACCATCTAAGTATTCATTGATTTGATTCTACTCAAAATGTGAGTATGGAAAACCTAGAATCAAATCAATCAATATAGATGAAGAAACATAGAATAAATCTATTGATTTCCTTTCTTCTCTATATGTGGATTTTTCTTTCGGCTATTTTTCTATTAATCGTTTTTCGATTGTGGATGCCCTAGAAAATGAATAAGGGTCTATTTATAGGTTAGAAACCATTGGAAGAAGATAAGGATCAAAAACAGCCTTTTCTGGAAATTTTACCGACGGCGATCCGGATTGGATTGGCGATCCGGATTGCAGAAGCAAGAAAGACGATTTCCAGAAAATTGTTCGGGATCCGGATCGAAGTCCCCGATCCGGATCGTTCATACAGTTTTACCAAACATCACGTTCGGGATCCGGATTGCAAATCCTGATCCGGATCGTGCAAGCAAAAGGTAAAACTAGTGTTCGGGATCCGGATCATGAGATGCTGCGATCCGGATTGAACCAGTGTATGAACGAACACCCTTCGGGATCCGGATTGCAAGCCCGATCCGGATCCTGAACATGTCCCATGTCCAGTTTTTGATGTTTATGCAATTAAAACATTCTTCCAGGTGTTTCTACACTATAAGAAGTATTCGGATCATCAAAAATCTTTAGTTAAACGTACCTGATCCTTTTGAATTCTTCTTTCTTGAGATTGAGGTATATGATCCAAAGTTTCTTCATCTTCAATCTTCAAGACTTAATACTTTCACGAAATACGCCAACTCAAATTCCGTAACAATCTCCCCCTTTGGCGGTTTCGTGACAAAACACAAATCCACAAAAGAAAATTCAAAAAGATATTTTTGTTGCTATCACCATACAACAAAAATTTACAATGGAGATCCAAAAATTAAAAACATGAGATAAACTCCTAAAACAGACTCTAGACTTAGACATCTGTACTCTCTGCACAAAGAAATCATTCTTGACAAACAAAATCGTTAGATACCTCAAGAATTGAAACATACAAAACCAAATACAGAGATAGAGTTTATTCTCATCATGACATTTGAAAATTCAGATATGTAAGAGAATCATAGTTAAAAACCAACATATCTTCTAAGCATTCAAAAACCAAATGTCAAAAATGTTAGTCCAACATCAACTTGTTAGTCATATTACATGCCCAAATAGTTAGTCGAATAGTTAGTAGGGACATGCACAAATCACAAGATAAAAACAAAGTTGAAGTTGAAGTCATACTTACCTTGATGTTCACACATCACACAGTTTTCACATCATCATTGTTCATGTTCATCATTGTTCAAGTTCTCTCTAACTCTCTCCCCCTTTTTGTCACAAAACAAAGCCAAAACGTAGCAAAACTACAAATGTAAGGAGAGTTAAAAGTTCCATTAACATGAAAAACCTGAGAACTAAACTAAAAATTAGAACAAAACTAAGTCCTAAAAATCTGCACAAAAAGAAAAACTGCACAAAATTCTGTGTTAGTCTGAAGTGTCTGAACTGGTACAGCTCAGCTTGCTTAAAATCCCCTTAAGCATCTTCGAAATATTGGAATATTTCTTCTTGATCTTCTTATGCTCAGATGAAATGTGCTGAAGTTCTCTCGACAGCCTTTCCTGTTCAGCAGAAAGTCTTTGCTGTTCTTGGCGAATGGATTCCAATGCATCTGTTCAGCAGTCATTCTCTTGAGGTTGATGGATTCTGCGTAGATGCAGATGGTGCATTCTGGCCCTCAATCCATGGAGATTCAGTTTGTTGAATTCCAGAAAGTGAGCGTGCTCTAGTAAGAGGCTCACTAGTGAATGCCTCTTCTTTGACATTCTTCGTCTTGTATATTGTTTGTTGTTGAGGCAGATTTCTTTAGCCTTTTGTTTTTCAAAATTGCCTATTCTCCTCATCAATTTTTGTTGAACTTCTTTGAAAAATTCTTCCCATTCTTCTTCATCATAGTCAGAGCTGTCTACATCATCAGTTTTTGTCTTGTCTCGAGTTGAGTCATCTTGTTCCTTTTAACAGTTGCACGAGTGTGCACCATTGTGACCAGAGAAGAATGATCCAAGAGAATGCCATTGATCAAGTGCTTTGAGTTTGAAGTGTCCTGTGAAGACCAACTCAAGAACACATGAAAAATCGTCAATTTTGAAAAATTTGAAAAATTGTACCCAAACAATCATAATCATGTAGAGAAGCTAAGAATCAAATTAGTTTTGCAAAAAGAATTTTAAAAATAGATCAATTCCATGATTTTCAAAAATTCCTCTTTTATGCCCTAAAACCGAATTTTTAGAAATCGAAGCCTAAAAATTCGTTAATCTTGAGAAAACCCAGCATAAAAGCAAAACTAATCTACCCAGAGTTCTTATTTCAAAAGAAATTTGATCAAAAACCATTCACAAACGAAAAAGATCCATGATTTCAACTCACGTTTGAGAAAAAAGAAAAACTGTGAAAAACCGAGATTTTGATCAATAAAACTTACTTGAATCGAAGAACTTTGAGTTTGGAAGCTCCAAGATGCAAGAAATCTAGAGAGAGAAGCTCTAGAGACTTGAGAACAAAAGATTAGGGTAAAAGAAATCAAATCCCTTTGTTCTATAAAAACCCTAGCCGTGATCCGGATCGGATCGAGAATGTGATCCGGATCGGCTACCCGCAGGAAGAATCCTGCGTTCGGGATCCGGATCACTTACCCCGATCCGGATCGGCTTCAACTTTTTCTTCAGAAAAATTTAGAAAAATTCCATAAAATCCAGAAAAAGTATGTAAGCACTTTACCATGTCAACTTTAAACAAAAATCATCGTTTCATACAACAAGAAATAGATTATACAAAATCTATCAAAAATACTCAAAAATGAAACGAAAATTTACGAAATTAAAACACTTAAAGTTGAACAACTTCAATTACATCTATCCTGATCTTATGCGTAATGCCTTTATCAAATCATCAATTTTGGTAAAGAAAATGAAATACCAAGATCAATAGATGTTTGAAATCCCAGATAAGTTAGATAATATATCTAGACAATCTGTTGAAGGAGTGGCTCTTTGAGCATCTTTTATCAAAAATCCCACCTTATACCAACCATGAAATATGACTGAGTCAAGTATTTCAATATGCATTTCATCAACAATTTTAAAAACAAAAATTTGCTTTGCATTCATGGAGTATCTTTTTCTTTTTCTTTTCCTCCATGTGGTGGTAGTTTTCACACTCCTCATTGGGATGTAACTCTTTCCACATCTTTTGAGCATTTTACATTTCTTTGACTCCCCCTCAATTGGCTATCAATTATTTAATATATAAGGTATTCAACCAAAAATTGATCTCGCATTCATACTCGACTAAGCAATCAAATATGATAATGACTATACCAAGAGATCATTGAGAGAGAAATTGACTTTGATCACTTAAAAGATGGTTTAATTAACGTAAATGATCATTGCAACATTGAAATATTATGATATCAAAAGCATAATAAATTTCTAAATGCATAAAAGGATGCAATTAAAGTCAATTATGATTTATGCTCAATTAATGTCCTATGTACAAACATAGATAAAGAACAAAACAAAAACAAAAACAAAACCTAACCTAAGCAAAGGTTTCAAAAAGAGTTATTTCAAGGAAAGCATGCCAATTGCTTTACGCAAGTGAATAAAACGTTTTTGATCCAAAGGTTTTGTTAAGATATCAGCTAATTGATCCTCAGTTGAAATATATGACAGTTGAAGAATATTTGATTCAACTAGCTCTCTAAGAAAATGATATCTAAGTTCAATATGTTTTGTTCTAGAGTGCAACACAGGGTTTTTAGAAATGTTAATAGCACTAGTGTTGTCACATAAAATGGTTACCGAAGATGCTGAAATCCGGAAATCGCTCAACACGCTTTTCATCCAAATCAATTGGGTTGAACAACTTCCTGCAGAAATGTACTCCGCTTCGGCAGTCGAGAGTGCTATGCAGTTCTGCTTTTTACTGTGCCATGCAACAAGGCAATGGCCAAGATAGAAGCATGCACCACTCGTGCTTTTCCGGTCATCCACTGATCCAGCCCAATCGGCATCTGAGTATCCAACAATATCCAAAGTTGTTCCCATAGGATACCAAATTCCGAAATTGATTGTACCTTTGATATACCGGATGATCCGTTTCACCGCTTTCAGGTGAACCTCCTTCGGTGCTGATTGATATCTCGCACAAATCCCAACACTGAAGGATATATCCGGGCGACTAGCCGTGAGATATAGTAGACTTCCAATCATACTGCGATACAGTTTCTCGTCTACATTCTCACTATGTGATTCACTTCCAAGTCCCTTATGGCTAGTTCCCATTGGAGTCGGAAAATCCTTAGAATTTTCTAGATCAAACTTTTTGACCAACTCCAGTGCATACTTGGATTGACACAAGTGAATTCCTTCATCGTTTTGTTTAACTTGTAATCCAAGAAAATAAGTCAATTCGCCCATCATGGACATCTCAAATTCGCTTTCCATGGTCTCCGCGAATTTAGAAGCATCATTATCTCTTGTTGCTCCAAATACAATGTCATCGACATAGATTTGAGCAACTATGAAATTGTTTTGATAATGCTTCACAAAGAGAGTCCTGTCAGCTCCCCCTCGAGTGTAGCCCTTTTCCAAAAGGTGCTTTGTCAACCTTTCGTACCATGCTCGCGGTGCTTGTTTCAGACCGTAAAGAGCCTTTTTCAGACGAAAAACATGGTTAGGTAGTTTATGATCCACAAAACCTTTCGGTTGAGCCACATAAACTTCCTCATTTAAAAACCCATTTAAAAAGGCGCTCTTAACGTCCATTTGAAATAATTTGATTTTAAAATGACAAGCAATCGCAAACAATATACGAATGGACTCGAGTCTAGCTACAGGGGCGAAAGTTTCATCAAAGTCTATACCTTCTACTTGAGAGTAGCCTTGAGCAACTAACCTTGCTTTGTTCCTGATGATAGTACCTTCTTCATTTTTCTTGTTCTTGAAGATCCATTTGGTACCTATCACATTGTGTTGCTTCGGAGGCTTCGTTAATTCCCAGACTTTGTTTCGCTCAAATTGATGGAGCTCTTCCTGCATTGCTTTAATCCAGTAGTCATCTTGGAGAGCTTCATCAACATTCTTTGGTTCGATTTGAGATACATAGCATGCAAATCCGCAAACCAATTGTCTCCGTGTTCTAACTCCTTCTTGTGGATCTCCAATGATGTTCGATTCAGGGTGATCCTTGGAGATGCGTAACGTTTGAGGTAGAGGAGTAGACGGAGGTACACGAGATGATTCCTGCACATCAGATAAACTTGAAGAACCGTTAGATGCATCATTATTATCGAAAGAATTGTTAGAAGAAGATGCATTAGCAGGTGTATCATCATCAAGAGAGATATCGAGGGTAGATTTTTCAGATTCAAAGTGAAAAGCTTCATCTACCTTAACATTTATCGATTCTACGATCGTCTTAGATTCTAAGTTAAAAACTCGATATGCTCTGCTGTTTGTAGAATAACCTAAGAAAATCCCTTCGTCACTTCGAGAGTCAAATTTTCCAAGATTTTCGCGATCACGTAAAATAAAACACCGACTCCCAAAGATACGAAAATATTTGATGTTAGGTTTTCTACAAAACCATAGTTCATATGGTGTATTCAAAGTCCCCGGGCGCAAATACACTCGATTAATAACATAGACAGCAGTGTTCACCGCTTCAGCCCAAAAATATAAAGGTAAGTTCCGGCTATGAAGCATAACACGTGCCATCTCCTGTACGACCCTGTTTTTGCGCTCGACTACACCATTTTGTTGAGGTGTGTAAGGTGCGGAGAATTCATGTTTAATGCCATTAGAAGTGCAAAAATCAATGAATTTGGAATTTATGAATTCCCCACCTCTATCACTCCTAACTCGAGTAATCCTTTCATTCTTTTCAATCATAATACGATGGCAGATTTCGAGAAAAGAATCAAAAGTATCAGCTTTTTCTTTTAAAAATGCTACCCAAGTATATCTAGAAAATCATCAACCAATAAGAAAATATACCATTTACCTCCCAAGATGGTTGACGAGTTGGCCCCATTAAGTCCATATGCAAAAGTTCCAAAGGCCGTTTTGTACCTATGTGGTTCAAGTTCTTGTGTGCAGTCCTAGACTGTTTTCCCTTTTGGCAACCGCCACACACAAGGTTTTGTTCAAAAGAAAGTTTCGGAACCCCCTTGACCACATCTTTGTTTGAAATTCTAGCAAGTTCCTTAAAGTTTATGTGACCTAGCCTTTCATGCCAAAGTGTTTCATTTTTCAAAGATGCTAGGTTACATTTTTCAGAAATTTAGTAGGAACTACATAACAATTGTTTTCTGATCTAACCCCTTTTAAAAAGAAAGCATGGTTCTTGTCAGTTACAGTGCATTTATCAGATGAAAAATTAACTGAATAACCATTATCACAAAGTTGACTTATGCTTATGAGGTTAGTCTTAAGGCCATGAACAAATAACACATTATTTAGAACCGGGCCATCTGGAATAGCTACCGTTCCCTTTCCAACAATTTTGGAAGACCGACCATCTCCGAAAACAACAAGTCCTCCGGAGTTTTTCTCAAAGTTTGAAAACAGTTTTTGTCACCGGTCATATGACGGGAACACCCGCTATCCAGATACCAAGACGAACTATCATATGCATGCAAGGAAACATTGGTAACAAGACAAGGGAAAATTTCACCTTTGCGCACCCAAACCTTTTTGGAATGCGTCGGTAATGGTCGTGAAGTTGATTCTCCTAGGTGAAAGCGTCTTGCTTGAAGAATTGCTGCTCCTTGATGATGTCGTCTTGAGCGGTGTACTACCAAGGCTCTTTTCCTTCAATGATTTGCATTGATTTCTGAGGAATCACCTTTTGGTAGTCATTGCAAGAGGTGCTTGAGGTGTGCGTTTGGCTCCCGTCTTGCAATTTCTCCTTATGTGCCCTGAAATGCCACAACGAAAACATACCTTAGTTCTTGACGATCCCGAGGAGGATGAAGTAGGCTTGTTGTCGTTGCTTGTCGTGAATTCCGGTGTCGGAGGAGGAGATACCGACTGAGGCACAAATACTGTCCCACTCGAACTTGGAATGTCTCCAGTTTGAGTGTATCCGAGGCCGAACTTATTTGTTTGACCAAGACCAAGAAGTCTGTCCAACTTACTCCTTCCAGAAGAAAATCTCTTTAAGTCATCCTTTAGTTGGCGTATGGTCTCCGTCATTTCCAATTTTTCCTGTCGAGCCTCGCCGTAGAGCTTCAAGAAGTAATTCGCTTTGTTCACCATATCTATAATTCTTCTCGAAATGCTCATTGGACTCTTGAAGGGAAACATTTGCTTTAATAGATTATCCCTTTCCACTTCAAGATCGGTTGAGAGAGAGGTTACCCTTTTTACTTCTTCTTCGAGATCCTGCAATCTCCCTTTCAACCCCTTGTTTTGCTTTGCCAGTTTCTTTGAATCCCTCAAAAGCTTATGGTAGGCAAGAGCAAAATCTTCACCTTCAGAATCATCGATTCATCGTCCGTTGCAATCTTTTCAACAGGGAGGAGTTGGACAAGGAATCGGATGTACTTGCCATTAAGCACATGAAGGGTGAAGATGTAGTGGACGCGTGGAAAGCTGTCGCGTTGTCTTCTTCATCACTTGAGGATGACTCATTTGACGTGGAGTTGTCATCCCAAGTAACGACTTGCATCGCCTTCTTCTTTGCCGGATTCTTGTTGGGACACTCCGTTGCAATGTGGCCGTAGCCTCGACATTTGAAGCACTGAACTTGTCCCTCTGAACTTTTCTTATCCTTTGAGAAGTTCTCTTGCTTTCTTGACTTGTAGCTTGAAGAACCCTTGCCTTTCTTCGACTTTCCGAAGGATGGAGTTTTGCTTGAATTACCCCTTCGAAAGTTGCGGCGAAACTTCCTTGTCAAGAGAGCGAGCTGCTTCTCAAAGTCCTCCATAGAAAGGTTCTCGTCGTCGTCCGAGGAGGATGAATCCGCGTCTTCTTCTTTAGTTGATTTCAATGCGTAACCTGAAGACTTAGAAGAGGATGCCTTTCCAGAAGAATAGTTAGTAGGAAATGTCATTTCATAAGTTTGTAAAGCACCTACTAATTCTTCTACACGCATTTCGTCCGGGTGTTTAATTGTTTCAATGGCTGCGACCTTCGGGCGAAATCGTTCAGGAAGAGTTCTTAGAATTTTTCTTACAACTTTAAATTCTGGAATCTTCTCTCCCAAGTTAGCACATGAGTTTACGATGTCTTGCAATCGTGTGTAATAGTCAGTGAAAGATTCATTCTCTGCCATAGAGATAGAGTCAAACTTGCTCGTAAGCATTTGCAGTTTCTGAATCTTCACAAGGTTAGTTCCCTCATGCGTAACTTGAAGAACATCCCAGATTTCTTTCGCAGTCTCACATGCCGAGACGCGAGAGAACTCAGTTTGTGACAAAGCATTAAATAGAGCATTAATTCCTTTGCCATTGTAAGAAGATGAATCTATCTCTTCCTTGGTCCATTTCGACCTAGGTTTTAAGGTGCGAACATCATCTAAAATTTCAGTTGGATTAGACCATCCTAATTCAATTGATTGCCACACCCTTTCGTCGATGGAAATTAAAAAGGCTTTCATCCGTACTTTCCAGTACGCATAATTTGTTCCATCAAAGAAAGGGGGTCGATTGATGTTTCCACCTTCAACCATTGTTTACAACCCTATTCCCGCTCTGATACCACTTGTTGGGTTATATAATATGGATCTAAATAGGGGAAAAAACACCTAGAGGGGGGTGAATAGGTGTAAACAATAAACACTCAAAAAATCATTGCGCAATAAAACCCAATGCGGAAAAATAAAAGAACACGCAAGATTTTTACGTGGAAAAACTCCAAACCGGAGTAAAAAACCACGGGACCGATAACACGGCGAAATCCACTAGAATTAACACACGTACAAGGTGATATAACGTACTCACAGACGACTCAACCTTTTACCATACGCTCCTAGTAGATCTTCTCCGCTCGCTCCACGACGCTTCTCGAATCCACGATCCGCGCCCAACGCTGAATCCACAGCGTCCAACGTCGAGTCCACGACGTCCGACCGAATCCACGGTCTTCACCCAGTAGCACGCTTCGAATCCACGAACGTACCTCGCTCCGAATCCACGAGAGCGGTTGCACCTTGAATCCACAAGGCCACGCGAGTCCACGCGCCGATTTGGGGTAAATCGTTGTTTTTGGGTGGTGATGATCCGCCGAATACTTAGATTAGAAATAGATCGGAAATACCATCTAAGTATTCATTGATTTGATTCTACTCAAAATCTGAGTATGGAAAACCTAGAATCAAATCAATCAATATAGATGAAGAAACATAGAATAAATCTATTGATTTCCTTTCTTCTCTATATGTGGATTTTTCTTTTCGGCTATTTTTCTATTATACCCCTAGAAAATGAATAAGGGTCTATTTATAGGTTAGAAACCATTGGAAGAAGATAAGGATCAAAAACAGCCTTTTCTGGAAATTTTACCGACGGCGATCCGGATTGGAATTGGCGATCCGGATTGCAGTAGCAAGAAAGACGATTTCCAGAAAATGTTCGGGATCCGGATCGAAGTCCCCGATCCGGATCGTTCATACAGTTTCACCAAACATCAGTTCGGGATCCGGATTGCAAATCCTGATCCGGATCGTGCAAGCAAAAGGTAAAACTAGTGTTCGGGATCCGGATCATGAGATGCTGCGATCCGGATTGAACCAGTGTATGAACGAACACCCTTCGGGATCCGGATTGCAAGCCCGATCCGGATCCTGAACATGTCCCATGTCCAGTTTTTGATGTTTATGCAATAAAACATTCTTCCAGGTGTTTCTACACTACAAGAAGTATTCGGATCACCAAAAATCTTTAGTTAAACATACCTGATCCTTTTGAATTCTTCTTTCTTGAGATTGAGGTATATGATCCAAAGTTCTTCATCTTCAATCTTCAAGACTTAACACTTTCACGAAATACGCCAACTCAAATTCCGTAACAATCTCGTCGGCGAAAAACACCTTCGTCGGCGAAAAACAGCCTTCGTCGGCGAAAAACAGCGCTCGTTAGCGAAAAAAGCACGCGGCGCGAAAACAGTCGACGGCGAAAAATAGCGGCCGACGGCGAAAAATAGCTCGCGGCGGCGAAAACAGCGGTCGACGGCGAAAAACAGCTCGCGGCGGAGAAAACAGCTGTCACGCCCCGGGTGTAAACCAGAACCCGGGCCCGTCTACAGATCCGCCGTGCATGCGGTATTTCCCACATACACGAAGCGTCGGTAACCTGCTCAGATAAGAATAATAATAAAAGAGCATAATAATCAGAGCTAAACTAAAACTACTGTATCTCAGACAGAAGCTGGAAGTAAAAGGTACAACAGTAAAATAAAATACAGATGTCTCTCCCAGCTCACCACTAAAATACAAACAGCTGGCAGAAGCCAGTCCCAAAAGAAAATAAATAAAACTGTCTGAGAAGTCCTGGTACCCAAAAATCTCCAGCTACACCCTCGGTGGCTCTCTATCTAGTCCGCAATCCGCTTACCTCGATCAGTTGCTGACGGCCCAGCAACTCCCACAGAGGACTCTGCAAAACAAGGGGAGAAGGAAACAAGAAAGACAATGGGGGTAAGTACTACTATAAACAGTAGCCTCCCCTAGTGGGTAAAGCCTCAGCTCAGATATGCCCACCAGGTGATCAGAGGCAAAAAGGGAAAGAAGAAGAAAGGGGATGCAGATAAATGAAGCAACTGATAAAATGCTATCCCTAATATGCCTCTACATGACCAACCAATAAGGATGGAGAAAGTGATGCATCAGAATCAAGAAGCCTGTCATAATGACCCAATCTGACAGCCAGTGAACACTGGCACTGCCTGCTCTGCTGTCGAACTCAAGAAACCAGCATGGTGCCCGGCGCTCTGCACCGTGGAAAGCCTACTCCGGAGTGGCACTCGAGGGGAGCGACCCACACGAGTAAAGTATCACTGTATCAAGTATCACTGTATCAAGTATCACTGTAACCACTGTCTCATAATAGCAGGACTGGATCGAGACTCAAGGAAGTGGGAAAAACCCTCCACTAAAGATAGCCCGATCCCCAAAACACCCAATCTGATGCAATAGTAACAACCCGGTCAACCACCCAAGATCCGTGGTCGCCGCAACACCCTGTCATAAACCCAACCTGTCCCAAATCCCCAATACCTGACTACACTGTCCAACACACGCTCGAACCTGAGCGACTAAGCCGCAAGTGTCAACAATAGAAGAAGAAAAGAGCAAATGCATGGTTTCTCCTAAGTCAAGTCCCAAAAATAGTGTAGCAGTAAAAGATGACATAATTATGTGACCAATTTAATCATGCATTGTTCCAACATTTTGTCCAATTTCCAAGAATAAATAATTTAGAGTGACATAAGCCAGGGTGACAGTCTCATATGAAAAATTATCAGTTTTGCAGTCCTCAATTCCTATTTAGTCTCCAAGCATACAGTCCAGATTAATTAAGCGATTAAAATCAGGTGATCATTCTAACAATAATTTATCAGGGATCCAAATAACCAATAATTAATTTCCTGGAGCATGCAAGTCTACCAATCAACACATTTAGCATCGTCAAATCATGGGTACTCTGATATTCCTAGTGGGCATAACAAAGGAGAGGAGTACAACAACCACCCACCTGAAGTGCAACTGTCCAAGTCCGTACAGCTAGAAAATACCAAAACTCCAAATCCTTGCTCCCACAATTTCAGCACACCCGAAATATTCCTGGTACAGTACAAAGCTCACTAATTACACTTAGGCTCCCAATTATAGCACTAATAATCACATACAACCTCGAATTCTGAACTGCTTAATTATCACCTGTAGAAATTGCCCAGAAAATTCCAATAAAAATATCACGGCGATCCTTGCGTCGATAGCTTCGAAACGGTACCTTGCACGCCCAAATCCGAGTTCTGTACATCAAGATAAAAATTCGGCAAGGGGCACACTCATACAAAAATCTGTATTAAGGACAGATTACTGTTCACTGAGAAAACAGTAATTTTCACCTCGAAATAAAATTCACAAAAATCCAATAAAAATACGAGCGCGTTCCTTGCGATCCGTAGATGAAAAAGTTGTATAAGCTCGTTTCCGTCAGACGCTCGTGCGCAAAGATATGGCCGAAATACTCCGCTGCTGTCAAGGAAATCCACACAGAAAATGGGGTCACTGTTTGCCTCGGGATCCGTGCCAAAACCTCGAAACGGGAAAGCGCGACCAAAACGAAAGATGAAGTCCTACCTCTTAGGAGTCTACTGGTGCAAGAATCACAGGAAAATGATGTCGGGGTAGCCCAGGGGAGCAAAAATACTATCGCTGCGCCGAAGAAGAACACTAGGAAGCAACGTCGCGCCGCACCGTAAAATGGGGAACCTCGGGATTCGTGCCTCCAAAACTCTTGAAACTTGGCAGGGAGATCCAGCACAAAGAGATGAAAAACTTTGCTTAAGGGTGCTCGGGCTGAGGGTGAATGGGTTGGGAGAAAAGAAGGGAAGAGTGGAGCTCGGGTTGGGTGGTTTATATAGGCTGAGAAAACAAATCAAAAATTCCCTCCATGTCCAAAGTTTCCGGGCGCCCGAAATATTTCGGGCGCACACAGTGCGGCCCGGCCCACGATTTCCGGGCGCGCACAGTGCGGCCCGGTCCACCACACGGCCCAGCCCAACACACAGCCGAGCTCCGCTGCACCCGGAGCACATGCGCCAACCAATGGCGACGTGACACGTGTCCCGGCAACCCGTGCACCGCGCACGTCGCGCCGTGGACCGCGCACGTCGCGGCTGACCCGGGCCGTACGGCCACCTGCCCCGCCGTACGGCCACCTGCCCCAGTCAACTGCCCCACTGGTCGCGTGGACCGGGAGCACAGAACCGCACCAACCACCTCACGCCACGTGTCCACCCGGTCTACCGTGCACCCGGGCCCAAACTCCGTGGACCGCGTCTGCTGCGCCGACCAACCGGAAGGCGCCACGTGGCACCGCCCTGGTGCACGACCTCCGCGGTGGACCGCGCGCCTGCCCGCGCGCCCGGGCGCCTGCCCGCGCCGCGCGCCGCCGCCTGCCGCCTGCCTGAGGCCGCGCCGCCGCCCGCCGGCGCTGCCCGCCGCCGCCCGCCGCCGCCGGCGATCGCCGGCGACACTGTTCCGGCGTGAACAGTACCCGCAAGCTCAAAATCAACAAGCAAATAGCCCATCTTGACCGTTTTCGCGCGCTGATTCCAAAAACGAGGTCCGTTTTGCCAAATTCCGCCTCCAAAATTTGCCGGAGGCTCCCGCAAGCGCCAAAAACTGCCAAAACTTCCGGGAGTCCGCTTTTGGACATCCGGACTCAGAATTGGGCAAACAAAAAGCCATTCTCAAGCATTTTTCCGCGCTGAATCCAAATCCATCCTCCGTTTGGCCTAAATCCTTTTCTAAAATTCGGCAAAAGCAGCCGAAGGCCAAAACAGCTAACCAAAGCTCGCAGGGTCCATCTGTGGCATCCCTTTGATGCACTATGGGCCAGATACACCATCAACAGGTGTTTAAATAGTGGATCCACGGAAAAAGCTGCATGGGGGTTCAGGGATCCCACAACAGCGGTCGACGGCGAAAAACAGCGGTCGACGGCGAAAAACAGCGGCCGACGGCGAAAAACAGCTCGCGGCGGCGAAAAACAGCGGTCGACGGCGAAAAACAGCTCGCGGCGGCGAAAAACAGCGGTCGACGGCGAAAAACAGCGGTCGACGGCGAAAAACAGCTCGCGGCGGCGAAAAACAGCGGTCGACGGAGAAAAACAGCGGTCGACGGCGAAAAACAGCGGTCGACGGCGAAAAACAGCGGCCGACGGCGAAAAACAGCTCGCGGCGGCGAAAACAGCGGTCGACGGCGAAAAACAGCGGTCGACGGCGAAAAAACGGCCTCCGACGGCGGAAAAACGTCCTCCGTCGGCGAAAAACAGCATTTGACGGCGAAACCGGCCTCCGTCGGCGGAAAAACAGGACCGGCACGCAACCCGAGGCGTCGCCGCGGTCCCGGGGCACGCTGAGCGGCGAAAACCCCAGCCGCGCGGCCCGGGAGGCCGGCCGCGCGGCACACGGCCCAAGCCGAGCAGCGCAGGGGCTGCTGCGCGGCGCCGGAGCGCGCCGCGTAGCGCCCCTGCGGCGCTGCGCGCGCCCGCGCATGGCTGCGCAGGCCCGCGCGCGCCCGCGCAGGCCCGCGCGCGGCCCGCGGTGCCTGCGCGAGGCCATGCCGCGCGCACCTGCGCGCGGCCCCTGCCGCGCGCGCCTGCGCGCGGCCTGGCGGCGCCGCGCGTGCGGCCGCGACGGTGGAAATTCTAAAAAATTCAAAAAAAATCTAAAAAAATTCAAATAAATTTTAAAACTTACTTTAGCTCCATAAATCCATTTAAAAACCCTTTTTCACCAAAATTTTTTCCCAAAAATCCTCAAAGCACCAATTTTTCCTCAAAAATCCCTTTTTTTAGCTTTTAAAAACCAACAAAAATTCCTTTTCTTGCTTTTTAAACAAATCCATCAAATTCCAAAGCACAAAATCAAAATCCAAGAATTTCCAAAGCTCTTTGATAAAACCCAAGCTCAAATAATTAAAAGAAAAACCCAAAAAGCTAACCTCCACAAGCACAAACTCCAAATCCGCCTCTTCTTCTTCTTCTTCTCTTTTACTCTCTTTCTTTCTCTATTTTCCTTTCTTCCTTTCTCTCTTTCTTTCCTTTTCTTTTTGGTTTCCTGCTTCGTGGAGGCTACAGAGCAAGAGAGGGAGGTAGGTAGAAGGTGGAGGAGGCTATCTCAAGGGTGAAGTTACCACCCTAAGGAGGCTCCAACACAAACCCTTAATTAAGCATACTAATTAAATGCTAAACTAATAAAAAGCCAACTTTAAAACTTAAAGTACTTACATTTAAAACCAAAACCCCTCAACATGTCCTCTGTCACCAAGCAAGTGAAAGAAAAAGAAATAATTAATTAACAAAGCTATTAAAAATAATAATAAGATAATGCAAAAAGCCCAACTCCAATTCACTTTTTGCCTTCGGGCCTTCCGCCGCCGCCCGGAACCACCCGAACCCCGCTGTAAATCGAAAGTACACGCGCTCACAGCTTTTTCTCTTCAAAAACCTCATCCGTTGGATCGGGGTGCTCAAATCAAATACCGGCTCCAAAATTGCCAGTTCCGACTCACTTTTTGCCACCGGGTCTTCCGCGTCAGTCCGGAACCTCCCGAACTTCGCTGTAAACTGAATACATACCCGTTCCAAGTGTTCCTGAATTTCCGGCGCTCCACTGTGAAGTCGGTAATACCCAAAACTAGTCTTCAATCGGCGAACAAAGCCCGAAAAAATTCCGAATCGAGCTGGAGCTTCTGCGTTGATCCAAATCAACCCGGCATCAACTGTAAACTCAAATGCAACATGTCCAAGGCAACTCTCTGCTCCATGCCATCTTGTGTGGTCGGCGCGCTATCCGAAGTCCCGGTACTCTACATTGCCGCTCGCCATCGGACCCCTCGCACCGCTCGCCATAGGAACTCCTTCCGGCCTGCGCGTCGCTCGCCATAGGAACTCATCCCGGCCTTCACACCACTCGCTATCGGAACCCCTCCCGACCCGCGTGTCGCTCGCCATCGGAACCCTCCGGGCCGCATGCCAAAGACGCTCGCCATCGAACCCTCCGGGTCGTGTGCCGAATTTTTAAAAATTATTTTGTATTTATTTATTTTTATATTTTTAAAAATTATAATTGATTATGTTAATAGTATAAATCTAGAAAAAAAAAATTAATGTAATAGTCGAATTTTTTATTCCGAATTTTTAATTGGTGAACGTATAATTTTCGTATAAATCACGTATCCGAATAATTGACGAGTCCGTTTTTTTATCAAATTTTTCAACAAATTTAAAATTATGAAATGAATTTTATCCATATTATATCCGAACCAAATTTTTGCCGAATCCGAATTAACTAACTATGCTTCTAACTCGACTCTAATTGTGTTCCATAGGTTATAAATAGATATTTAGGGTCTCTCTACTTGATACACCAACTCAGAAAACACCTGAGAGCTACCCCTAAAGGCTAGGTTTTCGTTGTTCATCTTTTTCCACCGAAATAGCCTTTCTTAGGTCAATTCGACGATTTTTAAAGTCATATTTTTTTCGAATTGATCCGAGTTTTGCTTAGAAATTTCATACTTGATTCTCTGATGTTATTCTAAGCAAAAAATTAATCACCATCAAACGTATCAAATCTGCTCTGGCTGAGTATGCGTTTAGGAGTTGACGTGGTGTCGTGGATTCGACATGTTAAAGGCATTTCGTGGATTCGAAACGTATTGCTCGTGGATTCGGGTGGCATTCATGGATTCGAACATGTGCGTGGAACTGCAGTTGGTGAGCGTGAGATTTAGGAAGAATTAGAGAGGCTTGAGTTCGTGGAGTTGGTAATCACCTTGTTATCTATTTTCTTATTGGTGGATTGTTTTCGCATGTTAGTTTCGTAAATTTTTTACTCCTAGTTGGAGTTTTCCCACGTAAATCACAATGTGCTGATTTTATTTTTTGCATTTTATTTTTATTACATTGAGATTTGTGATTGTGGCTATTATACCTATTCACCCCCCTCTAGATATTTGATAGAATCTTTTTAGATTCTAGAATTAACATAACCTACAACAGAAGCACGAGCGCGTCTTTATCCTTACCCTCACATGCGACGACGACCTCATCGCCGCCATCCGCTCCGTCCTTACCCGTATCCACTTCGAGTCCTCTTCCTCGAGCATCGGTGTCGGCGCCGACATTGGTGGGGAGTTGGAGAAATAGTAGGCACCGCCGCCCTCGTTACCGTCTCCAAGGCCGCGGAGACGGTGGAGGAGACGATGAGGGTCGAAGTGAAAAAAACGAACCTAAAAAAACGATAAAAAATAAAAAATAAAAATATTTTAGTCTATTTACTAAGAATATTTAAATCGAATATGAAAAATTCAAAATAATAAATTATTTTTATAAAATTTCAAAACTAAAAAAAAATATTTATAAATAAAATTATAATTTAATTGATTGAAAACATTTCATAACCTTATGGGATGGTTACTTTGCAGACTTTTTTGGCGTTGGACCGGCGATTCGATCGGGATGGCATCACGCTCAACTCGTCAAAGTTCGAACAAAATTTAGGTAGGTGGCCTCTAACGGCCACGATTCAACCTCTACGATCCGATCCAACGGCATCCTCTCACTCTCCCCTCGTCCTCGCACCTACCGCCTAATGTATTATTTATTTATTTATTTATTTATATTATTAATACCCCCGGCCCAGTTCCCCGTCCCATTTCGGATTCTTCTTCTCTTTTTCGTTAACTCCTCACTAAGAAGGCCTAAACCGAGAGAGAGAGAGAGAGAGAGAGAGAGGGAAGAGCCTGTATCCAAAGCCATGGCCGCCGCCGCCGCCGCCGTGTCCGCCTCCTCCGCCGCCTCCCACGCTATCTCCGGGCCCCGCCGCTCCCGCGCCCCGCCCCGTCCGGCTCTCATCCACGCCGCCGCCGATCCGCTCTCCGCGCGCCCCCTCCGCTCCGCCCCGCGGCGCCCCGCTTGTCCGCGCCTCGGCGGCGCGCGGGCTTCGGCGGCGGCGGCGGCGGCGGCGGTGGCGGAGTCGGCGGCGAAGGTGGTGGAGAGGTCGGTGAACACGATCAGGTTCCTGGCGATCGACGCGGTGGAGGCGGCGAAGTCGGGGCACCCGGGGCTACCCATGGGGTGCGCGCCGACGGGGCATGTGCTCTACGACGAGGTGATGCGGTTCAACCCCAAGAACCCCTACTGGTTCAACCGCGACCGCTTCGTCCTCTCCGCTGGCCATGGCTGCATGCTCCACTACGCTCTCCTCCACCTCGCCGGCTACGACAGCGTCAAGGTGACCTGCCTCCCCCCTCTCTTCCCATTTTGGTGGTTTAAGTTTTCTTTTTTTTTTTTTCTTTAATTTTCTCTCTGTGTGTGTTCGAGAATTCGGATCCGTTTCTCTCACTCTCTTGATCAGTTTATGAGAGATCGTAAATATTTTTATACGACCAAGTTCTCAGGACGAAGGACGATGGTGAATCGCACACAAACTATACATCTATCAGCTAAAATAAAAAAATAAAAAAAATTTAGTAGTACTTGCTTGTGTTTAAATTTCTTTAGCTCGTGGTTGGTAAGAAGAGAAATATGATTAAAAGAATTTGATTGCCTAATCTGTAGCTTTTCCCTGCTTTTCGCCCAAAATGTTGCTTTATGTTTATTATTGCCCTTTCCAGTTTGGTTGGGGCAGAATATTACCATAGTCTGTTATTGACCAAATATAAATGTAATAAAAAAAAAAAAAAAAAAAAAAAAAAGAAGGAAGTGAGAGATAACTCTTATTTGGAATACAATCGTAGTAGAATTCAATTGATTTCAGCTCGGAAGGTAAAAAAAATATATCCATCCATTTGGATTAAATTAGGAGTTGAAGTGAAATCCATCCTGTTTAATTGTTTCGAAAGAGATGGTAAGACCAAAATTCCAATTCCCTGGATCTAGGATTTGCCGAACAGGGTGAAAAATGGGGCAACAGGAATTTGTTAGATAGATATTTCTTCGTGACCATTGAAATATTTCAACTTTCAAGTGGGAGCTCCCGTAGAGCTTGGGCGGAATCTTTTCCATTATATCAGTTTGTCACCAAGCATGACTTGATTTATAACTTTTCTCTCTTGTACTAGAAGTTTGATAGAGATCTGATTTGATCATCTTGGAAGAACATAAGAAAAAAAGCTTCTCTGTAAGGTTGATTTTTTTTTTTTTTTTTTTTTTTTAATGATTCTCTTTCTGTCTTGTAGGAAGAAGACTTGAGGGCCTTCAGGCAATGGGAAAGCAAAACTCCTGGTCATCCAGAGAATTTTGAAACCCCTGGAATCGAAGTTACTACTGGTATTCTTCTTGAAACTAAGTTAGTGAACCCTTTCTAATATAATTGAGTTGACTTGTTCACAATTTTTTTTTGCGTCTCTTTTTTCTTGTGGAATGGCACAGGTCCTCTTGGTCAGGGTATCGCGAATGCTGTCGGCTTGGCACTTGCTGAGAAACACTTGGCGGCCCGTTTCAATAAACCCGACAACGAGATCATCGACCATTACACGTAAAGAATTTCTTTAAACATACTCTCTGTGCTTTTTTCCTTTCTTTCCTTTGTTAACTCCTTGTCTGGTCCTCATGGATATTTCCTTTCACTAAACTGTAAGATGAATTTCTATTCATCTATAGGTATGCCATACTTGGTGATGGTTGCCAAATGGAAGGCGTTTCGAATGAAGCGTGCTCTCTAGCTGGCCATTGGGGTTTGGGAAAATTGATTGCTTTTTACGATGATAATCACATCTCTATCGACGGAGACACAGAAATTGCATTCACGGAAGATGTGGCTGCACGCTTTGAGGCTCTTGGGTGGCACACGATCTGGGTCAAGAATGGTAACACAGGATATGATGAGATCCGCGCAGCGATTAAGGAAGCAAAGGCTGTCAAGGACAAGCCAACATTAATCAAGGTTAGTTTAGTTGGATGTTACTTCGCAAAAAGTTCATGTAGCCCTCTGCTGTATAGCCTGATTTCACATTTAGCATAAAGTGGTTCAGAATGTAGCACTTTGCCACTCTGATGTTGCTTTTTGTCATGCTCGTACTGCTGAAATTGAGCATGATATTTTAATCATGAGTTTCTTGTAAACAACCATAACAGCAACCTCAGGGTGGTACTCGGAACCATGGTGACTATACTTCAAGTGTGCGTTTAGTTTTACCCTATCATGCTCATTCATGTGCCTAGCCTTTTATCGTGGTCACCGAGTCTTTTGAAGTGCTAAAAGTTTGCTAATTGGCTGTTCTTTAGGTAACAACCACCATAGGGTATGGATCACCGAACAAGGCAAACAGCTATAGTGTACATGGGAGCGCCTTGGGTACCAAGGAAGTCGACGCAACGAGGCAGAACCTTGGGTGGCCTTATGAGCCATTCCATGTGCCTGAGGATGTGAAGAGGTCTGTTAACTTTATAGTACTTAATCTTACTTGCGAGAGCAAACTGAATCGTATTGAGGTAATTTATCGCTCACACGAACCATCTCAGGCACTGGAGCCGCCATATCCCTCAAGGCGCTGCTCTTGAAGTCGAATGGAATGCTAAATTTGCGGAGTATGAGAAGAAGTACGAGGAGGATGCAGCAGTGTTGAAGAGTATCATTTCGGGAGAACTGCCTGCTGGATGGGCTGACGCACTTCCGGTAAATCTCTCTCTTATCTTCATCTTATGTGTTTTTGACAAAAAAACAGTCGACCTTTGTCAATTTTGCTACTTCATCCCATTATTTTCGGCTTTAGTCATTGTTGGTCAGAACCACTTTTCCTGGCCTGGAGTGCCCCTGCTGATACAAGATGAATTTATGCACTAGATTTCTCAGTCAGGGGCATTTCTGTCCACACCAGAAGATATTTTGGCTAGGAGATGCAAAAGTGAATATTTTGAAGGAAAGTTGCGACATACGAAAAAAGCTGGACTGGTTTTACAAAAAATTATCATCGTCCCTTCCAATTCCCTTCAATTCATTTTTGTTCTAGTAGCTTCCAGAGTAAAGAGTATTGAGTAGCGCTCTATTTTCCTTCCATCCAGAAATACACTCCCGAGAGTCCAGCCGACGCAACTCGAAACCTCTCCCAGCAGTGTCTGAATGCACTCGCTAAAGTCCTCCCTGGTCTTCTCGGAGGCAGCGCCGATCTCGCGTCCTCCAACATGACGCTACTCAAAATGTTCGGCAACTTCCAAAAGGACACGCCCGAAGAACGGAACGTCCGCTTTGGAGTCCGCGAACATGGGATGGGCGCTATATGCAATGGAATCGCCCACCACAGCCCTGGCCTCATCCCCTACTGTGCTACCTTCTTCGTCTTCACCGACTACATGCGGGCTGCCATGCGGATCTCGGCACTGTCTGAGGCTGGCGTCATATATGTAATGACCCACGATTCTATTGGGCTCGGAGAAGATGGCCCGACCCACCAGCCCATCGAGCATCTGATCAGCTTCCGTGCCATGCCCAGCATTTTGATGCTCCGGCCAGCCGATGGGAAGGAGACTGCCGGGGCATACAAGGTCGCTGTCCTCAACAGGAAGAGGCCATCGGTACTAGCGCTCTCCCGGCAGAAGCTTCAGCAACTTCCTGGAACGTCTGTTGAAGGGGTCGAGAAGGGAGGTTACATTATCTCGGATAATTCATCTGGAAATAAGCCTGATCTCATTCTCATCAGTACTGGGTCGGAGCTGGAAATTGCGGCCAAGGCGGCTGACGAGCTGAGGAAGGAGGGGAAGGCGGTTCGCGTCGTGTCACTAGTTTGCTGGGAGTTATTCGATGAGCAACCGGACAAATACAAGGAGAGTGTGCTACCTGCTTCTGTGACCGCTAGGGTTAGCATCGAAGCGGGGGTGACTCTTGGGTGGGAGAAGTATGTGGGTGAGAAGGGGAAGGCCATAGGGATTGATCGGTTCGGAGCGAGTGCTCCTGCCGGGACAATATACAAAGAATTCGGAATAACTGCGGATAACGTCATTGCAGCTGCGAAAAGCTTATAAGATTAAATCATTTAAATGCCCTTTCCCGCTCTCCTGGTTAATGAGAGAAAATTAGTAGGGGAAAATTTAGCATAAAAGCGTCGGGACCCTTCTTTTTCTGTAATAAAGGGCACCCCTGTGTCTTCGAGTCTTCCACTTGCTATTTCTTTTTGTATGGGTCGATGAGTTGTACCTGATTTATGAGAGGATTACTAGTCATGCTTGTGTGGAACTCTTTTTTTTTTTTCTGTTTGAAGTCCCAATTTTTTTGCAATAGTTTCGAATAACATATTGAGAGGTGGTATTGAATTTATACTGCGTTAGTGTGATCGGTTTGTATTGAATTTATGCTGCGTTAGTGTGATCATTTTGATTCAGTTTGCATGACCTTTGTTTTTCGCGTTCTGCTTGTTTTACGCATTTAAACTTTCTAATCTGCTCTGCTCCTTCTTTTGTGCATGTAAATAATTTTTTCTCTGCACTTTTCTCTATGCTTGTCATGTTCAGCTTATTGGCTCCAGTAGTTGGAATCATAGTTAGTTAATTCGCGAATTATTAAGAATCCGAATTAAATGTGCCGTTTCCGACTTTTTCCAAAAATTCAGAATAATTCGCGAATTTTTGAATCAAAAAGTATTATTCGCGAATTATTCACGAATTACGAATTTTTGGGTGAAAAATTCGTTCTTTTTCAAAGCATAGTTAATTCATGAATTATTCACGAATTATTCGCGAATTATTGAGAATCCGAATTAAAATTATTTGTTAGGAATAATTTAAATTTTTTTTTTTTTTGTTCTAAATGAATATTTTATTTATTTCTAAAATAAATAAATTAAATTATTTTAAAAAATTATAATTGTTTATACTAATAGTATAAATTTTTTAATTTTTTTTAAATTTAATGGCCGAATTTTTGATCTCGAATTTTTAATTAGTGAACGTATTATTTCCGTATAAATCACGTATCCGAATAATTGACGAGCCGTTTTTTAGCCGAATTTTTCAGTGAATTTTAAAATTATGATACGAATTTTATCCGTATTATATCCGTACCGAATTTTTGCCGAATCCGAATTAACTAACTTGGAACAAGTATTTGGAACTTGTTAATGCTATAAATAAAAGCTATTCCATTTCATCGAGTCTCTCTACTTGCTTGATATTCCCTTTTTTTTACTTATGAAGATGAGCTTAATCTTTGTTGGGATAAATACCACTTATGTTTGCATCAGACTCTTTTCTTCTGTTGGTCTTTTAATTTTTGCATGCTTTATGAAGAAGATAAATAATGAGATGTGCTGTGGAATTTATAGTGTTTTTTTTTTTTTTGTGAATTAAGTGGGTTATTTAGCTCTCTTCTGCATGTGTCGTAATTGTATGTTAGCGCGAGTAGAGCTTTTAAGTTGCGTTCAATTTTATTTCTCCGTGAGAAGGAACTAGTACATTTCACCATACCGCTTGTAAACACATTATAAAGTTTGTGATTTGTGAATGGATACTCTTTTGATTTGAAAAAATTTTAGTCTATTAGAATAAGTTATTTAATTAAAACTTATTCGAAACAAAATTTGTTTTTGCATAATTGAAAGTAAAATTTTGAAATTCATAATTTGATAAGATATAATATTTTATTAACAGAATAATTAATTAATCTTATTTTGAATAAATTATTTGGATGTGAAATATGATACAGGAGTCTCAACATTTGAACACACTATTTGTCGACTGAACATTACACAAGATTCCTAAATTAATTAAAGAACGGAGGTGAATTCTACACGATTCCTAAATTAATTAAGTAACTGATGTGGGACAAAATGTTCATGTATCCAAAAAAGAATCTTAATTTTAGTCGTGTCTCTAATTCTCTATATTTGATTAACCAAGAATCGTATTTCGGTTCCTCCCAATTTAGCCAATTTGCCGCGAATACGACTACAACCACGCGTCATAATCGATTCAAGATCTGCTCCTGCGAGTAAAGAGGGTTCTATTATATATATATATATTGAATTTAAAATTTAAAATTTAAAATTTAAATTTAAAATTAAAATCATATTTCAAGAAATATATTTTACCTATTTCTACTTTTGGGCATTGTAAATCAGAAAATTGATTTTAAAAATCGAAAACAGATTTTGAAAAAGAGACCGTCAAATACTCTGTGGAGAAGAAAAATTACTTTTGATCCTAAAATCACTTTTTAAAATCTAAACCAAACTATCACGCTCCATGTTATAGCGGAAGCTCCAGGTAATACCAATAGTCTCGCCGTATTTACGAAAAATTAGTAAATATTGCTTTTCTCTAGGTAATGCCAAGAGTATTAGATGTTACTTTTTAATAAAAAAGTATTAAAAATTTGTTGAATTACAAAATAACAAAATTTGATTGATAAAAATAAAATACTAATTTTAAATATAATTATAGTTATATTTCTTTTTCACAATATATAATAACAAAATGTATCAATTGAAGAGTTGCTAGGAAAAGCAATATTTACTAAATTTAAAGTCATATAATCAAAAGAAATGATCGTGCAAACTACAATTGTATAGTTATTTCAATTGAAGATATTGATATTATTGAACAAAATAAAAAAAATTAATTTATTTAAGGTAAAAAGCTGAAGACCTGAAAACTCTCTTAAAAAAAAAAAAGAACATGCATGCTTTAAATGTAAATTCTAACAAATTAATAATTTTTTTTTCGTAAACAGAATGATTACTGACTATATGAAGACGAAAAAAATATATTACAAATTAATTTTCAAAATATACTTTATTTTTTATTCTCTTTTAAGAGAAGTTTATAATTTGATCAAATTATTATATATCTAACAATTTAAAAGTCACTTTAGTATATAACGTCCAACACTTTTTATTTAATTTTAGAATTAAAATTATTTTTTCTCAGCTGATTTTATTTTTATAATTAATCATTAATGGTGTTTTAATTGTGATTATAAATATAAAAAATTACTTATGTGACATATACTTTCATTTTATTTCTCAAATCCACACTTTTTCAATTTTTTCTAAATTTAAGTTTTCTTAGTAAAATCAAATATTTTATCAAATAAATAATTCTATTAGTTTCTGGTAATAACCTAATATCATTCTTAACTATAAACCAAAGTTGAGAAAGAAAATTATTATTTTATTAATCATTAAAGAAGTTTAAAAATTATAATCTATATACACAAATTTATATATTATTTATTTTTAAAATAATTTAATATATTATTTTTTATTTTTAAATTTAGTATGCTAAATATGCAGCGTACATATGATGTTCCCGTTTATTAAATAAATAATAATAATAATAATAATAATAAAAAAAGTTAATCACTCGTGGGTCAAAAGTGCGTCACCAACCAACCAACTCCCGGGCCCACCACTTGCCCACCACCTACCCCCTCCCTCGTCTGACTCTGCTTTAAGATTCGTGCCGAGTCAAACCAATCTCCCTCACCCATTCACTGCTCGCCACGTGGAACAAATAAATAAATAAATAATATAATATATATATATATATATATATATATATATATATATATATATATATCTTTCGTAGACCCGGTGTACCGGTCCACTGCTAATCCACCCAACCCCGAGTTGGTGGGAGCGGAGGAATTAGGCGCGCGGGGTTGGTGGGAGAAAAATCGCCGACTATTTCACTCTCCCTAATCCCCCATCCCCCGTCTCCACCGTTGCAGAGAGAGAGAGAGAGAGAGAGATGGCGCAAGCGACTATGGCGAAGGGCTTGGAGGCGAAGTCCCTTCTCACTCCTCCGGATCTCTTCGGAGCTCTGAGGGCGACGGCGCCGCGATCTTCCTCCTCTCTCTCTCTTCGTCCTCGATCTAAGGTTGGGGGTTTCGGAGCTCTGAGGATCGTCAGCAATGGCGGAAGAAGGGCTCCGCTTAGGGTTTCGGCTTCCGTGGCGGCGGCGCCCGAGAAGCCCTCGACGGTGCCGGAGATCGTGCTCCAGCCGATCAAGGAAATCTCGGGCACTGTCAAGCTCCCCGGATCTAAGTCTCTTTCCAATAGGATCCTACTCCTTGCGGCGCTCTCCGAGGTGACAGTTTGATCTTCTTCTTCTTCTTCGTTTTGGGGGTTATTTGGGATCGGTGATTGGAAATTTGGCGAATTTGGGCGGAAATGATCATACATATAGGACCTTTCTAGTTGATACCACCTGACTTATTCATTTTCTTATGAATTTTGATGATTGATTCTTTATTTGAATTAAGGCAATTGAGATTTAGTAAAAATGTAATGATACCATTTAAATGTTGGGCATTTTAAATAGACACCTCAGCTGTATTTTGATTGCACCCTCTCATCTTTTTATTGTTTAGATTTGAGTTTGGTTTACCAAATAGATAGAGTGTTTACGGTAAAGTCACTTATTTTGTCAGCTATCAGCCACAGTTCTATTAGCTGAAAGAGTTTTCAAAACAGTTAAATTTAGCTGTTTCACCGCTAAATTCAATAAAATCATTAATATAATCGGTAATATAAAAAGAATCAAGAGTTCATGGGCGGCAATCAACAGGAAAAATGGTTGAGGGATCTATTACAAAGAGTCCTTTTGAGGGGGGTCCCTGTACATCTTTAGCTTAAGCTTTAGATGCAAGTCTTACATCTGTTCTGAAATCTGATCTGATTTCTTTTTGCATGTGTTTATAGCATTCCTTTATGAATATATTAATTTATTGCTTGTAACTGTATTGCTGTAGCTGGAAATGTAACTTTGTTCCATTTTTATGCGGTTGAAGAACAACCTGCAACTCAATGCCGGGACTTTTTCCTGTGCATAGAAATGCAGAAAAATCAATCCTAGTTTGCATATAATTCTGTATCAAATTGCTCTTGTTATTTTGAACGGTTTGTACTTTGTAGTCTGCCGAGAAAAAGCAGTTGCAAATTGTCGATCAATCCCTAAGTTGACAATTAGAAGGTGATGACTATTATATTGATTTTACATGAATTCCTCGATGTTATTTTATAAGTATGTTTCTCCTACTTCTTCTTGGGTAATTATCTAATGCTGACATTGTGTATTTTTTTGGGCAGGGTACGACTGTTGTGGATAACTTGTTATACAGCGATGACGTTAGATATATGCTTGCTGCTTTGAGAACCCTTGGGCTCTCTGTGGAAGATGATAGTGCCACAAAAAGAGCAACAGTTGGAGGTTGTGGTGGGAAATTCCCGGTTGGGGAAGAGTCAAATAAAGAAGTTGAGCTCTTCTTGGGGAATGCAGGCACTGCCATGCGTCCTCTGACTGCTGCTGTTACTGCTGCTGGTGGCAATGCAAGGTCTTTCTATGCATACCTTTTTGGGATCAACACATTCTTTTATATACATATGATGTTTTCTTTTGGCTCAAATGAAAATCTTTTTCCAGTTACGTACTGGATGGGGTGCCAAGGATGAGGGAGAGGCCTATTGGAGACTTGGTTGCAGGATTAAAGCAGCTTGGTGCAGATGTTGATTGTTTCTTGGGTACCAACTGCCCCCCTGTTCGTGTCAATGGAATGGGAGGCCTTCCTGGTGGAAAGGTTAGACTTCCATCTATATTCATGAATTGGCTATAAATACTTGGTGCATTTTTCCATGGTAACATGAGTTATAAATACTTGGTGAATTTTTCCATGGTAACATACAACTAAGCTCTGTTGTTGGTGTTAGTCTTTTGCGCAAGATAAAATGCAGCAGAAAAGAAAATCAAATAAAACTAGATTTCAAATTTTGAGATCCGATTTCAAAACCACGCAAAATAGGATTCCTCATGTATTTAAGATTAAAAAGAAAAGGAATATCTAATCTTCACCTTTGCGCCGGGAGATCTATACCGCAATGTGATGATCGTGGAATTTGGTTCTCTTGAAGCTGCACACGCGTCGGGTATCCACACGAGGTTGCCGATCTGAGCAAAGTTCTCACCGGGGTGCTAGCTCCCTTGCAGAGAACGCCTTTCTTTGATTGTGGATATGTAGAAAAGAGGAAGAAGAGGAAAGAGATGATGACAAAGGTTTTCTTAAAACTCTCATACGTATAAAGAGGGATATAATCCCTTTTATATCCCTTTTATAATCATTAAGATAAACTTAAATTAGATTTAAGTTTATCTTATCCCTAATCGATTCAATTGATTAAATACTAGTTTAATTCGACTTGAACTCAATCCTAATTTGATCAAATCAAATCAATAACGCAACATTTGCACTCAAGTCCTCTCACAACTCACTAACTATTAGTAAGTCCTCTTTTGCAACATTTTCTCTTTAATATTCCTATTTTGTAACAATTACAAATTAGTCCAATTATCAACATATTGACAATTAAGTCCTCAGGCGATTTAAAAATCGCAATCTAGCTATCCGATCAGTCATAATCTCTTATTTATGTGACCCCATAGGTTTTATTCTATCTGATAGTGAGATATATTATGATTACTATCAACAATATCACTTAAATTCTTTTCAGTGGGTCAGAACAATTTCAACTCAGTCCAATAAGAATCATTGATCATCCAGATAATTCTCGTAAGTCCCACAATCCACCAGTGACGCCTAGCAGCATGTAGTGGCATTCCAGTAGAATGAAATAATGAACCTCTAGGTGCGGTTAACGTGTGATACAGTCTTTCTATTAGGAGTCCCAACTAGACAGAGGTCATGGAATTGCTCGTCAAACCTCACCGTCTGTCATATGTCAAATTTATTCGACTCAAGTTTCTAATATCGAAAACCCTTTACGTTATTTACTCTACACTGGCCAAGGTTTTCTAAACTCGGTCTCATAAATCACATAGGATTAACTCCCTTATCTCCTAAGGGCAATAGATTCGATATAGGTGCACACCCTATTCCTACAACGAACCTACTGCGGGCAACATGCACAGCAAGGACCCAAATGGCTAGGGACCGAGTGTATGTACAGTCAAACTACAGTAACCCCATTGTGAATAGCCGAGACATCGTAGGTCAAAGCACTAATCACACTAATGCAACATCGAGTAAGCCACTAACGAGTGAGTAGACATCTAAGTGACTTCTCATGTTGGTCACGCTCGGTACCCTTGTTCTCTAACAACCACCTGTACATTCGCTCCAGTGTCCCCATACTGTTGACTCGATACTCGTCTACCCTAAAAGGGAAGCGACCTATGCACCAATTTCACCTGATCAATCACTATTCCCGTGATGATCCATCGATCGGGAGCATTTAGGAATTAATCACCAATGATACATGTCTCAAATTTTCAACTCTTGAGATTACGTATCATCATCTTATTAATTATTTGGACAATTTATGGACACATACACAACATGAATGGACATAAAAACTCAATTACATTCATAATGTAAAAAGTCAAATACAAATTTATATCTTAGAAAGAATATATGTATCGGCCTGGTTGGCTTTTAGGGCATACATCTAACAGTTGGAATCCAGGCAACTGATCACTTGACAGCAGTGGACAACTCACAAATAGGTTTAATTAAAGCTCTTTTTTTTATTGTTGTTTTGTTTGATAAATTGAAATTATTTTGGAGCAAGAATTGTTGTGCCACCAGCACGGCCTGTGCTAGTGTTGGCACAACCCTCAGTGCTTATGGCACGCTGGCAGGGTTTGGCGCAATTTTTTTTTTTTTGTTGATTTTATTTCAAGTAATGTTAGAGTTTTAGTTTTAATGTTTGTAATGCACATAAACTTGATCCAAATTGTTTCTCTTATTCAGTCCAAGTCGAAATAGTCACATACAACTCATGAAAGTATATAAATGCTAATATAAGACTAATAATTAATAACATACAATATTAGAGATAATTCAATATACCCAAATCATTACTCTAAGGGCCCGTTTGGTTCATGGTTTGTAATATTCCAGTAATACTTTATATTTTCTATTTAAAATATTCAAATTATTATCATTCAACTCAAGTTGGGTAGTTGTAAATGGTAGTGAAATAGTGAAATCATTATAGATTTCTAGGTGGTAGGAATACTAGATTATCATGGGTTGGAAAGTATTCTTATTTCTATGATAGATGGAAATCATTAGTAGTCCATTAATAGAAATATATTAGTTCTTAACAACCTCCCAACTCAGTGGTTTGATAAGTTAGTAACTAAACTACAATTTCAAATATAAAATATACAACATTTCCGGAATATCACAAACCTCGAACCAAACAGCTCGTAAAGTTTAAACTTTTATTTTCCATTGCTAGTAATACATTAGTGACTAGGTGGTCATGCTAGTAATTGTCATCATCAGTTACTAGATTGATCCCTTGACTATGTGAATATTATTGATACCGGTGAAAGCTCATTTGGTGGTAGTACATTGCGTAATAATTTGCGAACATATTTATTAAAGTGAATTGTACCGTGATGTATGTCTACTACCGTAATCAACACTGGCACATGAGCAGCGGTGACACCATCAAAAGATCTCTTTTGATCCCTTGAAATATAAAAAATGAGTAAATAGATTTGTGCCAAATCGTGCTAATTCGGTACGAACGAGCATGGGATTATACAGGGGTAGCACGCCGGGATACGGAACAATACAGGGGCGGTATACCAAGATCAAGAATTTAAGTACTCATCAGCACGGGCCGTATCTACTGTGTCGTATCGTGCCAACAAAATATCGACACTATACAACCCCCGTGCCGATGGTCACAGCACAAAACTCTTTTCGTTAAATTAGTAAGTAATTTTTTCAATAAAGTTCAAAAGATTTGATAAAAATACATAATAAGCAATTAGATTATTTTGTTGTTAAAAAAAATAAATATTTCATGCCATTATATGTCGGCATGTATTTTTTGTGACCAGCACGCATCAGCACTGCCTGGTCGGCACAACTCTGTGCCACGACACTTAATCCTTGGCCATGATATAGGACTATAGACCCACAATTTTTGGGTGCTAAGCTGCATGAACCCGTGCCACGTGCCGGTACGCCACCGGCACAATACGGCACAGGAGGCACAGGCAATCCTTGTTTTGGAGCCATAAGCATGTGTTTTCAATTGGGTTTTCCCTTATAAAATGCTGTTTTTCTTGTTTTAGCATCATCTTCTTTTGGGTTTCTATTCTCTCATGCTGTCCCAGCAAAGGAGACACATTCTACTATTTGCTTACAGTAAACTACTTACAAAATACATGCGACAACAATGGATGAAGTAGCTGAGGATAATTGCTTGTTAACATACTAGTTTTGCCTTTTGGTAGCTGAGGATGACTGCTTGTTAACATACTAGTTTTGCCTTTTGGTTTTGTTGGTATGAAAGGGCTGTCTGTGAGACATAATTGTCCTTCTTTAAATATAGGGGAAATTTCAAACACGCCCCTCAAAACTTTAAAAATATCACAAGTGTCCCTTCAAAGTTGTTAATATCAGTGTTAACCCTCAAAACTCATAAATAGTATCATAAACACTCTTTCTGTTAATGTCCGTTAGAAAATGTGTAGTTAACATACATTTACAGAAAAATTTTACTTGAGTTAAAACATAAAATGACTAATTTGCCCCTTTTTAGCTAATTATAGTTAATATTTGGCTATCGTGAAAGACTAATGAAATTATTTTATGCGCACTCGCTAATTATATTTTTCATGCCCACCTTCCAAACCCTAAACCCAAAAAACCCTATAATTCTAAAGTCCTAAAACCCTAAAAAATCCTAAACCCCTAAAACCCTAAAAAAAATCCTAAAACCTTAAAACCCTAAAACCCTAAACCCTAAACCCTACAATCCTACACTCTAAACCCTAAAATGCTCCTTGGGCGAAATGGGCAAATAACCAAATTTTAAGTGGAGTTAATTAATAAGGATGATTTCAATAATTTCATATTTTTGATATTGACAATTTTTTGGGGTATCTATATAATTAGGGGTAGACGGAAGGGTACTCAGGAGATTAACCCTTAAATATATGTAGTTGGTTGCGTTGACATTCTGAATGGGAATTTCAATTTCAATGCTTCAAGTGCTATTTGCTAGTCAAGTACTTTATCTAATGTGTTCTTTTCCTCTTTTCAAATTCAATAATCCTTAGTCTACCGGTACTTTCTCTTATGGTTTTGATTGGAGTAAAGAGGAAGTACTTGACAAACTCGCAGCCTGCCATCATCTATAAAGTAATAGACTTAACAACTTTTGTTGGGATATCCTCTTTGTTTCATTATTTTACTATTTAAAAGGATAAGACTACTATTCTAATCTAAGTTAAAGAAGACCACCTCTATGGATGCGAGATTGCTGTTAGAAAAAAAGAAAGTCTGAATTTTCCACGGAAGCCGGCTCAAAATATTTGATCTTAGGTGCATTTCCCTCTGGAATATTATTGTTCGGGTGCGACCGGACTACTACCGCCATTCCTGTTACCATATGCATAGAATCAGAACAAAGAACCATCCATTCGCTTATTTCTATTCTTGTTTTAAATCCTTATTTATTTGGTTTATTTCCCTGCAAATGCTGTTTGATCTGTTTGTAAACCCTTGTTTTCCTTATCTATTTAGGTGAGACTCTCTGGATCCATAAGCAGTCAGTACTTGACTGCTTTGCTTATGGCTGCCCCACTGGCACTTGGAGACGTCGAAATCGAGATCATAGATAAACTCATATCTGTACCTTATGTCGAAATGACTTTGAAATTGATGGAGAGATTTGGTGTCACTGTGGAGCATTCTGATAGTTGGGATAGGTTCCTCGTAAAGGGTGGTCAAAAGTACAAGTGAGTACAGAGATCACAAAAGATTCACTCAGTTAATCTCTGTCCATGATGTTATTGACTCTATTAATTTTCATTTTCTTTTGTATTAACATCTTAGGTCACCTGGAAATGCTTATGTTGAAGGCGATGCATCAAGTGCTAGTTACTTCTTAGCTGGGGCTGCAGTAACTGGGGGTACTGTCACTGTTGAAGGCTGCGGTACTACCAGTTTACAGGTAATAATATTTTTTCTGATCTATAATAATACTTGTAATAGTACACTGATAATACGTTCCAATTGAGGAGCTTACAAAATTTGGGTCGCTTTTACTTTCCTTTTTTTCTCCAAATTTGGGTTAAAACCTTCTTTTTATGGACCAAAATGCCTTTGCCCACTTGGTAGATGTTGGAACATTTGGTTAGAGTATAAGATAAAATGATGCTTCAAGGAAAAGCAGCTCTGGCTAGGGTAATGGTTACTGTGAATAATTTGTTGGGTGAGCCGGTGAGGTCATTTACGATGCTAAAATGCTTAGCAAGAATGAGTATGATATTCTTAAGAAATTTCATCAGTGAGAATCAGCAGGTGGGACCTTACAACTTTACAAGAATGAATAAGTGAATGGCTGAGAGGTATTTGATAGCTTCTATTGATATTCACTGTGGTTAGATGAACCTAAGTGAGGTAGGATGCGTATATGTTCCTTGCGACTGTTGAGAAGCAGTGCATTTATAAGAATTTGAGAAGCTGTGAGATAGGAACCTTCGGAAGGAGCTGGGGGAGTTGTCTTAGTATTTCTAGATAAGCATGTTATCTAGGAATTTCATGCATTGGTGCACCTTGAGCTGCAATTCTGCTGTATGCTCGCTCTGAATTTTATGGTTGTTGTCTCGTGTTTCCTATGTTGCTTATAGATGTTGTAAACAGTTTTTGGTGCCGGAAAATTTTGTTTTAGAGATCCCAGGGATAGTTTTTTTTTTTTTTTTTAAAAAAAAACAAAAGTATGGATCTTTTATTCAAGTTGGCCATTTTAATAAAATATGGGTTTTCGTTCCTTTAAGCTCTTATTTCTTTCGAACGAAATCTGCAGGGGGATGTCAAATTTGCTGAAGTTCTTGAAAAAATGGGAGCGAAGGTTACATGGACCGAGAATAGCGTGACAGTAACTGGCCCCCCGCGAGATTCCTCCGCTAAGAAACACTTGCGTGCCGTTGATGTCAACATGAACAAAATGCCTGATGTTGCCATGACGCTTGCTGTTGTCGCACTATTCGCCGATGGTCCAACAACCATTAGAGATGGTAGAAACCTAAGAACATGACCTTTTGTTCTATATCCTTCGATGCTCTACTCTTATTAACTGCAATTTTCTGTATTATTGGTTCGACAAATGTGCTACGCATTTGACGGTAACACTCTTGTTCTCTCTGCTTTGTTTAGTGGCTTCTTGGAGAGTTAAGGAGACGGAGAGGATGGTAGCCATTTGTACAGAGCTTAGAAAGGTTGGTTCAAATAACTTCCGCATTCTCTCTCTCTCTCTCTCTCTCTCTCTCTCTCTCTCTCTCTCTCTGTAACATTCACGTTCGTTACCTTGTCATATGTTTGTGTAAAACTAGTTGGGCGCAACAGTGGAAGAAGGGCCTGATTACTGCATCATCACACCGCCGGAGAAGCTGAACGTGACGGCGATCGACACATACGATGATCACAGAATGGCGATGGCATTTTCCGTTGCCGCTTGTGCCGATGTCCCCGTCACGATTAACGACCCCGGTTGCACCCGCAAGACTTTTCCTGACTACTTCGATGTCCTGGGGAGGTTCACGAAGCACTGAGGTGGCCAAAATTTTGGTTCCAGCTATAAAAAAAGGGTGTGCCAACTCCGGCCTAAGAATAGGAAAAGCAGAAACCATGAAAATATCATGGATAGCTTTAAATTGAGTGCATCTTCTTTTGTTTGTACAATAAGACAGATTAGTAATGTTGTCTATGCAGACTATAATTAATTATTATTTATTTGAAACTTATGTTATATAAGCAATATGAAGTATGAACTGTTTTCTTCAAATCTCTTTCCTTGAACTGAACTGATGTAGCCAAAAAAGATACTAGTTATTAAACATTCTAGTGATTTAATCAAAAAGACATCAGTATATATCAAGATACCAAATTAAAACTCAGTTAATTTGATGATGTATTAAATTTTTCTTATCCTCATTTGGCGAAAACAAACTGATTACTAGTAATATCTATTACTATCTATAAGATAGCAAAAATAAACTGATTACTGTATCTATTACTATTTATAAGATATATAAATTGATGAGAGTTTCATGGCACGAACTAAATGGCTTTATGTTGAGCCACGTCCATCTGGTGTACCTTAAATTAATTCTAAAATATTTATTAAATTATTTAAATATTTTATATTATATATATTATATCATATTTTATTTCTGAATATTAACTATAAGATAGAAATATTAATATATTCTACGTGAATTATAAGAGCACTCTATTATAAGTACACGCACCACATATTTAAATTTTTTAGTAGAGATTTTAAAATTTAATTTAGTAAATATATTTAAATTATTAAACTTTGTAGATCATATATATTTAATTAAGTTTTAATCTAAAAAATTAATTCTCTAATATAATTTAATATACACCATGTGCATATAATAATTTATTCTGTTTGTAATCATTTTTAACAAAGTAAAGACACCCTATATATTTGACAATTTAAAATAAATTCTCTAATTATAACTTTTTAATTAAATAGTTTATTTATAGAAAATTTTAACTATAAGTTTAATTGATTTTTTAAGTGAAGTTATTAGAAATAAATACTAAAAGTTAAAAATATTAATAAAAAATAGTTTTTGTATTTTTTTATTATAAATTTTTTTAATCTTAATGTTGATGGACTGAAATACTATCTATTAATCGCGAAGCAGGAACACTGCATACTAAAAAGCATGGTACTGTTCTGTTTAGTTGAAAAATATTCTATCAATAAAGTGAATTTCCAATTTCCAAGCTATATTCCCACATATTTGCTCATGGAAATTGTGTTCACATGTACAAGCATTTTATGATTCGATTAGAAAAACATTGGAATAAACTACATCACTAATTACAAAACATACCTTCTCCCTCTTCTCTCTCTCTCACCAAAAAAATGTGCATGCCTTTTTTTTCATTCTCTATGATTAAAATATATACTTTCTCTCTCTTTGATTTTTAATTTATTCCACTCTTATCTCTTTTTTTCAAACAAGAGACATGATTTTTTTAAAAAAATATTAAAATTAAAATTAAAATTTAGTAAATATATACTTTTAAAAATACTTAATTTTTACTTTTTAAAATTATGAGTAAAATATACTATATTTGAAAGTTTGAAAGCTAAATATTGAACTAAAAAATTAATGGACCAAATTTTAAAATTGAAGTTATGCATATATTTTACTCCTGAAATTAGAAACTGAGAAGACTTTTTCTTTTCTTTGTGACCAACTATATACTCTTTCTTCAAAAATATTAATTTTTTAAATGAATCCTCTCCTCTCTCTCTCTCTCTCTCTCTCTCTCTTATTATTTTTTAATTTAAATTTTAATTTAATGCTCAGTTTTCTATCTCCAAACAAGACACGTGACATTCTTAAAAATTTAATTTTGATTTTAATAATTATTAATTTTTCATTTAATACTTCTCTTTTTATCTCTCTGTAAAAATTAATGCCTTTTATTTTTCTATTAGTGTAGTTATCTTTGTCTTTTATTTCTCTATTAGTGTAGTTATCCGTACGATGCGGCGGACATGTATTATCAAAGTAAATTTTATTTTATTATTATTTATCATAAATGATAGTCTGAAAAAATAAGTCTAAAATATACAACTTATTAAATATATAGAAAATAATCTTATAGCTATCAAATAAAAAAAACTTTAAGCATCAAAATATAATCTTTTAAAATACCCAAAAACTAACTCAAGAATCAGAATACGATCTTTTAAAATACCCCAAAACCAATTTAAGTATCAAAATATAATCTTTCTAAGTATTTAGGCATCAATTTAAATACTAAAATATTTTTGAGTACCTAGAAATCAATTTAAGTATCAAAATTCATTCTTTTAGAGTACCCAAAAAACCAATTTAAGCTTCAAATTTTGATCTTCTAAGTATTTAAACACCAATTCAAACATCCAAATGTTTTAGAGTACCTAGAACCTACTTCCAGCATCAAAATATAATATTTTAGGATGCCCAAAAATTAATTGAAGAATCAAAATATGATCTTATATAGTATCTAGAAATAAATTTAAGCATCAAATTCTAAATCACTAAAATATTTTTGAGTATCCAGAAATCAATTTAAGAATCAAAATCCATTCTTGTAGAGTACCCAAAAACCAAGCATCAAAATTTGATCATCTAAGTATTTAAACACCAATTCAAATATCAAAATATTTTAGGATACCATCAAAATATGATATTTTAGGATACCCATAAATTAATTTAAGAATCAAAATATAATCTTATCTAGTAACCAGAAACAAATTTATATATCAAATTCTAATCTATTTAACTACTCAGAAATCAGTTTTGAAAGAAAATATTACACCACATATCTTATGGGGAGTGACCCATGCATGAAGATGAAAATATGTAACTTCAAAAAAAGGAGAATATAAGCAAAGAAAATGTATTATTGGTCACAAAAAGATTATATTTAAATATTATGTATTTTATTGATGAACAAAATCGTACCAATGAATATAAAGAAACCAAATACAACCATTATATGAAGTTGTACCTAAAAGCAAATTCGGAAGTTTAAATATAAGGCACCGTTTGGTATTAGAATTAGTGGGGATTAATTCAAATTAATCTTGTTATTCTACCAAACATAATTAAATTTGTTATATTTTTTTAATCCCAGTCAAAGCAAGTTATTCCCCTTTTTCAGAGAATAATCCATTAAAATAGTTCCGGGCTCTTCCTCAAATTGTCCCTGCCGCAAATTAAAATCTTTTCATCCTCGTAAAAGCCCGCCACTTTAACTCCTACCCTCTTTCCTACCTCCTCTCCCTCCCCTTTTCTTCTTCGAAGCTGCAGAGAGGAAGAAATTTACAACCCTCTTTACTCCGCCATTTCACCTAACTCACCTCTTTTATCATATCTTCTTTTCTTTCCTATAAGGCTTAGTCGGTTTTTTTCTCTTCCATATTAACTCCATTTTCAACCAACTCTGGGAGTGATCGTCTTCCCCCGCTCATAGGCACCATTTAATGGTGTGCCTTGAACTCAAGCAACATCCTCTTACCAACGAGTCTTGGCAAAATCACTGTGATTTCTTCACGCCGTCCATTAAGTTAGGCGACCTCGAGATGAAGCACTGATACAATCTATTTCTGGCAAGACCTGATTTGTCAACTCACCTTCATATTTACTTGATCTTCTTACCTACATCAAGAGGGTTTTGCTCCTGCTCTTCATCAGCGCCAACTTGATTGCTCAGATTTTTTTTGAACCTACCTCTGTCATCCATAAATAGAGGGCGGAAGCTCGGTGCTCTGTAAAGATTGGACACTAATCGATGCAATCTTGCTCCGCTACAAGATAATCACTGAGATTTTGCATTTGCAACGACTTGTCAAGTCGCTCCTTTACCTACGCTTATCCATTACCATCAAACACAAGTAATGCTATTAATGCTTCTTGTTATTCTTTAAATTGCATCCCTGTGTGACAGATCCAAACCCTACAAGAGAAAATTGGGGCTTCAGGAACATCTAGCCTTGTCGTACTGCGATCTATATAGTGAATAGTGTGTGCACTGTATTTGAACTTTTAAGGTAAGCCTTTTTGTTATTAAATTGGTTCCATTTGTTGCCTGAACAAGAGTACTACTCCCTATTGGTTGCGATGTGAATAGAGAAATGGTGGTGCATGTATTGTTCACTTGCATTACAAGTGGGTAGTTACCGGTTGCCTTATAAAGAAGGAAATTTAGGCGATGATGTGCAGGTAAGAGACTAAAATTTTAAGGTTGGGTGGTAAGTTATTATTGGCATTGCAACCACCTTGGAATCCTATTTAATCTTTTATCCCTGAGCCTAACATCTATTAAGTTGTCGGTTGCCTTGAAAGAGAAAATTTCTGGCGATGATGCACCGGTAGTAGGCTAAATCTCAAGGTTGGATGGGTAAGCTATTATTAGCATTGCAGCCACCTTGGAATCCTATTTAACCTCTTATCTCTGAGCCTACATTACACACTGTAATGTATACTTTCAAAAAGATCACTTAATAATATCTAACTTGTACATGTGATCTCCTTTAGATCACCCATGAAAGTAAACCTGGCAATCGATTTGTAAGAAAATATCATAATGTCATTGATATCATATCAATCGATACCCAAAGCATTGAAAGCCATGGTCAAGAATCCTCCAAAAGCATAGTACGATCTGAAAATTGGACGGAGGTCATGGATTCGGCAATACTTGATGACGGAGGAGCATGTGCTTGGAAATTTCGTGAATGGAAGTTTCACTCCACTTGTTTGGAATAGAATAGTTCATGACTTCAACGAGCGAACAAAATTGAACTTCCTCAAAAGTCATCTTCAAAATCGATTGAAAGTCTTAAAGCAATAGCTTGTTATGTACCAAACTTTGGCTAGCAAGAGCGGATGGAGGTGGGATTATGATCGTAACATTCCAATTGCCGGCGATCCGAGTGATTGGGAGGCGTTGCTAGCGGTATGAAATATTATTCATCATTTGCATTTTTAATTATATTTCTAACTTTCTCAAAGGCCAGATTAATATACTTTTTTTCAGGAAAATCAATCATATGCAAGGGCAAGGTGTAGGGACAAATCATTCCCTGCCTACAAAGATATTGAATTCCTCTCTGGAAAGACCACTGCGACGGGTAGATATGGGTTCACAACAGGGATGCAAGGTGAGGATGTTCGCAGCACATCCCCCTCTTCCTCGGGTACAACAACCATTTTACAACAAATCAAACAATCCATGGCGGGACCTTCCAGCTTTGGGCAATCTTCTGCTGCTCCACAAGTGTCCATGGCCATGTCGGTGCAGAATGATTGTATCAATGATGCAACTTCTTGTTCCCCTATTCCAACTCCAGTAAAGAGCGGAAATCCACATGCGAGTAATGCTTCAGGCCATAATTCTTCTGCCAAGAGACACCGGATGTCACCTCCCTCGCGCAAAACAACCCCGACATCCACCCGCAAGGTACGACTTGAGTCCACCGTTGATGCAATCCAAGAGATGGTGGATCTCGGCAAAAAAGATTAAACATTGCCAAGTAAATGTTGCAAGTGAACTCGACGCACGTCCAAAGGTTCACTCAATTGACGAGTGTATGGTAAGATTATATAAAATTCCAAACTTATCCCTTGAAGCAATCCTCTCTGCATGTGAAGCTTTAAAGGACGAGCGCAATAGATCAATTTTTATGACTTTGAGTGGCGATATTCTATATATATGGCTTGATCGGCAACTGATCATGCAACGGATGTCCACTGGACAAAAGCCCGATGCACCCACCTTCCCTCCTAACTAGTTAACTCTATTTCAGCTATACCATCAGGTTTTGTTGGCCTTGCATACAAATATTATCTCTTTTTTGGTCTTTTCGTATGGTTAGTAAGGCCATAAACTACTATATTTATGATGTGCTATGTTTTCTTAAGTATCTGAACTACTTTAATGCTGTTTTTTGTGCAAGTTTGCATGCTATGCAAATCTATGCAACTGCATGGCAGGTAATGTCATCGCATACGACTGTCATTTACAATGCTTTTTGACAAATGTCAATTTGCTGCTTACAAATCCTATGTAATTTATACTCCAGCTGTGGCTTGTATTTCTCTCTATGAGCTGTGAGCAGTTGTATGCAAATCTATGTTTTACTTACTTGCTGCGCAGTTTATATGTATTAGGATAGTTTGAAAATGTTGTATGATTGAAGAACATTATTAGGATACTTACTTGCTGCTCAGTTTACTTGCTGATTTTCTGCCAAATTACATCTTCAACGGTAGTACTTCATGTTGGGGCTACAATATAAATTATGTGTGATTTCTAATATGGTGCAGGAAAATTTGATGACATGAAACATCTAACTATCAAACTCTGCAACTTGGGGCATGTTTGACATTGCTTTTGTTTCTATTTTCTTGGTGTTGCAACTTTTCTTGCAAAATCATTGATTCTGTGGATAATATGTTTTAACTTCTTAGTTTTGTCATTTTGTGTCTCTCTTATGCTTGTATTTCTTTCTGTTAAAAACAGTATTTTTGTATATTTTGATTTAATAATTAGATTTGTAATACTTTGTCCCCAAAGTTGAAGTCATTTTGCATTTATTTTTAGGGAGAATTACATTCCAGTCCATAGCATACTGTCGACTATGATGGGGTCTGAACAGCATTTTGCTGTACTGCTTTGACTTGTTTGAATTTTACAAGGTATGGAAAACCAACCTTTGGTGCTTTCCATTAATATTTCCTTCATATTTTTTCAACTCTTTACATTACGTCCTTGCTACTTTTACACACAAAATTCCCTTTTATCTCAATTGAATTGATAATTTTGGTAAGGTATGTAACTGGATGATATTACAAGTTGCGTAGAAGGCTGTTAACTTATGGGTTCATTAATTCTCCTTTTCTTCTTCTAAATGCTAATTCGGGATTTATTCTGCTACATGTTGTTCTGCAGTCTAGTGTGTGATAACATAACATAATCGATCAGTTAACAAGAGAATTTGTATCACTATATATATATATATATATATATATATATATATGCAGCTAAATAGCTAATGTGGACTAGTTATGAATTTTCGATACAGATCAGAGCCACATTTTAATTATTTTCACAATGACTACAGCATTTGTAATCTGTTTATGCGGCATTTGGAGGTCATGATTTGGTGCACTAGACATGACCTTTTGGAGGGTGTTCAATGTGCTATTTTGATACAGCATTGTGGAATTGGCATGTAGTTGGTTTCATAACTTTTTGGTGCACTAGACCTGTTCTCTATTTTCATGTATTGGTTTTTCCATTGTCTAGTTTTCCTCTTCAACTATGTCTACAATGTTTCAATTTGTAAAATATGAAAGCATTATGGATCACATTACAACTACTCATGCATTTTTAAATATTGTATGATTGCTTGATCTTAACCTTTTATTTATGCACTTGTCACTAATGCAGCCTTATTACTTGCAAACTTCAGTCTTTTTTGCTTCATATCGTGCTTGATACTTTATCCCATTACTTATTGCCTGCAAACTTCACCCACTATGCCCAATTTTACATGCTTACATGTTCTCTATTTTCAAATATTGGTTTTTTCATGGTCTAGTTTTTCTGTTTAGCTATGTCTACAATGTCTCAATTTGTAAAATATGAAAGCATTATGGATCACATTACAACTACTCATGCAGTTTAAAAAATTGTACGATTGAATTTCAGAATACTTGATCTTAACCTTTTATTTATCCATTTGTCACTAATGCAGCCTTATTACTTGCAAACTTCAGTCTTTTTTGCTTCATACTGTGGTTGATACTTTATCCTATTACTTATTGCCTGCAAACTGCATCCACTATGCCCAACTTTACTTGCTTAATTCCTGGAATGCTATTTGAGGGTAGCAAAACGTACTTGTGTTTTCATAACAAGTTTGCTTCAATTCGATGTATTCTATGTTGTAGATGGGTTGTTGGAGCTTATGCATAATAATGATATGCTACTTAGGCGATGATGCTTAAAAAGGCAGCATATGATTATGGTAGGGAGGCGGTGTTTAAATGACTGCAGCCACCATTTCACCCTGCACCTTTTTATTCTTGAGCCAACATTTATCAATCACATCCCAAGCACGACTTATAATGTTTTCATAACAAGTTTGTTTCAATTCGATGTATCTGTAAAGCTCGGTTCGAGTCGCAACCGCTCGGATTCCTGATCTGAGCTAGGATGGCGACAGTGACGACCACTCGAGCTCACACCCGGATCGGAGTCGTTGCCACGATGATGAAGCTACTCTGAGGGGCCTCGGCGATGATGATCCGAGTGTGGTGTCAGATGCTCCGAACTTGTTCTTCAATGCCACAACAATGGTGATCCTGATCTAGGAAATGAGCGGGGAAGAGGAGGAGGAAGGAGGGAGAGAGAGAGAGAGAGAGAGATAGAGGAGAGAAGTTGGAGAAGAGGAAGTGGAAATTTGTTATTAATCTCGTTAACTGTTTCAGTTACAACTACCTATTTATAGCCTTCACCTTGGGCTTAAGTGCTAATACATGTATAATTTGGACTAAGTTGTAATTGTCGGAAAAATATCTCGATGGGCTTCCTCTTGCTTCTTTGTAACCCAACAGAACGAGCTCCTCAGCTTGGGCTTGGGCCTCCATTGATCAGGCGTATGGGGTTCGGTTCCATCAGAAGATCCGACCTGACCCGCTGGTCCTTCTACTAGCTAACGGGTTGGATCCATCAGTGGACCCGACCCGACCCGCTGGGTCCTTCTACAAGCTTCCGGAGTCCTCCTTACAGCTGTCTTCCTCAACCCTTCCTGCCTCTACCCTGGTTACTCCCTATGGTTACCAACTACCCATTCTCTCCCTCTGGCGATTCCCCCAGCGATCTCCTTGCGATTCCTTCATGGTGTAGCTACCTTCCCTTCCCCGATTGCCTGAAGCTATACACTTCCACCCACAAGACGTTTGAAGGATACCACGGAGGCGGATGGAACTACTGTTCTGAAGCTAAGTAACAACTCACTATTCTTCTCTGTTTTACTCCGACCTACTTGTGTTCTGGTTCTAATCCTTTCTTTATTTTTTTTCTTTGCAGACTTTACAATCCACCCTCCTTGAGTCATTACCTGTCCTCAGGGAATGAACCCCGGGTACTTGATGCGTAGGACTCGCACATCCTCCCATGTTGCAGCTTCCTCAGGGAGGTTGAACCATTTCACTAGTACCTCCTCTGCAACTCTTCTTCTACGTTGGCTGGTACGGCGGTCCAACACCCTTTCGGGCCCGGTCAATGGTTCGCCATTACTGTTCGTGAGGGGCGCGGCGGAAATGACTTGGCCACTTGGTGGAGGTGCCATCTTCAGTTGAGAAACATGAAAGACCGGATGAATTTGGGAGTTTGGAGGTAATCGCAAGCGATATGCCACCTTCCCCACTCGGGCCAGCACCTCGAAGGGCCCATGGTAACGCGCGGCTAACTTAGGGCTCCTCCTCACAGCAACCGAAGCTTGACGGTAAGGCTGTAGCCGCAGGTAAACCCAGCTCCCCACTGTATACTCTTTCTCCCTTCTATGCCGATCGGCTTGCTGTTTCATGCGATTCTGGGCGATCTGTAACCTGTCTCTTAGCTCCCTCGTTAACCTCTCTCTCTCTAAGGCCCACTCCTTTACCTCTGGATGTGCAACTGCATCAGCAGTGGCTACCAAGGTAGATGGGGGATCTACTCCATACAAAGCTTTGTAAGGAGTAGCGCCTAGAGATGAGTGGAAGTTGGTGTTATACCACCATTCTGCGAGTGACAGATACTTACCCCACTTCTGGGGATGTTGAAAGCACATACACCGTAAGTATGTTTCTAAGCACTGATTTATTCTCTCGGTTTGGCCGTCGGTTTCTGGGTGATAAGATGTACTCATTTTTAATTGGGTTCCCAGTAAACGGAATAACTCCTTCCAAAATAAACTCGTGAAAACCTTGTCCCTGTCAGTGACTATGCTTCTAGGACAGCCATGTAGTTTATATACTGAATCCAGAAAAACTTTGGCTACTTCTTGTGCTGTAAATGGATGTTTCAGGGGAATAAAATGTGAATACTTAGTCAATCTGTCCACCACTACTAGAATGGCATCCTTACCTTCTGACCTAGGTAGAGCCTCGATGAAGTCCATACTGAGGTCCTCCCAGATCTGCTGTGGTATAGGTAGAGGTTGTAACAATCCCGGAACAGCTTGAGTAGATATTTTATTTTGAGCACACACCTCACAATTCCGAATTTGTTCCTCAATATGCTTCTTCATCCCGATCCAGTAAAAATGACTTTTAGCCCTCTGATAAGTGTGTAGCACCCCCGAATGGCCCCCAGTCACAGAATGATGGAAATGTTTGATTAATTTGCTTCTAAGATCACCTGTACTGCCCACATATATCTTGCCTTTATATCTCAAAACCCCCTGACCAAAGGTAAAATTTGGACATTCCTCAGATTGATTTTTCACCTTCTCAATAGCTGTGGTAGCATAGGGATCATCTCTGTAGCTGTCCTCTAACTCATAGGTCCATCCAGGAGTTATAGAAGTAATAGCCATAGCTTGGGCTGATTCCCAATTCAATCTGGATAATGCATCTGCAGCCTTATTCTCTTTACCCTTCCTATACACAATGGTATAATCAAATCCCATTAATTTCATCATGCCCTTCTGTTGCATAGGTGTAACAATCCTCTGTTCCAGGAGGTATTTTAGGCTCTCATGATCAGTTCGTATAATGAAACAACCAGTCATTAAGTAGTGCTTCCATTTTTGGGTAGCCATTAGAATTGCTAAGAATTCTTTTTCGTAAGTAGATAGGCTCAAGTTCCTTCCCTTAATAGCTTTACTGAGAAATGCTATAGGCCTTCCCTCTTGAGACAATACTGCACCAATACCTTCCCCACTAGCATCCACTTCTAGGGTAAAAGGCTTTTCAAAATCGGGTAAGCGAAGCACAAGAGCAGTAGTCATAGCCAATTTAAGTGCCTCGAAAGCTTTTTGAGCTTCAAGACTCCAATGAAACTGATCTTTCTTCAACAATTCAGTGAGAGGCCTACTAATCACCCCATAGTGCTTAACAAATTTCCGATAGTACCCAGTTAATCCCAAAAACCCACGCAATTCCTTTATGGTTTGAGGAGTAGGCCATTGAGACATGGCCTCTATTTTTGAGGGATCTGTAGCCACCCCTTCTGCTGATATTACATGGCCCAAATACTCGACCTGCATCCTCCCAAATGCACACTTGCTCCTCTTAGCATAAAGTTGATTATTCCTCATAATCTCCAGAACCACTGTTAAATGCTCCAAATGCTCCTCCAATGACTTGCTGTACACCAAGATATCGTCGAAGAATACTAATACAAATTTCCTCAATTGTGATCTGAAAACCGTATTCATTAAGGACTGGAACGTAGCAGGGGCATTGGTTAGCCCGAAAGGCATAACCTTGAATTCGTAATGTCCTTGATGAGTGCGAAATGCAGTTTTAGGGATATCCTCGGCATAAACTCTAATCTGGTGATACCCTGATCTCAGATCCAGCTTAGAAAATAGATTAGAACCCCCCAGTTCATCCAACAAGTCATCTATAATAGGAATTGGAAACTTATCTTTGATAGTTGCTTTATTGAGTTGCCGATAGTCCACGCACATTCTCCAACTACCATCTTTTTTCTTTACTAATAACACTGGGGCTGCAAATGGACTATTGCTGTCCTGAATGATAGATGCGTCAAGCATTTCCTTCACTTGTCGCTCCACCTCCCCTTTTTGCTCATGTGAGTGCCTGTAAGGTCGGAGATTGACAGGTATAGCACCTGCTTGGAGAGGTATTCTGTGATCCTCCTTTCTTTGTGGGGGTAACCCTTTAGGTTCACTGAAAACATCAGAGTATCGATCCAATATTCTTGTTATCTCCGGGTGGACAGTTACTACCTCCTCACTGTCAACTAAAGTACATTGTTGGATGACACAACAATTCCCATAGGGTAGCTCCTGGTACCATTGGTTGGCTGTGATTATTCTCAGTTTTGCTCTTTCACCCATCCCTTTCAAAAGTATTGGTTGACCTTCCTTGGTTATAGTGATCGCATTCTGTTGGAAGTCAAAAGTCACTTGTCCATAAGATCTCAACCAATCTATACCCAGTATTATTCCAGAGCCCTCCAATCTGATGATCCTAAGATCAGCTTGGAAAGATTGTCCTTGCATCGTCCAACTGAATCCCACACATTGCAATTTACTAAGGACCTTTTGTCCATTAGCCACTGTGACTATTAGTGGACTAGCAGCTACTATCTGAGCTTTAATGTTTTTAGCCACTTGTAAATCCATGAAGCTATGTGTACTTCCCGTGTCGATTAGTACTGTCAACGAGTGCCCTTTGGCTTCTCCCTGCAACTTAATAGTCTCTTGTGGCTTTTCTCCACTTAAGGCATGGACTGAGATGCCTTCTTCATGGTTAGAATAAGCTTCCCCTTCTTGACTGACAGTATCATAGTCGGCTTCAGGATTTTCTTCCAGGATACAGTCCTCATCATAAACTTCCACAATATTTTCTTGACCTTGCATATAGTTAAGGGGTTTGTTGGTACATACATTGTCACGCCCCGGGTGTAAACCAGAACCCAGGCCCGCCAACAGATCCGCCGTGCACACAGAATTTTTCATGTACACGAAGCGCTGGTAACCTGCTCAGATAAGAAATACAATAATAGAGCAAAAAAAAAAGAGCTGAACTGAAAATACTACATCTCAGACTGAACTGGAAGTAAAAATACAAAATGACTGTAAAATAAGGTACAAGTCCCTCTCCCAGCTCACCACAAATATACAACCAGCTGGCTAAAACCAGACCCCAAAAGTAAAAGTACAACTGTCTGAGATAAGATACATAAAAGGTACAAGTCTAGCTAACTCACTGTCAGGCCCACGGTCTAGCTACTCAACCGTCCTCTCTCCTCGACCTGCCGCTGTACGTCCAGCAGCACCCGCAGAAGGCTCTGCAAAACAAAGAAGAAGAAAAGAGAAAGAAGAATGGGGGTGAGAACTACCAGTAAACCAGTAGCCTCCCCTAGTGGGTAAAACCTCAACTCTGACACACCCACTAGGTCTACCAGAGGCAAAAGGGGAAAGAAGAGTGGTAAGAAATAATGACTGCCGAAGAAAGGAAACTACCACTACTATGCCTCTAAAATACAGTCCTAGACTGGAATAACCGTATGCAACAATAACCAACCGTCCCAGATGAACCCAATCTGTACCATCCTCATCATCGGGCAAGTAAGCCGCGCCGATGTGATAGCAAAGCTCCTGCTGCCGCCCTCAGCATCGGGCAAATAAGCCGCGCCGATGTGATAGCAAAACCGTCCATAACTGTCTGGCCCCGGCCTCCGGAGGGGAACTCGTGGGGAGCGACCCACACGAGGAAAGCACTACCGGGCAATAACCGCGCCGGTAAAAATAAGTACCAAAAGCAGGAGTAGGTCACAACTGTAAAGCCCCAGTGGAACACACCCTCCACTAAAGAAACACAACTCCCCCAATCTGATGCACAAATGAACATCCGGTCGATCGCCCAAAGTCCGCGACCGCCGCAATACCCCACAATCTAGAACCCGGTCTCAAAACCGACCTCCGGTCAACCGCCCAAGATTCACGGTCGCCGCCAAAACCCATAAATCACAATCCAAGCCCCGGCTACACTATCCCCAACCCCTGCTCAAACCCGAGCAACCTGAACCACCTGACTAACGAAAAGGAGAAAAGAAGCACAGAAGGTTTCTCCTAAGTCAAGTTCTAGCATGAAAGTGTAGCGATAAAAGATGGCCTATCTAGATGTCCATACAAGCATGTAATTGTCCTCAAAAGCGATAAAAGAAAGTATGACAAATAGTGGTTCCACATGTGTATCAATTAATAGCTCTGCATGGATATAACCATCAACATGCTAAAATCATGACTCAACCACACATGTCTATAATCCCTGATCCATGATAAATCACCCAAGTGGTACCCGCACATAGATGTGTCATGATGTCCCAACAATCAATCCATTAACCCGCTTTCATAAAATCTATGTGCTAACATGGCAAGTTAATTATTATTATTAAAATATCCCAGTAATCATGTTCCAACATACTATGTCCACCAAATTAATCTCACATAAATTATCCACCTATGCATGTCACATATCCTCCAGTAAAACCACTAACAGGATAAATCAGCTTGATCAAATATAATAAATAATTCCACATGCAAGGTTAAGTGCTAACAAGGTAATCCATGATTCCACACAAGTATGAATAAGTCCCAATTAAGAATTCAATTATGTGTCCCACATAGTGATGCTCTAATAACATTTCCAACATGATATGCTCATGAGAATAGCAATTATCAATCATAATGCTCCAAAGATGATCACTCTAATATTCCTAGTGAGTAAATCAGAAGAGAGGGATATAGCAACCACCCACCTGAAGTGCAACTGTCCAAATCCGTACAGCTGAAAATACCAAAAACTCTAATCCCTTGCTCCAGTAATTTCAGCACACCCGTAATACTCCTGGCACAATACAAAGTCCACTAAACTCACTTAAGTTCCCAAATAAAGCTCCTATAGATACATACAATATCTGACCCAAACTGTTAAATTATCACCTGCAGAAAGTGCCCAGAAAATTCCCAGAAAAATATCACGGCGATCCTCGCGTCGATAGCTTCGCAACGGTACCTTGCACGCCCAAATCTGAGTTCGGTAAGTCAAGATATAAATTCGGCAAGGGGTACACCCATACAAAAATCTGTGCTAAAAACTGTGCACTGATCACTGAGAAAACAGTGATTTTCACCTCGAAATAATTCTCTGGAAAATCCAAGAAAAATACGAGCGCGTTCCTTGCGATCCGTAGATGAAAAAGTTGTATAAGCTCGTCTCCGTCTGACGCTCGTGCGCGAAGATACGGCCAAAATACCCCGCTGCTGTCAAAGAACTCCACACAGAAAAAGGGGTCACTCTTTGCCTCGGGATCCGTGCCAAAACCTCGAAACAGGAAAGTGCGACCAAAACGAAAGATGAAGCCCTACCTCTTACGAGTCTGTCGGCGCAAGAATCACAGAGAAATGATCTCGGGGTAGCCCAGGGGAGCTAAAACACTGTCGCTGCGCCGAAGAAGAACACAGAAATGCAACGTCGCGCCGCGCCGAAAAATAGAGAACCTCGGGATGCGTGCTCCTAAAATCCCAAAACTTTGCAGGTGGATCCAGAACTTGAAGATGAAAAAATCTTCTTAAGGGTGCTCGGGCAGAGGAGGCTCGAAAAGGGGAGAAAAGGGGAGAAGAAAGAGGCTCGGGCTGCTATTTAAAGGGCTGGAGAAAATAATTGCAAAAATGACGGATGTGTCCCACTTTTCGGGCGCCCGGAAGATTCGGGCTGCTACAGTAATGGGCCCGGCCCATTACTGTGCAGGCCCAAAATCACCACGGCCCGCCACGTGGCCCGTCACGCGGCCCACCCGCGCCCCGTGTGCCCGGTGCACGAGCGCCCGCCAATGGCGGCGCGCCATGTGGCACCGGCAACCCTGCACCGCGCACGTCGCGCACCTGCCCCGCGCGTACGGCAACCTGCCCCGCTACCTGCCCCGCACAGTACCCGACCAATGGGGAGTCGCCACGTGTCAAGACCTCCGTTCGCTGCGCCCGGTGCATGCACTCCGATGCACCGATCCAATAGACGGCTGCCACGTGTCCACACCGGTCCACCGTACACCACCAGCCTGCTCCGTGCTCCCAGACCACAACACCGACCAATCCAGACCTGCCACGTGTCCACCCGGTTCACCGTGCACCCGGGCCCAAATTCCGTGGACCGCGCCTGCTGCGCCGACCAACAAGAAAACGCCACGTGGCCCGCTCCCGGCGCACGCCCTCCGCGGTGGACCGCGCTCCTGCCCGCGCCCTCAGCGCCTGCCCGCGGCCGCTAGCCGCCTGCCCGCGCGCCTTCCGCCGCCTTCCGCCGCTGCCCGCCGCCGCCGGTTGCCGCCGGCGATTGCCGGAAACACTGTTCCGGCGTGAACAGTAACCGTTGCACCAAAAAAACAAATAGGTAGTCCATCTTGACCGTTTTCGCGCGCTGAATCCAAATTTGATGTCCGATTTTCCAAATTCCAACTCTAAAAACTGCCGAATGCACCCGGAAAAGTATTCTTGGCCCGAATTTCGCGCTGAGCCCACATTTAATATCGGTTTCGCGCGAAACCACCTCAAACATCCGACGGGGTCAGCCGATCACCCACATGATCCAATAAAGCTCGAGGTTCAACACTTGTGTCTAATCATGCACCAACACCTCCCGAAACACAGTACAGGCTCCCCCGAAGTCACCAATGACTCTACCACAGCTCTGCAAAGATCCAGGTCATCACATACATGCCCAGGGTGATATCTATCACCACACTTAAAGCACTGTCCCGCCGCCCTTCTTTGTTCCAAAAGTGACTTATTATAAGGTGCTTGACTGCTTCCCCCCTTCTGAGGATTAAAGGAATTGGAATTGTAAGTGGTTGGTACTTGCTGCTTGTAAAAGCTACTGGGTTGGTATCCAGCTCCATAGCCCTTTGGTGGAGTTTTATACTTTCTGCTGATCACAGATAATGCCCTCTCATGCAATTTCGCCTGTTCATATGCCTCTTCTAAAGTGTTTGGATGGGCAATATCTAGAAAAGGTACTAAGTCCTCCCTCAACCCATTTATATAGCATGAAATGAAGTGCTCCTCCGTTAATTGGGGGTTATAATAGAGTAACTGAGTCTTAAGCTCTTCGAATCTCTCTTGATACTTTTCAACTGTGCTCATTTGTTTCAAATTATTAAACTCCCTGATCAGGTATCTTTCCCCCGTTTGCGCAAATCTCCGATAAAGTGATTCCACAAATTCATCCCAGCAAACCATCTGCCTTTGAACAAGGTAGCTTTGCTTCCAGGTTCTAGCTCTGCCATACATGTGCATAGTGGCAATGCTCAACCATTGCTGTTGTGGGATTTGGTAAACTTCAAAATACTGCTCGCAATTTTCCACCCAATTCCGTGGTTCATCGCCATTGAAGGTAGGGAACTCCAGTCGAGGATATGGGTGATGGTGACCCTTACCAGATACAATATCACCCCGATCTCCCTCTCTAGAATCAAAATCTCCCAGTGGATGAGGTAACAACCCTTTACCCTTGCTCTCTTTTAACTCTGGCTTCACAAACTTACTACCACTGCTACCTGGGTTTTCATACTTGAGATTCTGAGATGGGTATCCTGTTTCTACATGACCCGCTTGAGGTTTTTGAATTGTTAAAACCCTTAATAACTCTTCGTGCCTCCGCAGTGCCTCAGCTTGCATCAACTCATAATGCTTTTGCTCATTATCACTTACTCCTTTAATCTGTGCAGATAATTCCACTATTTTCTCCTGGTATTTAGTGGTGAGCTTATGCATTCGAGATTCTAGGGTTAACATGTGTTCATTAAGATCCTTAAGACGTGTTCCCTCAGCCATCGGATCGAAATCAGTAGTAAACCTAAATCGGTTTTGATTCTTTCTCCCAATTTTGTATACTCAATGTCCCACAATTGCTAGATCCCACACTAACTCTATATTTGTGCAGATCTGCTCTAAGAATGCTCGATGAATAAGGAAAGAATGAATTGAGAAGGGTACCTGAATGGATCTTCTCAAATTCCACAGTCCCTGGGATGGAACTGCTCTGATACCAATTGTAAAGCTCGATTCGAGTCGCAACCGCTCGGATTCCTGATCTGAGCTAGGATGGCGACAGTGACGACCACTCGAGCTCACACCCGGATCGGAGTCGTTGCCACGATGATGAAGCTACTCTGAGGGGCCTCGGCGATGATGATCCGAGTGTGGTGTCAGATGCTCCGAACTTGTTCTTCAATGCCACAACAATGGTGATCCTGATCTAGGAAATGAGCGGGGAAGAGGAGGAGGAAGGAGGGAGAGAGAGAGAGAGAGATAGAGGAGAGAAGTTGGAGAAGAGGAAGTGGAAATTTGTTATTAATCTCGTTAACTGTTTCAGTTACAACTACCTATTTATAGCCTTCACCTTGGGCTTAAGTGCTAATACATGTATAATTTGGACTAAGTTGTAATTGTCGGAAAAATATCTCGATGGGCTTCCTCTTGCTTCTTTGTAACCCAACAGAACGAGCTCCTCAGCTTGGGCTTGGGCCTCCATTGATCAGGCGTATGGGGTTCGGTTCCATCAGAAGATCCGACTCGACCCGCTGGTCCTTCTACTAGCTAACGGGTTGGATCCATCAGTGGACCCGACCCGACCCGCTGGGTCCTTCTACAAGCTTCCGGAGTCCTCCTTACAGCTGTCTTCCTCAACCCTTCCTGCCTCTACCCTGGTTACTCCCTATGGTTACCAACTACCCATTCTCTCCCTCTGGCGATTCCCCCAGCAATCTCCTTGCGATTCCTTCATGGTGTAGCTACCTTCCCTTCCCCGATTGCCTGAAGCTATACACTTCCACCCACAAGACGTTTGAAGGATACCATGGAGGCGGATGGAACTACTGTTCTGAAGCTAAGTAACAACTCACTATTCTTCTCTGTTTTACTCCGACCTACTTGTGTTCTGGTTCTAATCCTTTCTTTATTTTTTTCTTTGCAGACTTTACAGTATCCTATGTTGCAGACTGGTTATTGGAGCTTATGCATAATAATGCTATGCAATTTAGGCAATGATGCTTGAAAAGGTAGCATATGATTATGGTAGGGAGGCAGTGTTTGAATGACTGGAACCACCATTTCAGCCTGCACCTTTTTTATTCCTGAGCCAACATTTATCAATCACATCCCAAGTACGACTTATGTTTTCGTATCTACTTTGCTTCAATATCTTGTATCCTCTGTTGCAGAATAGTTGTTGGAGCTTATGCATAATAATGCTATGCTATACAGCTTATGCATAATAATGCTATTCTTATATGCAATCCTTATTTGCTCATTGCTGGCAGCATATCCTTATTTATTTGCTGGCATTCGATCTTGACCCTGAAGATTTTATTATCTTTCCAGTGATGAGTGGTTTAATCAATTAGCGTATACTTTCATCTCCAAGTGTGGCCGACCTTATGACATTCTTAGATGAGAAAGAAGATTATTGGGAAGAGGTGCAAACAATTTTGATCGACGAAGCCTTCGTTGCATTTCAGAACACATTGAACAAGAAACCTTGCCGTACTAGACCATTTACCGGTCACCAATTAATTATGGACATATTGCGGGGACATCCCGACAGAGGGTATCAACACTTTCAAATGTCCAACACTATTTTCATAAGACTTCGAGATGAATTGGTAGGAAGACGGTTGATACAAGGTACTCGACATCTTACGGCTGATGAACAATTTAGGATTTTTTTATTTGGGGTTGGGCATGCTGTAACAAATCGAGTGTTGGCCGAAACGTTTCAACACTCGGGGGAGACTATAAGTAGATATTTTAATAATGTACTGCGGGGTGTGGTCTATATATAAGTGCCGAGTAGTAACGTTGGAATCCATCCAAAAATTAGAGATAATTCATTATTCTATCCATTCAAGGTTAGTCGTGAACATGGTAAGACTATTTAGTAAGAATAAATAATATTTCTCATATAATTTAATATCTTTGTTATTACATATAGAATGCAATTGGCACCATAGATGGGACACATATACCAGTGGTCGTGAGAAAGAGCAAGCAACCACGATATCATTATCGAAAAGGATTTACTTCGCAAAACATGATGGCCGTGTGTTCGTTTGATCACCAATTTTTATTCGTATGCACCGGATAGGAAGGTTCTGCAGCTGATATGAGGGTGTTACGATGGTGTTTTGAGAGCGGGAGATTATTGGTTCCAGAAGGTAATGTTTTATTTTATATTGTTCATATTTTCAATTTGTAGACTAATTAAAACTTTTACTTGTTTGTGTATAGAAAAATATTACTTGGTGGATTCCAGTTATGCAAATATAGATGGATTCCTCACACCCTTTAGAGGAGAGCGATATCACTTGAGCCAGTTTGACGGCAATGTAAGGGCGCAGAGACATCAAGGACCATGAGATCTGTACAATCATAGGCATGCGCAACTCCGCAATGTTGTTGAGAAGGCCTTCGACATTTAAAAAAAAAAAGAGATTCAAGGTGCTGCGCCAAGCGACTCCCTTTCCCTACAAGGTGCAATGTCATATAGTTTTAGCTTGTTGTGTCATCCACAACTTTATAAAGAGGCATCGGGATTTTTTTATTTGGGGTTGGGCATGCTGTAACAAATCGAGTGTTGGCCAAAACGTTTCAACACTCGAGGGAGACTATAAGTAGATATTTGAATAATATACTGCGGGGTGTGGTCTATATATAAATGCCGAGTAGTAACTTTGGAATCCATCCAAAAATCAGAGATAATTCATTATTCCATCCATTCAAGGTTAGTCGTGAACATGGTAAGACTATTTAGTAAGAATAAACAATATTTCTCATATAATTTAATATCTTTGTTATTACATATAGAATGCAATTCGCACCATAGATGGGACACATATACCAGTGGTCGGGAGAAAGAGTAAGCAACCACGATATTATTATCGAAAAGGATTTACTTCACAAAACATGATGGTCGTGTATTCGTTTGATCACCAATTTTTATTCGTATGATATGAGTGTGTTACGATGGTGTTGTGAGAGCGAGAGATTATTGGTTTCAGAAGGTAATGTTCTATTTTATATTGTTCATATTTTTAATTTGTAGACTAATTAAAATTTTTACTTGTTTGTGTATAGAAAAATATTACTGGGTGGATTCCAGTTATGCAAATACAGATGGATTCCTCACACCCTTTAGAGGAGAGCAATATCACTTGAGCCAGTTTGACGGCAATGCAAGGGCCCGGAGACATCGAGAACCGCGAGATCTTTATAATCATAGGCATGTTTAACTCTAGAGAATTTTAAAATTTTAAAATTTTTAAAAATTTTAATTTTAATTTTTAATAAATTTAAAAATTTATAAAATTTTAAAATTTATTAAATTTAAAATTTATACAAATTTTTAAATTTAATTTTTAATAAATTTATAGCAAATTTTTAAAATTTTTAAATTTATACCTATTTTTATATAGAAAATTTTGAATTTTTTAAAAATTTATAAATTTTCAAAAACTAAAGATTTTTTAATATTTTTTTTATATATAAGTAAAATATAAATTTTAATAAATATTTTAAATTAAATATTTAAAATCATATCAGTAAAAATTTTATTTTAAATTAAAATTTTAATCCACTCTATTTTTCTTATTCCTTTTTTAACTTACCGAACACAATTATTCTTATCCTGTACAACTCTTATATTCAATTAAACACAAAATTATTTTAATTCCTACTTGTATCTGAATTTATATGTATCTCAGGAATAACCCGTTTTTGTTTATACCCGAACCAACGCAACCTTAAAGGTTAAGTGGTCCGCACCCTATGTAAAAGTTCTCTATTTCTACGTTTACCATAGCACTACGACTATGGCGTCTTAAATAAAATGCCCATATAAAATCTACATTCCTTTGTTCCACCTTTCATTTCACATTGCATGAACCATAACCTCAAGATAATTGAATATTAGAAGAATAATCTAGTTAAATATGTAACAAGCAGTGTTTTACAATATGGAAATAATTACCGATTACACATGATTTCCTGATCTAAGAAAATACAAAGCAGTAAAAATGAAGATATCTTAAGCAGATTGATACAAATTTGCTTCACCTGGCATTAGGCGTCCCAAATTGGTAAAACAAATATTGGTGGTCAGAATATTATTCTCAACAGAGAAGTTCAATATAATCATCACAGATTCAAAGAATGAAGCTGCCACTAGGAAATGTGAATTGATATATCAAAAGCACAAATGACTTAGACATTCATGAGCCATTTCAAGGCCGTCAAAATACTAAAATTTCAAGTTTGGAGCAGCACTCATATAACAATGCAGGCACAGAATCAACTGAGCATCAGTTTTAAAAAGCTCTTGATTTTTTTGAGATTTCATAGAGACATCTCACTCAATTATGTTTTCATATCATCATTTGCTCAGTGAATGTCATCCAAAAAACAAACAACTCAAATAATTCGATTGCAATATATATGTTTCTTCTAATGCTTGAGTATTACATCTTGGTAAATATTATTCAACACGTCAGGAGAAAAATTACGAAAATATTGCAACTGAATTTTAGAACTCAATGACAAAAAAAAATTGAGCACCCCACTCAAAAATCCAATTGGAACTCAAGCTCAGTTAAGAGAGAGAGAGAGCTCCTCCCCTTATTAACTCATTTAAGCCTTTAACTTCAAACGATACTAGGTAGTGATATAAATTGAGCATCAATGATATCCACTCGATTGAATTCATTCGAAACTTGATGACTCGCGATTTCCTTTAGAAATGCCTTATTGTACAACATTGATTTTCTTTTACTGCTAATTTTGTTTCTTAAATACCTCTGACGATTAAGAGATCATGATCAATCAAGAGAAAAATCCAGAAAACAAACAAGAATAATTCCATCACATCACTAACAAACCAATGTTTGGCTGAGCATCAGTTTTAAAAAGCTCGATTTTTGAGACATCAACGACATCAAATCTCAGCATCATATTTATATTTGTCGGTGTTACATCATCTGCCCAGCCATGGAAAAATATAAAAAAAAAATCGACATAATTTGATAGAGAGAATTTGAGAGTTTAATATTGAGAATTCTTCATTTTGAAGAATAACAAACTCATCACATTACTCCACATGCAGAAAAAAGAATAGGGCGATCTCATCTATCAACAAACCAAGCAAAAACGCTAGCGTTTGGCAGAGCATCAGTTTTAAAAAGCTCGATTCTTGATACATCAATGACATCAAATCTCAGCATCAATTTTTCAGTGTAACATCATCTGCTCGGTCCACCAATATAAAATTTGGAATATTTATATGTTAAAATTCACAAACAAGTTTTGAAAAATTGATAAATTCTTTTTCTATAAAACGAACAAAGTGCGGTGGATGCAAATGTACGAGATTTCTCTCACCACAGCGAGATCTCCTCCCTTAGCATCACCAGATCATCATCACCGTATACAGTTGATGAATCCAGCAGATGAAGAACATAGGGAAGATTGAGGAGAAACGCGTGAATGATCACAGAAACCCTAAACCCTCAAAAGAAATGAGACCGCAGATTAGGGTTTCTTCGGTAATGTGCGGCGCTTCCTTTATATTTATAGAGGGAATTTACTCGACGATGGGGCGACGATGTTGATCCGAACACAATGGCTCAATCAGAGAGTTGGGTTTGGATCATTCCAGAGTCCGCTCCAACAGGGAATGGCGACCCAGTTAGTATATTTCATTTTTCTTATAAGTTTTATTATTATTATTATTATTATTATTATTATTTATATATGATGTATATTTCATCGATCTAACGGATGAGATTTATTTACTTGTCGCATAATGTGACTAATAAAATAACCTCGCTCACTAAATGAGTTAAGTATCTACACACATTTTAAAAGAGATGTATAAATAGAATTGCTTATAATAAAATAACCTAACTGTTTATATGCCCTTGACAATTCTCCTAAAAAATTGCTGTCCTCAAATCTACCTTTTTAAAAATTTAATTTCTTTCTAATAAATTCTCAAAATTGTACTATATAAGAAAAATAGAAAAACTTTCAATATATATATATATATATATATATATATATATATATATATATATATATTACAAAGGTTAAAATCTGAAACTCTTTTAAAATTTAGAGGCAATTGCTTATATATCCTCAAAAACCAAAAGTTTTTTTTCTAGTGAACATTCGGAATGAGGATATATAAGAAAAGAAAAAAAAAATCACTTTTCAGGAGTATATTTGAAATGAAGGATATATAACAAATTTATCAAATTTACAAGAATACAAAAGCAATTTTATTTTATTGTTATCATGTATTGAAATGTAAAAAACAACAGTACAAAACAATGTCCTAAAATACTAATGAATTATAACTTGTCGGTTTCAATCTTAAAATTTACTTGGAAAAGCTTTCGTATGACAATGTAGATAGAGAATCAACTGAGTGATGAACAGTTTGATCAAACCAATAGATATCGAATCACAAGCTCAACACTCCATTCCAAGAATTTTCTCTTTTGAAAAAAAACAAATAAAACAAAACCTTTCTTTTGGTTGCTTCTTGCAAAAAAAAAAACAAAAATAGCATCCCACAATCGATAGAAGCACATACCAAGCTAATTAATAATGATAATAATAAAAAATATATGCTGGCCGACCACTGAATAATATAAACTTTCAATAAAATATGTTGCCCGACCACTCAATAACACAAACTTTAAATAAAATATGTTGGCCGATCACTCAATAACACAAACTTTAAATTTTGCAAAACAGAAAACGACAGTGACAATCAATGTATTAAAAAAGCAAATGAATTTTCTAAAACTCGTTAATCATCCTCAATTTTAAAATTTATTTGGAAAAGTTTTCATACGATAATGTGTAATGTCAGTAGCAAAGAGGGAGGGTAGGGCTGATCGGAGAAGGGGAGCCACAGGATCTCCGAAGAGATTTTGAGTGGACATAGTCAAAGCCCATCCGGATATAGCTAAGTAGTGAGGAAACGGATTGTCGGGAAAGCGGATCCGGAGGGAAAGCGGATCCGGAAGTTGCCAGTTTGGTCCCCCCATCCAGATCCGGTAAGAGCTTTGAGGATGGAGTGGACCGAAAGCAGCAGAAGAGAGCCCAACCCATACTGGGCCATCTAAAGCAGCAGAGGAGCCTTCACCAACAAAAGCAGCCCAGAAGCCCAACTATAAATAATTCCTTTTGTTTACAGTTACTTCCTATTACCTGTTAATTTTATATATTAGTCCAGTTGTGATAGGAGTATAAAAAGCAATTACCTGAAAGATAGCATGCAGAAATATAATGAATCCTTAATTCCCCAACTCCTCTCATTCCTCATCCTTCCTCCCTCACCCTCCTCTCATCTTCCTCCTCAACTCTAATCCCTCACAATTCTCTTTCTTTAAATCCCTCTGAGTCCTAATCCCCCGCTCATTTGTCATCACCATCATCTCCAATTCCCTACCAATCCTCGGTTGAGCTTTATAGGAGGCTAAATTGGATCAGGAGGTTCACACGAGCATTATCATAATCCCCAATTTGGCTCTACCCTCATTCACTGTATCATCGAATTGCCAAATCGGGTCAGGCGGATTACACCTGGTATCAGAACGGTACGATCACTACTGAATCCGATCCTTATATCGTTGAGTTAGTGACGATAAAGGCATCCAAGCTGCGAGAACCGACTACGGTTGGATTCCGACAAAGGATCACACTGTTAGGTCCAAAGTGGAGCCTAGAGCGGCAGATTAGAGTGAGCATATAGCTTCCTATCTGCTGGATCTCTACCAAGGCAACCTGCAGAGGCAACAACAGCAGGCAGATCCCGAAAGGACAAGAAATCGAGCATTCATTGTGTAATGCTCGGATCTGAGTCGCAACCACTCCAGTCGGGGTTTCGGGGAGTAGGAAGGCGACTATGACGATCTACGACGCTATGGACTCGAATCGGAGTCGCACCTTCAATGATGACACTTGGCTGAGATGACGGCGATGATGATGATCCGAGGAATGACCCCGGGAACTCTGCGAGGTATAATTCTCTACACTGAACCTTCGAAGGTTGGAGAAATGGGGAGAAGAGGAGAAGGAGAGAAAGAAGAAGAAGAAGAAGAAGAAGAAGAAGAAAGGGAAACGGTATTCGTTATTTCATAATTGTTTCTTGTTACAATTCAACTACTTATACTGTTGGTTAAGGACTAATATGTAATTATGAGAAGTAGTATGTGGTAAGCTGTAAAGCGGTCGAATGGCTTAAGGGCCATTCCCTTGGCTCGGCCTGTGAGGGTTCCCGCCTGGGCCTGGGCTTCCCTGCTATGTGCGTAACAGATCGGAATTATTCTGAATCCGACCCGCTCCTTCGCCTCCTTTCTACACACTCTTCCAGGCTCCTCCCTATCCTGCTGGCCAGTACTCCCCTCTCCCTCATCCACAGTGCCGTTACCTCCTCCACAAGCTCCAGATCATTTCCTCTCTTACCAACCACGGCATGCTGAGCTTCGATACCCCACGACTTCTTTCTTTCCTTGGCAAGGCCCTCCTTCTCCTTCCGACCTGGGATGGCGACCGAGGGAATGACACCCGAGCACCGCAAAGCTAAGTCTTCTTCTCTCTTTCCCTTCCTATCTTTATCCCTTCCTAGGCTATACTCTTGATATCTACCCTACATCTCTGACCTCTCCTTTCTTCCTTTGTTTGCAAGTATTACAATCCACCCCTCTTGTGCAACGACCTGTCCTCAAGGAGTGAAATCGGGAAACTTGGTACACAGGGCGTGGTAACCTTCCCAAGTAGCGGCCTTCTCAGGCAGGTTACTCCACTTTACTAGCACCTCCTTCGCCATACGCCTGCCCTTCTTGACCGTGCGGCTGTCCAATATTGCTTCCGGCCCTGCTAGGGGTTGACCTTCACGACCTGTGAGAGGCACAGAGGGGGTAACTTGACTACCCTGCTGATGACCTTGCTTCAGCTGTGACACATGGAAGACTGGGTGGATCTGGGACTCCAACGACAGTTTCAATTTGTAAGCCACCTTCCCAATTATAGTTGTGATCTCGAAAGGTCCATAATATCGAGCGGCCAATTTGGGGCTCCTTCTTATTGCGAGAGATGCCTGTCGGTATGGCTGCAGTTTCAGGTATACCCAACTCCCTACTGTATACTCTCTCTCTCTTCTCTGTCTGTTGGCTTGCTGCTTCATACGATTTTGCGCCATTTGTAGCCGATCCTTTAATTCCCTAGTCAACTTAACCCTTTCCTGAGCCCACTCCTTTACCTGTGGGTGGGTAGCTGTATCGGCAGCAGCCACCAAGGTAGGGGAAGGTGACACTCCATACAAGGCCATGTAAGGGTAGTCCCCAGGGATGTGTGGTAGTTGGTGTTGTACCACCATTCAGCTTAGATACCTCCCCCATTGTCGGGGATGTTGGAAGCATATACACCTCAGGTAAGTTTCCAAGCATCTGTTCACCCTTTCTGTTTGGCCATCGATTTCTGGATGATAGGAAATACTCATCTTTAATTGGGTCCCCATTAGTCGAAACAATTCCTTCCAAAATACACTAGTGAAGATCTTATCCCTGTAAGTGACTATGCTCTTAGGACACCCATGCAACTTGTAGATTGTGTCTAAGAAGACCCTCGCGACATCTGCAGCTGTAAAAGGATGCCTCATGGCTACAAAATACGCGTACTTAGTTAGCATGTCTACAATTACCAAAACTGTATCTTTATCCTCTGATTTTGGCAAAGCCTCGATGAAATCCATACTAATATCCTTCCAGATTTGATTTGGTATCGGTAGGGGTTGTAATAGTCCTAGGTAGGCTTGTGTATCCACCTTGTTCTGGGCACATACTTCACATGCACACACCTGTTCCTCTATCTGCTTCTTCATACCATTCTAGTGAAAGTGCCCCTTCGCCCTCTGATTGGTATGTAGTACCCCAGAGTGACCTCCAACGGCCGAGTGATGAAAATGTTTGATCAGCCTCTCTCTTAAGTCCCATGAGTTCCCCACACATACTTTTCCCTTGTACCTGAGGACCCCCTGACTACAGGTGTAGTGTTTATACTTCTCAAGGTGCAAAGCCACCTCCTTTATGATGGAATCATAATGTGGGTCTTCTCGATAGCTCTCTTCTAGCTCAGAGGCCCAGGCTGGAGCTACTGCAGTGACAGCCCAGCTTTGGCCCGTATCCCAACCCTGTCTTGACAATGCATCTGCGGCTCCATTTTCCCTTCCCCTTCCTATACACGATAGTGTAGTTAAAACCCATGAGTTTTAGCATCCCCTTTTGTTGCATTGGGGTAACTATCTTTTGCTCCAATAAGTATTTGAGACTCTGGTGGTCAGTTTTAATAACGAAGCAACCCGTCATCAGATAGTGCGTCCACTTTTAAGTAGCCATCAGGATCGCTAAGAACTCCTTTTCATAAGTGGATAGACCCCAATTCTTCCCCTTTATAGCTTTATGTAAGTATGCTATGGGTCTACCCTCTTGGGATAGCACAGCTCCTATGTCTTCTCCACTTGTGTCAACCTCTAGAACAAAAGGCTCTCCAAAATTAGGCATTCTCAATACCGGGGCCGTAGTCATAGCCTCCTTGAGAGCCTCAAAAGCCTGCTGGGCTTCGGTAGACCACCCGAATTGATCTTTCTTTAGTAGTTCAGTGAGGAGCCGACTAATAGTACCATAATTCCTTACGAATTTCCTGTAGTAGCCCGTTAACCCCAGAAAACCCCCCACTTCTTTAATTGACTGCACTGGCCATTTAGTCATTGCCTCTATCTTTGCTGGATCTGTTGCCACCCCTTCTGCTGTTAAGATATGCCCCAAGTATTCGATTTGTTTCATGCCGAACGTACACTTTCTCCTTTTGGCATATAGTTTATTTTCCCTCATCACTTCCAGCACCAACCCCAAATGCTCCAGATGCTCCGCAAAATTCCTACTATATACCAAAACGTCGTCAAAAAATACTAATACATATTTCCTTAAGTAAGGAGCAAATATGGTATTCATTAGGGCCTGGAAGGTAGCATGGGCATTGGTGAGCCCAAACGACATCACCTTGAACTCGTAGTGCCCTTGATGGGTCCTAAACGCAGTCTTAGGTATGTCCTCTGTATGGACTCTAATTTGATGATACCCCGACCTCAGATCCAGTTTGGAAAAAAATTTGGATCCCCCCAATTCGTCCAGGAGGTCGTCAATGATAGGAATCGAGAATTTATCCTTGATGGTGGCCTTGTTAAGCTGTCGGTAATCCACACACATCCTCCAACTTCCATCCTTCTTTTTCACTAACAACACTGGTGAGGCAAAAGGGCTATTGCTTGCTTCAATAATAGAAGATTCTAGCATCTTCTTAACTTGCCTCTCGATTTCTCCCTTATGCTCATGTGAATGCCTGTAGGGCCTAAGATTGACGGGAGTGGTCCCAAGTTGTAGAGGTATCCTATGGTCTTCAAATATCTGCGGGGGTAACCCCTTGGGTTCCTCGAAGACATCCGCGTACTGCTCTAAGATCCTGGATAAATCTGAGTCCATCACTGGTTCCATTTCACTATTATTGGTAATGCACTGCCTAACCATACAACAATTCCCCCATTGTAGTTCCTGAAACCATTGATTCGCTGAGATCAGTTTTAGCTGAGCCTTGTCTCCCATTCCTTTGAGATCCAAAGGTTGAACCCCCTTGGTGATGGTTATGGCATTCTGCTAAAAGTCAAACGTGACCTTACCATAAGACTTTAACCAGTCTATCCCGAGTACCACACTAGAGCCTTCTTGTGATGACCCGGATCTCTGTGAAGTTCTTACGGAGTGAATGGTGGCTTCTGGAGGCCTATGATGTGTGTTGGAGATGGTTGCGCACAAATTGGACCTCAAGATCGGACCCAGAGCGAAATTTGGATTAAGAATACCTGTCCGGATGCCTTCGACAAATTTTAGAATTGCAACTTGGCAAATTGGTATCAGATTTGAACTCAGCGTGCGAAAACGATGAAAATAAACTATTTACTTATATTTTTCGGAGCCCGGATGCCAAAACACAGATTTCGAGGCAAGGTTACTGTTTCGGCAGTCAAAGGCAGCACCGGCGGCAACGGGCAGGCGGCGGGGCGCGGGCAGGCGCGTGCGCGGCTGCGGGCAGGCCGATCCACGGGACTTGGCGTTCACCGGGACCAGCGAACGCGGCGGAAGACCACGTGGCGCACGTGGATTGGGCGGTCAACGCACGAGCGACAGCGCGCCGGGCGCGGCGCACCATGGACCCCGCTAGGCCACGTGTCGCCCGCTTATTGGCAGGCGCAGCGACCCGGCTGCCCCGCCGTGAACCACGGACCACGGTTTCCGCCGTGGACCGCGCTGCCATGCGACGCACCTAGATTGGCGGGCGCGTGTGCGTGGGGCGCAGAGTCGGACACGTGGCGCGACGAGAGGATTTCGGGCGCGCACAGTAGCGGGCCGGGCCAGATTCGGGCGCCCGAACCCTGCGCCCGAATCCGGTTTCTTTTTTGGTGGGCTTGGGCTATAAATAGCCCATTGGTGTTCTCTTTTGAGGGCTTTTCCCGAGCCCTCTTCGGCCGATTTTTGACAGGGAGCGTCGTCTGTGAGTCTTCTTCGATATTTGGGATCCCAGAGATTTTTGGGAATCGTACCATCTGCGTTCTTCTGGACATCGCGAGCTTCGACGCGCCTTTGATACCGAGTTTTTTCGTCGACGCTTCTTCCGCGAGCTCCCTAGGACTAACGGGAGGGAGTTTTTGGCCGATTTTTATGGCATCGGTTTCACAAGAGGTAGATCTTCATTTTCCGTGATTACCACTCCTCTCAGTTTTGGGTTTTTATTGGGGTATTCGGAGCATTTTTAAACCCCTTTCTTGCTGCTGGTTTTCCTGGACCCCCCGAGCTTGTTCGATTTTTATCTCCACGCTCGGTTATCGAATTTCGGCCTGTGAGGACTCGATCGACATCTACGCTTCGCGAGGATCGCAGCCATATTTTTATTAGAATTTTTGGAGATCGTCTCGCGGGTGATATTTTGGCTTCTTTCGGACTAATCTTTCCACATATTTGTGATCGTCGGGATTTTTGCTTACCGCGATGTTTTGACTGTATCTTTGTGCCCAGGAGGAGTTTTCAGGTATTTTTGGACTCGTTGGAATCGTGAAACCTGAGGATTATCCACGTTCAGTTTGGACCTTGGCTCGACACGTACTTTTAGGTAGGTTGTTTCGTCTCCAAAACCGGTGGACGGTTCTCTAAATCTATTGAATAGAATTGCATGCATGATTGCGAGGGAGTTAGGAAGCATGTTCGAGTGAGAGATGATACTTTCTTGTGTTGTTACTGAGTTCATGTCGACTAATGCTTCCTAATTGTATTAACAAATGTTATTATTGAAACTTGACCTAGCACCCTGTCATATGATGTATGTTCAACCAGACTAGTAGAAAACTCTCACTTGGGCTAGGTTTATTTATGCTTTAGACATCCACACTTTACATTCTATCCCTAGACATAGTATTTTTCTCGCTCGGGTAGTGGGCTGAGTGGTCGGGATTTTTCTTAGTGTAGGATGCATGTTACACTCGTGCTTAGGGGCCGAGTAGAGTCTGGTAGATGTAGCTAGTCTTGTATCAGTGGCGGGAGCCGTTTGGGTAAACGGTGGTCCCGGGTTGTCGAGTTCTTTAATTTGTTTATCGCCACTGTGTTCGTGGCAGTGTTTTACCAGTGATAGCAAGACCTTGAATCTAGAATCTTTTTCGACACAAATGATTTCAGTAAACCAATATTTTTCTTCCAAATATCGAAGGGTCACCGGAGTCTGTTCTTGTCTGATTGGGCGAAGGCATTAGCCCTTCGGGGTTTGGGAATAAAACTTATTTTCTAACTGATTTTCCTAAAATAACTAAAATTCATTAAAATGAGTTTCCTTAATTCAAGATGGTTTTACAAAAAGGAACTACTTTTAGTCCTCACCCCGCGTGGGTCCGAGTGAAAATGGTTTTCGATAATAAATGTGACCTTTTCTGTAAACTTCTTCACCCGAGAGAGAGCTCGAGTGATTTGAATTCTAAGGGCTGTCTTTTTCTTTGGGTCGAGAACAATGAGAGGCTATGCCTAGAGCCTGTTCTTGTTTGATTTGGGTTGTAGGTTCTAGTCTTTCGGAGTTTTCGGACCTTCATTGTTGTCGGCTGTGGAGTATACCCTATTAGTGAGTTTGCATGTTGGGTTAATGTCCTATTTGGGGAGCCGTTGGGTTGACGGCGGTCCCGGCTGTCGAGTATTTCGAGCCAGTGAGTTAGAGATGTGATTTGGGTACTGTCGATCTTGTTGATCGTGGATTGGACTATAGCCTGCATGAGCCATATTGAGCTCGACAGAAATCGCAGATACTATCCTCGGTGGGGTCGCGCCGCTCGAGTGCCACTCCGGAGCAGAGCCTCTTACTTTACTATCACGACTTGTCGACGCAGTCCCTCTGGCTGGGCCTTTTTTAGGCAGTCACGGATGCCCTATGTAAGTCCAGTCCCTCGTAGATGTAATGGCAGTAGGTGGGCGTAGGTTTGACTGGACCCTATGTGGCAGTCATTGTAGTTGGGTTGATTGAGTATATTCGGTTAGAGTCGATGCATCATGTTTCATCTGTATCACCCTTTGAGCATTTAGATAAAAGGCATAGTAGCTGTAGAGTTATTTCCAGCCTTTCCCTTATAGTACTACATCTGTTATTTTATGTCTCTAATAGACATAGTGGGCAGACCGTCGGGTTTGGTGGCGGTACCCACTGAGAACTACGTGTTGGTATAGTTCTCACACCCGCTGGGGGTTCTCCCCTCCCCCCCCCCCCTTCCTCTTTCCTCTCTTTTGTTTTGCAGAGCCTTCTGCGGGAGTTGCTGATCCTTCTGTTGCTGATCGAGGTGAGGGAGTCTCGAGCTAGTTCCCTACCTGTCTTGGAGAGTAGCAGTACCCCCTCTTTGGCGATCTTTAGTACAGTCTACTGGATTATAGTAGATAGTTACTTTTAAGAGTTTTACTTTTTGAGAGACTTATGTATTATGAGGTTAAGACTTGTACTATTTGGAGATGTATTATCTTATTTCAGTAGTATACTTTTCAGCTCTGATATCTGTATAGCTGTAGTATTATCTTTTGCAGGTTAGACGCTTCGTCCATACGGGGCTTTCCGTATGGGCGGCGGATCTGTTGGTGGGCCCGGGTCACAGTTTCGACCCTGGGGCGTGACACTTCTAGTCGGATAATTCTCAGGTCAGCTTGGAATTGATGTCCCTACATAGTCCACAGGAATCCAGGGCTTTGTAGCTTGCTAAGGACCTTTTGTCCGTTAGCCACTGTAACTATTAAAGGTGTGGTCGCTACCATTTGGGCCTTGATGTCCTTGGCAGTTTGAAGGTCCATGAAGCTGTGCGTGCTGCCAGTATCAACAAGTATGGTCAATGGCTGTCCTTTAGCTTCTCCCTGTATCTTAATTGTGTCTTGTTGCTTCCTTCCACTCAAGGCATACATTGAGACCCCTACTTCATGATTAAGCTCCATTTCACCCTCTGGCTCTTCCAGTTCTTCCTCTGGCTCTTGCGTTTCTTCTTGAAGGCAATCCTCGTCGTATACTTCCAAGATATTCTCCATTCCCTGTATGTTATTGAAGGGCTTATAGGAGCAGACATGCCCTCGATGATACCTTTCTCTGCACTTAAAGCACTGTCCGGCTGCTCTCCTCTGTTCTAACAAGGTCTTGTTGTAGGGATGGTGATTCCCAGGTACTCCTAACTGACTGTTTTGTGGAAGTTTGGGGGTACTTGGCCCTGATAGGGGCTTATAAGAAGGTGTTGTTTGGTACACCCTTTCAGGAACTCTATTATTAGTTCTGAATCTTCTGTTAATAACTAACAGTGCCTTCTCGTGTAATTTCGCTTGTTCATAAGCTTCTTCCAGGGTATTTGGGTGAGCGATATCCAGGAAGGGAACTAGATCCTCTCTCAACCCGTTGATGTAACAAGAGATGAAATGCTCCTCGGTCAAGTGTGGGTTGTGGCATAGAAGTTGAGTCCTCAACTCTTCGAACCTCTCCTGGTATCTTTCGACTGTGCCTAGCTGCTTGAGGTTATTGAATTCCCTGACTAAGTACCTTTCCCCTGTTTGTGCAAATCTTCGATAAAGTGCATCTACAAACTCCTCCCAGCTAATTCCAAGCCTGTGGATAAAGTAACTCTGTTTCCATGTTCTGGCTCGTCCATTCATGTGCATCGACGCAATATTTAACCATTGTTGGTGTGGAATCTGGTATATTTCAAAGTATTGTGCAGTTCTCCACCCAGATCCTAGGCTCCTCTCCGCCGAAGGTGGGAAACTCCAACTTAGGATACGGAGTGTGCAGGGTTCCATGAGTTCTGCCTACTCCTCCGAACCTTCCCTCCACACTATGTTCCATCTCTTTACCCGGCATAGGGAGTATTTCCTTCCCCTTGTTCTCAGCTGTCTCCAACTTAACCATAGTGGCCCTATCCTTACAGTATGGTCCTTTATGACTGTAGTGTGGCTGTGGGTTTTGATCTGTAGGTACCGCTGGTGATGGTTGAGATGCTAATAGCCTTAGCAACTCTTCATGTCGCCTTCCTGCCTCAATCCGTAATGATTCGTAATGCCTCTGCTCCACCTCACATACCTCTTTGATCTGATTGTCACGCCCCGGCGTCGAAATTGCGACCCGGGCTCGCCAACTGATCCGCTACCTATACAGACAATCTCGTATAGGCGAAGCGTCCAACCTAAAAGTAGAACCACCACTACCAACTATACAGATATCAGAGCTCAAAATAAACTGTCAGTAATAAAAATTGGAATCCACTGTACAACTGAAATAAAAGTACAAATAAAAACCTCCTATACAACATCTATGAGTCCAAAAAGGGAGGTAACTAAAAACATAATACATCAGTGTACAGTAATACCCATAGTTCGGGTTGGTACATCTATCTCACCAATAAGACAACTCTGGTAGGGATCTATCACACGACTCCCTCACCAAGATCCGTCGAGCCAACCGAAGCAGGGATAGAAAAGAAGGCTCTGCAAAACTGTCACCAACAGAGGCTGTGAGAACTACACCGTCACGTAGTTCTCAATGGGTACCGTCTCCAACTCTACGGTCTACCCACTAAGTCTACTAGAGGCAATAAAAATAGGTAATCTGAAATAGTAACAGCTGAAATGAAAAACTACAGCTACTATGCCTCAAGTATCATGCTCAAAGGAAAAACACTCAACTATGAACATGCTATGCATCCACTCACTCACGAGGTGCTCTCATCAACCCGATCTGTATCATGCTCAAAGGAGAAAAACTCAACTATGAACATGCTATGCATCAACTCGCTCACGAGGTGCTCATTTCAACCCAATCTCTTTGACTGCCAAATCTGGTCCAGTCAAGTCTGCGCCTCCCTAGTGTATCAACGCAGGGTGTCCAATCGACGCCTCCCTAGTATATCAACATAGGGTGTCCAATCGGAATCTCACAATATCACGCAAAACAGCCTCATCAGGCGCATCATCCTTATCATCATCATCGCATCCGGAGTGGCTCTCGAGGGGCGCGACCCTACCGAGGAATAAGCGTGTCTCATCTGGCTCAATAAGCGGCATCTGCAGGCTGTAATCCAAATTCACGATCAAGCGGATCGACAATATCCAACTAACAACACTAACCCACTGGCTGGAGATACTCCACAGTCGGGATCACCGTCAACCCAAATGGCTCCCCAAACAGGATTCTAACTCAATCCACTAAAAAAAATTTGCTGGAGATACTCAACAGTCGGGATCACCGTCTACCCAAATGGCTCCCAACACAGGAATCCTACACGATCCAATAAAACCCACTGGCTAGAGATACTCCACAGCCATACCAACGAAGGGTCCGAGAACCCCGAAAGACTAATACCTACAACCCCAATCAAACAAGAATAGGCTATGGGCATAGCCTGTCATGCCCCGGGTGTAAACCAGAACCCGGGCCCGTCTACAGATCCGCCGTGCACACGAAATTTCCCGCGTACACGAAGCGCTGGTAACCTGCTCAGATATAAGATATAATAAAGGAGCATAAAAACAGAGCTGAACTAAAACTAATACATCTCAGACCACAGCTAGAAAGTAAAAGTACAATAAGCTCTCAAATAAATACATGTCTCTCCCAGCTCATCGAATAAAATACAACCAGCTGGCCGAAGCCAGACCCAAAATAAAAGAAAATACAACTGTCTGAGTGTATAGGGGGTACAACCAAAAATACTAATATGCTCGCAGAAGGGGTAGACGACTATCTAGTCCGCTATCCTCTTACCTCGATCTGCCGAAGATGGTCTAGCTACTCAGCAGAAGACTCTGTAAAACAGGGAAGAACAAAAAGAAGAAGGACAATGGGGGTGAGAACTACTAGATGAACCAGTAGCCTTTCCTAGTGGGTAAAGCCTCAAACTCTGACGTACCCACTAGCACTACTAGAGGCAAAAGGGAAGAACAGTGGTAAGCGATAAAGGCTGCTGATAAAAAAAAGAAACTACCACTACTATGCCTCTAAATGCAGTGACAAAGGTAACTGTATGCATGCAACTATAAGGCCAACTGCCTGAATATACCACTACAAGAAATTAGAGCTATACCGACTAATTTTTAACGACGGGCGCAATAAGTGATCGTTAAAAATAATCAACTTAACGACGGGCGCAATTAATGGTCGTTAAAAATAATCAAATTAACGATGGGTGCAATACTTCGTCGCTAAAAGCAACAAAATTAACGACGAGTGCAATAAATGGTCGCTAAAAGTAAGTAAATTAACGACGGGTGCAATACGTGGTTGCTACAAGCATTTAATTTAACGACGGACACAATAAGTCGTCGCTAATAGGAATCAAATTAACGACGGGTGCAATAAGTTATCGCTAAATACAACAAAATTAACGAAGGGCGTAATAAGTTGTCGCTAAAAACAACTAAATTAAATGCTACCAAATTAACGACGAACACAATAAGCCGTCGTTAAAAGCTAGCAAATTAATGACGAGCACAATAAGCCATCGTTAAAAGCTACCAAATTAACGACGAGCACAATAAGCCGTTGTTAAAAGCTGCAAAATTAATGACGAGCACAATAAGCAGTCGTTAAAATATATACACTCCTTTATTAATTAAATATAAATATACTCTAATAAACTCTTTTTTACTAATTAACGCTGCGTCCTCTTACCGCCTCCTTTTCTTCCCTCCTCAACAATGGCGCACCACCCCCTCCCCTTCTCCTCCCTCCTCCGCCCGCTCCTCCTCCTCTCCGCCGCGCTCTCCCTCTTCCTCCTACTCCGCTCCCCCTCCTCCCCCTCCATCACAACCGCAACCACCGCCGCCTCCGCCGCCACTCCGCTGAGGCCGCCGGAGACGACGACGACGACCACCACGCCGCGCCACCTCCTCTTCGGGACTGCCTCCTCGTCCCGCTCCTATCCCCGCCACAAGGAGCTCCTCAGCCTCTGGTGGCGCCCCGGGGTCACCCACGGCGTCGTCTTCCTCGACTCCCCCCTTCCCGACTCCGACGATGGCGACGGCCGCGCCCTCCCCGCCACCCGCGTCTTCGCCGACGCCTCCCGCTTCCCCTACTCTTTCCGCGGCGGCCTCCGCTCCGCCGTCCAGGTCGCCCGCATCGTCAAGGAGCTCGTCGACGACCCCCCCGGATCGTCGCCCTTCTCTGCCGTCCATGGCGACGTGCGGTGGGTCGTGCTCGGGGACGACGACACCGCGTTCGTCCTCGAGAACCTGGTGGAAACCCTAGCGAAGTACGATTGGCGGGAGTGGTACTACGTCGGGGGGAGGTCGGAGATGGCTGAGCAGAACGTGAGGCACTCGTTCGGCATGGCGTTTGGCGGCGGGGAGATCGCGATCAGCTACCCCCTCGCTAGGGTTTTGGCTAGGGTTTTGGATTCGTGCTTGATGAGGTACCCCCATCTCTACGGGAGCGACGCGAGGATCTATGCTTGCTTGACCGAGCTTGGGGTGGAGCTCTCCTACGAGCCCGGATTCCATCAGGTAAAAATAATAAATAAAAAATGCCTATTTTCACTTCCTTTTTTCAGCTAAATTTGCCATTTTTATTTGCCTTGTTGATGATATACTTATTATATTTTTGAAATTTCGTTGTATTAATTGATTCCTGTTCTGGTTCAATCAGTAAATTTTACTCATTGACATGATCAGAATCTAAAATTTTGTGTGTATTTGTAGGGTACTGGGTTCATACCATAATGATAATGAAAATGAAATTAAACCATCAAATTTGTTACTCCTTAATCCTCAATTGCACTAACCATATCCCATCTTAGCCCCTAATTACCATTTCACCATTGCTCCTCTAGCTTGAGAATGTTCCTTTATTTTTTTGGTTTTAGTCAGGTTCGAAAAATTCGAGATGTTTCTAGCACAATCTGTTACAAAAATTTGGTGGCAGTGAGCATATCTTTTGGCCAATCAACTATCTTGATGGAAACAGGGAGTCATGGGGGATTCTTCCATTAGTTTCTGACGCTAATTAATTTTCTCCGTTTACTATTCATTCTTTTGCTATTCTTATTTTCTACAATTATACTACTATGCATATACCAGTTTTTTATTTTATATCTTATATTCATATTTATATCATGTTACCATGTGAATGTAGGCGGCAAGTAAAAGAAATTCAGAAAATAAGACGAAGGTATCAATGCCTCATCGCACGGTTAGTAAACCTTTTAGACAAATTATTTGGAAAATGGTAATAGTAGGTAACTTCAAACTTCTATATTCAATTGATGGCATTGGTTGAACCTAATTTATATTTTGTATAGGGAGGGAAAGATAATAACCCACCAAGTTTAGCAACAATATTTTATGAAACTAGAAAAAAGGGTGGACAACTAGAAGGAGAAGATACTATCAAGAAATATCTAAGTTTTTTACATTTATTTTATTATAATCTATCTCTTTTTGTAGTTTCATTTTTTTTTATGTTGATATCTATATTTTGAAGGATGAAATTGTTGAGGCGTCGCAATCAAATCCTTCTTCTTCCAATATAGAACTTATTGAAAAATGCTTTGGATCTCAAAGTCGTAATCATGTGATTTGTTTCGGAGGTGGTGTAAAAGCAAATGATTTGAGACCTTCTTATTCTTCGAGAGCGGAACTTCATACTAAACTGTGTGAAACTCAAAAGAAAAATGAGTCACTTAAATGTCGCATTGACGGAATTGAGGTAGAACTTCGAGCAATTAAGGAAATGCTACAATAACAATTCAATGCTCCTCCACCACCGACTCGATCTGAAGAGTAAGAAACACAATCTTAATATTGTTAATAGTAATTATCCAAAAGCATATCTTCATTTAAATTTTCTAAAATATTTTTTTTTTTATTTCAAGAAGTTTCACATATTTTTTATATTATTTTAGTAATGTTGTAATAATATTTACTTTGGTCTTTTACAGCAACTGAAGATATACGTATTTGAGCAAAGAGGATCGTCTTGAAGCCAACAGACTAGATTTCCAATTATTTTGTTTTCTGTTCTTCTTTCGAAGCACAATGGAACATATATGGCAACTTTTAATTTTCTTTTTCAGTCGTCATTTAAGTTTATTTTGGAGTGGTTACTTTTAATTTAGTAAATATTTTGGCAACTTTATATGTAAACTTGAAATGGTGTGTATTTGATGGCTGCATATTTGATGACAATACTTTTTATAACTATTTTGACAAAATGGTGTGTATGTGAATGTATTTTTAATTGAATGTAATGTCTTCTCTATTGTATTTGTTGATATATGGTTTAATGGTAATATATATGCTGTATTATTATACATTTATTAGCGACCAAAATACTGGTCGTTATTATTATACCTTTTTCAATACCTTTTAGCGACGACAATTTTAGTCGTTATTGTCTTATTATTTCGTAATAATCTAATTATTAGCGACGAAAACATTGGTCGTTAAATTTACAAACTTCTAAATCATTAAGCTTATTAGCAACGATGAATAGGTCGCTATTGTTGCATTATATGGTCACTAATGAATAGTGATTAACGACCGGAGATTTCTCCGTCGTTAAAATTTACCGGTTTTTCTAAACCGTCGTTAATTCTTTTAGTATGGGAAGATATAACGACGGGTGACGACGAGATTTTATTCCGTCGTTATTTGTTTTTAACGACGAAAAATGGAGCAATAACGACGACTTTTTCTTTCGTTAAAAGAAAACTTTGTTGTAGTGTACCCAATCAATGGGCCAGTAATCACTGGCACTGCCTGCTCATCTGTCTCAAGTATCTGCTAACCAATCGGTACTCACTGACCGATGCTCACTGTCTGGCACTCACTGGCCAATATGTCAATCGCCTACTCCGGAGTGGCACTCGAGGGGAGCGACCCACACGAGTAAAGTATCACTGTCACAGGTATCACAATATAGCATCACGACTATGATCAAAGTGGGAAACTCCATCCACTGATGAAACCCCAATCCCCCAATCTGATGCAACAATAAACATTCGGTCAACCGCCCAATGTCCGCGGTCGCCACAATGCCCCAAAAGTCCAAATCTGATGAAATAACCAATATCTGGTCAATCGCCTAATATCCGCGGTTACCACAATGCCCCACAGTCCATAATCGAGTCTAACCTGTCCCAGACTCAATGGCCTCAACTATACTATCCCAAACCCCTGCTCAAACTCGAGCAACATGCATCTGAATGAAAAGGAGAATAACGAAACATGATTTCTCCTAAGTCAAGTCCCAATATGATAGTGTAGCAATAAATAGTGGCCTAACTAGATGCCCATACAAGCATGCAAATGTCCTCTTTTTAAAACTGAAGAAAAATATCTTATACTAACTTTTTAAAAGAATAATTTTGGATGTCCCAATATGATAAATCATTTTGCATGCGTGATTATGTTATAATAACTTGTTCCAACAATACTGTCCCAATTTATCACAGATAAGCTATCACTTAATTTATGGGGTTAACATGTATGGTTCTCAAATAAGATGTCCATTATCACTTTTAATTTAGGGGATTCCTAGTATTCCTAGTGAGCAAGTCAAAAGTGAGGTAAGCAACAACCACCCACCTCAAAATACGCAATCCACATCCAAAAAGGCTCCTCACTGTCCACAGCCCTCTAACTCCGCAACTCGCCGAAAACAGTGCGCTACAGCACAAAACATCACATTCGGTGTAAATGCAATACCCAAAATACAGCCTTTGCTATTTTTCCAAACAGCACGAAAAAAAATGAATTTTCACCTCTGCACAGTGCTACAAAAAATCCAGAAAAATCACGGTTGCGTTCCTTGCGACGAGTAGATCGAAAACGAATACTTATACGCCTTGATCCAATGCTCGTAGAATAAAAATCGAACAAGCCTATGCTGCCCAAAAATCCACCACAGAAAAAGGGGTTAAAAGGGGCCTCGAGAACCGTGCCAAAAGTTCGAAACGGAGCAAAGCGGTCAACATGAAAATCGAAGCCTTACCTCTTAGGAACGCGCTGTCGTAGAAATCGCTCAAAAATTCCACCTGGTTTGCACACAGTGATTTTCCGACTGAACTGTGACGAAAATGGGCCGATAAAGGGAGATGTCGAGGCGTACTGTAAAACCAAGATCGCCGCTGCCGAGCCTCCAAAAATCTTGGGAATCCACCACGAAATCAAGAACATCAAGGGGAACAACTTTCCTATAGGGCTCTCCCTCTCAATCTCTCTCTAGAATTCGAAAAGAGCAAAAAGATAGAGATGGGAGGGTATTTATAGGCCCAGCCCACTAGTCACATGGGCTCCCGGATTCGAGCGCCCAAAAGATTCGGGCCCCGAATCCGGGCCCGGCCCAACCCGAACAGCCCGCGCCCGGATTCACCCGGGCGCGACACCTGTCGCCGAACAGGGGACAGCGGCGCCCGGCGAACCGGGTGCGGCCACGTGCCCCCAGCGGGGCGGCGCGGTAGGTGGCGCACGCCACTAGCGCGGCGCCACGTGGCGCTGCGTGCGCTGCCCCGCCCGGCACGCCAGCCGGCTCGCCTGCCCGTCCCCTGTGCCCGCGTGCGTATGGCCGCAGACGCACACCCACGCGTGCACCGCGCGCACAAGAGCCGCCCAATCCGGTGCCGCCACGTGGCGCCCCCCGGTCCATGCACCGGCCGCCCTGCCCCGTGGACCGCGCAGCGCAGACCCGCCAATGGGCGGCTGCCACGTGTCCCTGCCGGTCCACCGTGCACCAGTGGCACTCCCCCGTGGACCAGACTGCGTGCGCCGGCCAATCCCAGGCCGCCACATGTCACTTGCCGGTCCACGGTTCCCCCCGTGCACCATTTTGCACAGAAAATTTTCGGGTGTCCGTTTTTGGGCGTTCAGACTCAGAAAAATACGAGTAAATAGCCGTTTACAAGCGTTTTTCCGCGCTGAATCCAAATACGGCTTCCAATCAGCTTGAAACCACTTCTAAAATTCGGCAAAAGTAGTCGAAAGACAGGCTTGACCCCAAACCCTCTCTGAGTCCATCCAACACATCCATTTGACGTGTTGTGGCCCTAACACACCACTAACAGGTGTTCCACACCCCGAAACATGGGGAAAAGCTACACGGGGATCTGGGACACTACATAGCCTTCCATTGTTCTCGACCCAAGGGGGAAACAGCCTTTAGAACCCAGATCGCTCACCCTCACGAGTAAGGTAGTTTGTAAGAAAAGATGATCTTTATTGCTGAATACCATTTCCACTCAAACCCTCTCGAGGTGAGGATAAAAATAGCTCACTTTTTATAAAACCGTCTTAATTTGAGAAAACCACTTTTATATATTTTAGTTCTTGTGAAAATCAGTTTAAAACAGGTTTATTTTTCGAACCCCGAAGGGCTAGTGCCTTTGCCCTATCAAACAAGAACAGACTCCGGTGACCCCTCGAAATTCGGAAAGAAAAACACTTGTTACTAAAATTATGAGTGTCCAAAAATATTCAGGGTTCAAGATCCTGATATCACATGCACACCATGGCCACGACCTAGGTGGCGGCAACAACACAAAGAATACCCGACGACACGAAACCCAATTTACCCAAACGGTTCCCATCACTCGCACACTACAAGCCACAACTACCAGACTCCACTCGGCCCCCAGGCATAAGTGTAACATGCATCCCACACTATCCCAACTACTCAGCCCACTATCCGGGCGAGGAAAAGCTCTATGTCCAAGAAAAGGAATGCAGAGGGGTGGGAACTAGAACATACAAGAACCTTGCCCATGTGAAACTATTCTAGCAGTCTGGTTAAATACATGCAATTATATGCCGGGGTGCTAGTCAACTCTCATAACTCTATCACAATACATCAACAATAACATTCATTCTAGTATACTAAAAGCTACACTACTAGAATTAGGAGGAAGTCCGCAGACTTGGAGGAAAATCCAACCCACCTGGATGCGCGCGTCGGTCCAGAGTCCAAAAGAGCTGAAATTTAACGTGCGTGATCCTCAGGTTCTCACGATTCCGACGCACCAAAAATGATTAGAAAACTCCACACGATTGCTGAGATATAAGCCGAACATCGTGGTAAGGTCAAATCACTCAAAATAATAATTCTCTTGCACATCTGTCCATAAAATAGGAAATTACCACTTGCGAGATGTCCTCCAAAAATTCCAACAAAAATACGGTTGCGTTCCTCGCGAAGTGTAGATATAAATCGAGTCCTTAAACTCCCAGTTCCAACAACCTTAGCCCGAGAAAATGCAAGATTACTTCTCCGCTGTCCAGAAAAGTGTCATAGAAAAAGGGGGTCTAAAGATACTGCAAGAACTCCCATAAAAACTCGAAACGGAGAAGAGCGATGACTATCAAAATCGAAGGCCCACCTGTCATGAAAACGCTGCCGCAAAAATCGGCGAAAAACTCCAAAAGATCCGCTAAGGGGAGCTCTCTGACGAAGAGTCGACAGAAAAACCAACGTCGAAGAAACGTCGCGACTCTCGAGATCTGGTAGGAAAAAATATTAAACGAGCTTCAAAATTTCTCCAAAACCCCAAAAAGTGTAGAAGACTCGAAGAATAAATCACTGTCAAAAACGTCTCCCAAATCGGATCTCCAGAAGGCCCTCAAAATGCATCCACAAGGTCATATTTATAGGCTAAAATCTATGAAGACTTGGATTTCGGGTCAAGGGGGTGGATTCGGGCGCTCGGTTGCTACAGTAGCGCGTCCGAATCCACGTGGCCCGATCTCAACCATCCACGTCACGCGCCCGGAACCCTGGGATTGCGCCATGTGTCCCTGCTCCTGCTGCTCCGTGCGCCCAGTGCACGCCTGGTGGCTGCGCCCGCCAATGACCGCATGCCACGTATCCCACGTGGACCACGTGCGGTCCACGCCCCCGGTCTACGCTCCGGGTTTTCCCGAAAATGTTGGCCAATCAGAACGCGCCACGTGTCGCCGCCCCGCCGCTTGACGCCTCTCGGCCAATCACGTGCTGCCACGTGGCAGAGCCAAATCTCAGTGCTCTCGGTGCACGCGCCTGGCCATGGACCAGCCTGCCCGCGCGCGCCTGCCCGGCGCTGCCCCGACCGCCGAAACAGTAACCCTTGCCTCGAAATCCGTCTTCGGACGTCCGGGCTTTGAAAAATACAAGTAAATAATCGTTTTTCGTTTTCGCGCGCTGAGTCCAAATCCGATGTCCGTTTTACCAAATTCTACTTCTAAATTTTTTCAAAGGCATCCGGACAGGTATTCTTAATCCAAATTTCGCGCTGGGTCCAATTCTGAGGTCCGATTTGCGCACAACCAACTCTATCACACAACTTAGGCCTCCAGAAGCCACAGAACACACTGCAAAAGCTCTGCGAAGATCCGGATCATCACAATCTGATTAGCTAATTCTTTCACTCTATTTTGGTAATCTATAGTAAGAACTTGCACTTTTGATTCTAATGCCAACATGTGCTCACTTAGATCCCTCAACCTCATGCCCTCTGCCATTTTACTATCGCTAGCTACAAATTTAAATCGATTCTGATTCCTTCCTCCAATCTTGCTCACGATAAGGGACTTCTTGATTCACTGACCTTAGGAATTACCTCTCAAGTTCGTTTTGCAGCATTACTGATTGCAATGCACTCCCTTGGATTCTATTCTCAAACTTTGCTCACTCTAATCAGATCTACCTTGGTAGATTGTTGCTATAATTTCTTGGCAGCAGTATCACTTATGGAAATTCAATTCAGTAATTCGGATCGAGGCTTATCATATCCTACACCCGGATCACTTGGCTCTGATGATTCGGTTGGCTCTTGGTGGCTAGGATCTGACGATGATCCTCTTCGTGGGTGACTCTTCTCCCAGAACCAGCTCCCTGGGATCAGAACGGCTCTGATACCAATTGTAATGCTCGGATCCGAGTCGCAACCACTCCAGTGAGGGTTTCGGGGAGTAGGAAGGCGACTATGACAATCTACAACGCTATGGGCCCGAATCAGAGTCGCACCTTCAATGATGACACTTGGCTGAGATGACGGCAACGATGATGATCCGAGGAATGACCCCGGGAACTCTACGAGGTATAATTCTCTACACTGAACCTTCGAAGGTTGGAGAAATGGGGGGAAGAAGAAGAAAAAAGGGAAATGATATTCGTTATTTCATAACTGTTTCTTGTTACAATTCAACTACTTATGCTGTTGGTTAAGGACTAATCTGTAATTATGAGAAGTAGTATGTGGTAAGCTGTAAAGCGGTCGAATGGCTTAAGGGCCCATTCCCTTGGCTCGGCCTGTGAGGGTTCCCGCCTGGGCCTGGGCTTCCCTGCTATGTGCGTAATGGATCGGAATTATTCAACCATGGCATGCTGAGCTTTGATACCCCGCGACTTCTTCCTTTCCTTGGCAAGGCCCTCCTTCTCCTTCCGACCCGGGATGGTGGCCGAGGGAATGACACCCGAGCACCACAAAGCTAAGTCTTCTTCTCTTTTTCCCTTCCCATCTTTATCCCTTCCTAGGCTATGCTCTTGATATCTACCCTACATCTCTGACCTCTCCTTTCTTCCTTTGTTTGCAGGTATTACACATTGTTGCCAGAATTTCATCGAACACCAAGAGAGCAGTGGGGAATTTCCAGTGAAGTACCTGTGGACGAGGCCGGCAACCATTGGGTCGAGTAGAAACAACCGATTCAAGTTCATGAGCAAGGCAATGGCCAAAGACACGAGACTCAGGGCAATCGACGAACACATCCATGAGCTGGAGCAGAAGCTTTAGGAGATAGCAGCAAAAAATGAAAAGAAGTTTGAGGCACTAAGTGTTCGAATCAAGGCCACACATACTGAGGGGCAAAAACGATAAGAGGCATTGTATAAGGAAACAACGAACACATCACAGAAATTAGAGCAAATCATGGATTTCTTGATGAACTGGCAACAACCCATGCCGCAAAAGGGAACTCATGTTTCTTCAAGCCACGAGGGAAAAGGTATTCTACCAACACCTCAAGTTCAATTAGCCAAGGATGATGACGTTGCCATATTAAACCTGCACAATAGAGTAAATCATCATTTACCTATACCAAAATTGGATTTTCCGATGTTTGGGGTAGAGAATCCTAGAAATTGGGTTCGAAGGTGTGCAAAATATTTTGAGATATATGGCATAAAAGAGCACCAGAAACTTGAGCTAGCTACCACGCATTTAAATAATAGCGCAGATACTTGGTTCCAATGCTACGTAGGGGAAGGTGGAGTAATTAATTGGGCAACATTCGCTGAGGAAGTGAGCAGAAGGTTTGATAGTAAAGGGTTGAGTGACGTCCTGGAAGAGTTTTAATAAACTAGTATAGCATGGTACTGTCGATGAATATCAAGAATGATTTCTCTCTCTCTCTCTCTCTCTCTCTCTCTCTCTCTCTCTCTCTCAAAAAAAAAAAAAAAAAAAAAAAAAAAAAAAAAAAAAGAAAAAAAAAGAAAGAAAAAAGAACGATTTGAGGAACTGAGAGCCAGATAACTCACCACTAAGTCTCACTTCGCACCTGAGTATTTCATGTCGAGCTTCCTGAGCGGTCTGAAGGATGAGATAAGGTCTGCAGTTAAGATGCTACAGCCGAAGACGACAAGCGTATGAGTAGGTCAAGTTGCAAGAACAAACAATAGCTGCTATGCCGAGAAGAAGATGGTGTACAAGGCTACAGGGGGCACCACATTCCACAGCAATTATAAAGGAACTGGCTCAGCAGCATCAGCAAGAGCTCTTGACGTTACCAGGAACCAATTCAACTATAACCTGGAGAAGGCACCCCCAAATCGACAGTTGATAGAGCAACGAAGAGAAACAGGTTTGTATTTCAAGTGTGGAGATAAATACTCTCTCGGCCACCAATGTAGGGCACAAACCATGAACACCCTACAGGCTGTTAATGAGATTTTAGAGGTTTTTGACGAAGAGAACCTGAAGGAATTAGAGGAAGAAGTAGAATCAGACACTGAGGAAGAAGAGAAGATTGGCCTGTCAGTTCATGCATTGAGTGCTGAGAACACTCAGGATACTATAAAGATCCAAGGTGAAGAGAAGGGAAAGGCATTGGCGATGCTCATCGATACGGGCAGTATCATAGCTTAATCGATATTGGAGTAGCAAAGGAAGTCAAGGCAGACATAACAACCACAACACCACTACTGGTCACAGTGGCGAACGGACAGAAGGTACAAAGTAAACTTTAATGCACTAACTTCACCCGGGAGATGCAAGGCTTCGAGTTTTCAACCGACCTGAGGATTATAAGACTCGAAGGGTCGAGCATGATCCTCGGAATTGATTGGTTGAAGGCACACGGACCGGTCACCTTTGACTACAACAATAATACTGCAAGCATCACAAAAATGGACAAGCAGGTGCACCTCAAGGGAATGTCGGATAGGGCACAGCTAAGGAACATTACCGCTAAGCAACTGCGAAATGAGTTCGACATAGGGAGTTGCTGTGCCATTGCCCAATTAATACAAGCTAAGAAATGAACAGAGAAGGAAATACCCGGGTTGATACTGAAGGTGCTCAGGAAGTTTGAAGACATCTTCCAAGAGCCAAGAAAATTACCACCTAAATGGCCACAGAATCATCGGATACCTCTAATTTCCATACCACAGCCCGTGAACATCAGGCTATACAGGTATACCCACGAACAAAAAAATGAGATGGAAACCTTAATCAAGGAGATGTTAGCTACTGGGGCAATCCAATCGAGCCACAGTCCCTACGCTTCACCTGTGCTTGTAAAGAAAAGAGACGGAAGTTGGCATTTTTGTGTGGACTATCATCAATTAAATTGGCCCATGATTAAGGATAAGTATTCTATTCCAATCATCAATGACTTACTAGATGAGTTGGGAGAAGCAAGGTATTTCTCTAAGAACGATTTACGATTTGGTTATCACCAAATCAGGATGCACTCCAAAGATATACCAAAAACCGCATTCAAAACCCACATCAGACATTATGAGTTCCGAGTAATGCCATTCGGACTCACGAACGCCCCCGCGACGTTCCAAGCCATAATGAACGAGGTATTCGCTCCACAACTCAGAAAATATGTGCTAGCATCTATCGATGATATTTTGGTGTATAGTAGATCTCTTGAAGAGCATGTAGGGCACGTAGAAAAAGTACGGAGCACTTTAAATGTGACGCCCCAAGACCGCCAATTTGGACAGTTCGAGAACGCCAACAGACGTGCCAATCGGGCATGACCTCTCTATACCCGAAAGGAACGGCAACATTCATCTCAATAAAAGCAATCAATCAATGAGGGATGATATTAGAGTAAACCACTACTAACTAAACACTTTCATCCATTAAACAACAAGTTTAAACGATAATGAAAGCAACCACATGAGTGAACCATAATATAAATTTATTACATTTTACAACTTTCAACTTGCAATTAAAATATTACAATTCCTTTACGTCATTTTCCTCACAAATACAAGGTTCACTTAAAATAAAAACACAAAGTGTGAACTGGCGACTCTAGACTGCTAGGTCGCTAAGCTGCCGGGCCCTTGCCCCTGTCGTGTGCCTCGCTCGACGTACCTGTATTTATACCTGGAAAAATGGTACCTGTATTTATACCTGGAAAAATGGTCACCCAAGGGTGTGAGAACTACTTAAAGTTCCCAGTGGGTTCAACCACCGAGAAAAAGTGTCCTACACCACTTGGTCCAATGGAAGCAATAATAATAGAATGCTAGGAAACTATAACATCAATATTAAAATGCGGATATGCATATAATATGTCACTACACTAGCTGTGTATACTCCTCGACTCAACACAACTCTGTCCAACCAAACTAGGCCACTAACCACAAACTCGGCCACTATGCCGCTGTATATAGGGTTAAATTAACCCAGCCACCTAGGCCACTCTATTACCTCTTTATTCTTTTCACATTCTTGTATTTTAATCTCAAGCTACTCGCCCCTTGGAAAACCTCGCCCAACGGGCCCCCGCCCGGCAGTCATGCTACCATAAGGCGAGATAGTCCAAGGTTACCGATAGCTTTTCTTTTTCTCTTTTCTTTTCTCATTGCCTCAAATGAGTTTAAGGCACCTTGGCACTCATTTTCCTCGAGAGTGAAATCTGCTCAACCCTCTCGTCTCGAATGAGTTTAAAGCACCTTGGCACTCATTCACTAGGGAGTGAAATCTGCTCAACCCTCCCCTTTGGCAACTTGCCTATTTTCTTTAATTCACTTGGGAGTGACATATGCTCAACCCTCCCATTAGCCATTATACTTTTCTTTACCAGGTCCGAGGGTTCCAAAAGACGGATGCCTACAACCCCAATCAAACAAGAACAGGTTGTAGCACCGCCTCCCGTAGTGCTCAGCCCAATGTGGTTTACTTTTCTTTAAGCATTGCTTTCTTTTATTCAATTAAGCCTTTAGCTTCTTTGCACTTTAAGCATTATCTTTACATTTTTGGTTTCAGATGTGTTTAAAGCACCTTGGCACTCATCTACCCGGGAGTGACATATGCTCAACCCTCCCGTTAGCATTTGTGCCTAAATGCTTTTCTTTTACTTTTCTCTTTTATCCTAAGTTCTTTACTCTAGGATAGTTTGGGTGTCTCTAACACCAATTTAGATTTGAACTCCTTGTTCATTTACATTTACACTTTGCCTTGCCACTTGGCGATTTCTTTAGCTCCTTAGCCTCTTTTTAACTTTTCCTACTTGCTTGTTTTCATTTTGCAACCCTATGTTCATAATTAACCTTAGGATTTCACTATGTCACGAGGACATTAACCATTTCGAATTTCCTGGCATAGAGTTATTAACTCTACATTCACTTTACGTTGGCCTAGAGTTTATTAACTCTAATTGCATTCAACTTATTCCTAGAGTTCATTAACTCTATTTTTAACCCCACATCATTTTTACCCTAGAGTTCATTAACTCTAAGTTCCATTTTTCATTATCCCTAGAGTTTATTAACTCTATGATTTTCTCTTTTCACATTAACCTAGAGTACATTGACCCTATGCTTTTTTTTCCATGCTTTACTTATCCTAGAGTTCATAAACTCTATGTTAAGTACTATATATTCAACCTTAGGTTTCCTTTACCTAAGTTCTAGGTCATGCTCATCCTAGAGTTCTTTGACTCTATGTTGATCATTCTATCCGATGTCCTTAGGTTATCACCTAAGACAATGCCACTCGTTAAATCCTAGGATCAACTCCTAAGTTGATGTCACTCATTAAACCCCTAAACTAGGTTTTCTCCTAGTTTTATTACCAACATGCTCTTTTCCCTTATGTCCTGCATGATTCCTAGGGTTATACCCTACATGATCACAATCAAGAATAACTAACCACGTTCATGCATGCAATTATTTTCATCTCATTCATATAATAATATTTACTTCTACGCATGCATATTTATCATAATTCCCTAACACCTCTAACATGCTACTATCATGCTTCTAAATCGAAAAGCAAAAGAGCAAGAGGAGAGGTCACCCAATTTCGGCAGAATCCCCCACCTCGGTTTACCGCCAATTGCTTGTAGACACTTGCAATTGGGCTCCCCGTGGCTCACTTGCTCCGTTCGAGTCCGTACTCACAAAATTGCCGAGATCGTGTTGGCTCCAATTTAATGCCGCCAGACGTATTATTTCAACCTCCAATTTATAAAATTAAAGGATAAATTAGTTTATGATCCCGAATCTAAAAACACTAATCCACACATTTAAACTTATGCCCATATGACCGATAAAGGGGAATCGAAAATCGCCGAAAATTCGACCATTCCGGATCGCACCAACTATCTCGTTTCGATACTAAACGATAGGAAATTAAATTAATTTAACTCCCGATGTCGTTTCGGCACATTACGACGCTAACGAATGCGAAAACACCTATTTCGGTCATTTTTGCAATTCGGCCATTGGAACTCCGCCGGTTTACAAATTAACATTGCTAGGCATGTTTCTCCAACCTCTAATTAGAGATTTGCATGATCAATTTAGATCAAAACCCTAAAGATTCAAGATTCTAAAATTTAAACCCTAGGTTCAAACTTCTTTAATTTCATCGCGATTTCTCCACGATTTTCGCCGATTTCTTCGACAAGAATTCTTCTAAAATCACATACATTATAAATCTAAAAGAATTACAGAAAAACTAAATTTATTTTTCACAAAACTCACCTCAAAGAGACAAGATTTCGAGCTTTTTTTGGTTCAAAAGCTTGCCCTCGCTCGTTGTAGGCTCCTCGCAAATCGCCCCGCGATTTCATGCGCGTTAGGATGAGAAATCTTAGAGAGAGAAAGTGAGAGGAGAAGGAGAGAGAAAGCCTCCTTGGTGAACTCCTCTCTGTGTGCTGCGTGCGGGTGGAGAATGCTGCGTGCGGGTGGAGAAGACGATGAAAAAGGTAAAGTTAACCTTTTTGCATAAAGGCCCCCCTACAATAGTGGTAATTCACTATTTAGTCCAATTTGATCTGATACTTGCCTTCGGAGTCCTTCTGAGTGTCCGTTTGCGCTCAAATTTGACAGGCAGGCTCATCTCAACTTAATTTATCATGAAAAATTTTAAATTTTCAGTTTGGGCTATTTTTGGGTCACCAAAAGTCTCGCTGTATCCAGAATCGCTGGCGGACCCCGTTCTCGTAATCCGGTTATCCGATCAACACGAAATTTTTACTGTGACCTTAAAATAATATTACGGAGCTCCCCGAATTTTCTCAAAATTTTCGACACTGTTGGCGGAGCCTGTTCTCACTATCCGACATCCGATCAACGCGAAACTTTTACTATGGCTTTAAAACATATTTACGGGGCTCCCGTAATTTTTTCGGAATTTTCTGACACTGTGAATTTTTCACTAAAAATCTGGGCCCCCTTTCTCCAATAAAATTTTAGATCTCCTTATTTTATCCCGATTTGGGCCCAACTCGCTTCCAAATATTTTTTTACTTCCCTAACTTTCATAAAAATAGTATTTCATACCATTTTTATTTACATTTATTTATGTGCCGAAAATCCGGTACTTTACATTAAAGGCGAATCAACTATATGCTAACCAGACCAAATGTTTCTTTGGCCAAAAACAAGTGGACTATTTGAGGAATTTCATCTCTGAACAAGGGGTGACCACCGATGTGAGCAAGATAGAATCCATGATGCTATGGCCGACACCCAAATCGGTAAAGGGCATGAGGAGATTCTTAGGACTGATGGGATATTATAAAAAATTTATCAAGGGGTATGGCGGGATGAGTAAGCCACTAATAGATCTACTAAAGAAGAATTGTTTTAGTTGGAGTGAGGAGTCGCAAGAAGCTTTCGAGAAGTTAAAAAAGGCCATGACGGAGGCTCCGGTGCTAGCCATGCCTGACTACTCTAAACCTTTTGTAATTGAAGTCGATGCATGTGGCCACAGAATTGGGGCCGTTCTAACTTAGGAAGGCAAACCTAATGTCTACTTGAGCAAAGCGATCTGCCAAAAGAACTTGGAGCTATCCACCTATGAGAAAAAATTCTTTGTGATATTGATGGCGGCGTCAATTTGTGATTAAAACCGACCATGAAAGCTTGAAATATTTAATGGAGCAAAGGATTACCATGACTTCTAACAGAAAGGAATGCTTAAGTTGATGGGGTTGGACTTCACAATCTGCTACAAAAAGGGTAGAGAGAACAAGGGCGCCAATGCACTGTCAAGAAGAGGATTCGAGGAAGGGGTAGTCTGCACAGTATCACGAGCAATCCCAATTTAGATGACTAAGATAGTCAACAACTATAAGGATGACGAGGAATGCAAGAAGCTTATCACAAGGCTATCTGTGCAATCACAAGAGATCGAACCTTTCGTGTATGATCATGAATTGTTGAGATACAAAGGTATCGGATCGTTGGCGCTAACCATTAATCCCAAAAGCTCAAGTTGTTGTAAATACGCAACCAATTCACTTAAAGCGTACAGACACAACGCCCACGGGTCTCAACCAGACTCAACCCACCAAGACGTTAGGTCTATTGTTGAGCCTCTTGTCGTTAGATCTATTGTTGACCGCAGCCGCACTAAACTTATTAAGCTCACCCAACTCAACTTATTAATCACCTGGGCCTATTTGTTGGCAATTTATTTATGGGTTAAAAATATGTCAACTTTCTGCCCCGTGGCAATAGGCCCAGGAGATTAATAAGTTGAGTTGGGTGAGTCCAATAAGTTGAGTGGGGCTGCAATCCATAATAGATCTAACGGAAAAAGACCCAACAATAGACCTAACGTCCAGGTGGGTTGAGTCCGGTTGAGACCCGTGGGCGCTGTGTCTGTACGCTTTAAGTGAATTGGTTGCGTATTTCTAACAGCTCGAGCTTTTGAATTAATGGTTAGCGCTAACGATCCGACAAGTGGTATCAGAGCCAGTGGCACGGGTTCGATTCCCACACGGTGCAAGTATTGAGAAGGAGATTGTTGGCTATTTATTTATGGGTTAAAAATATGTCAACTTCCTGCCCCGTGACAATAGGCCCAGAAGATTAATAAGTTGATTTGGGTAAGCCCAATAAATTGAGTGGGGCTGCGGTCTACAATAGACCTAACGACAAGAGACTCAACAATAGACCTAACGTCCAAGTGGGTTGAGTCCAATCGAGACCCGTGAGCGCTGTGTCTGTACGCTTTAAGTGAATTGGTTGCGTATTTCTAACAGATCGAGCTTTTGAGATTAATAGTTAGTGCCAAACTGACACTATTGTCACAGGAAGGAAGTTGGATCTATTTTTAACCCATAAATAACCAACAAAAAGGAGGCTATACATTGAAACCAGAAACAAGGTAGGACAGAAGGTATTAACTCAGATGCATGACTCTTCTCTGGGGGGGCATTCGCGGTAGCAAAACACCCACAAAAGGATAAGACAACTATCCTAATAGCCATGACTGAAATCAGACGTGAGAGAACTGGTTCGAAACTGTGCTGTGTGCATACAAAATAAAGCAGACAACCAACCCTACGCCGGCTTGCTACAACCACTCTTAATTCCAACTCAAGTTTGGAGAGAGGTAAGTACGAATTTTATCAAAGGGTTGCCTAGATCAGAAGAAAGAGACTTTATAATGGTGGTGATCGACAGGTTCTCTAAATATAGTTACTTCATCTCCTTAATCCATTTGTACACAACCACCGAGATAGCTCGCGCCTTCTTTGACACCATTTACAGGTTGCATAGGCTACACAAGAATATAGTATCCGACAGGAACAAAATCTTCACTAGCCAAGTATGGCAAGGAATCTTCCAGATCTTGGGAATTAAACTACATATGGGGTTGGCCTATCACCTGCAATCTGACGGGTAAATAGAGAGGCTAAATCGATGCTTGGAGACCTATCTGTGATGCCTGTGTTTCCAATACCCACACCGATGGCACAAGTGGCTAACTCATGCGGAATGGTGGTACGACACAAATTTTTAAACTTCTCTGGGAACAACCCCTTATCAGGCTTTGTATGGACATCCACCACCCAACTACTCAGTGGCTAATCGAGGGTTAAACGCAACAGAGGCAGTGCAAGATTGGGCCCAAAAGAGAGAAATTAGCCAAGGACCTTCAGGACCATAGAAAAAAGGCACAACACCAGATGAAGCAGTTTGCCGACAAAAACAAAGTAGATAGGGAGTTCCAAGTTGGTTACTTGGTTTACCTCAAAGCTACAACTTAATTAAGAACTAACTGTCGAAAAAATCTAAAACTTTCGTCACGATACTATAGACCTTTTGAAGTCTTGGCGAGGACTGGGCCAGTGGCCTATAGACTGCGGCTGTCAGAAAGTTCGCGTGTCCATCCAATATTCCACTTCTCCCTCTTGAAGAAGCATCCAACAAAGGGGCGCCCGACCATCCCAACTGTTCCGCTCGTCAGAGAAGGATAGTTGCTGGTAGAGCCAAAAAAAATACTGGATTGCAAGATAGTGCCACACAATAACAAAGCGGTAACTCAAGTCCGGGTGAAGTGGAGCAACCTGTCAAAGGATCATACAATTTGGGAGGACTACTGGTTCCTCAAATCGCAGTTTCCGACGTTCAATCCTAGGGACAAGTATCGATTTCAAAGGGGATGGGATGTAATGGCAGTAGCAAACAGTGAGGCTACGGTTGAGCGGAGAAGGGGAGCGACATGATCTCCAAAGAGATTCTTAGTGGTTGAATTGAGCTTCTATGCTTTTAAAAGTACCAACTCACTGGTGTTTGTAGGTTTTAGCCCTTTGATGAAGAGATGTGTGGTTAGGATCATAGTAAGCCCCTTGGGCTTAATGGGTGGTTGGTGAAATATCATAATCTAAGAATTAAAATTAGTCAAAAAAATAAATCCAACGGTAGAAAACTTATAAGCACAAATTGTTTGATACTTTTACAAGCATAGTAGACGGACTCCTGAGTGGATATAGTCAAAGCCATCCGAATATAGCTAAGTAGTGAGGAAACGGGTTGTCGCGGAAGCGAATCTGTAGGTTGCCAGTTCGGGCCCTCCATCCAGATCTGATAAAAGCTGAGGCTGGAGTGGGCCAAAAGCAGCTAAAGAGGGCCCAACCCATACCGGGCCATCTAAAGCAGCAAAGGAGCCTTCACCAACAAAAGCAGCCCAGAAGCCCAACTACAAATAATTCCTTTTGTTTACGGTTACTCTCCGTTACTAGTTAATTTTACATATTAGTCTGAATGTGATAGGAGCATAAGAAGCAATTACCTGTAAGAGAGCATGCAGAAATAGAACGAATCCCTAATTCCCCGACTCCTTTTCTCCTTCTTCCTCCTTCCTCCCTCACGCTCCTCTCACCTTCCTCCTCAACTCTAATCCCTCTCAATTCTCTTTCTTTAAATCCCTCTCGGTCCTAATCCCCAGCTCATTGGTCATCACCATCATCTTCAATTCCCTGCCAATCCTCAGCTGAACTTTAGAGGAAGCTAAATTGGAACAAGAGGTTCACACGAGCATTATCATCCTCCCCAATTTGGCGCTACCCTCTTTCACAAAATCATCGGATTGCCAAATCTGGTCAAGAGGATTACATAATGTAGCTTCCTAAATGATGAATAGTTTGATTACATGAATAGGTGTCGAATCAGCACAGATCGATAATCTAAAGTAATTGATGTCCATATAATCATATAAAATAACTTAGATTACTTCTCTAGGTATTCATAAAAGAAAGGTAATTTGTACAAATGGCTCTATAATTTTCACGGAACTTCTTAGTCCCCAACCTTGAAATATTTGTAAATGGATTTATTAATGTCTATTTGTTGCTTAAGTATACACCATTCCGTCAAAAAGCCATTGCTAACTTGGATCCAATTGTCATGTCAGCACTCATAAATATCCAATTAGGACAAATGGATGCCCAACGACAATTTCCATCCATATTAACGGTTCCAGCAGCAATTTCCATGTGTTATTGTGTCACGCCCCGGGTGTAAACCAGAACCCGGGGCCGTTCACAGATCCGCCGTGCACAAAGAATTTCCCATTAATGTTGTTAGAATTAAGTGATTAATTGAGCACTTCTGGGGATATTTCTTTGTACAGTTATCGTGGAGCACTCATAAATATCCAATTAGGACAAATGGATGTCCAACGGTAATTTCCATCCATATTAACGGTTCCAGCAGCAATTTCCATGTGTTATTGTGTCACGCCCCGGGTGTAAACCAGAACCCGGGGCCGTTCACAGATCCGCCGTGCACAAAGAATTTCCCATTAATGTTGTTAGAATTAAGTGATTAATTGAGCACTTCTGGGGATATTTCTTTGTACAGTTATCGCGGCGGACTATCCTTTGGGCGAGAGCACTTTTGGGACTTGGATTTAGTAATTGAGGTGGGTGTTGTTGTGAACTCCTCACTTTTGACTACCCACTAGGCTTATTGGAATACTTCCTATGTAAAATGGCAAAGTGCACTCTATTTGTAATATATGCATGCTTGGGCATAAAACACCATGTTAGAACTTGCATCCTTGACGAATTGATCGCGGAAAATTGATATACTATGCTAAAGGAAATGTCATTTAAATTTGGGGGATTTTATACGTGTGTGTAGGCCGGCTTATGACATACTAGTAGTACATAGGGTACTTAGGCGATCATGATTTCTGGTGATAGCATGCTTCATTTCGTGTAAGAATTTGGACACCTGTTTTTATTTTGCCAACTAAAGGACATTTGCATGCTTGTAATAGGGCCTGAAACTTGTTCTTTGGGCTTTTTCTCCCTCTTCGAGCCCTCATCTCACAGAGCTCATTTTAGGGAAGTTGCTCCATTTTCGGTGCTGCATCTACTGGAGGAGTTTTGGGATTTTTGGTGGCGCGCACTTCGAGGTTTGCGATTTTACGGCGCAGTGCGACATTCCTTCACCGGTGACTCCCTTCGTCGTGTTTCGGTGTGTAGACTCCCCTGGCCTACTCCGACCACCGTTTTCGACGATTCTTACGCCGGTGATTCTGAGAGGTAGGGCTTCGTTTTTCGTGTTCGTCGTTTCTTTGTATTCCAGACTTTTGGCATGATTCCCGAGGCACTTTTGACCCCCCCTTTTTGCTGTGTGGTTTTTGGACAACATCGGAGTATTTCGTGGATATCTTCGCACTCGTACATCGGATTGAGGCGAGCCAATACTTGTTTTGCATCTACACATCGCAAGGAACTTCCTCGTATTTTTGCTGAATTTTTCTGAGATATTTTTCGAAGGTAAAAACCCTATTTTTCTGGGTATTACTGTACAGATTTTTGGTCCCTGAAATTTCGAGTGCCACCTTGACTATTTTGTAACTTGGACTACGGGACTCGGTTTGGGACGTGCAGGTACTCGTTTCGATCAGCTCGACGCGAGGATCGCGGCGATAATTTTTCTAGAACTTTCCGAGCATATCTCGCAGGTGAAAACAGAGATTTTCTAGGCTGTTTTTCTTTTGTACAGCATTTTGTTAGAATTAAGTGATTAATTGAGCACTTCTGGGGATATTTCTTTGTACAGTTATCGCGGCGGACTATCCTTTGGGCGAGAGCACTTTTAGGACATGGATTTAGCGATTGAGGTGGGTGTTGTTGTGAACTCCTCACTTTTGACTACCCACTAGGCTTATTGGAATGCTTCCTATGTAAAATGTCATATCACGTCACTCACGCCCTGCCTTCTAAGGTCTGTCAAAGCCTAGGGTTTCCTACGTCCCAACTGACCTATCCCTAAGCTCTGATAGCAACCTAATCTGTCACGCCTCGGGTATAAACCAGAACCCGGGGCCGTCCACAGATCCGCCGTACACAAGTAATTTTTTATGTACACGAAGCGCTGGTAACCTGCTCAGATATAAAAGATAATATAAAGGAGCATAAAGAAACAGAGCTGAACTAAAACTAATACATCTCAGACTGAAACTGAAAATAAAGTACAACATCTCTCACAAAATAATACAAGTTTCTCTCCCAGCTCATTAAAAATATACAACTAGCTGGCAGAAGCCAGACCCAAAAGAAAGAGAAAATACAACGGTATAACTGTCTGAGTGTATAAGGGGATAAAACTGAAACTGCTATGCTCTCAAACAGGGTAGACGGCTATCTAATCCGCTATCCTCTTACCTCGATCCGCCGAATAAGGTCCAGCAACTCCCGCAGAGGACTCTGCAAAACAAAGGGGGAAAAAAGAAAAAAGTACAATGGGGGTGAGAACTATTATAAAAACAGTAGCCTCCCCTAGTGGGCTAAGCCTCAAACTCTGATATGCCCACTAGGTCTACCAGAGGCAAAAAGGAAATAGTGGTGGTATGCAATAAGTATAACTACCAATGAAACAGCTACCACTAAAATGCCTCTAAATGCCGAGCTATAACAACCAATGAAACAGCTACCAATTCGCCGAAAAATCGCAAACTTCCGGGAGTCCGTTTTTGGGCATCCAAACTCAGAAATGAACAAGCAAATAGCCGTCTTCAAGCGTTTTTTCGCGCTGAATCCAAATCCAACCTCCGTTTGGCCGAAAACCCTCTCTAAAATTCGGCAAAAGCAGCTGAAGGCCAATCCAGCTCTAAATACCTCACTGGGTCCATCTGTGGCATCCCTTTGATGCACTGTGGGCCAGACACACTAATAATAGGTGTTTCACACTGTGGATTCACGGGAAAAAACTGCATGGGGACCTGGACCACTACGTCCTCCCCTACAAGAAAAAGTTTCGTCCTCGAAACAAAAGTCATACCTCAAGCCGGGGCCTCGAACAAGTAGGGGTAGGCGTCCATCATCGTCGACTCCAGCTCCCAGGTCGCCTCGCGCTCGCCGTGGTTGCTCCACAAGATCTTCGCGTAAGGAATGGCCCGACTGCGCAATTCCCTCACCTCACGATCTAGAATCCGCAGCGGTCGCTCAACATAACTCAAATCCTCGCTGATCTCCAGTGGGGTGAAGTCGATGACGTGCGACGGATCATAACCATACCTCCTCAGGGTGGATACATGAAATACGTCGTGAACACCAGCAAGTCTGGGAGTAAGTGCAAGCCTGTAGGCAACTGGCCCTATACGCTCCAATACCTCGAAAGGCCCAATATAACGAGAGCTAAGTTTCCCACGAACGCCAAATCTCTTGATCCCCTTGGACGGCGAGACCTTCAAAAAGACATGATCTCCAACCAAGAACTCTAGGTCTCGTCTCCGCACGTCGGCATAACTCCTCTGCCTGCTCTTGGCGGTCTGTAGATGCTGCCTGATTACCCTGACCTTTTCTTCTGCCTCTCGCAGTAACTCTGACCCCAAAGTCCGCCTTTCACCCACATCGCTCCAATAAAGCGGGGATCGACACTTGCGTCCATACAATGCTTCAAACGGAACCATCTGAATACTCGCTTAAAAGCTATTGTTATACGCAAACTCTGCCAGTGACAAGTGTCGATCCCAACCTCCACCAAAGTCCAAAGTGCAAGCTCTGAGCATGTCCTCAAGAATCTGTATAGTGCGCTCCGACTACCCATCTGTCTGTGGGTGAAACGCTGTGCTGAACCTAAGCTGCGTCCCCAAGATGGCCTGTAAGCTCCTCCAAAAGCGTGAAGCAAATCTCGGGTCTCGATCAGATACAATAGAGGCGGGTACTCCATGTAGTCTCACCACCTCATCTAAGTACAACTGCGCCAGCCTCTCAAGTGACCAAGTAGTCTGCATCGGCAAGAAGTGAGCAGACTTAGTAAGTCTATCAACAATCACCCAAATGGCATCTACACCTCCCTGGACCCTCGGTAATCCGACCACGAAATCCATCGTAATGTGGTCTCATTTCCACTCAGGGATTGGGAGACTCTGTAACTTACCAGCCGGCACCCGGTGCTCAGCTTTTATCTGTTGGCAAGTTAAACACTGAGCTACAAATCTCCCAATATCTCACTTCATACCATTCTACCAAAAATATGCCTAGAGGTCCTTATACATCTTAGTCCCACCAGGATGGAGGGTGTAAGGTGTATAATGGGCATCTCTCAGTATCTGCTGTCTGATCTCTGGATCCACTGGCACACACACTTGGTCCCTGTACCGTATTACTCCCGAGGCATCAACTGTAAAGTCCCCAGGCTGATCACTCAAAATCTGATCTCTAATCCGAGTCAAGTGGGGGTCCTCACTCTGTGTCTCTCTGATCCTGTCCAGAAGAGTGGGCTGCACGACTATAGATGTCAGTCGAGCAGAGACCCCAGGGGACACAACCTCTAGCTCAAGCCGCCTCATCTCCCCAAGTAGTGGCGTCTGGTCAGTAATCATCATGGATAGGCTCTGCACTGCTCTCCTACTCAGGGCATCAGCGACCACGTTGACCTTGCTAGGATGGTAAAGTATGTCCACATCATAGTCCTTCAACAGTTCCAACCATCTGCGCTGCCTCAAATTGAGCTCCTTCTGTGTAAACATCCTTCTGTGTAAACAGGTACTTCAAGTTCTTCTGGTCGGTGTAGATATCGCAGTGTTCCCATACAAGTAGTGGCGCCACAACTTCAGTGCAAAAACCACAGCAGCAAGCTCCAAGTCATGGGTAGGGTAATTCTTTTCATAATCCTTAAGTTGTCGAGAGGCATAAGCGATTACCCTACCCTCCAGCATTAGCACACAACCAAGTCCACTATATGATGCATCACTGTAAACCACATATCCTTTCCCTATAACAGGGAGGGAAAGGATAGGAGCCGACATCAATATGTTCTTCAAGTCCTTGAAACTCCTCTGGCAATCCTCACTCCAGATAAACTTAACTCCTTTACGCGTCAGATGAGTGAGGGGTGTGGAGAGTTTCGCAAAACCCTCCACAGACCGACGGTAATATCCGGCCAAACCCATAAAACTGTGAACCTCTGATACCATCGTCGGTCGGGGCCAATCCCGAACTGCCTCAATCTTCGCCGGGTCCAGTGCCACTACTGTGGCTGAAATCACATGGCCCAAAAAGACTACTTTCCGAAGCCAAAATTCGCACTTTGATAATTTGGCATACAACTTTCTCTCTCGCAGAAGTTGCAGCACAATCCTCAGGTACTCCTCATGTTCTGCATCACTCCGGGAGTATACCAGGATATCATCGATTAATATCACGACAAACCGATCCAGGTAAGGTCGAAAGATCCTGTTCATCAAATCTAAAAAAGCGGCAGGGGCATTAGTCAATCCGAAAGGCATGGCAGTGAACTCGTAATGCCCGTACCGTGTCCTGAACGCCGTCTTGGGAATGTCCTCGGCCTTCACCTTTAATTGGTGATAACCTGACTATAGATCAATCTTGGAGAAGACACAAGGCCCTTGCAGCTAGTCGAACAAATCATCAATGCGCGGCAGAGGGTACTTGTTCTTGATGGTCACTTTGTTCAACTCTCGGTAATCCACACAAAGCCGAAGTGAACCATCCTTCTTTTTCACAAATAGCACCGGCGCTCCCCAAGGCGATACACTTGGTCTCACAAAACCTTTGTCCATCAAGTCCTGAAGCTGTGCCTTTAACTCTCGCAGCTCAGCCGGTGCCATTCGGTAAGGAGCCTTAGAGATTGGTGCAGTTCCTAGGACTACGTCAATTAAAAACTCGATCTCCCTATCCGGCGGCATGCTAGTCAGCTCCGGTGGAAATACATCCGGAAACTCGCGAACAATAGGGATATCCCCGAGTCCCGGTGCCGCCGTAGGCTCCTCAATCACACTAGCCAGAAAGGCCACGCATCCAATGCGAATCATCTGCCTCGCACGAGAAGTCGAAACTACCGAGGCGAAGAAAGCACTCTGGCACCCTCTATACACAAACACCTCTTGGCCTGGCTCACTAAAGGTAACTGTCCTCGCGGCACAGTCAATAGTCGCAAAGTATCGAGCCAGCCAATCCATCCCAAGTACTATGTCAAAGTCTCGCAGCTGACTCAAGACCATCAGGTCCGCTGGCATGATCCACGACTCAACCTGTACTGGGCAGGACCAATAACACTCCTCTACATGCAAAGTATGATCAGGAATCTGGACCTCTAATGCATGTGGCAACCGACCTACCTCTAATCCATGTAATGATGCAAATGCTCTACTAATGAAGGAATGTGATGCACCGGCATCAAATAAAGTACGAACTCTAATACCAGAAAGTAAAGTGATACCTGCCACCACGTGGTCGGCTGCCGAGGAGTCCTCTACCTGGGCGGCGTAGACCCGCCCGCTCTGTGCTGGAGGCCGATAGTCAGTAGGGTGGGATGAAGGAGCCCTACTCGCTGGAGCATAGGGCCGCTGCTGGGGCGCAAAAGGGGCCGATGCTGAGGAAAGAGCTACCGAAGTCGCAAGAGGGCAAGTAGCTCGCATGTGTCCAGGCTGTCCGCATCGGAAACAGCGACCAAACCTCAAGTCGCAAGTATCAGTCGGGTGCTGGCCCCTGCAGAAAATGCACCTGACGGTAGACGGGGGCTGCCTTGCTTGCTGCTGCTGTCTCTGCCGCTGAGACCTCTGCTGCTGCGAGTGCTGCTGCTGGTGCTGTGGGGGCCTCTGGGATCCACCAGGCCCTCGCCACTCCGAACGGCCACGGCCCGAGAACTGAGGCGGTGGCGATCGGGGCGGCCTCCAAGAACTGGCCTGTCCCCCATCATCCTGTGCTGGTCGCTTCCTATCAGAGCTCTGAGCGACCATACCACCACGTCTGGTAACTACGTGGTCTCCCCGCTCAACCCACTGAGCGTGCTACGCGGCCTCCTCAAGAGTCTGTAGCCGCTGGGCATGCACCAAGGTATAAATCTCCGGGCGAAGACCCGTCTCGAAAAGCTCCACCTGGTGAGGTCCATCTCGGGTGACGTAAGGTACGCAGTTGAGCAACTGTGTAAACTTCTGGAAGTAGGTCAGTACCGGCCGGACACCTTGCTGCAGGTTTTTCAGATCATCCTCCAGCTTCTTCTTCACGCTCGAAGAAAAGTAAGTATCCAAGATCATCCGCTTGAACTCCAACCAAGGCAACTAGCGGGTGATCTGGAACTCCAAGGGCTCCACCAGACGCCACCAGGCGTCCGCATCTCCATCCAAGCAATGCACTGCCATGTGCACTCTAAACCTCTGATCAATGAAGAAATCCCTGAATAGCTTCTCCATTGCCGCTAGCCAAGTCCCAATCTCCCAGGGCTGAGTATTCCGCCCCGAAAATCTCGACGGTCCCCGCTGACAAAACTGAGTGAGCTTGTCAGCGATCTCCTGCTCCTCTGACGGGGTCAACTGCCGAACCGCACCCTGTGCCCTACTGCTCGAAGATGGTGCTGTCGGTGCCGATGGTATAACTGGTGGTGCGGGGGCCTCAAAAGTAGTAGGGGGAGGCACCTCTCTCTAGGCGAGTAACTGCTCTATCCTCTGCTCCTGCCAGCGGTGACTCTCCGCCAACTGGGCCACCATGGCCCTCAACTCGCTGATCTCCGAAGGCCGGGACTGCTCCGGCTCCTCCGGGGGTATAGGGGTACCCCAGGTAGGGATCTGCCGCCTGGGAGGCATCCTGCCACAAGAAACCACGGATCAGTAATCAAAACCACACTCGACCCAATCTAGCGAAAGTCAAAGACATTCCCCTATTTCTGTAACTTTATGTTGTCTGCAGCCAACATAATAGTTCACCAGAAATAGGATATGACAATCCCTCTTGACTCACAGGAAGAGTCAAATAAATAAATTACCAACTTTCGCATAATATATCACGTCACTCATGCCCTGCATTCCTAGGGTCAGTTGGGACTTAGGAAACCCTAAGCTTTGACAGACCCTAGGAAGGCAGGGCGTGAGTGACGTGATATATTATACGAAAGTCGGCAATTTATTTATTTGACTCTTCTTGTGAGTGAAGATGGATTGGCATATCCTATTTCTGGTGAACTATTATGTTGGCTGTAGACAACATAAAGTTACAGAAATAGGGGGATGTCTTTGACTTTCGCTAGATTGGGTCAAGAGTGGTTTGATTACTGATCCGTGGTTTCTTGTGGCAGGATGCCTCCTAGGCGGCAGATCCCTACCCGGGGTACCCCTATACCCCCGGAGGAGCCGGAGCAGTCCCGGCCTTCGGAGATCAGCGAGTTGAGGGCCATGGTGGCCCAGTTGGCGGAGAGTCACCGCCGGCAGGAACAGAGGATAGAGCAGTTACTCGCCCAGAGAGAGGCGCCTCCCCGTACTACTTTTGAGGCCCCCGTACCACCAGTTATACCATCGGCACTGACGGCACCATCTTCGAGCAGTGGGGCACAGGGTGCGGTTCGGCAGTTGACCCCGGCAGAGGAGCAGGAGATTGCTGACAAGCTCACTCAGTTTTGTCAGCGGGGACCGCCGAGCTTTTAGGGGCGGAATACTCAACCCTAGGAGATTGGGACTTGGCTAGCGGCAATGGAGAAGCTATTCAGCAACTTCTTCATTGATCAGAGATTTAGAGTGCACATGGCAGTGCATTGCTTGGATGGAGATGCGGACGCTTGGTGGCGTCGGGTGGAGCCCTTGGAGTTCCAGATCACCCGCCAATTGCCTTGGTCGGAGTTCAAGCGGATGATCTTGGATACTTACTTTTCTTCGAGCGAGAAGAAGAAGCTGGAGGATGATCTGAAAAACCTGCAGCAAGGCGACCGGCCGGTACTGACCTACTTCTGGGAGTTTACACAGTTGCTCAACTGCGTACCTTACGTCGCCCGAGATGGACCTCACCAGGTGGAGCTTTTCGAGACGGATCTTCGCCCGGAGATTTACACCTTGGTGCATGCCCAGCGGCTACAGACTCTTGAGGAGGCCGCGTAGCACGCTCAGTGGGTTGAGCGGGGAGACCACGTAGTTACCAGACGTGGTGGTATGGTCGCTCAGAGCTCTGATAGGAAGCGACCAGCACAGGATGATGGGGGACAGGCCAGTTCTTGGAGGCCGCCCCGACCGCCACCGCCTCAGTTCTCGGGCCGTGGGCGTTCGAGGTGGCGAGGACCTGGTGGATCCCAGAGGCCCCCACAGCACCAGCAGCAGCACTCGCAGCAGCAGAGATCACAGTCACGGCAGCAGAGGTCTCAGCGGTAGAGACAGCAGCAGCAAGCAAGGCAGCCCCCGTCTACCGTCAGGTGCATTTTCTGCAGGGGCCAGCACCCGACTGATACTTGCGACTTGAGGTTTGGTCGCTCTTTCCAATGTGGACAGCCTGGACACATGCGAGCTACTTGCCCTCTTGCGACTTCGGCAGCTCCTTCCTCGGCATCGGCCCCTTTTGCGCTCCAGCAGCGGCCCTATGCTCCAGCGAGTAGGGCTCCTTCATCCCACCCTACTGACTATCGGCCTCCAGCACAGAGCGGGCGGGTCTACACCGCCCAGGTAGAGGACTCCTCGGCAGCCGACCACGTGGTGGCAGGTATCACTTTACTTTCTGGTATTAGAGTTCGTACTTTATTTGATGCCGGTGCATCACATTCCTTCATTAGTAGAGCATTTGCATTATTACATGGATTAGAGGTAGGTCGGTTGCCACATGCATTAGAGGTCCAGATTCCTGATCATACTTTGCATGTAGATGAGTGTTATTGGTCCTGCCCAGTGCAGGTTGAGTCGTGGATCATGCCAGCGGACCTAATGGTCCTGAGTCAGCTGCGAGACTTTGACATAGTACTTAGGATGGATTGGCTGGCTCGATACTTTGCGACTATTGACTATGCCGCGATGACAGTTACCTTTAGTGAGCCAGGCCAGGAGGTGTTTGTGTATAGAGGGTGCCAGAGTGTTTTCTTCGCCTCGGTAGTTTCGACTTCTCGTGCGAAGCAGATGATTCGCAGTGGATGCGTGGCCTTTTTGGCTAGTATGATTGAGGAGCCTACGGCGGCACCGGGACTCGGGGATATCCCTATTGTTAGCGAGTTCCCGGATGTATTTCCACCGGAGCTGACTAGCATGCCGCCGGATAGGGAGATCGAGTTTTTGATTGACGTAGTCCCAGGAACTGCACCAATTTCTAAGGCTCCTTACCGAATGGCATCGGCTGAGCTGCGAGAGTTAAAGGAGCAGCTTCAGGACTTGATGGACAAAGGTTTTGTGAGACCAAGTGTATCGCCTTGGGGAGCGCCGGTGCTATTTGTGAAAAAGAAGGATGGTTCACTTCGGCTTTGTGTGGATTACCGAGAATTGAACAAAGTGACCATCAAGAACAAGTACCCTCTGCCGCGCATTGATGATTTGTTCGACCAGCTGCAAGGGTCTTGTGTCTTCTCCAAGATTGATCTATAGTCAGGTTACCACCAATTAAAGGTGAAGGCCGAGGACATTCCCAAGACGGCATTCAGGACATGGTAGGGGCATTACGAGTTCACTGTCATGCCTTTTGGATTTACTAATGCCTCTGCCGCTTTTATGGATTTGATGGACAGGATCTTTCGACCTTACCTGGATCGGTTTGTCGTGGTATTCATCGATGATATCGTAGTATACTCCCGGAGTGATGCAGAGCATGAGGAGCACCTGAGGATTGTGCTGCAACTTCTGCGAGAGAGGAAGTTGTATGCCTAATTATCAAAGTGTGAATTTTGGCTTCGGGAAGTAGTCTTTTTGGGCCATGTGATTTCAGCCGCAGGAGTGGCAGTGGACCCGGCGAAGATTGAGGCAGTCCGGGATTGGCCCCGACCGACGACGGTATCAGAGGTTCGCAGTTTTATGGGTTTGGCCGGATATTACCATCGGTTTGTGGAGGATTTTGCGAAACTCTCCACACCCCTCACTCGTCTGACGCGTAAAGAAGTTAAGTTTATCTGGAATGAGGATTGCCAGAGTAGCTTCGAGGACTTGAAGAACAGATTGATGTCGGCTCCTATCCTTTCCCTCCCTGTCATGGGAAAAGGATATGTGGTTTATAGTGATGCATCGCATAGTGGACTTGGTTGTGTGCTGATCCAGGAGGGTAAGGTAATCGCTTATGCCTCTCGACAACTTAAGGATTATGAAAAGAATTACCCTATCCATGACTTGGAGCTTGCTGCTGTACTTTTTGCACTGAAGTTGTGGCGCCACTACTTGTATGGGGAACACTACGATATCTACACCGACAACAAGAGCTTGATGTACCTGTTTACACAGAAGGAGCTCAATTTGAGGCAGCGCTGATGGTTGAAACTGTTGAAGGACTATGATGTGGACATACTTTACCATCCTGGCAAGGCCAACGTGGTCGCTGATGCCCTGCGTAGAAGAGCAGTGCAGAGCCTATCAATGATGATTACTGACCAGGCGCCACTACTTAAGGAGATGAGGCGGCTTGAGCTAGAGGTTGTGTTCCCTGGGGTCTCTGCTGGACTGACATCTATGGTCGTGCAGCCCACTCTTCTGGACAGGATCAGAGAGAGACAGAGTGAGGGACCCCACTTGACCCGGATTAGAGATCAGATTTTGAGTGATCAGCCTGGGGACTTTACAGTTAATACATCGGTAGTACTACGGAATAGGGACCGAGTGTGTGTTCCAGTGGATCCAGAGATTAGACAGCAGATACTGAGAGATGCTCATTATACACCTTACACCCTCCATCCTGGTGGGACTAAGATGTATAAGGACCTCCAGGCATATTTTTGGTAGAATGGTATGAAGAGGGATATTGGAAGATTTGTAGCTCAGTGTTTAACTTGCCGCAGATAAAAACTGAGCACCGGGTGCCGGCTGGTAAGTTACAGAGTCTCCCAATCCCTAAGTGAAAATGAGACCACATTACGATGGATTTCGTGGTCGGATTACCGAGGGCCCAGAGAGGTGCAGATGCCATTTGGGTGATTGTTGATAGACTCACTAAGTCCGCTCACTTCTTGCCGATGCAGACTACTTGGTCACTTGAGCGGCTGGCGCAGCTGTACTTAGATGAGGTGGTGAGACTACATGGAGTACCTGCCTCTATTGTATCTGATCGAGACCCGAGATTTGCTTCACGCTTTTGGAGGAGCTTACAGGCCATCTTGGGGACGCAGCTTAGGTTCAGCACAGCGTTTCACCCACAGACAGATGGGCAGTCGGAGCGCACTATACAGATTCTTGAGGACATGCTCAGAGCTTGCACTTTGGACTTTGGTGGAGGTTGGGATCGACACTTGTCACTGGCAGAGTTTGCGTACAACAATACCTTTCAAGCGAGCATTCAGATGGCTTCGTTTGAAGCATTGTATGGACGCAAGTGTCGATCCCCGCTTTATTGGAGCGATGTGGATGAAAGGCGGACTTTGGGGCCAGAGTTACTATGAGAGGCAGAAGAAAAGGTCAGGGTAATCAGGCAGCATCTACAGACCGCCCAAAGCAGGCAGAGTAGTTACGCCGACATGCGGAGACTAGACCTAGAGCTCTTGGTTGGAGATCATGTCTTTTTGAAGGTCTCGCTGTCCAAGGGGATCAAGAGATTTGGCGTTCGTGAGAAACTTAGCCATCGTTATATTGGGCCTTTCAAGGTATTAGAGCGTATAGGGCCAGTTGCCTACATGCTTGCACTTACTCCCAGACTTGCTGGTGTTCACGACGTATTTCATGTATCCACCCTGAGGAGGTATGTTTATGATCCGTCGCACGTCATCGACTTCACCCCACTGGAGATCAGGGAGGATTTGAGCTATGTTGAGCGACCGCTGCGGATTCTAGATCGTGAGGTGAGGGAATTACGCAGTCGGGCCATTCCCTACGTGAAGATCTTGTGGAGCAACCACGGCGAGCGCGAGGCGACCTTGGAGCTGAAGTCGACGATGATGGACGCCTACCACTACTTGTTCGAGGCCCCGGCGTGAGGTATGACTTTTGTTTCGAGAACGAAACTTTTTCTTGTAGGGGAGGATGTAGTGGTCCAGGTCCCCATGCAGTTTTTCCCGTGAATCCACAGTGTGAAACACCTATTATTAGTGTGTCTGGCCCACAGTGCATCAAAGGGATCCCACAGATGGACCTAGTGAGGTATTTAGAGCTGGATTGGTCTTCGGCTGCTTTTGCCGAATTTTAGAGAGGGTTTTGGGCCAAACGGAAGTTGGATTTGGATTCAGCGCGGAAAAACGCTTGAAAACGGCTATTTGCTTGTTCATTTCTGAGTCCGGATGCCCAAAAAGGGACTCCCGAAAATTTTTTGCGAATTCTGGTGTTTGGGGGAGACCGTGGACCGCCGGAGGGACACGTGGCGGCCTGTCATTGGCCGGATCACAGCGCGCGGTCGACGGAGTCGCGTGTGTAGTACACTGAACTTTATCAAATTGCGAAGTTCGAGTGTGTGGATGGTTGAATGATACCCTTAGAATGTATTAGTAAGCTTCCGGAAGGTTCTAGAAGGTTTCCGGAGAGTTTGGGCGCAAATCGAAAATTTTGAAAATTTTGAAATTTTGGGGTTTTTGGCTTCGGGATCCGGATCGGATAGGGGCAATCCGGATCGTCCGCGCGAAACTGGAAATTCCACGTTCGGGATCCGGATCGGATAGGGGCAATCCGGATCGTCCGCGCGAAACTGGAAATTCCACGTTCGGGATCCGGATCGGATTGGGGGCAGTCCGGATCGTGCGGGTCTGGGCAGCACAGTAAGAAACGAAATAACGTTTCTTGCAAGGGCCTTTTGGAATTTTGTTACATTATGGCTTTTAACCCTCTTCACCTCTTCTTTTCCTCTCATCTGGAGAGAGCAAGAGAAAGTGTTAGAGAGAGAGAGAGGGAGAGAGAAATCTTGGATTTCCTTCTCCAACACATCTCACTATTTGGATTCTTCTTCAACCTCCTCTTCTCCACCATTGAAGCTTGCCACAAGAGCTTGGAGGAAGGCTAGAACTTGAAGAAGAAGGAAGTTTGGAGCTCTTGTGCCTATCCTTTGCTTTTCCAAGGTGGGATTTGAGTTAAAAGAGGTTTGGAACACTTCTTTTTCCTTTCTTTTGGGATTTTTGAAGGAAAACCTAGGTTTTGAAAAACTAGGGTTTATTTTGGGGCTTTTTGATTTATAGCTTTTGGGGTGGAATTGATAGGTGTAGAACACTCTTGTAGGTTGGTTTTGAAGCTTTTCTTGTTTGGATTTCAAGATTTAGCAAGATTTCTCAACCTAAGGTATTTTCCACCTATTTTTCCTTATGATTTTAAGGGATTTTGTGATTAGGGTTTTGTGATGCTTTAACCCTTTGGAAACTTCTCTTAGGGCATAAGAGGAAGTGTGGGCTTCTTGGTTGGGATCCTTCACAAGGATTTGGCAACTATCCGGTGGGTCTGACCTCACCGAAATGGGTGAACTCCCCCTATGTCTTCTATAGACTTTTAGGGCATCATTGTTATATTAAACATGCATCGTTTGATTTATCATGATTTATGATCATGCATTTGAACCCCTTCATGTGTAGAAAAATTCATACTCTATTTAGTAGAGGTAAACATTGTAGGTGCATGGGCACTTTGAGGGGGGATTGAATAGGAATTTTCGTGAACTTAAGCTTTTGGATATGAATAGAAAATAACTATACATGTTATAGAATTACTGAGATATGTTATGTATATGATCATGAAGAAAATGGATATTATGACACTAGTGCCATCTAGTGTAGTGAGATACAAGTAGAAAACTTCTAAACTTGTACAATCAAGATGAAATAGTTAGATTCCATGTTTGAGACATGAGGATAACTTGTAAATGTTTTATTCTTTCATTATGCAAAATAATGTTAATATTGTATATGAAACATTGACACTTGAGATACTATACCCCGACCTAAAGGTCGATGGATGCTATTCCGTGTTTTAGACACGATGATTGCTATTCCGTGTTTTAGACACGATGATCGAGACTTGCTTGCTTGCCGTTTGTGCTCATTCGCACATGCTTGGTAGGATCGCTCCCTCCAAGCCGGCACTCCGGAGTTGGCCATTTGCGACATTATGATCGCCGTGCGGGATTGGGTGCCGATTGGGACGCCGTTGGTTTGGCATAGCTCCTTGGGGGGTGCCACCACGGGACCATGAGGTGTGGCTCAAGCTTAGACTCAAAGAAAGTCTTCAAGAGAAAAAGATTAAGTTAACCAAACTTAACATTGAATATCACATAGATGATACATTAATGGTAGTTGGACATACATGATAGCAAACTTGACATTGGACACCACATAAGTAATACTACTCATTGTAGTTGGACATTATGATAGCATGATAGATTCATATCATCATCACCTTGTAGTAGAGTACTTTACTTTACTTCAGTTGTTTATTTCTGCATTTCATTTCAGCAGTTTACTATCTTATGCCTCAGTTGACCTAGTGGTGTATTTCGCTTCTCTCGGCGGCTTACCCACTGGGAACTATTGTTTAATAGTTCTCACCCCATTTGGGATGTTGTTTTCAGAGCCATCCGCAGCGGGAGGGGCTCGGGACCGTGGCAAGGGGTTATCGCATAGCTAGCTAATCCCCGTCGCACCACTCGAGGTGGTTACAGGACACCTTTTCTTTTGTTTTTGTTAGAGAGGTGTTGGTGTATTTTGGCTTAGAAACCGCCCATGTATTTTGATAAGTTGTATTTAAGGGAGCTACATGTGTATTTTGGAGTTTAACTTCTTGTATGATAGTTGTTATCTACTTTCCTCTTTTATGTAAAGTTTAGTTATGTTGTGCTCTGATTACTAGTAGGATGTGTTTATTGCTTCCTTTCCGCTTTGTTGTTGTAGACGCCTTGTGTGTACCGGGGGGTACCTTGTGCACACGGCGGGTCTGTGCACGTGCCAGGTAGGCTTCCGCTGGGGCCTGGGGCGTGACAGATTATTATGGTATCAGAGCCTAGGGTTGAGTCTTAGTGGACCTAGCAAACCTTAGGCTGGTTGGACTATAAGGATTTAGAACGTGAGAGACGGGGTCTTATAGGATTACTTGGCGAAAGTAACCTGATTGGGTCAATACTATAACTTCATAAGAGTTGGAGTTGATCGAAGTGATTGCACCTTTTATTTCCTTGGAAGGTCTGGTTGGCGGCCGACAACCTGACATCGGGAAATAATTGTGGCATGCTTCATTTGCTTTCGCATGATTGGGATATGTTTTGAGTGGGGATGCGTTTCGCGTTGGTTATCCTAACCTACGCATTTTATGCCTGTTACAGTTTGTGATGCCTACGACTCGCTCCATGACGGCCGAGGAGGCCGATGCGGAGACATCCGCTACTTCCGGATCCAGTGAGGTCCGAGATTTGAGAGAGCAGCTGGCTATGCTAGCTGATGTAGTGGAGCGGCAGTCGGCTGCGGCGCGAGAGCAGGCTGAGGCTTCGCGTCGGCAGGATGCAAGGATGCAGAGGTTGGAAGCTCTTTTGACCCAGCAGTTGGCGGCAAGGGGAACTCAAGACCCTTCGCACCCACCAGTGCAACCACAGGAGCACATGGGTGGAGCGACCGATGCACTTCGACCTGAGGTGCCCGAGTCTTCACATCACACTCCGAGTGCTGGGCGCCGGGAAGAGGTTGTGATGTCACCGCCAGTTCAGACTCCACCGGCGAGGACGGTTTTACCGATGATGGTAGCAGGAGAAGAGCGGGACCGACTCATGGCTCGTTTGAGGGAATTCCGGGAATCCAAGCCTCGGACATATGATGGAGAGAAACCCGACTATTGGGTTTTTGAGAAGTGGATTCTACACATGGAGAAACTTTTCCACGATACCTTCGTAGCGGAGAGAGACCGGGTGTGGTTGGCAACACACCATCTTGAGGGCGATGCTTACCAGTGGTGGACGGACATTCGGGATGACCCCACGACCGATTTGGCGGCAATCACATGGCCGCGGTTTAAGAAGATGCTTGCAATGAAGTATTTTCCGGCCAGGGCAAAAAGGCAAATGGAAAGAGATCTCCGCAATTTGAGGCAAGGAGACCAAACCGTGGCGGAGTACGAGAGGGAATTTACTCGACTACTTAATTGTATTCCGCACGTTGTGAGGGACGACGAAGACAGGGCCCGTATGTTTGAGAACGGCCTTAGACCGTCCATTTTCCGATTGGTTCAGACCCTAAACCTCCAAACCTACCGGGAGGTTGTGGACCGTGCCTTGATAGTGGAGAAAGGCGCGGAGATTGCTAAGGAAGAGAGAGAAGCTCTTGATAGAACGCGAGGCAAGAGGTCGGCGACCGAGGGCGCAAGTCATAAGCCCTATTCGAAGAAACCGCCGAAGCACCCGAGGAGCCAGTCTGGAGGACGCGGCTCATCTTCACACCGGGGAGGACCTGACCGTCGGCGGCCCCCGCGTTGCGTGATTTGTGGTGGACCCCATGTGCCGCCGCAATGCCCGCAGCGTGGAGGCAAGTGCTACCTTTGTGGTCAGGAGGGCCACTTTCGATCAGAGTGCCCGCGAGGCTCGACACCGACACCTTCATCAGCATCGGCACCAGTTATTCAAGGACAGGTGACCCCACCCACCTACTCTCAGTCTGGGCGACCACTGGCGTCGCGACAGTACGAGGGGCCACGGCAGGCTCCAAGTGGGCGCATGTATGCGGCCCAAACTGAGGAGGCTTCAGCGGCAGAGGACGTCGTTGCAGGTATTATCTTGATTCATAGCATTCGAGTTCGAGCTTTATTTGACACTGGTGCATCTCATTCATTCATTGACCGGCTGTTTGCCGAGTTGCATGGCATTGAATTAGTTCCTACTTTGCATCCGGGACGAGTTTTAGTTCCCGATCATACCTTGGAGATTCGGGAGTTTTCCCTTAGTTGTCCTATTAGAATTGGGGATTGGATTTTGCCAGCAGATTTGTTGGCCCTCCATCGACTTGGAGAATTCGATGTGGTTTTGGGCATGGATTGGCTCACAAGATATCTTGCTACCATTGATTGTGAGAATCGACTCGTGATGTTTCGAGAACCGAGACAAGAGGAAATTGTGTTCAGAGGCTGCAAAAGTTCACTGTTTGCGATGACTATCTCTTCCACCAGAGCAAAACAGTTGATTAGGAGTGGATGTGTCGCCTACTTGGCTACTGTTGTGGATAGTAGCAGTGAGACTCCGAGAGTAGAGGATATCCCAGTTGTGCGAGAGTTTACTGATGTGTTCCCGGCAGAGCTACCGGGGATGCCTCCGGATAGAGAGATCGAGTTTGTGGTGGATCTGATCCCTGGAACTACCCCAATCTCGAAAGCACCATATAGGATGGCACCGGCAGAGTTAAAAGAGCTCAAGGCACAGCTTCAAGACTTGTTGGAAAAAGGCTTCATCCGACCGAGCGTTTCACCTTGGGGAGCACCAGTTTTGTTCGTCAAGAAAAAGGATGGATCGCTTCGCCTTTGCGTGGACTATCGCGAGCTTAACAAGGTCACAATTAAGAATAAGTATCCATTGCCGAGGATTGATGATTTGTTTGATCAACTCCAAGGATCAAGAGTGTATTCGAAGATTGACCTTCAGTCTGGATATCACCAACTCAAGATCAAGCCAGAGGATGTTCCTAGAACGGCTTTTAGGACACGGTATGGACACTATGAGTTTACTGTTATGCCGTTTGGGCTCACTAATGCCCCGGCAGCTTTTATGGATTTGATGAACCGTGTCTTCAAGCCCTTTTTGGATAGATTCGTCGTGGTGTTCATCGACGACATTTTGGTGTACTCTCGAAGTGATGAAGAACATGAGGATCACTTGCGGCAAGTGTTGCATTTACTTCGAGAGAAAGAGCTCTACGCCAAGTTGAAGAAATGTGAGTTTTGGCTACGAGAGGTAGCGTTCTTGGGTCATGTAATATCAGATAAAGGAATAGCTGTGGACCCCAAGAAAATTGAGGCAATTAAGGATTGGCCTAGACCGACGAACATCACCGAGATCCGGAGTTTTATCGGTCTGGCCGGCTACTATCGGCGTTTTGTTGAGGGATTTGCAAGGTTATCTACTCCCCTAACGCGACTAACGCATAAAGGCACCAAGTTTATCTGGAATGATGCGTGTGAGAGAAGCTTCAGGGAATTGAAGGAACGGTTGACAACCGCCCCGATCTTGGCTTTGCCTACTGTAGGAGCGGGATACGTGATCTACAGTGATGCTTCCTTGAGTGGGTTAGGGTGTGTTTTGATGCAAAACGAGAAGGTTATTGCTTATGCCTCTCGTCAATTAAAGGACTACGAGAAAAACTATCCCACTCATGATTTGGAGTTAGCCGCCGTGGTATTTGCATTGAAACTGTGGCGACACTATTTATATGGTGAACATTGTGAGGTATACACTGATCATAAGAGCCTAAAGTACATCTTTACTCAGAAGGAGTTGAATCTTAGGCAGCGCAGATGGTTGGAGCTGCTTAAGGATTATGATTTGACTATTCTCTACCATCCTGGGAAAGCAAATGTAGTGGTAGATGCTCTAAGTCGCAAATCGATGGAAAATTTAGCGATGATGATCACTTACCAACAACCATTACTTCAAGATATGAGACGGTTGGAATTGGAAGTTGTTGCACCCGAGACACCCATGAGATTGATGGCATTGGTGTTGCAACCGACTCTTATGGAAAGGATCAAGATGAAACAAGTCCAAGATCCTAGTTTGGAAAAGATTCGGGCTACACTTGTCAATGGCCGAGCAGGTGAGTTTCATGTGGATGATCATGGCGTACTTCGTTTTCGAAGTCGACTTTATGTACCGGCGGATTTGGAGATCAAAGAAGAGATCCTGAAGGAAGCACACCGAGCACCTTATTCTCTTCACCCAGGCGGCACCAAAATGTACAAGGACTTAAGGTTACTTTATTGGTGGCCCGGCATGAAGAAAGATGTTGGAAAATTTGTGGCTCAATGCTTGACATGTCAACAAGTGAAAGCCGAGCACCGACTTTCCGCAGGCAAGTTGCAGAGTTTACCCATTCCCGTGTGGAAGTGGGAGAGGATCACCATGGATTTTGTTGTTGGATTACCTCGCTCTCAGGCTGGGCATGATGCTATTTGGGTGATCGTGGATAGGTTAACCAAATCTGCTCATTTTATCCCTATCCATACTACTTGGTCTAGAGAGAAGCTTGCACAAAAGTACCTTGATGAGATTGTGCGATTGCATGGAGTGCCTGTTTCTATAGTTTCCGATCGAGATCCAAGATTTGCATCTCATTTTTGGAGGAGCCTTCACGAGGCCCTAGGCACGCAGTTGGATTTCAGTACAGCTTTACACCCCCAGAGTGATGGGCAGTCTGAGCGAACCATACAAATCTTGGAAGACATGCTCAGAGCATGTGTTTTGGATTATCAAAGTGGTTGGCATCAATATCTACCGATGGCTGAGTTTGCCTATAACAATAGTTATCAAGCAAGTATCAAGATGGCGCCATTCGAGGCTCTTTATGGAAGAAAGTGCCGATCACCTCTTCATTGGAGCGAGGTGGGAGAACGATTGATTTTAGGCCCCGATGTACTTCAAGAGGCCGAAGACAAGGTTCGACTAGCTCGGGAACGTTTGACTTCAGCTCAAAGTCGACAAAAGAGTTATGCGGATAAGCGTCGGCGCGATTTGGAATTTCAAGTTGGAGACCATGTCTTCCTAAAGTATCGCCGACTAGAGGAGTCAAGAGATTTGGCATCCGAGGGAAGCTAAGTCCCCGATTTATTGGACCTTTTGAGATTTTGGAGCGTATCGGCCCGGTGGCTTATCGGCTTGACCTATCGGGAGTGCACAATGTGTTCCATGTTTCGACGCTCCGGAAGTATGTTTTTGATCCATCTCATGTGGTGGACTTCGCCCCGTTGGAACTACACGAGGATTTGAGCTTTGAGGAGCAACCGGTGAGGATTTTGGCTCGTGAGGTGAAGAAACTTCGGAATCGCGAGATACCTTATGTGAAGGTACTTTGGAGCAATCACGAGGATCGCGAGGCCACGTGGGAGCTTGAGAGCGCGCTGCAGGAGCGTTTCCCTCATCTTTTTCAGCTGGAGACTTGAGGTACTTCACTTCTAGTTTCGCGGACGAAACTCCTTTTTAGGAGGGGTGAATGTATTACACTGAACTTTATCAAATTGCGAAGTTCGAGTGTGTGGAGGGTTGAATGATACCCTTAGAATGTATTAGTAAGCTTCCGGAAGGTTCTAGAAGGTTTCCGGAGAGTTTGGGCGCAAATCGAAAATTTTCAAAAATTTTGAAATTTTGGGGTTTTTGGCTTCGGATCCGGATCGGATAGGGGCAATCTGGATCGTCCGCGCGAAACTGGAAATTCCACGTTCGGGATCCGAATCGGATAGGGGCAATCCGGATCGTCCGCGCGAAACTGGAAATTCCACGTTCGGGATCCGAATCGGATAGGGGCAATCCGGATCGTCCGCACGAAACTGGAAATTCCACGTTCGGGATCCGGATCGGATTGGGGGCAGTCCGGATCGTACGGGTCTGGACAGCACAGTAAGAAACGAAATAACGTTTCTTGCAAGGGCCTTTTGGGATTTTGTTACATTATGGCTTTTGACCCTCTTCACCTCTTCTTTTCCTCTCATTTGGAGAGAGCAAGAGAAAGTGTTAGAGAGAGAGAGGGAGAGAGAAATCTTGGATTTCCTTCTCCAACACATCTCACTATTTGGATTCTTCTTCAACCTCCTCTTCTCCACCATTGAAGCTTGCCACAAGAGCTTGGAGGAAGGCTAGAACTTGAAGAAGAAGGAAGTTTGGAGCTCTTGTGCCTATCCTTTGCTTTTCCAAGGTGAGATTTGAGCTAAAAGAGGTTTGGAACACTTCTTTTTCCTTTCTTTTGGGATTTTTGAAGGAAAACCTAGGTTTTGAAAAACTAGGATTTATTTTGGGGCTTTTTGATTTATAGCTTTTGGGGTGGAATTGATGGGTGTAGAACACTCTTGTAGGTTGGTTTTGAAGCTTTTCTTGTTTGGATTTCAAGATTTAGCAAGATTTCTCAACCTAAGGTATTTTCCACCTATTTTTCCTTATGATTTTAAGGGATTTTGTGATTAGGGTTTTGTGATGCTTTAACCCTTTGGAAACTTCTCTTAGGGCATAAGAGGAAGTGTGGGCTTCTTGGTTGGGATCCTTCACAAGGATTTGGCAACTATCCGGTGGGTCTGACCTCACCGAAATGAGTGAACTCCCCTATGTCTTCTATAGACTTTTAGGGCATCATTGTTATATTAAACATGCATCGTTTGATTTATGATCATGCATTTGAACCCCTTCATGTGTAGAAAAATTCATACTCTATTTTGGAGTTTAACTTCTTGTATGATAGTTGTTATCTACTTTCCTCTTTTATGTAAAGTTTAGTTGTGTTGTGCTCTGATTACTAGTAGGATGTGTTTATTGCTTCCTTTCCGCTTTGTTGTTGTAGACGCCTTGTGTATACCGGGGGGTACCTTGTGCACACGGCGGGTCTGTGCACGTGCCAGGTAGGCTTCCGCTGGGGCCTGGGGCGTGACAGCGCGTCTCGGTGCATGGACCGGAGCGGGACACGTGGCAGCCCTGGAGTGGCGGGTTCAGGCGCGCGCGGCGCACGCAACACCGGGAGCGGGTTGGGGCAAGTACGGCTGACGCGGGGGGCCAGGCGGGCAGGTGGTACGCCGCCACGTGGCGCCCGCTGATTCGCGGGCGCCACCCACCGGGTTGACCGGTGGCGGGGCCACGTGGACGACTGTCTCGTGTTAGGAAAGTCTCGTGTCTCGTGTTTTGGGACACGTGTCAAGCCAGGATCGGGTGTGCGGGGCGGGCCGGCCTGTGGGCCACACTGTGCATGCCCGAAAGCCCAAATCGGGCGCCCGAAATCGGGGACAAATCCGGTATTTTCGAATTTGTCTGCTTGGGCCTATAAATAGGGCCCGAAACCTGTTCTTTGGGCTTTTTCTCCCTCTTCAAGCCCTCATCTCACAGAGCTCGTGTTAGGAAAGTTGCTCCATTTTCGGTGCTACATCTACTGGATGAGTTTTGTGATTTTTGGTGGCACGCACTTCGAGGTTTGCGATTTTTCGGCGCAGTGCGACATTCCTTCGCCGGTAACTCCCTTCGTCGCGTTTCGGTGTGTAGACTCCCCTGGCCTACTCCGACCATCGTTTTCGACGATTATTGCGTCGGTGTGTTTCTGAGAGGTAGGGCTTCGTTTTTCGTGTTCGTCGTTTCCTCGTATTTCGGACTTTTGGCATGGTTCCCGAGGCACTTTTGACCCCTCTTTTCGCTGTGTAGTTTTTTGATTGCATCGGAGTATTTTGTGGATATCTTCGCACTCGGACATCGGATTGAGGCGAGTCAATACTTGTTTTGCATCTACACATCGCAAGGAACGTCCTCGTATTTTTTTTGGAGTTTTCTGAGATTTTTTCCGAAGGTAAAAACCCTATTTTTCTGTGTATTACTCTACAGATTTTTGGTCCCTGAAATTTCGAGTGTCACCTTGACTATTTTGTAACTTGGCCTACGGGACTCGGTTTGGGACGTGCAGATACTCGTTTCGATCAGCTCGACGCGAGGATCGCGGCGGTAATTTTTCTGAAATTTTTCGAGCCCATCTCACATGTGAAAACAGAGCTTTTCTGGGCTGCTTTTCTTTTGGACAGCATGTTAGAATTAAGTGATTAATTGAGCACTTCTGGGGATACTTCTTTGTACAGTTATCGCGATGGACTATCCTTTGGGCGAGAGCACTTTTGGGACTTGGATTTAGCGATTGAGGTGGGTGTTTTTGTAAACTCCTCACTTTTGACTACCCACTAGGCTTATTGGAATACTTCCTATGTAAAATGGCAAAGTGCACTCTATTTGTAATATATGCATGCTTGGGCATAAAACACCATGTTAGAACTTGCATCCTTGACGAATTGATCGCGAAAATTTGATATACTATGCTAAAGGAAATGTCATTTAAATTTGGGGGATTTTATACGTGTGTGTAGGCCAGCTTTTGACATACTAGTACATAGGGTACTTCGGCGATCATGATTTCTGGTGATAGCATGCTTCATTTCGTGTAAGAATTTGGACACCTGTTTTTATTTTGCCAACTAAAAGATATTTGCATGCTTGTATGGTCACCTAGATAGGCCACCTTTTTCTGTTATGCTATCATGCTGGAACTGACTTAGGAGAAACCATGCTTTTATTCTTTCTCCTGTTGACTAGACTTAGGGGATAGTGTGCTCGGATTCGAGCAGGGGCTGGGATAGTGAAGTCAGATTTTAGGAATTTGGGACAGGCAGGCCTTGATGGCAGGATATTTTTGGTGAGCTGGGAGAGACACTTGTATTATTTTGTGAGAGATGTTGTACTTTATTTTCAGTTTCAGTCTGAAATGTATTAGTTTTAGTTCAGCTCTGTTTCTTTATGCTCCTTTATATTATCTTTTATATCTGAGCAGGTTACCAGCGCTTCGACCGAGTGAGGTATTTAGAGCTGGATTGGCCTTCGGCTGTTTTTGCCGAATTTTAGAGAGGGTTTTGGGCCGAACGGAGGTTGGATTTGGATTCAGCACGGAAAAACGCTTGAAAACGGCAATTTGCTTGTTCATTTCTGAATCCGAATGCCCAAAAATGGACTCCCGAAAGTTTTCTGCGAATTCTGGTGCTTGGGGGAGACCGTGGACCGCCGGAGGGACACGTGGCGGCCTGTCATTGGCCGGATCACAGCGCGGGGTGGCACATGGACCCAGCGCGGACACGTGGCACCTTCGGATTGGGCGGGCGTTGGGCGGGCGTTGGCGCGCGGTCCACGGAGTCGCACGGCTCGGTGCATGGACTGGAGCGGGACACGTGGCAGCCCTGGAGTGGCGGGTTCAGGCGCGCGCGGTGCACACAACACCAAGAGCGAGTGGGGGCAGGTACGGCTGACCCGGGGGGGCAGGCGGGTAGGTGGTACGGCGCCACGTGGCGCCCGCAGATTCGCAGGTGCGCCACCCACCGAGTTGACCGGTGGCGGGGCCACCTGGCGGCTACCCGCTGGGCTTGCACGGCTGTCCTGTGTTTTGGGACACGTGTCAAGCCCAAGATCGGGTTGGATAGTGGCGGGATCGGGTGTGCGGGGCGGGCCAGCCTATGGGCCGCACTGTGCGCGCCTGAAAACGGGTGGGCCAGGCCGTTGGGCCGCACTGTGCGCGCCCGAAAGCCCAAACCGGGCGCCCGAAATTGGGGACAAATCCGGTATTTCGGATTTGTCTGGTTGGGCCTATAAATAGGGCCCGATAATTCTAACAACATGCTGTCCAAAAAAAAAAAACAGCCCAGAAAAGCTCTGTTTTCACCTGCGAGATGGGCTCGAAAAATTTCAGAAAAATTATCGCCGCGATCCTCGCGTCGAGCTGATCGAAACGAGTACCTGCACGTCCCAAACCGAGTCCCGTAGGCCAAGTTACAAAATAGTCAAGGTGGCAATCTCGAAATTCCATGGACCAAAAATCTGTACAGTAATAACCAGAAAAATCGAATTTTTACCTTCGAAAAAAATCTCAAAAAACTCCAGACAAAATACGATGACGTTCTTTGCGATGTGTCGATGCAAAACAAATATTGGCTCGCCTCAATCTGATGTCCAAGTGCAAAGATATCCACGAAATACTCCGATACTGTCCAAAGACCACACAGCAAAAAGAGGGGTCAAAAGTGCCTTGGGAACCATGCCAAAAGTCCGGAATACGAGGAAACGACGAACACAAAAAACAAAGCCCTACCTCTCAGAAACACACCGGCGCAAGAATCGCCGAAAACGATGGTCGGAGTAGGCCAGGGGAGTCTACACACTGAAACGCGACGAAAGGAGTCACCGGTGAAAGAATATTGCACTGCGCCGAAAAATCGCAAACCTCGAAGTACGTGCCACCAAAAATCCCAAAACTCCTCCAGTAGATGCAGCACCGAAAATGGAGCAACTTCCCTAAAATGAGCTCTGTGAGATGAGGGCTCGAAGAGGGAGAAAAAATCCAAAGAACAGGTTTCGGGCCCTATTTATAGGCCCAACCAGACAAATCCGGAAACCCCGGTTTCGGGCGCCCGATTTGGGCTTTCGGGCGCGCACAGTGCGGCCCAACGGCCCGACCCACTCGTTTTCGTGCGCGCACAGTGCGGCCCACAGGCCGGCCCGCCCCGCACACCCGATCCCGCCACCGTCCAACCCGATCCTGGGCTTGACACGTGTCCCAAAACACGGGACAGCCGTGCAAGCCCAGCGGGTTGCCGCCACGTAGCCCCGCCACCGGTCAACCCGGTGGGTGGTGCCCGCGAATCAGCGGGCGCCACGTGGCGCCGTACCACCTGCCCGCCTACCCCCCGCGTCAGCCGTACCTGCCCCAACCCGCTCCCGGTGTTGCGTGCGCCGCGCGCGCCTGAACCCGCCACTCCAGGGCTGCCACGTGTCCCGCTCCGGTCCATGCACTGAGCCGCGCGACTCCGTGGACCGCACGCCAACGCCCGCCCAATCCGAAGGTGCCACGTGTCCGCGCCGGGTCCATGCGCCACCCCGCACCTCTCTGTGGACCGCGCGCTGTGATCCGGCCAATGACAGGCCGCCACGTGTCCCTCCGGCGGTCCACGATCTCCCCCAAACACCAGAATTCGCAGAAAATTTTCGGGAGTCCGTTTTTGGGCACCCGGACTCAGAAATGAACAAGCAAATAGCCGTTTTCAAGCGTTTTTCCGCGCTGAATCCAAATCCAACCTCCGTTTGGCCCAAAACCCTCTCTAAAATTCGGCAAAAGCAGCCGAAGGCCAATCCAGCTCTAAATACCTCACTGGGTCCATCTGTGGCATCCCTTTGATGCACTGTGGGCCAGACACACTAATAATAGATGTTTCACACTGTAGATTCACGAAAAAAACTGCATGGGAACCTGGACCACTACATATTGGTTCAGCAGCGAACAGGCTTTTTGATAGAAGAGAATTATGTAGAAAAACAAATAGACTTTAGGAGCCCAATCACAAACTTAAAAGATTGGACACCAAAGTTTAAACTTGGGTAAAGGTTGGAGAGGAATGGTGCACATTGCCCTACAACAAATGCTCCCCGCCAAGATGCTGGTAAACAAATGTAGTTTCTCAACAAAAACAAAAATAATATAATATAGAAAAAATTTCTACTTGCAAAACTAGTTCAAATCTTTCTTTGTATGTTTGGTAAAGGATCATCATACCTTTCTAGAGATAACTTGCAATGCTCAAGAAGTGACATGTATAGCAAATAAAACGAGAGAGAGAGAGAGAGAGAGAGAGAGAGAGAGAGAGAGAGAGAGAGAGAGAGAGCATATGCTAAGGAACTCGACCATCCTATCTTTCAAAAGGTACTAATTCTCTTCTTGGCCAAGTTTCAATCTTCAGAGAGAGCATATGCTAAGGAACTCGACCATCCTATCTTTCAAAAGGTACTAATTCTCTTATTGGCCAAGTTTCAATCTTCTCAAAGTATTTGATAGGCACAATACCATCAAAACCCTCAGTCAAGATCACCTTGTTATCAGAAATGTAGAGTTTCATTCCATCTAAGAGAAGAATTTTTTGTTAGTATCATATATAGCTTAAATGAATCGGATATAAGAAGTTGAAATCAGTAAACAGTTACATGGAAGGTGAAAAATATAACGTTCAGACAATACCTTGTAATGCCTTTTTAACATCCAAATAGATTAAGATGTTGGCATCCCTACGCATGCCTAGCACAAGAAAATAAGAAATCTCAGTTGCAAAAGATCATGAATGGCGCCAAAGCCGAGAAGACTAGTACAAGATCACATTAAGAGAGTCACACCAACTAATTATAAGAAAAATACTGTTCAAAGAAATATAATCATTCTCAGCAACTATTTTCAAGGTAAAAATTAAATCAACAAAACATATTACAGCTTCGGCTCCTTAAGTTGACAGTATTGTGGCCCAAATATGAAGTGGCTAAGTTAAGGAAGTAATGACTGACAATTAAAACAAAAAAATTGACTAGTTAACTTAATAGGAATTGCAAGATGTTCCAAACATACAAGACCGACTTAATAGGAATAGTAAGATGTTCCAAACATGCAAGAAAAAAAAAACTAAACAAAACAAAGAAAAGATTTCCATGACAACACCTAGTTGAGATTGACAAACGAACAGATGTCAACAAAATACAAATAAAGAAGACTAGGAATAAACTTTCTTCAAACTCAAGAGTTAGAATTTCACTCTTCTATATTTAGTTAAACAATTTAATTTAGATTAAGCTGACTATTGTTGAAATAGGGTAGCTGGATTATTTTTGTATGGTTGATATGTGTAGTTAACAGAATTGAGAATTCCCCAAGTTAAATGATATTTTTAGAATTAAGATGTCTAAAGTAAGTCTATGAGACAATTTGTACGCAGGTTATTGCTATGATATTGTGATTCTGGTTTAAGGGCTTAACTCTTTGCTTCCCCCGTTAGAAGAAGTAGACATCTCTCTTCCCTATTGCCGTCTTCTTATCTTCTCCTTTTCCTTAGTATCTACTTTCTAGCTATCTCTTTCTCTACCACCATGCTTCTCAGCACCATACCAAATGCAGCCCATCTACTATACTTCTCCACAGTCCACACAAACCGAGAGAATCAAAATGAATGGGTGGCAGTGACCTAGGCAAAAGCTACCGACATAGCGAGCTTTACATGTAGGAATACTTATGTGCACCTCAAGTGCAACATTATCGCCTCGCACAGAAGAAACCCATATACCTCTTTTATCTCTGTTCTTCTCTCAAAAATCCACGGAAATTCCTTTCTTCAATTTCTAACCTCCTTCCCATCCTCAATCCTACATATTACCGCCCCTTCCCATTATTATTACAGTTTGCTGCTTCCTTTCCCAAGATCCACTGAAGCCTAATAACCTATTTTCTTAGTTCACTAATTTCCTATTTCCAAGCAAAGGTCCAGAGGCTCCCATCGTCACGCAATAATCTATGCTAAATCTTCTTCTAAGACCTAGGATACACAACTATCAGATCATTGTCATCATGGCTCTAGTTTTCATTTCACTCAACTCGCAATGCAGATTGTATGGCAACCAAGAGGGCTGATTTGTATGAATAGAAAAAAAATATTAAAATCCGATAGCACAGAATAATAATGTCAGAGATAAAGAATATGAGACAGAGAGTACAATCTACCTACGTCCATGCGGATCCTTTTTCTAAGGAACTGTAGGCAAGACGAAGTCATCACACTTCCTTCTTTCTCAAGCTAGAAGTTCACCTTCATAAAAAAAAATCTTTACATCCAAGCTAAGATCTAATCCTCACTACAATACAATTAGTTTTTTAAGAGAATGGGATATTTATAAGCCAAACACCCTATTTGTTCGTTGTATTAGTATATGGAAAGAATCAGGCCAAACAGCAAGCATAGTGTCGACCGTGCCCACCTCTCCGTCAACCATCCTTTTCAAATAGCTATATAAGCTAGTTTTTGAAGTGTAGAGCTTTTGGACCAAAGAAGGAATGCCACGACCGATCATCTCGCATGGCTGACCAAGCCTCACCTCTATCAATCTAGGCTCAAGATTAGTCGACCATCCTCGATTATTTGAGCAAAATCAGCATAGCTTGACCAATTCTATCCCACATTAACTTTTCAGCCTAGTTGACCATACAGCATGTTGAATAATTAGCCATTCTTGAATTTCCAACACAAATTGATCATCAAACCTTCTGAAAACTGCTCAACACTCAAAAGTATAAAGTTAGGTTCGAGATAATATTTTGTCATCAAAACCATTAATTGAGACCTTGCGGGTAACACACAACACCAGTAACTTTAAAGGGAATTGTAATACCTAGTTCTAAATTGGACAATTATTGACCAAATAGGTTTCTATTAATTTCAGTAGTAATTGAATTTTGGTATGATGAGTTTGTAGGTGAAAAGTTCTCCGAAAATTCTAAAATCTTAATAGGGGCTAGTTGTGATCCTTCTAAGACCACGTGTTGAGTTTGGTAACAATTCACTGTTTGGAGCCTCAGAGTAAATAGAAAGAAAAATACTTATTTAATAGGTCGAATGACCTCAAAACTTTAAGAAATTGATCTATTTCGCTAATAAAAATATTTGGACATAGTCCCTAAAGTTTCGTTTCAACTTGACACCTAGACAACATTATACAAAATTCAATTTGAGTTCGCAGGCTCTGCTTGCCATAATGCTAAAATTTCTTCCAAATATTAAAATAAAAATTATGATGATGACCATGGAGTAAAAATGAGCTTGGATGTCAAATTTGGACCTTGTTGGACTTTCAGAAGTCAATATATGGAGTAAATAGGACTTAAAATTAATATCCTTAAAGTTGAGGAGGGTTTTAGCAAAAAATTGCGAACTTTTCATTCCACAGATGCCTCAGCCTCTCCCCTCCTCCTAAGCCTCTTCTCTCTTTTTCTTTTTTTTTTCCCCTTCACCCCACAACTCCTCCCGCGTCCTCTCCTCCATTATCCAACTTCTCTTCACCAAACCTCAATTCTTGCCTAAAAATCATTTTGTCGGAACCCCACACATTGACGTCTAAGCTTTCCAAAGAGTTGGTTCAACCCTACGTCAAGAAAGAAGGTAATTTCTTCCAAATCCTACGTTGAATTTTATGAATTATGAATTTAGGAGTTTTTATGAGTTTCTTTAGGCAACATTGATAGCTTTAGATTCCTAAAAACTTGATTTGAAATAGGTTTTTAAGTAACTAATGAAATCCATGAAAATGATTATTCGGCATACATGACGGGTCTATATTTAGTTCTAATTTTTTAAAAAAAACACTTGTTTAATAAAATTCTTACTCTAGCAGGTAAAACGAAATTTAATCAAAAATAGTTGTGGCAGTTTAGAGTGATAACTTGGAATAATGAAACCAACCCAGTTAATTAGAATATTTAACAAGTTTAAAATATTATCTAATTGAAAACATGAATTATGTAGATCTTGGAGAACCACTACGACTCATCAAGCAAGTGAACTAGTGAGTGCTTCTCTAGTTGAGGTGCATTAGCAAGTCAGATGGTGATGGAACTTCTTACTAATTCTAATCTACTTCAAATTATTATTCTAATACTGTGCTCATGGTTATCCTATTTTGACTACCTGTTTTTTAATTCATGATAAATAAAAGCATGCTTACGATGTTGTATTATGGTTATTATTATTGCATATCCTTCTTGATATAAGTTGTTGAGGTTCCTAAAATTAAACATGCTAAAGGTCAATAATGAACAGCTGCATACTTGTTTTACTTGATGATGATAGTACACTGGTTTGTGGCTCCCTGCTGCATGTACAGAATATGTCACTAGATGGACATCATCAATTAGTGAGATTATACATCTTTGATCATATGCATTGACTATAACTTGTAAATATAAGCTGTTATATCACCGTCATAGTCAAGATTGCAAATATATAACCTTACGGTTGATGCCCTTCAAAGCGGATATATGTGGCCAGATCTAATGAGGCAGGCCAGCAGCAATGAGTTGGCTATAATGAGGCAAGCCAGCGGGAAAGCAGGTTTGGCCAGATCTATTGAGGCAGGCTAGTGAAATTGGATAATAAAAATACTGTTGGACCATTTGACACTTAATGCATGATGTTTTTGTGTTCCCACAAGTAGACCTAAACATCTAATTGATGCAGTTCTTATTATGACACAATTATTTGGAATCTTACTCAAATATTTGCATGTAGAGGCATAATAGTTTCAATTATTATTTCTCCATACTTATAATTTTTTATTTACTACCAGTTGTTTACTATCTGTGCCTCTAGTAGATATAGCTCGTTTCACTCGATCCACTGTACCTACTAAAAAGCTTTATTAGTTTCTCACGCATTTGTTGAAATATTTTCAAATCCAATTGTAGGCAAAGATGAGCTACCACATGGTGAGATTTTGGCGAGCAAAATCAAAGTAGCTCAAATTTTGTTAGTCACATTTTGGAGAAAAAGATATGCATAAAGTATGTAATGTCATTAAAAGGTTGATAGAATTTGTGAACTAAGCAAAGTTTAAGTTGTAAAGTTAAATCTAGCTTTAGATGCTGGCCTACCTGGTTTGTCACTTATGTAATACTTCGTCAATTATGCAAATTGTGAGCAGGTTGTATTGTTCGCCACCTTGCATGTACAGAAAAAGCTCTGTCCATGCAGCAAATCTGTTGCATATCAGGTTTAGCTTCTGCGTTAGGGCATGACAGAAATGGTTTATCAGTACAGTCTAAACTGCTTGAGCCAACTTACTAAGACTACAAGGACCTTACATGCATAGACAGCTGCATTCACCTTCTAATATCTTATGATGTGAGACTATTTTGGTTTGACAACTCTTGCCATCAAAAGGTAACAAGCTTGTTAAAATATAACACGGTGACAATTATAAGAACTCATGAATTAGGACCCGGGAGAGCTCTCCCTGGGTTTGGTGGGTACGGCGGGGGCCCGATGTTGTACAAAAATTAGTATTTTTTATAAAACTATGAATTGGGAACCGCTTGGAGACCTCTCCGCGTTCCACGACTGTGGAGCCTGCAATACAGTATGAAGTCCATACCACTGATTTGACGCATCCCATACCACCTCTTATTCCTCTGTCATACACAGTATGAAGTCCATACCACCGATTTGACGTATCGTATACCACCTCTTATTCCTCTGTCATACACGGTACGAAGTCCATACCACCGATTTGACGCATCCCATACCACCTCTTATTTCTCTTCTCCATCCAATCCCACACGCCCGCCGCGCACTAGCCAAGCTCCTCTCCGACCCCGTCCTCCTCCGCTCCCCTTCCTTCGGATCCAAGGGATTGAGCGGCAGCGTCCACGCGAGATTGCTCTCGTGGAGCGTGTCGAAGAACTGGGCTGCGGGGCGGTCGCCGGAGCTCTCCATCGGCAGCGGCGGACTCGCCCTCGCCGTGTACACCATGAGCTCCATTAATTTTTTTTTTTATTCCCTTCCTTACCTATTTTCTATGTTATTCTTTTACTTATTCTATGTTTTTTTTTTCCTATAAATTTTTTCGCTCCATCTGTTTTGTTGTAGAAAGTTCTGATTATTTATTTTAGATTGTGTTGTTGCTACGTAGGGGTGGCAATTCAGCTCGCTGTTCGCGAGCCAACTCGTGTTCGGCTCGAAATGAGCTCAAGATCGAATCGCTCGTTTAGTAAATGAGCCAAACACGAGCCGAATTTTTCAGCTCATTTAATAAACGAGCCGAACACGAGCTTGGGTCAGCTCGCTCGTGTTCGGCTCGATAACAGCTCGAATATATATATATATATATATATATATATATATATATATATATATATATATTATAAATTTTTATTATTTAATTGTTATCCTAACTTAAATATAAAATCTAAATCTGTTATAGATATACCAAATTATAAAAATTTATTTATTAATGCTGAGCTAGAATATTTTTAAAAATATTAAACAAGTTTACTCATTGAAATTGACTTTTTGGTCATTAGATCAAAAGTCAACAATAATAATTATTTGTGAACCATTGTGTATGATCCAAAAAACTATTAGAATTAATTCAACGGTTAAAAATTTCAAAAGTATATTGGACGAACTATATATATATATATATATATATATATATATATATATACACACACACACACACACACACACACACACACACAAGAAATGCTCCTGTAAACTTTACTATTTAGATTTAGGCCAACCTAATATAAAAAATTTATTTTTTTGTGAGTATTAATTATTAGATTAAGATTTTAATTTTTTTAATTTTCTTTCAACTTTACACCTAATAGTGAAAATGAAAATCTAACTTGTTGTTCGCGAGCCAGCTCGTGTTCGGCTCATTAATAAACGAGCCGAACACAAGCCAAATTTTTCAGCTCGATATTTAAAAGAGCCAGCTCGTGTTCGGCTCGTTTATTAAACGAGCCGAACACGAGCCGGCCCCGGCCCGCTCGTGTTCGGCTCGTTGACACCCCTATTGCTAGGCTTCGTGTCCATTTTTCCTGATGTTGTGTCCTCTTTTACTTTTGGCTTTTTTTTTCCCTCACTTCTTAAGCAACATTTTTTTTTATTTGGTTATCATAAAGTATCTTTGTATTAAAAGCCATGTGGGCGCTCGCCATCGCCATGCCATGCGGCGGCGCAACAGCCGCGGCCTTCGCCCCGGCGGCTGCGCTCTAGGAGCGAATCGCAAAGGAGCTGCGGCGGAAGGGCGGCTCGGCGGGGTTACTTGCGGAGATGCAGAGAGTGGAGAGGAGCAGGAGGTCACTAATGGCGATGGTGGGAGAGGGGGAGGAAGATGAGGAGGAAGAGGCATCGGTAGCAGCATCGGCAGCGTCATCGGAGTTGGATGAGGCGTGCCAGGCGATGGAGGCAGGACTGGGACCGCTGGAGCTGCATGTCCCTTTTGGGATCTCTTTCTCTCTAACCGTGGTTTTGGTGTCTCCAAATTTTTCACCTTTACTTTCTTCCTATCCCTCACCACCTCCTCCGCCGCAACAAATCCTCTTAGGTAACATTACAGAAATTCTCTACTTCATCTAGGATAATAGATTTTAACAACTATTTTTTCTAATTGTTTTTTTTTTATTCTGGCGCAATTGTATTTTATATGTAAATTCAATCAATTTTAATTTTTTACACATAAATTTATGTATTTTTAAAATTTAAATTCACCTTGCCATTATTTTATAAAATAGATTTAAAAAATTATTTTCCCAAAAAAATTGTTTTTTTAGCTTGGTGGAATTTTATTTTGTATGTAAATTTAATAAATGTTTTAATTAATGAATGTTTTAATCATCTGATTTGTTCATGTAAAATTACTAAATATTATATTTATTTTAAATTTTATGTAGACTTTTATGATCTGATTTTACAAAAACAAAAATGGAGAATATTGCTATATAATTTAATTGTTGTGAATTTCTGTTTGCTTAATCTTGCAGTTGTTACTCGGGTGTTTTATAGTTACTTGGTGCTAGATAGTATATTATTTAAATTTTTTGAGGAAAAAATATTAGTTGCGACATAATAAAATGTCCTGGCACACTTTTAAGGTAACAACTATGCATATTATTGTAGAACTAATTACATTATGGTGGTAATATAGGTAGTTGAAAGGTATGTTTTGAGAGTGATGGTAGGGCCTACTACCAATTTTAGTTTGATCTTTGCCAGAATATGCTATATTGTCTGTTGCTTCCTTCATATATTTATTGTTATGCATTAAGAGTTTCTTTTCTAATTTTGAGGATAGAGTTTGATCTTATTGTAGATGTGTATTCTGGGATTTATAAAATAACTGATTTGATCTAATTGGATGGAGAAAAGAGATCTCATGCTGGATCCAGTTTATTGGACTGAAAACTATATGTCAGAAAAATGAATTTATATAGCCGAATAAATCTCTATGCATTATCTTATGGTTCGGCTTGAAATATATTATTCTTGATATGAATTGGATTTAAATGTTAGGAATAGATTTTGGCCTTATTTGCTTTTGGCCTAATAATTCTTTGTCCTTTTTGCAAAGATCTGTTAAGAGATTTATCGTTCTAAGGGCGATTCTAAGGCAAGAGGGATAAGTAATTCAGATTTTCATAAGAGCAATTTTTTTTTTAAGGAAAAAAAAATGGTCCGTAAGTATTCTCATATATGTAAGGGTAGTCCGATGTTCAGTGAATGGGCAATTCCCTGATCGCCAAGTGTTAAAAGTGAATCATGAAATATTTTGGATGGCCAAGTAAACTATTTACGAGCACTTCCATTTCGTGAACAATTATCACATTATAAAGTAATCTAACATTAATGATATTGCTATGATATGGTTGGTGTATTTGAATTTATTATTTTAATTAAGGTTGTCTGCCTTTCTTGGTTGGTGCATTACGTAAGTTAGGAACCCTTCAAAAACTCTTTTTCTTTTCGGCAATATGTAAGTTAGGATCCTTTGATAAATTTGGTTTCTTTGAAACAACAATTTTCCAGGTTTGCTTTTTAGATGTTTGTTTTTTTAGCAGTGTGAGCATTTCCTGCTTCTTTTTTTGTGAATCGTGGGTAAGTTTCTGATACCTATATAAGTATATTTGATTCTAGAAGTGTGAATATTGAAACCACTCCTCAAAATTGGTTTCTTGACAAAAAATAGTGTTAATTTAACGCCAATCCAGATTTGCCCATTAGATATTTGTTGCTTTATCTATATCATGGTTTATTTTAGCATGGCAAAATTTCAAATGTGTTCTTTTCCTAAGAATTTTTGGGCAACATTCTCAGATTTTGGTAATATGCGTCTTATGTTTGTGCGATCATTTTTTATTGGTATTTCTTTTAAGTTGATTTTCTGTCACTTTTTGAATCATGGATTTTGTTTCCCTTTTATGTTTCTGAGTAAAAAACTAGTTGGTTTTTTATATATATATTTTAATTCTTAAAGCGTGAGTTTTACAAGCTTGGTATAATGTTTGCTTTGTAATGTAGAACAGTGGTAACAATTGATCCAGATTCTCCCATAAGGCCTTTGTTTGTCCATCTGTATATAATATCTTCGTTCATCTCTCGATTTCAAAGATCTGTTTGCAAAATTATCTTTTTTATCTAACAATTTTCCTATATATAATGTTGTCCTACAATTTCGTGAATGGTTTAATGATCTTTTTGTTACAATTACAAGGTGACGGGTTCATCCCAGACCGCTCCTGTATGGATTTTGACATGGCATACTACTCACAAACCGAACCAAAGAGAAAGAGAACATGGCAGTGGCCTCTCCCTCGAAAGAGGCATATAAAAAACTTCTTGCCGATACCCTTCTAAGTAATAGATCCAGAATACTCTCTTTCAAGAGCAAGCCTCCTGCTTCATCCGAAGGCATCTTTAATGAATTCAACTCCAACGTCATTTTTGCCGCTCAAACCAAGCCAGCGAGGCAATGGAGTTACATTCCCCAGGTAGGTTCTCTTCTCCCTTTACATTAGAATCTATCTAGGATTAATAACTTGCATCATTTTGCTAAATTTTCTAGCTATGTTTTATTTTTTTTAGAGAAGGATCTGTATCTTCTAGATTTTGGTTCTAGTTCGAGTAACTGCTTATAATTTGCTACACATTTTTCTATAGATTCTCGAGTCACATTTAATTGCAGCAATAGTTCTGCAGATAGTTCGGGCCTTACTTTTGAATATGAAATTACTGACATTTTATTCCTTTTTATTTTTTTTAACAGCTAGAGTGCCATAGTGTGTGTGAGAATTGTGTGAGCACTAGCTGCTAATTTAACAGAAAAAATAAAAAAGGCGACCAAATTTCATTTACTTTCTTGCTTTATTTTTTTAAGATTCAAATGCAGATGCTCCTATGCTTTTGTTGATGGCTTAGTGTAGAACCAGAATTGCTTCCAAATCCTTAGGTTTGGTTCTTAAAATAATTTTTGGATTACTAAAAGACTGCTCCAATATTTGTTTGAGCAATGTTACCCATACACTCCGAAAGGGGTGTATGATGTACACCCCACCCATCCAAGGGTGGGGTGTACTCCACTGGTTTCCTATTTGTTTGGCACGAGACGAAGTGCTAGCAGAAAGAGGAATGTCTAAAAAAAAAAAAAAGAAGCCTGAATAGCAAAACATTTTTGAAATTTGTATTTTTTTCCTTTTTTGTATTGTTTTAGGATATTCAATTTGATGTTTTTACGAATTGCAGCCATTGTTTTGAATTGCTAAAAGACTGCTCCAGAGACTAGGGACCTATATGCAATATTTGTTTGGCACGAGATGAAGTACTAGCAGAAAGAGGAATGCCTGGGGAAAAAAAAAAAAACTCGAATAGAAAAACAGTTTTGAAACTTACATTTTTTTCCCTATGTTTGTATTGTTTTAGGATATTCAATCTGATATTTTTACAGTTTCTTGATGCAGACACATATAAACTGACTCCTTCTGTAACAGTGGATTGCGACACTTTGTATACTGAATGTCCATTATATATTATAGCATTTTATATAAATAATGTTGAAACCGTGCAACTTTTTTTTTTTATGTAAAACAAAAAAAATTCCGTTGCGTAGCATGGGTTTCTTAACTAGTAAACACTATTTAACATAACAAAGCCATGAGATGTGCTTTAATGATATCAAGGAATGTTCAAGTACTGGTCCAAAATTATGCGTATCTAGTTGAAAGGCGCAACAGAAATGTTGCAAGCATCTCTCCAATATATTAGAGAAAGTTCATAAAGTAGCATTGAATCAGTGCAGAAAGACAACATGCACTTACCAATTTCCAGAACATTGCTGAAATTAGATTTTGTGTAATTGAAAATTTGGCAACAAAGATGAGGCACCCTCGAAATTTGGATTGGTCCTATATATAAATGATATAATAGGACTAAATCTCTTAACCCGGCTATAACCCCCAAGAGCGTAGATAGGGACTAAATACAGTTGGTATCGGAGCCAATCACTAGGCCAGAGTTATATAGCGGGTAGTAATGACAATGCAGCTCCTCACAAGGTCGACTAAGGCTAGCGAGACGAGTACAGAGTGGTGTGAGCGTCAGGGCTAAAAGAGTCAGATCTAGGTATGACCCCCTAGAAGAAGTCGGAGTGCCACAATTGGTATCGGAGCCAATCACTAGCCGGAAGTGTGAGATAAGTCTCGACTGAGCCAGAGTTATATAGCGGGTAGAGCGCGGCTCCCCGGCTAATAACCGTTGTGGGTGGAGTGCAGCTCCTCACAAGGTCGACTAAAGCTAGCGAGACGAGTATCACATCACCTGGTACTTGTGAGTGTGCCTGAGCCTGAAGAGGACGTCAGGGCTAAAAGAGGGGGAGAATATGATACCCCCGAAATTTGGATTAGTCATATATATAAATGATATAATAGGACTAAATCTCTTAACCCGACTATAGTATTTTGGGTGGTAATAAGCCCAAGAGGTTAAGAGGGTTGAGAGTGCTAGAGCTAGAGTAGTTTTAGGATGGGTGACCCCGTGGGAAGTTGGGGCGTCACAAAAGAGGATCCCTTAGCATAAGCGAGCATTCAGAAAAATCAAAAAGCTCGAAGAGCATATTGGTTACAAAGAAAAAGTACAACCCAAAAGCAAGAAATTAGGAAGGTTTTTTTAATAAATTATAATAAAAAAAAATGCATCAGATGGTTAATAATGAACTAAATAACTCCATCCAGTTTAGAAGACGATGTATCAGCATTCATAAAGATATGAATTGGGAACCCTTAAAGGGTTTGGAGGCCCCTCAGTGATCCACGTCGGCGGTGTGGAACCCGCTGTGCACTGGGTTGTGCAGTGAGAATGGTTTGTTGCTGGTGGGACTTGCTATGGGACCCAGCTGTGCAGTGGGAATGATTTGTTACTGGTGGGACTTGCTGTGGGACCCTGCTGTGCAGTCGGAATGGGAATTCTTTGCTGTGTGGGACACTTGTGCATTTCATGCGCGTATCTGTTAGTATCTGTTGCTTTGTGGCCTTTATTGTTGTGGGCCGGCATTTAATGTGCGTAATAATGAATGCGCACCTACTCCGTTCACCTTCCGTCGTTTCGGTTCATGGTGCCTTCTCCCTTCCTCCTTCTTCTTCTCCGTCGTCGTGACGGAGGGTCCCGTTATTCTAGACAATTGCACGGCGGGTCCCTTGTCTGGGATGATGCGCCGCTCGTCCTTTCCGGGCTGCCCGGAAATGGGGGTGGTACGGTTTCGCCGTTTGCGCTTCTTGCTCCCTGCCCGGGATGATGTGGCCGCCGTGCTCTTCGTACCGCCTGGAATGATGACCTACCCGTGCTGCTCGGCGACGTGGCGTCCTGTTACTCGCTGGGTCGCCTTCTTGCAGAAATTGCGGCTCTAGGATTTTTGCTCCTCTTTTGCTTCCTGAGATGGTCGATTTTTTATTATATATTTATTTATTTATTTATTTCCCTTTTTTTTCTCCCTCTTCTTCCTCTCGCTTGCTGCTAACAACTGTGTAGCTCTTCTTCTCCCTTGTTCTTCTTGGTGTGAAATTAGGTTTGAATACTTTCTTTTACTCCCTGAGATGGTCGGTTTCTTATTTTCCTCCTTTTTCTTCTCCTCGCTTGCTGTGTACCTCTTCTTCTCTTTGCTCTTCTTGCTGTGCGCATTTTTTGCAAATTAGGTTTGATAGGTTTGATTTTTTTTAAGAAAAAATCTCAAAAAAATTGGTTTGAATATGTAAGATTTTTCCCTTTTATTTTTTCCCTCTTCTATGCGTTCATGCGCAATATTGGATTTTCATAATCATAAGCCTCGATTTTTCTGTTGAGAATAGCAGGAATAATTGAGCCTTATGATTATGAGAATTCAATTAATGAATGGGTTTGATAGGTTTGAATATTTTTAAAAAAAAAATCCCAAAAAATAGGTTGGAATATGTGTTTATTGATATTTTAAAAAAAATTGTTTGTTATCTATAATATAGTCGATAGTTGATTAAATCAGAATATTTTTTATGTAAGACTAATTCCCTCTATTTTTCCCCTTGCTTATTCTGGATCGAATTTGCTGTTTGGTGGTTGGCTGCCTTTGGTGTTTGGTTGGCTGATCGTGACGGTGTTTTCGAAGATATTGTTGATTATTGTGTGTTGCCTGAGGGTTTAATAGCTTCTGAGGCAACAGATTTCTTTTTTGTTTGAAAATTTTCCCTACTATGTTGATGATTAGATATGTTTTCACATGTTTTTTTTTCCTGTTTGCGATGTTTAGATTATTTTTGCTTCTTTGCTTTTCTTTGTATGCATATTTTGCACAAATTAGGTTTTAATATTTTTTTAAAATATTAAAGAAAAATTAGGTTTGAATATTTAAGGTGTTTAGATCGAATTTGGTGTTTGGTGATTTTTTTTGGAAATTTTCCTGTTATCTATAATAAAATTAATTTAGCGTTGTTTCCATGATTTTGGTGTTTAGTGTATGTTTTTTAGTGCAGTGATGCCGCTGGTTGTTGTTACAGTTTATAACATTTTAGCCATATAAATTATTAGCTTTTTTTTTTTTTTTTTGATAACAACTTTATAACATTTTAGTCATATAAATTAAATTTAACATAGAAAAATCAAATACCAAATATCAAAGTAAAAATTACAATAATTAGAATTAAATAAGAAAAAAATTCCCGAATTGAAGAAAGAGAACTAACCCATTTTCCCCTTTTTTTTCACTGTTCAGAAAAAAGAACTCTCCAAGTTTTTTTTTTCCCCTTTTAATTTTTTTTTTATTTACTGTTCTCATTACACTTAATTGAGAGAAAAGTATTTAACAAAAAAAAATGTTGAAAAAAAATAAAGTTTCCAAATATTAATTAAAAAATCCTGATTTTTTTGCTGCTAAAACTCAATTCGTAATAGAAAAGAAATCCTAATTTTTAAAATTATTTCTTTGTAACTTTTTTTTCCTTACTTCTTTTTTTATTATTATTTTTATACTTTAAAATCCAAATTATTTCTTCACAAAATTTTTTTCCCAACTTTTATAAATATAATTAAAAAATTATAGATTTTGCATTAAATCCTTACATTTTGTTTAAAATAGTTTATTATTTTCGATAAAAATTTACTTTTACATTTTTTTTTTGTCGGAACAAAATATTATTATTATTTTTTAAATCACTATTAGTTCGATAAAAATTTCAAGAAATGTTTAAAAAGCAATAAAGAAACCTTCCATTATAAAACTTATAAATTATTTTGAATACCAAAGTACAACTGCAAAATTTACACAAAATTATATATATATATATATATATATATATATATATATATATATATATATATATATATATATATATATATATATATATTATTTTTAGGTCATTTTTTTATAAATTATTTATTATTTATACATAAAAAATCCCGTTGCGTAGCACGGGTTCCCTTAACTAGTATACTACAAAAGTGGAAAGACAATGAAGTGTTGGAACGTTGGATGAAAGTATCCATAGAAACCTTATGTTGACCTCCAACAGAAAATACACTTCAAAGATTAAACTTGTTTTATTATTTTGAAAGATAAAGAAATTGTAACACCCCCAATAGGCTCACATCGGATAAAAAATGGATTCTGATTAGGAATAGAAAAGGCCAAACACTCTAGCAATAATAACTGGGCTTAAGCATTTGATTTTTATATTTGGTATCAGAGCTAATTCACCAACCGAAAGTGTGAGGCGGGCCTCACATCGCCTGGTGATCTTAGGTTGTGTGTGATTATGCTGACGAGGATGTCAGAGCCTAAACGGGAGGATCTGTAACACCCCAATAATCCCACATCATATGGAAATGGAGTTGTGATTGGGTATATAGGAGGCCACACGCGCTAGTAATAATAACTTGGACTAAAAAATTTTGCGCTAATGGTTTGGGCCCAACAAGTCATTCTTGCTAGCGGATCAGGTCGTTAAGAAATACATATGCTATCTTCTTGTTTTTTGTTAGCATCAGAGCTTGCCCTACATATCTCCTATTTGGACATTACTTCTTGAAAGTAATAACAATTTCTTTACAAGTTAATAATTGTTCATTTTTCTCTTTGTTCCACCTGCTTCATACTCAACATCAAGTTAGCTTCCCAATAAAATAAATAAAGAAAATAGTTATCATTGAGATGGTGATTTTTAAGCATTTATGATATGTGCAAAACCTTCAAGCTAAGAAATGTATTCAAGTGCATTAACCAAAATTACACGAAATCATGCTATGTTAATTTCACCGTTTCTTGACATACTTTACTTTTAATAATTTCATCCTTTCTTCACATATTTTACTTTTAATGATTACGAGTGTTAAATATAAAATATAAAAATACCATTCTTTACTATCTTAAGCTTTTAGTGTACAACAGTTATTTTATTTAAACATGGTTATCATAGGAGGTCCTCAGTTCCAAGTCCCACCAAGCTCTTAGCGTTATTTAATTTCCTCCTATTTAATTAAGTCTACATCTTGGATCTATTAAAAAATTTCGAGTCCAAACGTGAGGAAAAGTGTTGAATATAAATATAAAAACGCCATTCTCTGATAGCTTAAGCTTTTGGAGAACAATGGTTATTTCGTTTTATTTAACAAGAAGCAGGTGGTTAAAGAATACTATCATAAAAAAGAAGTCCTACAAACAAGATTTTGTAAAGAAGAGCTTACCACTAATTACTTCTCCATCCGCAGGCAAGCCACTTGAGAAATGTACATGTAACCTTGTCATACACTTCAGTCCAGATTGCAAGATCGACTCCAAATTTCTCTTGTACGTTCCATGCACACAAACTGATATACACAGAAATTAACATCACAAAAAAAAAAAAAAAAAAAAAAAAAAAAAAAATCTAAATATCGTCCACAATCTTACTTGGAACTTCATCAGCTGACAGGATGGGCTTCAACAAGCTTTCAGAGGTAACAGTCTGAAAGAGTTTCGTAGAATCCTTATTTAGCTCAAATCAAGAACATACATGACAAACGTGAAACTACTAGTGACATAAATCCAAGAAAATGAGTCAAGCAAAACATAAATTCCTAAATTTTTTTGGTCTCCAAAAAGGCCAAGGTGAGTTAGCTGCATGAGTGTTTAGTTCAGTAAATGTGCAATCAATCTTGAGTTCATAAATATAATACTAATGTACTAGACTTGATGATTAATTAAGTATCATAGACAGTAAGCATATCCTTAGAACTGAACATCAAAATATTTATTACTAAACCAACTGTGTCAAAGTGCAAGTAATAATCTACGACAGAAATCTCAAGCAGAACCAATCAAGCCAACCTACTTTTTAACCTTGCAAGCTCACCATAGCAAGTATAGTCTCAATGAGGTTTCCAACACAGAATGGGGTATTAAATAATTCCAACCAATGCTACTACATGCAAAACCACCTTCCCTCTTCTGTTAAATTCTTTAATGAGATTGAGATGTTTCCACAGTTCATTTTCTCATCTTTTAAGTGACAAAAAAGTTTGAGATTAGTAAATGATCAAAACAAGCAGCAACACCTATGCACACAACACATGGTATGTTCACCCATTACTGAAATATCGTCATATCGTGACACAAAATTATTAGTTTTCTATTTATCACGTCCAACCTGGCACATTTCCTCTCTTAGCACCTATAATCTTATATGTTCCAGTTTCATGTTTTATCCTATTACAAAGAATGCGGGAAGATGAAGATACTTGATATAGCAACTTTTCAAGCCGTTAAGAACCTTGAAATGTCAAAGCTTGCCCTAAAACAAGATCAAAATGTTCAAGGACTAGGAGGTGGGCTCCTTACCTATCAACTATCCTCTCCAAAGGCTCATCTCTCATTTGGAGTTGAATTGTTTAGGAATGGTGTAATTCTCTGCACTCTGATATGATGTTCATAATAGATCATAATTATTTGCTAAATACTGATTATCAAATGTATAGCTCTTCACCTGAATTAACCTTAATTTGCTGGAAAAGGCCCAAGCCCATATAAGACAGTTTACTTTCCTTTTCTTCCAAGTTACAATTTAATGTTAAACTATTTGCCTTCCTCAACATTATTCAATAATTGTAAATATGTTTTTTTACCTAAATTTTGACATTCTCGAATTATTGCACTCTACCCTTGTTTTGCCACCAATTGCAACATCAACATGATTTTTCCCATAGATGAGATAATGATTTTTTATGTGGTAGTTTTTATGTACTTTATTTTCACAATAATGAGGTTTCTCTTATTGAGAAATTACAATTTCTTGATTACGTACTTCCTAGTTTCCTTATATCATGTTGCACAACCAATTCTTACCTTCTATTAAATTATGTGAATAGCCGCTGTTTTCAGATACTACAATGTTTTACTTCAATATTTACATAGAAAAGTAAATTTGAGGCCCATTTAATTTTTGTCCTTTACAGATTTGTCTCAAAGACGAACTTTGCAGATAATATTTCTGCAATTTCTAATGTAATAATTTTTCAGACTTGTCTTGCTTTGCTAACGTTTTCTTGTTCTACACATCCAAATTTTTTCACTGCACATTCACAATCTTTTTGGTAGATCTTCTAACACCCTTATGCATTTCTACTTTTACGCATTTAACTTGCTTTATACATATAACTGTTAAATATAACTATCAAGTAATAATTCTGATTGTCTACAATTTTTTGCCTACCATGCACTATGGATTTCCATAGCTTTCCATTACATGTTACTTCTATTAACTCCAAGGTGTCATAACTTTGGAATCTAGCAGCTATGCCCATAAAATCCTTTATCAAATTCCATGAGAGCCACAAAACTCTAGCCCAATGTTCCGATTAAATAATTTATTGGAAATGGCACTAACTTTAAGTCTGTAGTTTCAATCTCAAACCCTTGCCATCTATATCGCAAGTAACGTACAAACATAAAGACTTATATAGCAGAACTACAGGGAGAATCCAGAAATTAAGGCCTGTTTGGTCATGCTTCTGTTCTTAGTTTTATTTACACTAAAATTTTGCGATTGAATGGGCCGGAGGATTGGAGATTGCTTGTAATCTATGCATCTAAGCTTTCGTTTGACAACAAAAAAACAAAACTTCACTTTTTTCCGCATTATTGTTTTATTTAATGATGCAGTTTTATATCTGGCTGGGCTGGACTGCAAACTAACCAACAACGACGAGAACATAAAAGCCCATATGCCGGCACATTCTATCACATAGAATTTAAAATAACAAAAAAAGAAGCATAATAAATAAAGGCCTAAATAAGTATTTAAGGCATCATTCATACACAATAATAACTTAGACCACACGAACTTTATATAGCAGAATTTGAATACAGAGGGAAAATAGCATATGCTACCAAATGAAGATCAATGAATTTCTCAAGTCCAGAGCTACTTTGTAGATACAATAATATCCTATAAGTTCGTAACATTTACGTAGATTTTCTGGACATTAAAAAAAAAAAAAGAAATCATTAAGCTGTTGCACGCATAAAATAAGTAGTATGTTTTTCTCTACCGAACATATTAGTCCTTGTTGCACATTTTTTACCTATGTGAATGTATCTATCATGAGGAAGTATACAAAATTCAAGAAATGAATGTCCCATTTTACTGGCTAATTAGGATAAAATAAAGCACACGTCAAACACTGCGATTGGACATAACTCTGCCCCTTTCTACCAGCACAGAAATATATTCTTTGTTTTCATGAATGTACAACTTGTAAAGATACATCACCTTTACCGTGTGGCCCTGGTTTGCTCGGATCAGGAGCTCCCCATCTTCCTCCAATAGACTAAAGCGTTGCTTATTATCCCTCTTCACTGTCTTTATTGTATCACAGAATAATAAAATATTCAGTTAGAATAATGTTTTGAACGAAGAAACACTTCCAAATACTTGGTAAACTTCTATTACAGTAGAATGAAGTACAAATATATAGACAAAATAATAATAATAATAATAATAATAATAAAAATAGCTGCATGTGTTCTCACCTCACGTAAGGTCATGAAAGATGGAATGTTGCAATATTAGTAATATTAGATCTCTTATTAATGAGATACAAAAGGTAATAAATTAGAGGAAAATATAAGGTCAGGGACCCAAAACGATAACTATATTTGAGTACCATTCTCACTACAGAAGATATCAAGTACTGCATAATTAAATCTACAAATGGAACAAATATAATACATATAGGGCCCTAATATCTGTAAGAAAATAAAAGTGCATAGTATTTATAAAACAAAAGGACTAGAGAGGTTTGAGAGGTACAAATTTTAGAAAATGAGAAAACAAGGATAAATACTCAAGCTAGTAGCGTATTGAAAAAAAAAAAAAAAAGAATATAAGTCAGAGAATCCATTGTGATATATTGTTGTTAAAACCAACAAAAGGTAAGAGAAAATTTTCAAAGATCAAATAAAAAATTCATAAAATGATCATAGAGTGCACCAAGGTGGAGATATGATAGAATTTAAGTAACTGTGTTAATAGTATACTTGCGTGTTAGACAAACCTAAAGCTAATAGAAGTTATCTCTTGGCATTATTGACAGCTTAATGCATTAACAGACTTTCTGCCTAGAGACCGCTTGACTACTTTCCAAACAATAGTGTCAACTCCATTTCCTTGTGCAGCAAGGATCTCAAAATTGTAATTCAACTTTATATCCGTCAATGTATCAAGCAAGAAATAACATGCTACACAAGAAAAGAACTTCAAACTTCCCATCATTTTGAGCCCAAACCCCAAAGGAACATGATCAAAAGGTTGAGCTTTGGAGGCAACAACGAGGCATCTATCAGCTAATGCATTCCACCTACATGTACAGGTCGTGTTCTTCCATCCTTGAAAACATTAATTACGGCTGATCACGCATTTGGATCCAATCTCAACTATACATGGTGCACAATATCATCTACTTGTTACAGTCGCTATGTCAACTGATATGTCAACTCAACAAATATAAAACAGAAAATGAGAGATGAGGGAAGAGGAGCAGCAGCAGACATACGCTAGACACTTAGAAAAAAGGAAGGTTCATGCTAGTGGCAAATGGTCATCTACCTCCATATAGATCTGTTATTTATCTCTTCTTTGTCTTTCTTACCATCTAACTCTACAGGCAATATCATCCATTCCTTAATGGTCTTTAAATACATGCAGAAAAAGTGCTCGAGTCAATTATGCCATAAGTCATTATTAATGTTGTTCCGCCAACAGGATGATTATTCAGTTCAAACTCTAGCCTCGTGCCTCACTATATTTTGGTATCCTAATCCAAGAGAAAACAATTGAGTACTAATGGATAAGGCAATCAGGATACATTTTATATGCAGCAAATACCAACTTTTGCATCATTTATATGTCCACATTCAGCAGAAAACTACAACATCATAAGAATTGACTTTCAAAAAAAAAATTTGAGGAAAAGGGGATGACATATAGACAGTGGCGTAGTCTATATGTTAGAGCCTTTATTTAATGCACTAAAGAAGATCTTATTTCGCCGAGAATTTACTCACATAAATATACAAATAAAATTAGGATAACAAGCTTTTAAATCTCCTACGAGAGTGTAGAGACTATGCAACTAATCCAAATATATCACATAAAAAATTAAGGTGAAAAATTACTAGGCCAATTTATGTGGCCTAAGGTTACTAAAGTATATGATTGTCTGCAACCGGATAGAGAAGGCCTCTTAGATCAGACCACCAAACTAGTATTCATACTCAAAAAATATAGTTAACCAAGGATTTACAAGAATCACAGAAAAGAGGCCTTGCGGAGCTCACCTCCCTGATCTCTTCAACTGTGTGGGATCTCAATGGAACTCTGGCATAAGTTGTCATGTTCAGTTTCAATAAATCATGAACTCGAACATAACCGTCACTTCTCATATCTAAGTTCAGCTCAGAGGCCATATGGCGCAAGATCCTCGTCCTAACACAATTCAAATCACAGATAGCAATAAATCAAAATCATTAATTTATGGTCGCCCACATACCATATTTGTAGAAGTTACTTAATGGAGAACAATTTCTCTTAGCTAAAAGCTGACAACAACTTATGATATCATCTGTCGCAAGTCAGAAACTAAGAAGAGATGAGGAGATTACAGAAGCCGGCCAAGAGCATCAATTCTCTCGCTTTCTGCATCACCGCCACTTCCTCTCCCACGATTCCTATCTTCCCTCATGTCAGACTCCCTTCCTCTTCCCTTCCCACTTCAAATAAAACAACGAGTGAAAGAACTGAATAAGAAATCATGGTAATTCAGATAACGCTACATTACCAATTTAATAGAAAACAACTCAGCATCGAGAGTAAAGCTAGAATACTCCTAGAAGTAAACAGGATCATTTATTTCCATGTTGTTACAAGCGGCAAGGCATCCTACTCAAAGGTCAACACCATTAAACATGATCTAGGCTATTCAAACTTACTAGGAGTCAAATTTTGTGATTTTTTGACAAAAATTTTCTAGTATTCAAGAGGTTCCAAAATTGACAATCTTTAACGGCTAACAAGAGGTAACAGGAGGTAACTCGATGATCGCTAGGAAAATGATGTCATAAGATCATTATATTTGGTTTATATGAAGTTCAGATAACTTTTAAAAAAAAGTGCTTAATAGAGCACGATCATCTATTCGGATGCCCCACCCACCGCAAGAAACGACGTGAAAGTGAACAGCATCCTTTACTTTTAGAAGTATACTAGCTTTAGTCTTTAGCTCCAGTACCATATTTCTCAAAAATGTGAAAAAACCGTTCGCCTCGAAAAACTTTTTGCAATATTTTTATATTCCACGAAAGGATCGATCAAATAGAATCAAATAGAAAACGCCTCTGAGTATATTATTCAATAAGCCTTATTCTTCATTGAGTATGAGAGATTACCTTCTTCGGGAGGAATAGGAAGCAGAAGAATAGGATCTAGAATAAAAAGAAGGAAGAAAGAAGAAGAAGAAGAAGAAGAAGAAGAAGGCTCCATGCGGAGGAGAAGAAAACGACAAGAATGTGGCAAAAGCAATCGAGATCGGAAAGACAGTACAGTAGTAACAGGGGAAGGGAATGGGCGGCAACGAAGGACACAGAGAGCGGCGGTCGTCCTCAATGCCCGCCCACATCTAGGGGTGGAGAAAATCAACACAAAAGGCACGTGTAATGAAATGGGCTCAACACCCATGGTCATGGCCGGATCGACTCCTGCCCACCTGACAAGCCTGCAAAGTTCAAGTTCAAGTTCAGTCTTAATGGTTCACTAGTGTAAGGACCCGCGCGATGTGGCAAGTAGGAATGCTTTAGTAAAAAATTACAAATCTAATGAACAAATAAAAATGTGAAGAAGAAACGAAAGAATATAACCACATTTGATTGGATTTAACAATATAAAAAACACAGTAAAGATTTTTAGAATAAAATTACAATTCAACAAAAAATAACATAAGAAAATTAAAAGAAAGAAAGAACTGTAGAAGTAGAAAGATGATTACATATATAGATATCCTGAAGAAATATTTAGAATATTCGCATATATCTCAAGATCAATAGGCGTGACTGCTGTTTATTATTTTAATTACAACTTAAAATATATGTTTTAATTTATTTATTTCTTTGCAGTGGACGATCAAATTTTGAGTTAAAAACACAATTTCAAAAACCAAGGCAAATATAATAGCAATATCCAAATAATAGAATAAAAATAGTAGCATTGATAATAGCACTGGACCATGTCTCAGTTAAATTACTAACAAAATGCTAAATTGAAACCACCAAGCTTCTGAAAAAAAATGGAAATCAAAATGATTTATCAATATGCCACACCTACTGTGTATGGAGCATCAGCCTAGTTTAAAACTTTTTTCATAGCAGCCCATAAATTAGTATCAATTATTTTGACAGGGAGGGTTGCTTCGGGATAACAATTATCAGAAGAGGTTTTGTTTTGATTGGTTATTGAGATGTGAAATTAACATAAAATCACATAATATGGGCTTAGAGAAGTCATCGAGGTCCCAAAGATAGGAATTATTAGGGTATAACATCAGTTCATGCAAGTGCAAATATTTTGCAAGATCTGACTGAAAATTCCTGTCCCTTAAAGAAGCTAAGGCCATATAACATAGGTCCTCATAAGAGTACACAAAAGACCATAAAAAATCCATGCCTAACCTTCACATAGAGGATTATTATGCTAACAATTTTTTTAAGAGCATTAACCACCAAAACAGGTTGATTGACTAGAATTCACACAACATGCAATGATTTACAACCACATATCTGATTCGTTCAAAGTGTCTTCCTTTATTTTCACAAAAAAGAGCAGATTAGGCTCCATAGAAGAACTGCTAGTTAACCAGAAAGTTCCCTGCTCTATCTTTCACATCTCAGTAAAATTAGAGTAGGAAAGCAGCAGCCTCAGTTAGGGACCAAGTACCAGCTAATCTCTAATAGAGGTATAATATGCAAAAACTGTGTAGTAACATGAAATAACAAGTCAAGCTGCGGATAAAGCAGGCATATTATTTCTAACATGGAATAATAACTTTAGGCTTAGTTACACATTATGACATTGAACTTGAGTCGTATATTCACGGTCTACAATGTGCTTCTCCTTTTGCCAAACTCTCTATTGAACTTCAGATTCTATAGCAATCCCTACACTTTGTCGACAGGGGTAGCTTATGTCAAGTTCAATTAACATTACTTTGAAATTCTCTCTAACTAGCTTAAATAACTACATTGTCTATTTTTAGCCTTTGTTCGATGGAGGATATGATAAAGACCTTGATTTGAATCGAAAAACTTTAGGAACAAAGGCAGATATGGATTAGCTATACTCGTTCAAGCTGCTGTTTTTCTCCATTTTTTCCCCATTCAAAGAAACACTAAAGTACCGTTTTCGTGTGAAACCATGTATTTTGCGAGTGAGATTATAACTTAAGGAAATGCTAATTTTGCTTACAATTCCACCAGCAATTAATGGGGTGTAGTGAATGTCGCAGAACCTGAATCCAACAAAGATTGAAGAGTTCCACCAAAAAATAAAAAAGGTTGTAAAAAAGGTTGTAATTAAGAGGAAACTATGGTCCTAGTACTTGTTGTAATGAAAAATTTTCACCAACACTCAACATCACCATACAATATCTACTGATTCCTACATCGGATTTAGGGTTTAGGGTTTAGGGTTTAGAAGGGCGAGAAAGAGTCGAACCAACCTCGGAAGCCCATCCAACTCCAAACCCACAGCCAATCCCAAAACCTGCGAGAATCGAGCGAAAGCAGAGAAATCGAAAGGCGTATAGTGAGAACAACTAAACTAAATGATGGGGACAACAAATCCGAAGAGGGGTAAAAAAATTGGCGTACCGAATCCAACGCCAACGCCATTGAAGCTCGTGAGCACCATTGATTAATGGCGAAGTTGCGAGAAACGGATAGGGTTTCGTGCGTTAAGATTTCGAGGACGATGAAGAAGAGGGGATGACAACGAAGGACATGGGCCTACATACAGCCCATTGGGCTTAAAAGGCTAAAAACTCCGTACCCTGCCATTAGAAACCACATTATTACCAATTTTTTTTTTTTTTTTTTTTTTTTTTTTTTGAAGGGAAACATTATTACCAAATTAAAGGGACGAAACTGATGTTAGCTTTCTAAACTGTTGGCTTTTTTTGCATAAAAATTTCAATAGTTTTGCAATTTTATAAATGTGAGTCACTTTTTAGAACTTTACCGATTTTGTTCAATTTTTAAAAATCTGATCAAACTATTTTTATTCTTTTCTATCTTTTCTCTTTATTTTTTTTTCTTTTTTTCTCCTTCACCCTCCACCAACATTATCATGTAGCGCGCACATACTTACTTTGCCCACATCTCTTCCATAGTCGACCAGTCCAAACGATCGTCCTCCCCCCGCGGCGTCCACACCGACCCCCTCACTCTCGACCCCGCCCTCAAATCCCACTTCGACATTAGCTTCTCCGCCTTCAACAAGAATTGTAATTTCTATCGTCGGACGTCATGCATGCTCTTGAAAAAGACGAATCTGTCAACCTAATTGTTTTATTACTTTAAACGTTGAATGTGTTGCTTATCTTTACATATTTAATTGGTATATTTGATATAATTCTCACAATTATAAATTTATTATCGTAAGTAATCGGCTTAAATTTTAAAGTTAAAATTTTGTTGACTAATTCAAATCAAATAATAGAATTGAAAAGTTAGATAGTAAAATTAAAAATTTGAAAGATTGAATAGTCGATTTAAAATAATTCACATGTTAAGTAAGTTTCATACATTTATACTAAATAATATTTATAACTTTAATAATATGTCCCGAATTGAAAAAAAAATAATAATAATAATAAGTGGGGAGCTTCTCAATAATACTCTGCTGGAGCGCCGTAATTCATCGTTATGTGTCATTTTTATGACCATTCAAAAATTATAATCCTCAATTCAAATTTTTTCTAAACAATTTGGTATTAAAAAATATCCAGCAAATTATTGGATCGAGACAAAATTAATATATAATAGTAAAAATTAAAACTCTCAATGAGGAGTTGTTGGAGTCCACCACTAAAATTTTATTCTAAACTAGTTTAGGACTGTGCTTCGCGGTAGCTAATTTATACTTATATTAATTAATTTGATATAAAATATTTCGAAAAGTTCGACTAATATTTTATAATAGAAAAATAAATTAGATTTTACATGCCAAATATAAATTTATAAATATTTTCAAAAATTTGTCGCATAAATATAATCCTTCACCACTCCTCTTTGCTTGATCCATCTGGTTCTTGAAGGCTTTAAATAAAATTCAATAATTAAGAACATTCTTTCTAATATATGGGTAGGAATTTGTAATAACTAGTAAAAAATTAATTTATAATAAATATTATCTAAGACGTTGTCTTTTATTACGGAGGACTTCAGTAAAATTATCAATAGATTGTGTAGACATGTTGAAAGATTATTTAACAAATTTAAAGACAAAAATATACATGTATTTATTAATACTTTGAAAAAAAAATCATATATAAATATGGAATAACCCGAAAAAATCAGTGTATACGGAGATGTTAGGATTTCATATATGTGGACTAATTAATTATATTTAAATTTAGATTTACTCTAGATAAGGGTCAATCCTAAAAAATATAAAATTACTTGATATGTAGAATTAATGGTATATCTTATTTCTTTCCCATCCATTTAAATTAAATAGAATTCTAATCAAACTTTGATGGAAAGTTGATCTGGAATCTATATAAAGGGGTACTGGTCCTGCCATCTACTTACGTACATTCTGGTAAAATTATTCATTAAATTCCACTTACTTCTGTTAAAATTATTCATTAAATTCCACTTACTTCAATCAAGAATTTCTTCTCTATGCCTTTATAAAAAGAATGATTCCAGATAATAGTATTCTAGTTGGTAATTATTATAAATTTCATCCATTGGTATAACCTAGAATAAATTTACAATATATCTGGATTGAATTATGATGAAATTTAGAATAAATCTTCTCTATGCCGACGTTATTAGCCTTATTTGAATAAAAGTTAATTTTTTTTACAATTGATTATGAGATAACATGCTGTTATAAGTGGTCATGAGTTGCAGTCATGATTTATTTGGTATTATGAATGACTTTATTCAAATTCCAACCTATTGGAATGAGATTATCTATTCAACTTTGCAAATATTAATATTATATACATTATATCAGTTATTAATTCATTATGATGAAATTTAGAATAATAAAACTATGAGAAATATCCTCATTAATGTGCGGTTGAACGATATTGTGGGATTAGCCTTGTAGAAATGAATAAATAAAGTTAATATTGTATATTCAATTGACTTGGCATCTATACGTCAAAGTAACATGCTGTTATAAGCGGCTGGGACTCATGAGTTGCACCGAGTCATGATATTATTTGGTTTATTATGAATGATGTGTTGCTTAATTCAGACAAAAGTTCAACCTATTAAGAATGAACCCATTATCTTTTTTTATTGGATTACTAAGAATTTAAGTGTCCGATTTTTACATAAGTATCTGTCTTTTGCGATTTAAGAAATATAGAAATGAAATAATTATATTGCATAGTTTATAATTAATATATTTACATATATATTAAGAATTTTAAATAGAAATAGATTTTACAATCAATTTTAAATTTAAATTTTTTAGTAAGTATGTAATATTAAAAAAATAAGCTACATGCAGGACAACTGGTAATTCTTCATTTGTTTTCTCAGTAATTCTTCATTTCCTTTCTTTATTAGATTGGCCTGCTTCATCAAACCTACAATCAATGTAAATAATTTGATATCATAAATAAATTATAATTATCTATATAATAGTAAATGATTAAGTAGCAAAACTAATTTAAATTAGATATCTTACGTAAGTCGAAGTTTCTTCGGATGTTGTATTTCAGATAAGTTATCCTGAGCTGCTCATACAAATATTTTTCAAAGTTAAAAAAAAAAGGACAAAAGACATATTTCTATAAATTTATTCAAAATATTTTTTAATATATAAAATGATAGTGAGAATATCTGGAAGAAATTTTCATATTTGGTGATATTTTTTGTAAATAAATATTTGTTGATTTGTTTGTTAGTAATAGGGGACTACAGTTCTTCTTCACATTTGATAAACAAATTTTGTACCACTACAATGGTATAATATAATTAAAGAATTCGTATTTATAGAAATCTAATAAACAGAGAAAGAGATCTTTAAAAATCTAATAAAATTGAGGAATCTGTGAAAAATATTTCGGAACTCAACAATTTCGAAACATCATATTAATCAAATCAAATATCTTTATTTCTAAATCTGCATTTATGAATTTTGGAAATAAGAAAAGAGAGACCAATGATAGCAAATCTTGGGTAAATCAAAGAGAAAATTAGGAAAAAAATAGAATATTTATGATAGCAAATCATGACAAAATCTGATATATAATATATTTATTTCTAAATCTGCATTTATGAATTTTGGAAATCTGCATTTATGATAGTAAATCTCGACAAAATCTCTAGGCATTCATTATTTTTTAGAATAGCACATCAATCAAATCAAATCAACTATTTAAATACTACTTTTCTATAATAATCTCTTTATTCCTAAATCTGAAGTAATATTTAATAATTTTTTTAGGACACACTTTTTAGGAACAGAAAAAGAGAGTGATTATGATAGGAAATCTGCAAGAATCTGACAAAGCTGACAGAATATGTACAAAATATTTTGGAAATCAATATTTTCGAAACATTACATCAATTAAATCAAATAAGATATTGAAATATTACTCTTACAAAATCTGATATATAATATTTTTATTTCTAAATCTTTATTTATAAAAATCTTAAAAACAAAAAAAGAGAGTAGCTATGATAGCAAATCTGTCATATAATTAACTATTTAAATACTACTTTTCTATAATAATCTTTTTAGTCCTAAATCTGAAGTGATATATAATATTTTTTTTAGGACACACTTTTTAGGGACAGAAAAAGAGAGTGATTAGGATAGGAAATCTGCAAGAATCTGACAAAACTGACAGAATCTGTACAAAATATTTTGAGAATCAATATTTTCAAAACATCACATCAATCAAATCAAATAAGATATTGAAATATTACTCTTACAAAATCTGATATATAATATCTTTATTTCTAAATCTTTATTTGTAAAAATCTTATAAACAAAAAAAAGATAATAGTTATGATAGCAAATCTGATATAAAATTCTAACTAATCTTTAAGATTTAGAAATAAGAATAGCTATGATAGCAAATCAACTAATCTTCTATATCTGGACTCAATATTTTCGGAACAGATTTAGTTGAGTAGCTAAAATTTGTCATATAAGATATAAGATTCTAACTAATCTTTAAGATTTAGAAATAAGAAAACCTATAAAACTGAGGAATCTGTGAAAAATATTTCAGGTCTCAACAATTTCGAAACATCACATCAATCAAATCAATATCTTTATTTCTAAATCTGCATTTATGAATCTTGGAAATAGGAAAAGAGAGACCAATGATAAAAAATCTTTGGTAAATCTAGGAGAAAATTAGGAAAAAAGATAGAGTATTTATGATAGAGTATATATCCTAATATCACATCACTTTCTCATGATAGTAGGAATAGGTATGATAGCAAATCTCCTAATATCACATCATTTATAATAACAATGATAGTAAATCTCCTAACATCACATCACTTTCTCATGATAGTAGGAATAGGTATGATAGCAAATTTTCAAATATCACATCATTTAATAACAATGATGGCAAATCTCCTAACTTATGATAGTAGGATTAGGTATCATAGCAAATCTCCTAATATCACATCATTTAATAACAATGATAGCAAATCTTCTAATATCACATCACTTTCTCATGATAGTAGGAATAGTATGATAACAAATCTCCTAATATCACATCATTTATAATAACAATGATAGCAAATCTCATAATATGACATCACTTTCTCCTGATAATAGGAATAGGTATGATAGCAAATCTCCTAATATCACATCATTAATAATAATGATAGCAAATCTTCCAAGATCACACATCATTTATAATAATAATGATAACAAATCTCCTAATATCACATCATTTAATAACAATGATAGCAAATCTCTAAATATCACATCACTTTATAGTATATATATGGGAAATAGTGAACATCACATCAAGTATATATTTTATAAAATAAACACATAAACAAAATAAATTATTAATTAAAATATTAAAAAATATTTTTCAAAATATATAGATAAAATAAAATCTAAACAATAATAATAAATTTTTTTGTTCTCTCTAAATAATAAAAGTACAATAGCATTTATATCAAAAAAAAAAAAATACCATCCTAAAAAAATTATAAAAATACAATAACATTATATTTAAAAATTATAGAGGAATTATATATATATATATATATATATATATATATATATATATATATATATATATATATATATATATATATATATTTAGAAGGTCTGCAAATTTTAAGTTGCAGCAATCACCAGCAGGGAGTTCCAACAAATGTATTTCGGGAACGCTGCCTATCACCAGTATCAAACATGCAAGCTGAGACTCCAAAGTCTGCTAGTTTAACAGCTCCATTGCCATCAATCAGTATATTCTTGTTGAATTTCTAGTTTATTCTTTCATGACCAAAATCATATAAAAATAAAAAGGACTAATAATTCAAGAGGCACAATAAAAAAAACAAGAGAAAAAAAGTTTTTAATCTCTTCTCCAACTAAGAAACCAACGATCTCAAAGATTGTGATAAAAAAACTTGAACAAAAATGTGAATCAATTGAGGAGAAGAGAAACGCAATTTCGCAAAAAAATACATTTTTTCTTCACATATATTCGGAAAAAACTACCAAATATCTAATTTTGAATCGATAATAATAATAAAAAGAAATGGGTTTTTTTTTTAAAAAAATTTAATGCTTATATGAAATCAATTCAAAAGAAGAGAAACCCAATTCAAATCTCTCCATCAATTTCGCAAAAAAAAAAAAACAGATATGAAAATATTACTCTTACAATATTATATATATATATATATATATATATATATATATATATATATATATATATATATATATATATATATATATATATATATATATAATAATCCACTTTTGCTATATATTCTATATGAATAAATAAGAGTAACTTCAAATTTAGAAGGTCCAAGTATAAAATTCTAATCAATCTTAATCAGTTGATATTCTGCAATTATTGTTGAATTTCTAGTTTATTTTTTCATGACCAAAATCATATGAAAATAAAAAGGACTAATAATTCAAGAGGCACAGTAAAAAAAAAATAGAGAAAAAGAAAAAAAAAACTTTAATCTCTTCTCCAACTAAGAAACCAACAATCTCAAAGATTGTAATAAAAAAATTTGAACAAAAATGTGAAATCAATTGAGGAGAAGAGAAACGCAATTTCGCAAAAAATTTCATTTTTTCTTCGCATATATTCGAATCAAATACCTAATTTTGAATCGATAATAGGAAAATTTCTGTTGCTGATGATTTGGCTCCGCCGAGAAGCTTTCCTATCGAGGAAAAAGAAGCCTTCTTCGTGTTCCAGTTTCTCTGATCCATCGTCGTTGGTTGGGATTAGTGACGGCCTTACAGATGAATTCATTGGTTTTTGATATGGAGGCATGCTTTCTTGAATCAGAGTTTGAGGTCCCTGCAAGGAAGTTCTGAGTAAGTAAAGTATACATTTGAAAATAAAGGAAAAATGTCTCAACTTACTAAATTTCATCTTACTAACCACCAAAAGAGTATCAATGCCTTGAATAAAATCAAGTGATACCATCCAAAATGAAAAGTGTAGCATCGAGCATGAAATATGACAAAAACATAACGTTGCAAATACATCCATAGAAACCTATAGCTTTTGTTTTAGATAGGCCATATTCGCAAACTTCTACTCGTGTCTACTAATCGTTAACTTAAAAAAAGGGAATAGAATAATTAATACTTACATCTTCGGATGACACAATCCCTCCAACTCAGCGCTGAAGCAAAGCAAGCATGTAACCAAAGAAAGCAGCAGCGATAAGCACTGCAACTCCTGCACGACACTTCAAAATTAAATTTAGCAGGTATAAGTCTCCATTACAGGGGGAGAACCAAATCAAAACATGAAATGAAGCAAAAGCAACATCACACAAAATTGCGAATTTAGAACAATGGGAGCTTAAAAATAACAAATTCAACCAAATGAGTCACTTGATTGATAATTTACCAAACAAAACACCCAATCTCACATACAACACATCCAAGCACCAAACAGGAACCGAATCAAAACACAAAGCAAAACCCACATCGCAAAACAGTAAATTTAGGGCAATGGGAGCTTAAAAATGACAATTTCAACCAAATGAGTCACTTGCGATGATAATTTATCAAAAAAACAAACACTCTTCACACAATCAAACACAAAGCGAAGCAAAAACCAATCACAAGATTGCGAAATTTAGGGCAATTGGGGAGCGAGGAAGCGATAAGGGACCGACTTTCGGGGCCGCCGAGCTGGCCGACGGCGTCAACGAAGCGCTCGTGGAGGTCGGCTGTCCACCGGAGCCGCGGCTTCGGGTCGGCGGTGAGCACCAGGCTAGGCCCACCGTGCGGCGGCGCCGCCCCCGCCGCCGCCGCCGCATCCTCGCCGGAGGAGGATCAACCCGGAAAACATCTCCCCACCCCCCACCCCACCTCAAATGAAGTGACCCATTCAAAAGAAGAGGAATGCAGGGGTAGTGTTGGGGAAGAGAGAGAGAGAGATGGGAGGCGATTTGACGTGTGGAGAAAAGAGATGTGGGGGGCAGTCTCGGGAAGGGAGAGAAAGAGGGAGGCGGTTCGGTGGTTGGTTCGGTGGAGAAAAAAGAGATACGGGGATAGATTCGGAAAGAGAGAGAAAGAGGGAAAAGAGGTTTGGAGGTAGCCTCGGGAAGAGAGATAAAAAGGGAGGCGGTTCGGTGGTAGGGTCGGAGCGAACGAACCGCGGTAGAATGCCACGTCAAACAACGAACCGTGAGAGAACACCACGTATGCACGAAGTAACCGGCAAATAGATATTGTATAGATTACTTGTTTAAACTTATTAATTCATCTAAATTTGATCCATAAAGAGCCTTTATAACTAATAAAACTGTAGTAACCGTGATTTTAAAATATGAAATTAAGTTTAAATAATTGCCTGGGTTTTTAAATAGTAAAATTGAACTATTAGTGGTGCAATAGCGGCCCTAAAATATCGATTTTTGATCGGGGCCTGATCTCGAAAATCCGAGATCACCATTGCAACCGTCTCGTCGAAACATGAAAGATTCATATATATATGTCTTCAATCCGACGGTCGGATCTTCCGCAAAACAGCGAAGAAAAAGCGGGTCCCACAACTTAAGTTGTGAATAGTAACCTCCTGTTTTAAATCCCCCGTCGACCGACGTCGACGTCGACCGTTTCGCTGTCTAGACCCTGAACATAAGGGTGTGAGTAGTCCATCTTAGCTATTTTCGACGTTCTGAGCGCAATGGCGCTGACGAAATTTTCGTTTGGCGAGCCTAAAGCCTCGTAAAGCGTGCCGAACTGTATAATTTATAGTATAAGATGGAAATTAAAATTTATGGAGTTGAATTTTAGTGAACCAAAATCGCTACCTGATAGGTTTCGTCGAGCCGGACGTCGTGGTGGTGTCCGTTTTTCAGTTTGACAACCTGGTTGTCTCGAAATGCGTGAAAAACACTGAAAAAATGGGTTTTTTTGAGAAAAGCCCTATATTTTATGTGTCTTTTTGTACCAAACTTATAGAGGAGGGTCTTAGTTGCAAATGGTTTCTACAGTGAGGGACCTAGCTGTAAATAATGTTGGTGGAGGGGTCTCTTGGCATTTATGCAATGTGCATATTAGCAATTTTAGGGTTGCTTGTGAGAACCTAGCCTCAGCCCATCTAGTAACCGCAGCCACCCACGACTCCTTCTCTTCCTCTGACATCTTTTCCAAACTACTGCGCCGCCGGCCGCCCCTTCCCGTCGCCGGAAAAAACAACCTTGCTCCTTGATTCCGAGGTTGTAAGAGGAGAAGAGCATCAAAACCTTTTAACTCGAGCCTAGACCTCTCTGAGGGTGTGATCTTCATCCAGAAGACAAGCGGAGGTGGGCTGGTGCACTGCCGTGGCCGCGCGTTGCCGCTGCCACCACCTTCTTCTTCCTCATTGCCGGCCAAGGTGAGTCCAAGTTTTTCGTTAGTTATTTTATTACCTAGACACTTGGAGTATGTTTCTTACCTCCTAGAGATCATCCCAGCCGAACCCCGAAGTCGGGGATTGCCCCCGGTCGCCGGCGGGGAAATTGCACCCGCCGGAAACCGAGAAAGCTCCGCCACGGTCGTTCTCTTCAACCAATGGACCAAAACGGGTAAAAATTTGTATACAAGGACTGTAGGACCTAAGGATTATTTCTGCAAAGTTTGGAAAAATATGGTGGAGTTTTTAGGGAGAAAATCAAAACCCTAGTTTTTCCAGTTTTGAAGCTTCGGCCGAGCTTCTTGCTCCGGCGCCGGCGAGCCTCCCTAGCGTCGCCCACCTACCCAGAACTCTTCCTGGGTGTGAGAGGAGTCCACCCATGTATTTGCATGGCACCCATGCGGAAAGAATGGAGCGCAGCCAAGATGGGTTCGAAATGGGATTAAATCGCGGCCGCCGGCGCTCCGGCCATCTCCGGCCGGGGAGGGTTGGTCGGGAAGCTTCCTACGACTCTCCTGAGCATCCCATCTAAGTTGGAAGTCTCCAAAATGCCCCGTTAAAAATCCGCCATTAACGGTGAAGAAGCTCCAAACCGGGGTTGCGCCGCCGCCGCCGCCGCCGTGCCCTGTCGCCGGGCACGGGTTCAGGTAGGTTTATGTTGAGTTTTTGGGAGTATTTGTGCAAGTGTTAGAGTTCCATAAGCCCTGGTTAAGTGGGCACGAATTTTGAAGCTTTAGCTTCATCATCTTCTTCTTTGCCCGCGGCCAACTTGTGGAGCATAGATGCCCCAGCCTTGCTGGAGTGTTCCTGCAATTCAGAGAAGTTTTTCTTCCAAGTTGGAAGAGCTTTGGTGTAGTGATTGTTGAGGACAAGCCCGGGCATGGTTGTTGTATATGTTTTGTAAAGGTTGCACTCCAAGTGTTTGATGAAATTTCTAAGAGAAGAGAAGTTTGAAATTTGGATTTGATTACAAAATGAAAGTTGCTCCAAATAGTCCCCTGAGCTTGATGCTCACTTCAGATCAAACAGGATATGTGTGGAATTGTGTTGGAGCATTGTGTAACGATGTGAGCCTTTATGTCAAGAAATTGTTGACCCGGAGTTGTCCCGGGTTCCGCGCTGCTCCCAAATTGTGAGCACGGTATCCAGCATGTCGAGGGCCACCTGCTGGTGGTGTCGGTTCATTAAAATAGCATTCCGAAATTAAATACAAGCGAAAATAGCATGAAATTGCATGCTTTTATGCAATTTGGTAAAATCCCAGGGGCCTAAATGCAATTGTGACCATACTAGTTGCTTTATACAGTGTACACGTGATCTCTAAACCTTTTATTGGAAGTCCGATGCTTTTCGTTGAGCGGGAATTGGATCCCGAACCGTAAATCAGCAAAATCGCCGGTTTAACGGCGATTCGGCGTTAATCAGGCAATTCGAGAAATTTCGGTGATAAATTTGTGATGCCAGGTATTTGTGGCTGTTCCCGGTGCTGTTCTAAAGAGCCCGGTTATTTTAGTTTCTCGTTTGCAACTTCCGGAGCCAAAATGGGCTTCCCGGAAGTGTTTCAGTGGTTATGGCTTTGCCGGTGCGCAGGATTACCCAGAGTCTAGTGTTAGAGCTTAAATGTCTTAAGTTAGACATTCTTGGGCAGCACATGAAGTTTCACGAGTTTTGGATATTGTCCAATACGGATTGGGTCATAGTGGATCTATCGGCGGATTTCCGAAAATTTCGGAAAATTCCGGGATTTCAGCGGAGTTCCCTATTTAGCTTGTCTGCACACAGTGTGTCAGTGGGTTGGGTATGTGTGAGAGTCTATTTTCTGACCTGTGTTTATGTTCTAGGTCCCAGCAGTCAGCCGCCATCTTGCGAGCCATCCAGTAGCCACCGTGATTATTGAGGTGGGTTTATCTTCGGTCCGAGCTTTATCAGGTTGGCCCTATGGGGTGTCGTGGTAGGTTGGACCCCTGTTTTTGATATAACCCTGAACCTGTGCTTGAGCCTTTCTATTTGTTTCATTTCAGCATTCAGTTATTACAGCTATGTTGCCTTGATATTTCAGTTGAGCCCTTTATATGCTTTCATTCTCAGCATTTATTATGTATAGGGTTATACAGCTTGACATTTACCATGTTTGTTTGGTTATCAGCCTAGTTATGTCAGCATTTCCTGTTCTATGATGCATGATAGAATAGGAGTACAGTTCTGCTATTTAGTTTCAGTTTACAGCTCAGATATTCAGCTCCTGTTATTCAGATTCAGTATATAGCATCTGTGATTGTTATTGCCTTCAGCATCCCGATAGGGATTTTTCGGCTTATTGCCGTTTGTGTGGTCTTTAGATCACGAGCTTGAGCATCAGTATTATGATCGCCACAGAGCCAGCTGTTCTTTCACGTACACTAGCGGACCGATCCCCCGCAGTGGTGTACTTTACCGGTAAAGTGGTCAGCAGTGGCGACCCATGAGCCCAGTGGGTTATAACAGCAGATTGGTGTACAGGTGGTATTTAGCCTGAGGTCCCAGTGACCAATAGTGGCATTGATTGGGTATTATTTTTATGCAGCATTTCCAGTTTGCATCTTTGCTTATTATATCCTGCTTGACAGTTTTATTGATTATAGCATGATTAGCTTCTTGTTTGAGTACCCCTGTTTCCATTCCAGCATGCTTAGATTTATGTCTACATCCTGTTATTCAGCTTACAGTTCTATTCAATTGTTACTATCTGCTTATCATTGTATCCGGTAGGTACGACTTGCTATTTCTCGGCCCGTCGTGCCCACTGGGATACATGTAGAGTGTATCTCACACCCCCTGGGTGCCTGTTTTTCAGGTCAGTCGGGTGCTGAGAGTTTGGGACGATCCAGTGAGCTATCACGATAGACTTGTTCCCTACTATTGGCCGCAGAGGCCCAGTGCTAGTATTTTTGTTTCAGTATTATGATGATAGCTTTCTGTATAGTTTTTATTAGTTGGAGTATTTATGGAGTTTGTTATGTCATGTGGATGTATTAGCTGTAGAGTTTATATTTTGGTTTAGTTGTTAATTATACTGCTCTCTGATTGTATCACTGTATCTGCCTAGCCGAGCATGTATAGGGGAGACTCTGTCCGTGTGGATAGAGGATTTCCTATGCATGTGGCGGTCTGTTCACGTCCTGAGTTTAAAGTTCGAACTCTGATTAAAAAAAAAAAAAAAAAAATTTACCGCTGTTTTGAAACTCGGGGCGTGACAAAAACTATGTGAACATAGAGAATCCGTTCCCATAAGGGTTTAATTTTGCATATAATATTAATTTATTATATATTTATTTACCTGATATTTTGTGGTCAAATAAGAATATACATAAAGTTTGTATTATGGTTGCAATATTCAATATTATATTTTAAATTATTGCATCTATTATACTCATGTATATCATAAAGTATTATTTTGTTCAGACATAATATGAAAATTAAATAATCATAATTAGATTATTTAAGTCTAGACGCTAAGTTAAATTAATTTATTATTTCGATTGGTTATGTGCAAGTCAAAGCGGTCATAACTAAAGAATAATAACTTAATTTACTTTAAAGTAGCGTTCTTTTGAAAAAATTTCATGTTATTTATACGACACTAAGTAAGATTATTAATTGTTTCAACTGTTCGGGTGCAAGCCAAAGCGGCCTCGTTCAGAAGAAATAGTAAATTAATCGCTTTAAAGAAGTGCATGTAGAAATTGCACCCTATTATTTTTGTTTACTCTGATTCTAGATATAAAGGTATATGGGTGGTCTAGGATGGTAATCTTCTTGTAACTCGTTTGGAGAAATTTATCTGGCCAAAGCTTACAATTTCTTCATATGAGAAACTTGAAATTATCACGATCTACAGAAAGTCTAAATTAATTTTTGATAAAGAAATTGCATATTTATACTCGTAACTATGCTCCCAAATGAGGGGTTATGATATCATATAAAGTATATGCATAAAAAAAGAAAAATAAATATTTATACTCATAATTCTGCTCCCAAAGGAGGTGTTGTGATGTCATATAAAGTGTATTTTTCTAATTTTGGTATGGAATATTATGATGTGATAATTTTATTAATAAAACATGCATTTTATTTTTCATGTATGACTTCATCCTTTGTTCCTATTAGTGATTCTGTTTCTATGCTTAATGGTTTTAATTACTCGGAGTAGAAAGAACAGATTATACTTACATTAGGGTGTATGGATCTCGATTTGGCTCTAAAAGAGGAAAAACCTCTTCCTCTCACAGATCAAAGTATGCCAATCCAAACAGCATCTTTGGAAAAGTGGGAGCGCTCTGATCGACTTAGTTTGAAGCTAATGAAGGCGTGTGTCGTTAAAAATATTCGGAACTCAATTCGTGAATGTAAGACAGCCTGCGATTTCTTGAATGTTGTGGAGCAACAGTTTGTAAGCTCCAGTAAAACTTTGGCGAGTACCCTAATGAATAAACTTGTCTTCCATGAAGTATTCTAGAAAAGGCTCGATTCGCGAGCACATTATGGAAATGCGAGATATTGCAGCGCAGCTCACTGCACTTGAAGTAATCATCTCTGATTCATTCTTAGTGCACTTTATTTTGAACTCCTTATCATCTGAATATGGACCATTTTAGATCTCTTATAACACACATAAAGATAAATGGTCAAATAATGAATTGTTTACTATGTGTGTGCAAGAGGAAGGCAGATTGATGCAAGAGAAACAAAATATAGTTGACTTTGTTTCTCACAAGGGACAAATAAAGCGCGCTAAGAATAGTAAAGGCAAGAATGGCTCAATAAAGAAGAACATGGAAGTCTTGTCTGGTTCACAAGGCCAATCAAGTAATTGGACTCCCAAGTGATTCTTTTGCAAGAAAAAAGGTCATATGAAGAAAGACTGCCAAACGTATCAGAAATGGCTCCAGAAGAAGAGTAAGTTTCTGGTTTTGATGCATGAGTTGCATTTAGTTTCTGTTCCATCTAATACTTGGTGGATTGACTCTGGTGCCACATGCCATGTGGCGAATTTCGTGCAGAAATTTTTAAACCGCAGGAAACCCAATAAAGATGAAGCCACTATCTATACTGCGGAAGGAAATCCAACTAAAGTTAAATTTGTAGGAACATTTAGTTTATTTCTTTCTAGTGGACATGTTTTGGATTTAAGTGAAGCATTTTATGTTCCAAATTTTTCTAAGAATTTAATTTTTATTTAGAAACTTGTTGGTTTGGGATATAGTTTCAATTTTGATAATAAAGTTTTTCGTTATCCTACAAATCTGATATAGTTGACTCTGGTGTTTTGGAAAATAATCTATATAAAGTATCTTTAGATCATTCATATAGTGAAATCCTTCTTACCATGCATGAAAATATAGGATCAAAATGTGGTATTAACAATGAAAAGTCATCCATGTTATGGCATAGGAGGTTGGGGCACATATCGAAACAGAGAATTCAAAGGTTAATTAGAGAAGGAATTTTGGATGATCTTGACTTCTCTGATTTTTGAACGTGTGTGGACTGCATAAAGGAAAAGCAGACCAAAACCTCCTTCAAAGGTGCCAGAAGGTGTAATGGAACATTAGAGCTAATTTATACGAATATATGTGGACCTCTTCCACCTTCGTTTACTGGCCATAAATATTTTATCATATTTACTGATGACTATTCTCGATATGGCTATCTTTACTTGCTTAAAGAGAAATCCGAAGCATTAGATGCCTTTAAGGCATATAAGACTGAAGTAGAGAATCAATTCGAGAGAAAGATAAAAGTGGTCAGATCAGATAGGGGTGGTGAAGTTCCTGGGCCTTTCGCTAAGTTTCTAGAGCAGTGCGGGATTGTTCCACAGTACACCATGCCAGGCACAGCTGATCAGAATGGTGTTGCTGAAAGGAAGAATCGCACATTAATTGATATGCTCAGGAGTATAATCAGTAATTCTACCCTTCCGATGTCATTGTAGGGTGAGGCGCTCAAAACTGCCCTATATATTCTTAATCGGGTCCCTACTAAGGCTGTCACTAAGACTCCTTTTGAGCTTTGGATAGGTAGGAAACCCAGTTTAAGACATTTTCATACATGGGGTTGTCAAGCTGAGGGCAAATTGTATGACCCACAAATAAAGAAATTAGACCCTCGAACCATTTCAGGATATTTTATTGGTTATTCAGAAAGGTCCAAAGGGTATAAGTTTTACTGTCCATTACTTCCTATAAAGATTGTAGAAACTAAAACGATACGGTTTATTGAGGATGAAACAGTCAGTGGGAGCTCTAAACCTCGATTCGTTGAATTTGATAAAATTCAAAAGCATTTAGATTCTGTATAGAATATACCCATTATTGTTCTTAATAATTTGATGGTTCTAGTTCCAGTAGAACAACAAGTTATTTTGGAACCACAAAGTGAAGGTGAACCTATCATTGATAATCCACATCAGGATCTACAAGTGGATGATCAGATAAATTTAAGAAGATCATCAAGAGAAAGAAGATTGGCTATGTCTAGCGATTATATTGTCTATCTTTATGAGAATGGTCAGAACTTAAATGATCCTCTTAATTTCTCCGAAGCCATAAATAGCAGTAATGCAACGGAATGGTACAATGCCATGAAAGATGAGATTGAATCCATGAACCACAATAAGGTATGAGATCTTGCTGAGTTACCTATAGGAGTTAAACCTGTAGGATGTAAGTGGGTTTATAAAACCAAATGGGGCTCCAAAGATAACATAGAGAGATACAAGGTTCGTCTTGTGGCAAAAGGGTTTACTCAGAAAGAATGCATTGATTATAAAGAGACTTTCTCTCCGGTATCTAGAAAGGAATCTTTTCGTGTTATTATTGCTCTAGTTGCTCATTACGATCTCGAGGTATACCAGATGGATGTAAAAATTGCTTTTTTAAATGTGGATATTTATGAAGAGGTATATATGAGTCAACCTGAAGGATTCTCGCAAAAGGGAAAGGAGCACTTGGTATGCAAATTAAAGAAATCAATATATGGACTAAAACAGGCCTCCCGACAATGGTACTTAAAGTTTAAACAAACTGTTTTAACCATTGGTTTTAAAGAAAATATTGTTGGATCAATGTATATATCTGAAGGTTAGTAGGAGTAAAATAATTTTCTTAGTCTTTTATGTTGATGATATTTTGCTTGCCAGTAATGATCTCGGACTATTGCATGACACTAAAATTTTTTTTTTCAAAATTTTGAAATAAAAAATTTAGGTGAGGCCTCATATGTTCTTAGTATTGAAATTAAAAGAGACAGATATAAAGGTTTACTCGGTCTATCTCAAAAGGCCTACATAAAGAAAGTTTTGAAATTTTTTGAAATGCATAATTGTAAGCCGAGTGTTGCCCTCGTTCAGAAAGGGGATAAACTTAATGCTTTTCAGTGTCCCAAGAACCAATTAAAAATTGAAACAGATGAAAAACATACCATATGCCTCTGCAGTTGGTAGTCTTATGTATGCACAGACGTGCACACATCGGATATTGCTTTTGCCGTTGGATTGCTTGTCAGGTATCAAAGTAATCCAGGTATGGAGCATTAGAAGACTGCTAAGAAAGTTATGAGGTATTTGAAGGGTACTTTGGATCATATGCTAATATACAGGAAATCAGATCATTTGGAGCTGATCGGATATTCAGACTCTGATTTTGCAGGATGCCTAGCTACCAGAAAGTTTACAACTGGGTATATTTTCTGCTTGCTGGTGGAGCGATTTTATGGAAGAGTAGCAAACAAAGTATTACTGCTCCTTCGACCATGGCTGCAGAGTACATTGCATGTTATGAGACCACATCATAGGCTATTTGGCTTAGGAATTTTATCACAAACTTAAAAATTATGGACTCCACTGCTCGTCCAATAAAGATTTTTTATGATAGTTCAGCTGCAGTTTTCTTTGCCAATAACAACAAGATTACAACGGGGTGTAAACACTCGGACACCAAGTATTTTGTTGTGAGAAAGAAGATAGATGAAGGATGTTAGAATTGAATACATCAGTACCAAGTGTATAGTTGCAGACCCAATGACCAAGGGGCTAGCACCTGGGTCATATAAAGATCATGTTTGTAGTATGGGTCTGATGAGTTCTTTTGATGTATAAGATTATGACATTATTTTTATTTTTTTCAATAAAGTTACAGTTTTGATGCAGCTGTATTGGACCGTTTAATAGACATAAAGTTTTGTCTGTTAACGAATGGACATATGGTTTTTAGTTTATTCATAAAGTTGTGCCATATAAAGCACTTGGCTAGAAGATGAAGATGATATGATAATTATGAAAGAAAAATTTCAATATAGAGAGGTGGACCGCCATAGTTCCTATCATTGTAGTCTTTTAGTTTGAGTTAAGGATCAAGTGAGTTCTAAGGTATTTGACCATAAAGTTTCTAAAAATACGCAATAAAGGTTGGAGTATAGAAAATTCGTTCATGAAATATAATTAATATAAGCCAAGTGGGAGATTGTTAGGATTTCTATATATGTGTCCTAATTAATTATATTCAAATTTGGATTTACTATAGATAAGGGTGTATCCTAAAAGATATAGAATTACTTGATATGGTATATCTTATCCTTTCCCTATCCATTTAAATTAAATAAAATCTTAATCAGACTTTGATGGGAAGTTGATTTGGAATCTATATAAAAGGGTACTGGTCCTGCCACCTACTCACGTGCATTCTGGTAAAATTATCCATTAAATTCACACCATACGGGAGAGTGCCTGAGAAATGAGGAGAAACCAGATTACCTAGTTCGGTTAGTATTATTTGTATTGCAACCGAATTTCTTGTTTCCGCTGTTTAATCAAGAATTTTTTCTCTATGGCGCTCTATAAGTTATTGTTGGTTTTCTAATTGGGTTTCGGGTCGCCCATGATGGGCAAATTCGACCCGACCCATTAAGAGGTGGTTTCTATTATTTGGTTAAGAAACCACCGCCACTACGTGCAGTTAATTGACTGAGAAGAAAAGAAGAAGTTTTTTCTTAATTCCTTTTTTGATCCATGAGAAAGACATTACTCTCTTGATTTGGAAGATTTTGACATTTGGGTTGTGGAAGCTAGTGCAATTTTCATCTTGTGATTTTGCATTTGATCCGTTGGAGCAAGTGATTTGGTTTATTTCTACTTCATCACGTTTTAGGAATTGCAATCACGATATGTTTAAATTTAATTTTTTAAACCATCATTGGTATTAGAGACAGGTTTTAAACCAAATCCTTGATTCTGCAATTTTTTTTTTTTGTGATGAAAATTATTGTGAATAATTTTTTTTTTACATGAGAAATTTGTATGTAATAGTTTCTTTTGAAATCGTATGCATGATTTAATTCTAAAATTATAATTTGTATTGAATTTTTGACTTAAATTGTCAACCTTATGATAGAAAATTGTTAATCTGGAAATTGCTCTGTTTTTTTCTTTCATTTGGAAGAAAGAAGTACGATAAATTGAACACGTACTTAATGGGTTCGTAATAATCCACTATTGGATTCCTTTTCTGAGCCCAAATTCAATAATAAACGGGTTATTGGATTATAATATTATAGTATGGCCAGTATTAATAGATGTATATTAAACTTGGCAAATATTCTACAACCCGACTTGTGACTTGTAGGCTAGTGATAATAAACTTGGCAAATATTCTAGAATCTGACTTGCAACTTGTTGGCTAGTGATAATGGGCTAAGTTATACCTCTTAGGTTGAGGGTTCAATTTCTGCATAGAGTGATTTTTATTTATTTTTTTTATGAACTATTTCATAATGGTTTGATCTTTTTAAACTCATGCATAACTTTAGCAAATTATAAATCATTTTTATTTGAATTGATTGATATTACTATATGTATTGATTGATGCCATAATATTGTAGACAATTATTTACATTCAAGATTTTCACATACTAATGAATGTTAAATTTTTGTTAGATATGACACATACTATTCGGACTAAGAGAGTTTTGAGGGGAAAATATGGTGACATATTATTACTTCCTATCATGACTTATAAGATGAATCCGACACACTCTATGGAACAACATTTATCAGTTTTAGACAACTTGTTCGAAGTGCTTGAAAGTGATGATTATGTTTTTCAAGATTTTCAGAGAGCACTTGCATTGTGAAATTCAATACCAGATTATTGGGTTAAAACTTGGTGGAATATATTTAAAAATAAATATGATTTCGTGGTATCCTATGGTGATCTGGTATCGATATTCAGGGATGTTTATAATCGTCATTATATTACAAGTGCTATAAGAAGGACAAATATTTTGGCTATAGCTCCTAATCTTCGAAATAGTTGGCGCACTACTCTTGGAAGATCTAATGGAGGCTCATTCTTACAAAAGGCAGCACTTGATATTATGGAACGAGTATCATATGATGTTATTCCTGAACCATGGTGTAGAGTGTTTAACGGTGAAAGTTGAGTTAGTTCGAATTGTATTTGTACTTATGAATGATATTTTTATTTTGTTTCATGTTGTTGTTATATATTTTAATCAACACTAAGTAGTTGAAGCATGTGTAGTGTTTTCTTTTGTTAATGAATATGAAAGCATTTTGTTTAATATTCATAGTTATAACTAGTATGATATAACTTCCTTTCATGAATGATGATGCTAGTACTTCATTTTTTTTATAAATGCTTAGTTGAGTGGGAGTTCTAAGATTTGGAGAAATATAGAATTTTTGTTATCTAGAACTTATCTCTTTATACTGTGAATATTAAGTTTATGATGATAAAACATTTTGAATATAGAAGATGATTGGGAACATAGTGAACTTTCGATTCTATTTCTTATATTATATCATGATTAACTTAGTACATTGAAATATATATTTAGATAATTTTGTCAGTGCTAGTTTTTTAATTTATGCAATGTCTCTATGTAGCTTTAAAATATCATGGCATCAAAGAATATCATAGCAGATCTCAATAAGGGTGAGAAATTGGATGGTGATAATTACAATATCTGGCAAACTAAGGTTCAATATGTTCTTGAGGAGCAAGAAGCATCAGAAGCTATTCACCATACCATGGCCGACCCTGGTGAAGGAAACACTGCTCAGCATAGAAGAGATCAAGAAGCTTATCATGCTTGGAAAGCAAAGGATTCCTCTACTCATGGAATTCTGATAAGTTCAATGGTTGATGATCTCATTGGTGAATATGAGCTACTTCCTACTGCTCATGCAATGTGGGCTCATTTAAAGGAGAAATTTGGGGGTACAACTGTAATCAAATTGAGACAGTTAACCATCAAATTTGATACTTATAAGAAGCACCCTAATCATACTATTAAACAACATCTACGAGAGATGTCTAATACGATAAGGGAACTGTCACGCCCCGGGTGTAAACCAGAACCCGGGCCCGTCTACAGATCCGCCGTGCACACGGTATTTTCCGCGTACACGATGTCACGCCCCGGAGTCGAAACTGCGACCCGGGCTCGTCAACAGATCCGCTGCCTATACAGTGAACCCTGTATAGACGAAGCGTCAAACCTGCAAAAGGAAGATACTACACTAAACAGATATCAGAGCAAAATAAACTACTAGAAATAAAATAAAGTACAACTCTCATAATACAACAAGTCCTCACCAACAAATACAAAAGTCTCTCAAGAAAGAAGAAAAGTACAACTCAATGCCTCACTACAAGGTCACTCAACATACCACTCAAAACATATAACAGGGGTACATCTACTCTCAGGATGACGACATCTGGTAGGGATCTAGCGCGCGACTCCCTTACCTCGGTCAGAAGAAGCAGCAGCTGGAACAGCAGGATCAGGCGTAGAACTCCCTGGGGAAAAAGACACCACGACGGGTGTGAGAACTACATCCCACAGTAGCTCTCAGTGGGTGCCGTCAACAAGCCCAACGGTCTGCCCACTAAGTCTACTAGAGGCATGAAGAAAACAAAAACAGTGCGGAAAGGAAAAGCTGAAAGATAAATTCTACTGCTACTATGCCCCTATCTAGATGCTCAAAAAGCGGGACAGATGGAAATCATGATGCAACTACTGACTCTCAAGCCTAGTCACCCAATCTATACTAACTACCACAAGGGGTCTAGTCAAACCTGCGCCTCCCCTACTGCCGCACATCCTCAACAGGACGGGTCTACCGTAGGGTGTCCGTGACTGCCAAAACTGGCTCAGCCAGAGGGACGGTGTCGACAAGTCGCGATAGCAAGTAACAGGCCCAACTCCGGAGTGGCACTCGTGGGTAGCGACCCCACCGAGCAAAGTATCCGCGCATCTCTGTCGATCTCAAGTATGGCTCCTGCAGGCTATGATCCAATCACTGTCTCACTCACTAACTGGAACTACACTGTTGATGTCACATCTCTCACTCACTGGGTAGAAGTACTCACAGCCGGGACTACCGTCTACCTGACGGCTCCCACAACAGAACACCAGACTCGGGAGAACCGACACTCTGAACAACAAGCGGAGAAAAGAGAACACCAACCAGGGCCCGAAAGTCCCGGAAGACCAACACCTACAACCCTATCAAACAAGAACAGGTCCTAGGCTCGGCCCCCGTGGCTTTCGTCCCGAAGATAGGAACGATCCCTAGAACCCAGATCCCTAATCCATCTCGGTGAAGAAATTGCAATAAAAAAGATGACAGTTGCTATAGAAAAAAAAACTGTTTTAATCTTGGGAAAACCAAATTTAGCATATTTTACTTTCTTTAAGAAAATCGGTTAGAATAAATAGATTTTTCCAAACCCCGAAGGCTATTGCCATCACCCAATCAGACAAGAACAGGCTCCGGCAACCCCTCGAGATTTGGAAGAAAACATTAATTTTTTTTTGAAATCATGTGTGTCTAAAAAGTCTGGGTCCTAGGTCCCTCTGACACTGGTAAACAACTGCCACTATCCCAGTGGCGCCAAACAAATATCTCGGGACCGCCGTTTTCCCCCAAACGGCTCCCGCTACAGACGAAGGATCGACTATATCTACCAGACTCCACTCTGCTTCCCAGCACGAGTGTAAGAATGCATCCCACGCGAAGAAAACCCCAACCACTCATCCCGCTACCCGGGCGAGGGAAAACTATGTCCAGGAAGGACAAATAAAAGAGAACACCTAACAAGGGTAATTCTAGTCCTTGCTGAAGTTTTTCTAAAGTTTGGTTAAATATACCACATATGACGGGGGTTCTGAGTCAAGTTCCAAGATAACATAAATCTCTAAAGACAGCAGGAACAAGATAACGCATGATCATCAAATAATTCTCGAGTTATCAGCTATCACATTCAAGCATGCCATACAAGAATATCACTATCATGCATGGTCCTATTATAGTATAAATAATGAACATTCCATCAAACTTGGAGACAGGATCACCCACCTGGAAGCGCACAACTGTCCAGAGTCGTACAGATAAGAAAGTCCAGAAATGACCAAAACACGATATCCTCCAAGCTAACAACACTGTAGTAGTGCTCACAGCGCCCTGGATACAATCACAAACCAATTCTACTCTTAAAATCCACAAAAATCCCAAGTTCAAAATCCTGCATGAACAGTCCATCTTATCACGAAATTTTCACCTGAAAATCATCCTCTAGAAATTCCGATAAAAATACCACGGCGATCCTCGCGAAGTGTAGATGTCGATAGGCTCTTGAATCGTCGAAAACCAATGTCCGGATGATGAGATAAAAATCCGCAAAGTGGGTGTTGTCCAGGAATCTCACAGCAAAATAGTGGCTCAGTAATGCCTCGAAAACCGTGCCAAAAACCCATATCTAGACAAAACACACAAAAGTCGAAGATTTACCTCTCATGAATCCAACGCCGCAAAAATCGTAGAAAAAGACTGTCGGGGTAGCTCTGTGGAATTTTTAGACCGAAATACGGCGATAACGGGCCTCCAACAGAAACACGTCGTACTGCGCTACGATGCCGGAAACGTTGTCGCCGGAGCTTCCAGAAAATCCGAGATTTCACTAGGAGATGCACGACTCGAAGATCTAGAACTTTCGTTAAGGGACCTTAGGCTGAGGAGCTCGGGAAAGGGGCGAAAAGTCCCCCACAAGCCTGGTATTTATAGGCCCAGCCAGCAAAACAGCACTTTCGGATTTTTAGCCCAAAGAAATCGGGCGCCCGAAACTTTTCGGGCTGCTACAGTAACGGGCCGGCCCGTTACTGTGCGCGCCCGAAACTCTCACGGGCCGCCACGTGTCCCTGGCCTGCTCCCCGCACCCGGCGCACGCTCCGCGACGAATCACGCGCTGCCACGCGTCCCGACCAGGCGACGTGCACCGCTGCGCCCGGCCAATCACGGGGCGCCACGTGGCGCCCCCACGTCGCCCGTGTCAACGCACGTCGCGCGACGTGCGCGGCCGCACGCCTCCCGAGGCAGCCACCTCAGCCGCGTGGACCGAGTGCACCAGAACCCGCCAACCACACAACGCCACGTGTCCCCCGATCTACCGTGCACCAGAGCCAAGAATGCGTGGACCGCGTGCACAACACCGCACCAACCACGAGATGCCATGTGGCCTACCCTCGGTCCACCGTGCACCCCGCCAAGGCCCGTGGACCGCGCCCGCTGCGCCGGCCAACCGCAGCGCGCCACGTGGCCCGCGCCCGGTGCACGCGCCCTGCGGTGGACCGCGCGCCTGCGCCGCCGCCCGTCGCCACGCTCCGCCGCGCTCCGCCGCCGCCGGCGCCTCTCCGGCCGCCGGAACAGTAACCCATGCCTCGGTTTTCGTGTTTTCGCGTCCGGGCTCCAAAAAATTCAAATAAATAGTCCATTTCGCTCGTTTTCGCGCGCTGAATCCAAATCCGAGGTCCGTTCGGCCAAATTCCACTTCTAAAATTTTCCAAAAATTCCCGAAAGAGTAGACTTGATCTAATTTTTGTGCCGGGTCACATTCTTAGCTCCAATAAGCGCGCAAACACCTCACACACCCGAAATGGACTTCCAGAAAAGAAAACAAGCTCCAATTTCACCAAAAACTCAATTTTGGGGCCCGACACGCACACACGCACTCCCTGAAGCCTCCAAACCAACAGTAAACCCTAGAGTGGGGATTCGGGTCCTCACATCCTCCCCCACTAAAAGAAAGTTTCATCCTCGAAACAAACACGGCTCAAAAGGGAGTCTCCAAGCCCAAAAGTAAGCCTCCATCAACACAAACTCCAACTCCCTAGTCGCTACAATCTCTCCACAAAGCGAGTCCAACCGCTGGATAAAACTCTGGAATTCCCAAACACTGGGAACGAGGAAGAACAGCCATCTCTACGGGTCCAAACTATTCGAATTACGCTGCAAAACTTATCAGAAAAGCAAGGGCCCCACCAGTAGGAAAGTCATCAACCCCCAACTCTCCAATTTAGAAATCAACTGAAATTAGCGAAAAGTCCGAAAGCTTCGAAAAACCAGTGCTCTCGCCCCAATCAAACAAGAACAGGTTCGGGCACCGTCCCCATTTCTGGAGTAGTCTTTCAAATCTTCCGTCCTGTTCGCAATTTCAGCACAAGAGCGAGAAAAAGGGAGAGAAGTGTTGATGCCGTTCCTGCTGTGGCAACAAAACGGAAGCTACGGTCTATCCGTGCCCCTAAAAAGAAAAACACCACTCTATCCGAGACCCCTAGAGACAAACCCTCTAGTCCTAGGCGTCACCTACGCTCGACAAGTCGCACCTAACCCAAGCCGCTGAAGCCACTGCTGCAGGAAGGATGCCTCGGTGTCCAGTGGAAATGGTCTCCTGTCGTCCAACTCGCGGAAAGGCCACTGTTCTCCATCCGTAATCAAATGTTGCACGATACCGCACCAGCTGGTCCAACCCAAGTGCTCAATCAGAGTCGTGGAGCTGTCACTGAACCATCACAACAGTCGGCGTACCTCTCAAGGTTTCAGCTGTTCTGATCCCGCCCCAAAATTCGCCTCTACTGGAAGATACTGGAAAGAATCCAGTCACTAATGCATGTCACAAAATTCCTATCCCTTAATTATGCAAAGATGCACATGCCCTGATATCATGCAGATGGATGTCGTGGTACCAAAAACTCACTCAGCTTTGACATAAATTAAAACCATACCTGCGGCGAAAGGATCTGCTGCTGGAGTGCCCTCCACCAGGGCTGCATAAACCCGTCCACTGGGTGCTGAAGACCGTCGTCCCGTCTGTCCCGACGTTGTACCCCACTCTGTCTGATAATGCATCGGAGGGGCTTCGGCTTCCGGAACGGGCAAGGGGGGTGCTATAGCCAGGGGTAGCACTGTCAGAATAGCTCGGGGACAAGCTGCTCGAAAATATCCCAACTCACCACAAAGGAAACACCGTCCCTGCCTCTGGTCACACTGCGACCGGGGATGAGGGCCGCCACAAATGACGCACTCACGTCGCTGCTGCCGAAGCTACTGTCTAGGCTGATACCGCGGCTGCTGTGGTTGTCCACCAGATCTCTGTCGCCCCTGAAACTCACGACCCTCAGAGTGAGATCGTGGAGGTCTCGGAGGTGCCTGCTGACTCATCTGTCCCTCATCAACCGGTGCTGGGCGCTTCGCCCCAGGAACCACTGCGGGGGATGGAGCCACCTCACCCATCACTGCCTCTCCGCACTCAACATAAAGTGCCTGCTCCATAGATGCGTCCAATGTCTGCAATCTTTGTGAACGGACAAACTGATAAATCTCTTGGCGCAAACCTCGCTCAAACATATAAATCCGATGCGCCTCATCTCTGGCCGCGTGCAGTACACAGGCCAGCAACCGGTTGAAGTCTGCAATGTACTCCTGCACGGGGCGATCTCCCTGACGGAGATTCTTCAGTTGCTCCTCCACCCTCTGCCTGACACTTTCCGGGAAAAAGGCTCCAAGAAATAGGCTGCGAAACTCTGCCCAAGAAAGAAGCTGCGTCCCAGGCGGACCAGTAGGTCGCAAACGCCGCCACCAAGCCTCGGCGTTGCTTTCCAAGAAGTGTGTTGCCAACAGCACCTGAAACCGCTCCTGAATAAACAAACTCTCGAAATGTCGCTCCATGGCCGTGATCCAAGACTCTGCCTCCCACGGCTCTGCACTCAACCCAGTAAAGCGGGGTGGATCGAACTGGCGGAACCTGATCAATAGATCCACCACCTCGCGCCGCTCTGCAGGTGTCAACTGTCCCGCCGTCCCGGACGGCCGACCACTGATAACCGGTGCCGTAGGGGCTGCCTGTGCTGCTGATACAACTGGGGGTGTCACAGCTGACTGTGCCCTCTGTTCCAACATGCGCACCATCCGATCCATGGTCTCCTCCCGACGCCGGAAGGTCTCCAACAAATGAGCCATCTGAGCCCGAAGCTCCTGTATCTCATTCGGCTGACCATGTGCCGACTCCTCCTGCTCAGGCTCAGGGGAGGAGGAAGGCCGAGAACGCGTCCGCATCCTGCGTCGAGGAGGCATCGCGTCCACCTGCAATCCACAAGCAAACATCAAAACAACACTAAACAACACTCGACCCAATCCAGCGGAAGTCTAACGGCATGTCCCCCTTCCCGAAGTACTATGTTGTCTGCAGCCAACATAGTTGCCACAGAAGGAAGACATATCAATCACTCATCCCGATCCGTTCGGAAGAGTTAGAAACCCAATTAGGACTCCCGCTAAAATCACGGCTCTCACGTGAGTCATCCTAGGGTCCAACCACAAGCCTAGGGTTCCTAAGTCCTCAATGACCTAAAACCTAGGCTCTGATACCACTCTAATCTGTCACGTCCCGGAGTCGAAACTGCGACCCGGGCTCGTCAACAGATCCGCCGCCTATACAGTGAACCCTGTATAGACGAAGCGTCAAACCTGCAAAAGGAAGATACTACACTAAACAGATATCAGAGCAAAATAAACTACTAGAAATAAAATAAAGTACAACTCTCATAATACAACAAGTCCTCACCAACAAATACAAGTCTCTCAAGAAAGAAGAAAAGTACAACTCAATGCCTCACTACAAGGTCACTCAACATACCACTCAAAACATATAACAGGGGTACATCTACTCTCAGGATGACGACATCTGGTAGGGATCTAGTGCGCAATTCCCTTACCTCGGTCAGAAGAAGCAGCAGCTGGAACAGCAGGATCAGGCGTAGAACTCCCTGGGGAAAAAGACACCACGACGGGTGTGAGAACTACATCCCACAGTAGCTCTCAGTGGGTGCCGTCAACAAGCCCAACGGTCTGCCCACTAAGTCTACTAGAGGCATGAAGAAAACAAAAACAGTGCGGAAAGGAAAAGCTGAAAGATAAATTCTACTGCTACTATGCCCCTATCTAGATGCTCAAAAAGCGGGACAGATGGAAATCATGATGCAACTACTGACTCTCAAGCCTAGTCACCCAATCTATACTAACTACCACAAGGGGTCTAGTCAAACCTGCGCCTCCCATACTGCCGCACATCCTCAACAGGACGGGTCTACCGTAGGGTGTCCGTGACTGCCAAAACTGGCTCAGCCAGAGGGACGGTGTCGACAAGTCGCGATAGCAAGTAACAGGCCCAACTCCGGAGTGGCACTCGTGGGTAGCGACCCCACCGAGCAAAGTATCCGCGCATCTCTGTCGATCTCAAGTATGGCTCCTGCAGGCTATGATCCAATCACTGTCTCACTCACTAACTGGAACTACACTGTTGATGTCACATCTCTCACTCACTGGGTAGAAGTACTCACAGCCGGGACTACCGTCTACCTGACGGCTCCCACAACAGAACACCAGACTCGGGAGAACCGACACTCTGAACAACAAGCGGAGAAAAGAGAACACCAACCAGGGCCCGAAAGTCCCGGAAGACCAACACCTACAACCCTATCAAACAAAAACAGGTCCTAGGCTCGGCCCCCGTGGCTTTCGTCCCGAAGATAGGAACGATCCCTAGAACCCAGATCCCTAATCCATCTCGGTGAAGAAATTGCAATATAAAAGATGACAGTTGCTATAGAAAAAAAACTGTTTTAATCTTGGAAAAACCAAATTTAGCATATTTTACTTTCTTTAAGAAAATCGGTTAGAATAAATGGATTTTTTCAAACCCCGAAGGCTATTGCCATCACCCAATCAGACAAGAACAGGCTCCGGCAACCCCTCGAGATTTGGAAGAAAACATTAATTTTTTTTTGAAATCATGTGTGTCTAAAAAGTCTGGGTCCTAGGTCCCTCTAACACTGGTAAACAACTGCCACTATCCCAGTGGCGCCAAACAAACATCTCGGGACCGCCGTTTTCCCCCAAACGGCTCCCGCTACAGACGAAGGATCGACTACATCTACCAGACTCCACTCTGCTTCACAGCACGAGTGTAAGAATGCATCCCACGCGAAGAAAACCCCAACCACTCATCCCGCTACCCGGGCGAGGGAAAACTGTGTCCAGGAAGGACAAATAAAAGAGAACACCTAACAAGGGTAATTCTAGTCCTTGCTGAAGTTTTTCTAAAGTTTGGTGAAATATACCACATATGACGGGGGTTCTGAGTCAAGTTCCAAGATAACATAAATCTCTAGAGATAGCAGGAACAAGATAACGCATGATCATCAAATAATTCTCGAGTTATCAGCTATCACATTCTAGCATGCCATACAAGAATATCACTATCATGCATGGTCCTATTATAGTATAAATAATGAACATTCCATCAAACTTGGAGACAGGATCACCCACCTGGAAGCGCACAACTGTCCAGCGTACAGATAAGAAAGTCCAGAAATGACCAAAACACGATATCCTCCAAGCTAACAACACTGTAGTAGTGCTCACAGCGCCCTGGATACAATCACAAACCAATTCTACTCTTAAAATCCACAAAAATCCCAAGTTCAAAATCCTGCATGAACAGTCCATCTCATCACGAAATTTTCACCTGAAAATCATCCTCCAGAAATTCCGATAAAAATACCACGGCGATCCTCGCGAAGTGTAGATGTCGATAGGCTCTTGAATCGTCGAAAACCGATGTCCAGATGATGAGATAAAAATTCGCAAAGTGGGTGCTGTCCAGGAATCTCACAGCAAAACAGTGGCTCAGTAATGCCTCGAAAACCGTGCCAAAAACCCATATCTAGACAAAACACTCAACACAAAAGTCGAAGATTTACCTCTCGCGAATCCAACGCCGCAAAAATTGCAGAAAAAGACTGTCGGGGTAGCTCTGTGGAATTTTTAGACCGAAATGCGGCGATAACGGGCCTCCAACAGAAACACGTCGTACTGCGCTACGATGCCGGAAACGTTGTCGCCGGAGCTTCCAGAAAATCCGAGATTTCACCAGGAGATCCGCGACTCGAAGATCAGATCTAGAACTTTCGTTAAGGGACCTTAGGCTGAGGAGCTCGGGAAAGGGGCGAAAAGTCCCCCACAAGCCTGGTATTTATAGGCCCAGCCAGCAAAACAGCACTTTCGAATTTTTAGCCCAAAGAAATCGGGCGCCCGAAACTTTTCGGGCTGCTACAGTAACGGGCCGGCCCGTTACTGTGCGCGCCCAAAACTCTCACGGGCCGCCACGTGTCCCTGGCCTGCTCCCCGCACCCGGCGCACGCTCCGCGACGAATCACGCGCTGCCACGCGTCCCGACCAGGCGACGTGCACCGCTGCGCCCGGCCAATCACGGGGCGCCCCCACGTCGCCCGGGTCAACGCACGTCGCGCGACGTGCGCGGCCGCGCCGCCGTCGGCTTCGGGTCGGGCACGCCTCCCGAGGCAGCCACCTCAGCCGCGTGGACCGAGTGCACCAGAACCCGCCAACCACACAACGCCACGTGTCCCCCGGTCTACCGTGCACCAGAGCCAAGAATGCGTGGATCGCGTGCACAACACCGCACCAACCACGAGATGCCACGTGGCCTACCCTCGGTCCACCGTGCACCCCGCCAAGGCCCGTGGACCGCGCCCGCTGCGCCGGCAAACCGCAGCGCGCCACGTGGCCCGCGCCCGGTGCACGCGCCCGGTGCACGCGCCCCGCGGTGGACCGCGCGCCTGCGCCGCCGCCCGCCGCCGCGCTCCGCCGCCGCCGGCGCCTCTCCGGCCGCCGGAACAGTAACCCATGCCTTGGTTTCTGTGTTTTCGCGTCCGGGCTCCGAAAAATTCAAATAAATAGTCCATTTTGCTCGTTTTCGCGCGCTGAATCCAAATCCGAGTTCCGTTCGGCCAAATTCCACTTCTAAAATTTTCCAAAAATTCCCGAAAGAGTAGACTTGATCCAATTTTCGTGCCGGGTCACATTCTTAGCTCCAATAAGCGCGCAAACACCTCACACACCCGAAATGGACTTCCAGAAAAGAAAACAAGCTCCAATTTCACCAGAAACTCAATTTTGGGGCCCGACACGCACACACGCACTCCCTGAAGCCTCCAAACCAACAGTAAACCCTTGAGTGGGGATTCGGGTCCTCACACACGAAGCGCCAGTAACCTGCTCAGATATAAGAGATAATAAAGAGCATAAAACAGAGCTGAACTAAAAACTAATACATCTCAGACTGAAGCTGGAAATAAAATATAGTACATCTGTAAAAATAATTCTTCTGTCTCTCCCAGCTCACCAAAAAGATACAAACAGCTGGCTAAAGCCAGACCCAAAAGTAAAGTACAACCGTCAGAGGAAAAAGGGTACACCAACAGTCCAGCTAACTCGCTCATCCTGCCTCAAGATCTATCTACTCAACCATCCTCTCTCCTCGACCCGCCGCTGAAAACCCAACAGCACCCGCAGAAGACACTGCAAAACAAAGGAGAAGAAAAAAAGAAAGAAGAATGGGGGTGAGAACTACTAGTAAACCAATAGCCTCCCCTAGTGGGTAAAGCCTCAAACTCCGACGCACCCACTAGGTCTACCAGAGGCAAAAAGGGGAAGAAGAGTGGTAAGCAATAAAACTGCTGAAAAAGGAACTACCACTACTATGCCTCTAAATACAATACCGAAAGGAATGACAGTATGTAAGCATCAGTGAACCGTATCTGTCCAAATAAACCCAATTTAGCCACCAGTAAAAATTGGTACTGCCTGTTGTCACCCTCATCATCAGGCAAGTAATGCCGCGCCGATGTGATGGCAAAAACTCAATAATTGTCTGACCCCCACGCTCCAGAGGGGAACTCCCCAACGCTCCAGAGGGGAACTCGAGGGGAGCTACCCACACGAGGAAAGCATCACCGGGCATATAAAGCCGCGTCGGTGTGATAACCAAACTCAATCACTGTCTGACCCCTACGCTCCAGAGGGGAACTCCCCAACGCTCCAGAGGGGAACTCGATGGGAGCTACCCACACGAGGAAAGCATCACCGGGCATATAAAGCCGCGCCGGTGTGATAACCAAACTCAATCACTGTCTGACCCCCACGCTCTAGAGGGGAACTCCCCAACGCTCCAGAGGGAAACTCCCCAACGCTTCAGAGGGGAACTCGAGGGGAGCTACCCACACGAGTAAAGTAACCATGTCACAAGTATCATAAAAGCAGGACTGGATCACTACAATGCCTAAGTGGAACAAATCCCTCCACTAAAGAAAACCCCGATCCCAAATCTGATGCATAAATACACATACGGTCAACCGCCCAATATCCGTGGTTGCCGCAATATCCACTGTCAACAATCAAGCCCAACAACTGACACCCGGTCAACCACCTAATATCCGCGGTCACCGAAATAACCCACAATCACAATCATGTCCCACATCCGACATCCGGTAAACCGCCCAATATCCGCGGTCGCCGCAATAACCCCCAATCTAAAATCGGATAAAATAATCTGTATCCGGTCAACCGCCTACTATCCGCGGTAGCTGCAATACCCCACAACCCATAATCAAGTACCACCTGTCCCCGACCCCAAGGTCCCGACTACACTATTCCGAACCCCTGCTCAAACCCGAGCAACAAGAACCACCTGACTAACGAATAAGGAGAAAAGAAGCAAACATGGTTTCTCCTAAGTCAAGTTCCAACATGATTGTCACGCCCCGGGTGTAAACCAGAACCCGGGCCCGTCTACAGATCCGCCGTGCATGCGGTATTTCCCACATACACGAAGCGTCGGTAACCTGCTCAGATAAAAGAAGTAATAATAAAAGAGCATAATAATCAGAGCTAAACTAAAACTACTACATCTCAGACAGAAGCTGGAAGTAAAAGAGTACAACAGTGAAATAAAATACAGATGTCTCTCCCAGCTCACCACTAAAATACAAACAGCTGGCAGAAGCCAGACCCAAAAAGAAATAAACAAAAACTGTCTGAGAAGACCTGGTACCCAAAAATCTCCAGCTACATCCCTCGGGTGGCTCTCTATCTAGTCCGCAATCGCTTACCTCGATCAGTTGCTGACGGCCCAGCAACTCCCACAGAGGACTCTGCAAAACAAAGGGGAAGAAGGAAACAAGAAAGACAATGGGGGTAAGTACTACTATAAACAGTAGCCTCCCCTAGTGGGTAAAGCCTCAGCTCAGATATGCCCACCAGGTGATCAGAGGCAAAAAGGGAAAAGAAGAAGAAAGGGGATGCAGATAAATGAAACAACTGATAAAATGCTATCCCTAATATGCCTCTACATGACCAACCAATAAGGATGGAGAAAGTGATGCATCAGAATCAAGAAGCCTGTCAAAATGACCCAATCTGACAGCCAGTGAACACTGGCACTGCCTGCTCTGCTGTCGAACTCAAGAAACCAGCATGGTGCCCGGCGCTCTGCACCGTGGAAAGCCTACTCCGGAGTGGCACTCGAGGGGAGCGACCCACACGAGTAAAGTATCACTGTATCAAGTATTACTGTATCAAGTATCACTGTAACCACTGTCTCATAATAGCAGGACTGGATCGAGACTCAAGGAAGTGGGAAAAACCCTCCACTAAAGATAGCCCGATCCCCAAAACACCCAATCTGATGCAATAGTAACAACCCGGTCAACCACCCAAGATCCGTGGTCGCCGCAACACCCTGTCATAAACCCAACCTGTCCCAAATCCCCAATACCTGACTACACTGTCCAACACACGCTCGAACCTGAGCGACTAAGCCGCAAGTGTCAACAATAGAAGAAGAAAAGAGCAAATGCATGGTTTCTCCTAAGTCAAGTCCCAAAAATAGTGTAGCAGTAAAAGATGACATAATTATGTGACCAATTTAATCATGCATTGTTCCAATATTTTGTCCAATTTCCAAGAATAAATAATTTAGAGTGACATAAGCTAGGGTGACAGTCTCATATGAAAAATTATCAGTTTTGCAGTCCTCAATTCCTATTTAGTCTCCAAGCATACAGTCCAGATTAATTAAGCGATTAAAATCAGGTGATCATTCTAACAATAATTTATCAGGGATCCAAATAACCAATAATTAATTTCCTAGAGCATGCAAGTCTACCAATCAACACATTTAGCATCGTCAAATCATGGGTACTCTGATATTCCTAGTGGGCATAACAAAGGAGAGGAGTACAACAACCACCCACCTGAAGTGCAACTGTCCAAGTCCGTACAGCCAGAAAATACCAAAACTCCAAATCCTTGCTCCCACAATTTCAGCACACCCGCAATAATCCTGGTACAATACAAAGTCCACTAATTACACTTAGGCTCCCAATTATTGCACTTAACCACATACAACCTCGAATTCAAAACTGCTAAATTATCACCTGCAGAAAGTGCCCAGAAAATTCCAATAAAAATATCACGGCGATCCTCGCGTCGATAGCTTCGCAACGGTACCTTGCACGCCCAAATCTGAGTTCTGTACATCAAGATAAAAATTCGGCAAGGGGCACACTCATACAAAAATCTGTGTTAAGGACTGATTACTGTTCACTGAGAAAACAGTAATTTTCACCTCGAAATAAAATTCACAAAAATCCAATAAAAATACGAGCGCGTTCCTTGCGATCCGTAGATGAAAAAGTTGTATAAGCTCGTTTCCGTCTGACGCTCGTGCGCAAAGATATGGCCGAAATACTCCGCTGCTGTCAAGTAAATCCACACAGAAAATGGGGTCACTGTTTGCCTCGGGATCCGTGCCAAAACCTCGAAACGGGAAAGCGCGACCAAAACGAAAGATGAAGTCCTACCTCTTAGGAGTCTACTGGTGCAAGAATCACAGGAAAATGATGTCGGGGTAGCCCAGGGGAGCAAAAATACTATCGCTGCGCCGAAGAAGAACACTAGAAAGCAACGTCGCGCCGCACCGTAAAATGGGGAACCTCGGGATTCGTGCCTCCTAAAATCTTGAAACTTGGCAGGGAGATCAAGCACTTAGAGATGAAAATCTTTGCTTAAGGGAGCTCGGGCTGAAGGTGAATGGGTTGGGAGAAAAAGAAGAAAGAGTGGAGCTCGGGTTGGAGGCTTATATAGGCTGAAAAGAACAATTGAAGAAATACCACCATGTCCCTTTTTCGGGCGCCCGAAAAGTTTCGGGCGCACACAGTGCGGCCCGGCCCATGATTTCCGGGCGCGCACAGTGCGGCCCGGTCCACCACACGGCCCAGCCCACCACACTGCCGAGCCCCGCTGCACCCGGAGCACATGCGCCCGCAAATGGCGACGCGACACGTGGCCCCGCAACCCGTGCACCGCGCACGTCGCGCCGTGGACCGCGCACGTCGCGGCTGACCCGGGCCGTACGGCCACCTGCCCCGCCGTACGGCCACCTGCCCCGGTCACCTGCCCCACCAGTCGCGTGGACCGGGAGCACAGAACCGCACCAACCATCTCATGCCACGTGTCCACCCGGTCTACCGTGCACCCCGGCCCAAATTCCGTGGACCGCGCCTGCTGCGCCGGCCAACCACAAGCCGCCACGTGGCACCGCCCTGGTGCACGACCTCCGCGGTGGACCGCGCCCCTGCCCGCGCCCTGTGCTCCTGCCCGCGGCCTGCCCGCGCCGCAAGCCGCCGCCTGCCGCCTGCCCGAGGCCGCGCCGCCGCCCGCCGGCGCTGCCGGCCGCCGCCGGCGATCGCCGGACACTGTTCCGGCGTGAACAGTACCCGCAAGCTCAAAAACGACAAGCAAATAGCCCATCTTGACCGTTTTCGCGCGCTGATTCCAAAAACGACGTCCGTTTCGCCAAAATCCGCCTCCAAAATTTGCCGGAGGCTCCCGCAAGCGCCAAAAACTGCCAAAACTTCCGGGAGTCCGCTTTTGGACATCCGGACTCAGAATTGAGCAAACAAAAAGCCATTCTCAAGCGTTTTTCCGCGCTGAATCCAAAACCACCCTCCGTTTGGCCTAAATCCATTTCTAAAATTCGACAAAAGCAGCCGAAGGCCAAAACAGCTAATCAAAGCTCACAGGGTCCATCTGTGGCATCCCTTTGATGCACTATGGGCCAGATACACCATCAACAGGTGTTTAAACAGTGGATTCACGGGGAAAAAGCTGCAGAGGGATCAGGGGTCCTACATCCTCCCCCACTAAAAAGAAGTTTCGTCCCCGAAACAAGGATAAACAAAGCAGACGTACCTCAAACAGAAGTCTCGAATAAGAAGGGATAGGCATCTCTCATCTCTGTCCCCAGCTCCCAAGTAGCCTCTCGCTCCTCATGATTGCTCCACAGGATCTTCACATAAGGAATGGCCCGATTTCGCAATTCCCTTACCTCACAAGCAAGAATCCGCAACGGGCGCTCCTCGTAGACCAAGTCCTCACCGATCTCCAACGAAGTGAAGTCAATCACGTGCGACGGGTCAAAAACATATCTCCTCAGAGCTGAGACGTGGAAGACATCATGAACTCCGGCCAGGCGCGGGGGTAAGGCAACCCTGTATGCCACAGGACCAACTCTGTCCAGTACCTCAAAGGGTCCAATAAAGCGGGGACTGAGCTTTCCCCGCACTCCAAATCTCCGGACCCCTTTCGAGGGCGAGACCTTCAAGAAGACATGATCACCAACCTGAAACTCCAGGTCTCGCCGTCGAGTATCCGCGTAGCTCCTCTGACGACTCTGGGCTGTCTCAAGATGCCGGCGAATAATCCTGACTTTTTCCTCTGCCTCCAAAAGTAACTCCGGTCCCAAAGTCCTCCTCTCACCCACGTCACTCCAATATAAGGGAGACCGACACTTGCGTCCATACAACGCTTCAAACGGAGCCATCTGGATGCTCGCCTGATAGCTGTTGTTGTACGCGAACTCAACCAAGGATAAGTGCCGGTACCACCCTCCTCCAAAATCCATAACGCACGCTCTAAGCATATCCTCGAGGGTCTGTATGGTGCGCTCTGACTGCCCATCGGTCTGTGGGTGGAAAGCGGTGCTAAACCTGAGCTGAGTCCCCAAAGCGGAATGCAACCTCCCCCAAAAGCGTGATACTAATCTCGGGTCTCGATCTGACACAAACGAAGCAGGTATGCCGTGAAGCCTCACTATCTCATCCATATATAACTGTGCCAAATGCTCTAGTGACCAAGTCATCTGAACTGGTAAGAAGTGCGCCGACTTGGTGAGTCTGTCAACAATAACCCAGATCGCATCTGCTCTGCTCTGCGCCCTCGGCAATCCTGTGACGAAATCCATAGTGACGTGGTCCCATTTCCACTCGGGAATTGGAAGACTCTGCAGCTTGCCAGCAGGAACGCGATGCTCTGCTCTCACTTGCTGGCAAGTTAAACAGTGAGCTACGAATCTCCCAATGTCCCGCTTCATTCCGGGCCACCAAAACTGTGCCTTGAGGTCCCTATACATCTTAGTACCTCCAGGGTGGACGGTATAAGGTGTATGGTGGGCCTCTCTCAAAATCTGATCTCTAATCTCCTGATCCATAGGCACACACACTCGGTCCCTGTACCGCAGTACTCCCGAGCTATCCACCGAAAAATCCCCTGTCTGATCCGCCCGAAGCTGCGTCCTGATCCTCATCAAGTGGGGGTCCTCACTCTGAGTGTCCCTGATCCTCTCCAACAGAGTGGGCTGCAAGACCATAGACATGAGTCTAGCAGAGACCCCAGGGGATACTACCTCAAGCTGTAATCGCCTCATCTGCTCGACCAACGGCGCCTGCTGCGAGATCAATAAGCTCAGACTCTGCCTCCTGCTCAAAGCATCCGCCACAACATTGGCCCTGCCGGGGTGATAAAGGATACTCAGATCATAATCCTTTAGCAGCTCCGACCACCGGCGTTGCCTCAAATTCAGCTCCTTTTGGGTGAACAGAGACTTCAAGCTCTTGTGATCAGTATAAATCTCGCAATGCTCACCATACAAGTAATGCCGCCACAGCTTCAGAGCAAACACCACCGCTGCCAGCTCAAGATCATGAGTAGGGTAATTTTTCTCATAGTCCTTCAATTGCCGCGAAGCATAGGCAATCACCCTACCCTGCTGCATCAACACACACCCCAGACCGCTATGTGAGGCATCACTGTAAATCACAAATCCTTCCCCCATAACTGGGAGGGCAAGGATTGGAGCGGTCATCAATCTCTGCTTCAGCTCCTCAAAACAGCTCTGGCAAGTCTCGCTCCAAACAAACTTAACCCCTTTTCTGGTCAGACGAGTGAGGGGAGAGGAAAGCTTCGCAAAGCCTTCCACAAAACGCCGATAGTAGCCCGCCAAACCAAGAAAGCTCCGCACCTCGGTGATAGTCGTCGGCCTCGGCCAATCTCGAATAGCATCCACCTTGGCCGGATCCACCGCCACTCCAGCAGCTGAAACAACATGACCCAGAAAGGCGACCTCCCGGAGCCAAAACTCGCACTTTTTGAACTTAGCATACAGCTTCTTCTCTCGCAGAAGCTGCAGCACGGTCCTCAAGTGCTCCTCGTGCTCCAGATCACTCCGGGAGTAGATCAGAATATCATCTATGAACACAACCACAAAGCGGTCCAAAAACGGCTGAAAAATCCTGTTCATCAAGTCCATGAATGCGGCAGGGGCATTTGTCAACCCAAAAGGCATCACAGTGAACTCATAATGCCCGTACCGCGATCTGAAAGCCGTCTTGGAGATGTCCTCGGCCCTCACCCTCAGCTGGTGGTAACCGGACTGCAGATCAATCTTCGAGAACACCGATGCTCCCTGTAACTGATCAAACAAATCATCAATCCGGGGGAGGGGATACTTGTTCCGGATGGTCACTTTGTTCAATTCCCTATAATCCACACACAACCGCAGTGACCCATCCTTCTTCTTCACAAACAACACAGGCGCTCCCCACGGAGAAACACTGGGTCGGATGAAGCCCCTATCCAAAAGATCCTGAAGCTGGGCTTTCAACTCCCTCAACTCAGCTGGCGCCATCCTATAGGGTGCCTTTGAGATTGGTGCAGTTCCAGGAACTACATCAATCACAAACTCAATCTCCCTCTCCGGCGGCATCGTCGTCAACTCCGGGGGAAATACATCTGGGAACTCGCGGACAATAGGGATATCCTCGAGTCCCAGTGCCGCCGTAGGCACCTCCACCACAGTGGCCAAAAAGGCAGTGCAACCCCTACTCATCATCCTCCTAGCTCTGGCCGATGAAATGGTCGCTGCGAACAGCGTGCTCTGGCAGCCTCTGAAGATGAACTCCTCCAGTCCTGGCTCGCGAAGAGTCACCGTCTTCTCTCTGCAGTCGATAGTGGCGGAATACCGCGACAGCCAATCCATCCCTAGCACCAAGTCAAAATCCTGGAGCTGCCGCAAAACAAGCAAGTCTGCAGGCAAAATCCAAGGCCCCAACTGCACTGGGCAAGCCACACAACGCTCCTCGACATGCAAAATATGATCGGGAATCCGCACCTCTAACCCAAGCAATGATGCACATTCTACTAAAAGGAAGGAAAAGAAAAGCTCCAATAACAATAAGATACGATTCCTACCACCGGAAGTAAAACATACCTGCCGCAACCCGGTCAGCGATAGCAGGATCCTCCATCTGCACTAAGCAATCATGGCCGCTCGACAAGGGCTGTCTCTCACCAGATATGCGGGGTGGCGAAGATTGGTCTACCAGAAGATCTGTCGGTGAAGTTCCCGGTCGTGGCTGGGAAAAAGTAGGAACAGTTGCCGAAGTGGGTGCTGCAGCTGTCCTTGCGGGGCACGTGGCTCGAATGTGCCCAGGCTGTCCACACTTGAAGCAACGACCCCACCTCGAGTCACATTTATCTGACGGGTGCTGCCCCCTGCAGAAAACACACCTACCTGACGATCGGGCCCGCCTCGGCTGCGACCCCTGCTGCTGCTGATGCTGCTGTCGTGGCCACGATCTCTGCTGGGATGTGGTAGGGGCCAATGCCGAAGAAGGTACTACAAAGGTCGGAAGGGGGCATGTAGCTCGGATGTGACCAGGCTGTCCACATCTAAAACAACGACCATGCCTCAGCTCACAAGTACCGGCGGAATGCTGGCCCCCGCAAAAGGTGCACCTGGCAGCCTGCAGGGGCTGCCTCAACTGTCGAGACCGTCTCTGCGAACCAGCCTGTCCATCAACCTCCGGGGCTGGGCGTTTCCTCTCTAAACGCCGCTCTGAAGCCCTAGCTCTCTCTCCGACTACAGAATCACCCCTTTGCGCCAACAGCTGCTCCAAGCGCTGATCCTGACGAAAGCTCCTTGCCACCAAATGGGTCACTAAGGCCCGCAGTTCCCCCAGCTCGGCAGATACCGCCTGCCCAGGCTCCTCAGGGGGAGTGGGGGTACCCTTGGCGGAAAAACGACGTCGGGAGACATCCTGCAACAAGAAACGACAAATCAGAAGCAAAACCCCACACGACCCAATCTAGCGAAAGTCAAAGACATCCCCCTATTTCTGTAACCTTATGTTGTCTGCAGCCAACATAATGGTTCAACAGAAATAGACTATGTCGATCTCTCTTCACTCACAGGAAGAGTTAACTATAAAAATCACCGACTTTCGCAAAATGTCACGCCACTCACGCCCTATCATCCTAGGGTCTGTCCAAAAGCCTAGGGTTTCCTAAGTCCCAACTGACCTATCCCTAAGCTCTGATACCAACTTAATCTGTCACGCCCCGGGTGTAAACCAGAACCCGGGCCCGTCTACAGATCCGCCGTGCATGCGGTATTTCCCACATACACGAAGCGTCGGTAACCTGCTCAGATAAAAGAATAATAATAAAAGAGCATAATAATCAGAGCTAAACTAAAACTACTGTATCTCAGACAGAAGCTGGAAGTAAAAGAGTACAACAGTGAAATAAAATACAGATGTCTCTCCCAGCTCACCACTAAAAATACAAACAGCTGGCAGAAGCCAGACCAAAAAAGAAGTAAACAAAAACTGTCTGAGAAGTCCTGGTACCCAAAAATCTCCAGCTACATCCCTCGGTGGCTCTCTATCTAGTCCGCAATCGCTTACCTCGATCAGTTGCTGACGGCCCAGCAACTCCCACAGAGGACTCTGCAAAACAAAGGGGAAGAAGGAAACAAGAAAGACAATGGGGGTAAGTACTACTATAAACAGTAGCCTCCCCTAGTGGGTAAAGCCTCAGCTCAGATATGCCCACCAGGTGATCAGAGGCAAAAAGGGAAAGAAGAAGAAAGGGGATGCAGATAAATGAAACAACTGATAAAATGCTATCCCTAATATGCCTCTACATGACCAACCAATAAGGATGGAGAAAGTGATGCATCAGAATCAAGAAGCCCGTCAAAATGACCCAATCTGACAGCCAGTAAACACTGGCACTGCCTGCTCTGCTGTCGAACTCAAGAAACCAGCATGGTGCCCGGCGCTCTGCACCGTGGAAAGCCTACTCCGGAGTGGCACTCGAGGGGAGCGACCCACACGAGTAAAGTATCACTGTATCAAGTATCACTGTATCAAGTATCACTGTATCAAGTATCACTGTAACCACTGTCTCATAATAGCAGGACTGGATCGAGACTCAAAGAAGTGGGAAAAACCCTCCACTAAAGATAGCCCGATCCCCAAAACACCCAATCTGATGCAATAGTAACAACCCGGTCAACCACCCAAGATCCGTGGTCGCCGCAACACCCTGTCATAAACCCAACCTGTCCCAAATCCCCAATACCTGACTACACCGTCTAACACACGCTCGAACCTGAGCGACTAAGCCGCAAGTGTCAACAAAGAAGAAGAAAAGAGCAAATGCATGGTTTCTCCTAAGTCAAGTCCCAAAAATAGTGTAGCAGTAAAAGATGACATTATTATGTGACCAATTTAATCATGCATTGTTCCAATATTTTGTCCAATTTCCAAGAATAAATAATTTAGAGTGACATAAGCCAGGGTGACAGTCTCATATGAAAAATTATCAGTTTTGCAGTCCTCAATTCCTATTTAGTCTCCAAGCATACAGTCCAGATTAATTAAGCGATTAAAATCAGGTGATCATTCTAACAATAATTTATCAGGGATCCAAATAACCAATAATTAATTTCCTGGAGCATGCAAGTCTACCAATCAACACATTTAGCATCGTCAAATCATGGGTACTCTGATATTCCTAGTGGGCATAACAAAGGAGAGGAGTACAACAACCACCCACCTGAAGTGCAACTGTCCAAGTCCGTACAGCCAGAAAATACCAAAACTCCAAATCCTTGCTCCCACAATTTCAGCACACCCGCAATAATCCTGGTACAACACAAAGTCCACTAATTACACTTAGGCTCCCAATTATAGCACTTAACCACATACAACCTCGAATTCAAAACTGCTAAATTATCACCTGCAGAAAGTGCCCAGAAAATTCCAATAAAAATATCACGGCGATCCTCGCGTCGATAGCTTCGCAACGGTACCTTGCACGCCCAAATCTGAGTTCTGTACATCAAGATAAAAATTCGGCAAGGGGCACACTCATACAAAAATCTGTGTTAAGGACTGATTACTGTTCACTGAGAAAACAGTAATTTTCACCTCGAAATAAAATTCACAAAAATCCAATAAAAATACGAGCGCGTTCCTTGCGATCCGTTGATGAAAAAGTTGTATAAGCTCGTTTCCGTCTGACGCTCGTGCGCAAAGATATGGCCGAAATACTCCGCTGCTGTCAAGTAAATCCACACAGAAAATGGGGTCACTGTTTGCCTCGGGATCCGTGCCAAAACCTCGAAACGGGAAAGCGCGACCAAAACGAAAGATGAAGTCCTACCTCTTAGGAGTCTACTGGTGCAAGAATCACAGGAAAATGATGTCGGGGTAGCCCAGGGGAGCAAAAATACTATCGCTGCGCCGAAGAAGAACACTAGAAAGCAACGTCGCGCCGCACCGTAAAATGGGGAACCTCGGGATTCGTGCCTCCTAAAATCTTGAAACTTGGCAGGGAGATCAAGCACTTAGAGATGAAAATCTTTGCTTAAGGGAGCTCGGGCTGAAGGTGAATGGGTTGGGAGAAAAAGAAGAAAGAGTGGAGCTCGGGTTGGAGGCTTATATAGGCTGAAAAGAACAATTGAAGAAATACCAGCCATGTCCCTTTTTCCGGGCGCCCGAAAAGTTTCGGGCGCACACAGTGCGGCCCGGCCCATGATTTCCGGGCGCGCACAGTGCGGCCCGGTCCACCACACGGCCCAGCCCACCACACTGCCGAGCCACGCTGCACCCGGAGCACATGCGCCCGCAAATGACGACGCGACACGTGGCCCCGCAACCCGTGCAACGCGCACGTCGCGCTGTGGACCGCGCACGTCGCGGCTGACCCGGGCCGTACGGCCACCTGCCCCGCCGTACGGCCACCAGCCCCGGTCACCTGCCCCACCAGTCGCGTGGACCGGGAGCACAGAACCGCACCAACCATCTCATGCCACGTGTCCACCCGGTCTACCGTGCACCCCGGCCCAAATTCCGTGGACCGCGCCTTCAAAACCAACCAACCACAAGCCGCCACGTGGCACCGCCCTGGTGCACGACCTCCGCGGTGGACCGCGCCCCTGCCCGCGCACCTGCGCTCCTGCCCGCGGCCTGCCCGCGCCGCAAGCCGCCGCCTGCCGCCTGCCCGAGGCCGCGCCGCCGCCCGCCGGCGCTGCCCGCCGCCGCCGGCGATCGCCGGAAGTACTGTTCCGGCGTGAACAGTACCCACAAGCTCAAAAACGACAAGCAAATAGCCTATCTTGACCGTTTTCGCGCGCTGATTCCAAAAACGACGTCCGTTTCGCCAAAATCCGCCTCTAAAATTTGCCGGAGGCTCCCGCAAACCCCAAAAACTGCCAAAACTTCCAGGAGTCTGCTTTTGGACTTCCGGACTCAGAATTGAGCAAACAAAAAGCCATTCTCAAGCGTTTTTCCGCGCTGAATCCAGAACCACCCTCCGTTTGGCCTAAATCCATTTCTAAAATTCGACAAAAGCAGCCGAAGGCCAAAACAGCTAATCAAAGCTCACAGGGTCCATCTGTGGCATCCCTTTGATGCACTATGGGCCAGATACACCATCAACAGGTGTTTAAACAGTGGATTCACGGGGAAAAAGCTGCAGAGGTATCAGGGGTCCTACAATGATAGTGTAGCGGTAAGAGATGGCCTAACTACATGTCCATACAAGCATGAAAAAGTCCCGAGAAGATAGAAAGAGTACAGATATCATTTTCTGACTTATGTTTAGCATGATGACAGTTCCTGACATTCAATATAGCATGATATCCCAAGTCCCATACCGTTCCCACATGAATAGCAAATATTAAACATATAAACCGCTATTCGTCACAAATAACTATCCACATATGCATGTCCAAAAATATCCCCAAGTGGTACCCACCATCTAGGTAAATTACATGGCCTCAATATCATAATCAATCCACATGCAAGGTTATGTGCTAACATAACAATCCACATGTCCAAACCCACATGCATAATCCCAACCACGAGTGTTGATCAATCAATAAGTCCAATAAAAGGATCTCTCTAATATTTCTAGTGAGTATGTCAGAAATAGAGGGATATAGCAACCACTCACCTGGAAACGCAAATCCAAGTCCACAAAATCCCCCAACTGAAAAAGAACTCCCCGCTGTCCAACAACTGTCCCCGCAACCTTAGAATCTGTGAAATATTGCAAGATATCCGAACACAGCATTAATGGGCCTTCCCCGGGAACATCATTTGTTGTTTTACAAAATAGCACAGAAAAAGGGAATTTTTCACCTGTGTGCAGCCCTCAGAAAAATCCAAAAAAATTACGGCTGTGATCCTTACGACGAGTAGATCCAAAACGAGTACTTACGTGCCCTGATCCGATGCTCGTAGGCCAAGATAAAAATCGAACAAGCCTTTGCTGTCCAAAAATCCACCACAGAAAATAGGGTCAAAAGATGCCTCGGGAACCGTGCGAAAAACCCAAAATGGAGTGAAACAATTTACACAAAAATCGAAGCCTTACCTCTTAGGAACACACTGTCGCAGAAATCGCCAAAAAATTCCTCCTGGTTTGCGCACGGGAATTTTCCGACTGAACGTCGACGAAAACGTGCCAAAAAAGGGGAACGTCGAGGCGCACTGTAAAACCAAGATCGCAGCTGCCGAGCCTCCAAAAATCCTGAGGATCCACCGCGAGATCAACAACATCAAGAGGAACAAGTTTTCTAAGGGCCTCTCCCTCTCAATCCCTCTCTAAGTCTCGAAAAAAGCAGAAAGAGAGAGAGAAGAGGGGTATAAATAGGCCCAGCCCAGCCCACTATGCCGCCCGGATTCGGGCGCCCAAATCCGGCCCACGGCCCGCTACTGTGCGCGCCCGAAATCGCCTCGGTGCGCCACGTCACCCTCCTCCGCGCCCCGCGGGCCCACCAATCGCGGCGCACCGCGTGGCGACGCGGTCCACGGTGGGAAGCGTGGACCGCGGTTCACGCCGGATCCGCCGGGTCTCTGCTCCCGCCAATGAGCGGGCGACACGTGGCCCGAGGCGGTCCACCGTGCGCCGCGCCCGGTGCGAATCACGCGCTTTCCCGCGTGCGTTGACCGACCAATCCCTGCACGCCACGTGTCACCGCCTCCACTCGCTGCGCCCGGTGCACGCACCCGATGCACCCGCCGAACCCGAAGCCGCCACATGGCACACCAACCCAGAACACCGCGCCAGCCCGCGCGCCTGCCCGGCCCGCGCTCGCTCCCGTGGGCCGAGCCCACTGTGCCGCCTCTCCAGCTCGGCCACGTGGCGTACGACACCACTAGAAAGCCGCCACGTGGCACACTCCTCGGTCCACCGTGCACCCGAAAATACTGAAAACTTTCGGGTATCCGTTTTCGGGCGTCTGGACTCAGAAAAATACGTTCAAGTAGTCGATTTCCATCGTTTTTCTGCGCTGAATCCAAATCCGATGTCCATTTCGCGCAAAACCACTTCTAAAATTTCGACGGGTGCCTTCGACTACACTCGGGATCAATTCAACACACTGAGTCCATCTCGAGTCCGAAACGCCCACAAACAACTCTATCACCCAACAAATGCCTCCAGAAGCTGTTGATCCAACTGTAATCCTCTTACGGGAATTCGGGTCCTCACAGGAACTGAAGTCTGCAGGACACAGCCTCACTGATGAGCAGCAAGTTCAAGCAGTAATCCGCTCTCTGTCTGATAGTTGGGAGCACATGAAAGTTAACTTAACTCATAACGACGACATCAAAACTTTTGCTGATGTGGCTCGCCATGTGGAACTGGAAGAGGAGCGTCTTGGGGCTGCAAGAGGTCCCACGCATGCTTATATAACTGAATCTAGTTCACAAAGAGCTTCGGGCTCTAGGTACAAGAAATTTAAAAATATAAATAGGACAGGAGTGGAGACTGGGCAGGGACCTAAAAAGAACAAGTTCAAAGGAAATTCGAAAGGCAAACGATTTTGGAAGAAAAAGAAAGATAAGAGTAAGATGAAGTGTTATAACTGTGGCAAGTTGGGTCACTTTGCTCGTGAGTACCGAGCAGAAAAAGGTAGCATTTCATTCTATTTTTCTTAATACTGTTTGTGTTTCTAGTACAGTGTTGCTCACTGATTCTTATCCTTTGTGGATTGTAGACTCAGGAGCCACAGATCATGTACCAGGAGACCGAGGTGCATTTGTGGAATATCGTCTAGTTCAAGCTGGGACTAAATGGATTTTTGTAAGGAACAATGCAAAAGTTGACGTAAAAGGAATAGACACGTGCAAGTTAGTGTTGCGTGGTGGCCGAACCTTACTCCTACATGATGTCCTATATGCTCCAGAGATTCGACGAAACTTGGTCTCTGTATCTGTTCTTTTAGGTTTAGGTTATGTTTAAATTTTTGCAACAGCCGTGTGGACATATTTTATGACTTTGCTTATTAAGGTACTGGCTACTTATTAAATGGTTTCTTTGTATTGGATTGTGAACATAATATATGTAATTATGTTGGTAGTTGTTTTTCTTCAACTGTTTCTAGTAGCAATACGAATGTGAATACAAATATTTGGCATACTAGACTAGGACATATTGGTCAATAAATGATGAATAGGCTTGCTAAACATGACTTATTAGGTTCACTCACTGCAATTGATTTGCCTAGATGTGAACACTGTCTAGCTAGAAAAACAACTAAAAATCATTTGGTAAAGGAATAAGAGCTGCATATCCATTGCAATTAATTCATTCTGATATATGTGCTCCAATGAATGTTAGAGCGAGACATGAGGCATCATATTTCATTACTTTTATAGATGACTTCACCCATTTTAGTTCCGTTTATCTGATTGCTCGTAAGTCAGAAGCATTGGATTGCTTCAAGCGTTATGTTAATCTTGTAGAGAATCAGCTAGATAGAAGGATTAAAGCCTTAAGAACTGATAGAGGAAGAGAATATCTATCTGAGCAGTTCAAAGAATTATGTAATGAAAAGAGCATTGAAAGGCAACTGACCATTCCTAGAACTCTGCAATAAAATAGTGTTGCAGAGAGAAGAAATAGGACCTTATTAGAAATGGTTAGATCCATGATGGCACAAGCAAACCTTTCTATTTCATTTTGGGGAGATGTTTTATTAGCAACAACTTATATATTCAATCGTGTACCTTCTAAATCAGTTGCATCTACTCCCTACGAGTTATGGACAGGTAGAAAACCTGATTTAACTTATTTACGACCATGGGGGTCGGCAGCCTATATTCATGATTCTTCCCACAAGTATGGAAAACTAGGTCCTAGAGGGAAGAAATGTATCTTCATAAGATACTCAGAACAATCAAAAGGTTATGTGTTCTTAGGTGAACATCCTGAGGGAGGTTTAACTGAAATAGAATCACGTGATGCCACATTCATAGAGAACGAATATCCCAGCAAAGGTGAAATTGACAAGGAATTTTAATTATATGAAATTGAAAACTTCATTGGAGGTGACACACTTGAACCGAGTGGGAGTGAAAGTGATCCACATGGTTCAAAATTACGAAGAAGTAATCGTCAAATCATTCCCCGACGACGATTTGAGATTGAGGGTGAAGCCTTCATGGTGGCCTCACATGATGAAGCAGAGCCTAAGAATGTAAAAGAGGCTTTATCCTGTCCAGAAAAGGAACAGTGGAGAATTGCAATGGAAGAAGAATTGGAGTCAATGAAATCTAACCATGTCTGGGACTTGGTTGATCTGCCATTAGGGCGCAAGACTATAGGAAACAAATGGGTTCTCAAAATAAAGTGCAAGGCAGATGGATCTATTGAAAGGTATAAGGCTCGCATAGTGGCGAAAGGTTATACTCAACTCGAGGGTATTGATTATGAGGAAATCTTTTCACCAGTAGTACGTTTTACCTCTATACGTCTAATTCTTACCATAGTAACTGATTTAGATTTGGAGTTACATCAAATGGATGTTAAAACAGCTTTTCTCAATGGTGAGTTGGATGAAGAAATCTATATGGATCAACCTTTGGGTTTTGAAATTGATGGCCAAGAAAATAAAGTTTGTAAATTAAGAAAATCATTATATGGCCTAAAACAATCATCCAGACAATGGTATTTGAGATTCCATAGAGCTGTAACATCTTATGATTTTCATATGATCAGTGAGGATCATTGTGTATATGTTAAACGTGAAGAGTGTAAATTTGTAATTTTATCTCTATACGTTGATGATATATTGTTGGCAGGAAATGATAAGGAGTTCATGAATATCACTAAAGAGTGGTTGCACTCTAATTTCGAAATGAAGGATATAGGAGAAGCTGCATATATTCTTGAAGTGAAAATCTATAGAGATCGTTCTAAGAGATTATTAGACCTTTCACAATAGCCTTATATTAAGAAAATTTTAGAACGATTTAATATACAAAATTGTAATCCCAATGATACTCCTATAGCAAAGGGTGAAAGCCTAAGCCTTGATATGTGTCCTAAAACTCCAGAAGAAAGAAAAGAAATGGCTAAAGTTCCTTATTCTAGTGCTGTTGGAAGTCTAATGTATGTCACTATGTGTACAAGGCCAGATATATGTTATGCTGTGGGTTTAGTGAGCCGTTACCAATCAAACCCTGGCATGAAACATTGAAAAGGTGTCAAAAGGATTCTCAGATATCTCAAAGGAACGACAGATTATTCATTGTGTTATCAAGGAAAAGATTTGCGTTTGGTGGGATATTCAGATGCAAATTGGGCAGGAGATTTGGAGTAGCGCAAATCTACTTCTGGTTATGTATTCTTACTTAACAATGGCGCCATCTCTTGGAATAGTAAGAAACAAAATTGTACTGCATTATCAACCATGGAAGCTGAATTTATAGCATGTTCAGCAGCAGTACAAGAGGCAGTTTGGTTGAAAAGATTTTTACAAAGTTTGGGAATAATTAAAGACAACTTTAATTATGTGAAAATGCAGTGTGACAATCAAGCTGCAATTGCCTTTGTGAAGAATCCGAAATATCATGGAAGAACAAAGCACATAGATATAAAGAATAATTTTATTAGAGACATTGTGGCGTGAAAGGATGTGGTTCTACAGTACATATCTACACATCTGATGGTTGCCGATCCATTCACAAAACCTTTGACAAGAGATGTGTTTAGATCACATGTTGAATCACTAGGATTGCGTAGAATATAATGTACTGTACTTTTAAAAGACTGATCATATAGTTTTGTATTAGTACATTGTATTAATGGAATTTATACTCTATTCTATTTTCTATGTGAAGAGTATACATTGATACTAGCAGAAAATATATGATATCTAAAAGGTATGTCATCAGGCTAAAGTCGGCTCCCTCACGCGAGCGACTGCCTCAGACATTAAGAAGGTGTGCTGAGATGAGACGAATGTATATTATTTTTCTATGAAACCATAGACATATTATGAGAGAGTTTAAGAGTGTATATATACATATGTCGCCTTAACGAAAGCCAAGATGAGGTCCGTACTTGAATTGTTTGTATTTTTTGGACCAAACATGATGATCCCACAATCATGTTAGCCTGAGTTACCAGATGTGAGATCTCTGATGGACAATATGATATAATTGTTGCATAGAGAACTAGAGTTAGATACAAAGAGGTATTTGACTAAGATCTGTACGGTGTGTATAATTTTATTTGACATACGCTCATTAGAGGAGAAATTACACCGTAGCATGCGTTTCATACCGCGTGTGTAAAAGCGACTATGAGGAAAATGAGATTAAATTAAAAGAATCCTTGTATTCTCATAGGTGTGAGTTCCTCGAGACCTAGAATATAAAATGGTCTCTTTAATGCCCTTAGTAACTTATGTCTATATTTTGATGTAATAGATAAATGTTCGCTACTTTAGCATGTTTCCAGCGGCAAAAAAATAATTAGCCTTATGGGGCATGTCTAGAAAAGCGGTTGGTCTAAAACTGATAAGTATGAGAGCAAAAGAAAGACAATTCAGATTATGTCTGTCATATGTATTCACCGGTCGACCAGTTATGTTATTTTTTTAGAAAAATTTCGAGCATAATTGTGAATACATAGTGAGAAAAGAAAAATTAAGTGTAACCATTTGAGGGATTAGGTACACTTAATTTGACATAACTAAATTTGTCTAGGGCATAGCAAGTCATAATATGAGTAAGAGTAATATATATCGTCTTTGATTTTTACAGCTATTATGTATCCCTAATAGGTGCATGAATACGCTTATGAGTAGGCTCGTGGGTCGCACGACCCATTTGTCAATATGAAAATCACCAAGATAATGGAAATGGTTTGCCCATCACATGCGAGTGGGAGATGTTCGTTTTCTAATTGGGTTTCGGGTCGCCCATGATGGGCAAAACCGACCCGACCCATTAAGAGGTGGTTTCTATTATTTGGTTAAGAAACCACCACCGCGTCGTGCAGTTAATTGACTGAGAAGAAATGAGGAAGTTTTTCCTTAATTCCTTTTTCGATCCAAGAGAAAGACATTACTCTTTTGATTTGGAGGATTTTGATATTTGGGTTGTGAAAGCTAGTGCAATTTTCATCTTGTGATTTTGCATTTGATCCGTTGGAGCAAGTGATTTGGTTTAATCCTACTTCATCACGTTTTAGAAATTGCAATCAAGGTATGTTTAAATTTATTTTTTAAACCATCAGTTATTTTATAGTTTTATTTATAATTCTGAATATTGGTATGTATTCTGTTTTATTTTATATCATACCATATAAATTCCATCCGGAGATGCTTCATCAAACAATTCTTTGCTAATTCATTGCTAGATGTAAACAACATGAGTAAAGAGAATGAGTAAAGGGTAAACTAAATTTATTGTTCAATAAAACCAAGAATAATAAGAAAATATAAAGAGGTATGAAAAAAAATATTAGAAAGCGAGACTTGAACCAAGAGCAAAAATAGGAAGGAAAAGGCGAATGCAGCAGTTTTGTAGAGGGTGAACAAGATATCTAAAAAGATCTCAGTATTTTCCTCAGCAAGTCTAGAGTGGCGTGATCGTCATATCTATGAGAGTGAACTGCGAGCAAATAGGCAAACAAAGCATACATAGGCATCTTTGAGCAAATAGCCATAAGAATATGAAAGAGTGACTGCCAAGTAAATTACCATCAATTTTTCGAAGCAAGACCATCGGCCAACCACGCTAATACATAAGACAATCGAACTATCAATATTGATGCTCACTGAGGATTCTCATCATTGATCTAAAATAATACTACATTCTCTTGTACATCTGAGCAACCAAAAGCAGAAAAAACCAACACCATGAGGAAACATGATTTAAGAGACAACGAACATCGGCAGGAGGTACACTTAAAAGTATGATTTAATAAAGGGCATCAATCAGATGTAGAAAATATTCATAAGTTAATCTCGAGCATATTAGGGAAAGACCATAATAAAGGAATAGCAGAATAAATTTTGGTAAAGAGCACAGGTTTCCGAAGCAAAGATCGTCGTCCAACCATGGTCTAATACTAAAGCAACTAGACTAAGAGGATTGATGCCCACTGAGAAATCGCATAATTGATCCGTAGCAACGCCAGCACCATAACAACTAACACCGACAAACCCTCAAAATTTTAATTTGTATAGATGCCGACAATTATATTATTGTATAGATTCATGTATTCTCGGCAATTGAACTGTAAGTAAGTAGCCAGCAACTGAATAGTAAGAAAGTAGCCATATGAAGCGCACATAAAGCAAGGCAAGAAAGCATGCAAAAGCGCATACAAACAAAGGAAACCAAATAGATGATAACATCATAAGTAGAAAAGAAGGAATTAGAAAAATTAGAAAACATAGGGCAATAAGAGTACGAAATAAAAGCACGAAATATTATAAGGCAACTCGGTCACTCTGCTGGTGCAAAGGCGAAAAAAGTAAAGAAAAAAAAAAATAGATGTAAACAACATGAGAAAGGAGAGTGAGTAAAGGATAAACTAAATTTATTGTTCAATAAAATCAAGAATAATAGGAAAATATAAAGAGGTACGAAAAAAGTATTAGAAAGTGAGATTTGAACCAAAAGCATAAATAGAAAGGAAAAGAAGAATGCAGCAGTTTTGTCGACGATGAAAAAGATATCTAAAAAGATCTCAGCATTTCCTCAGCAAGTCTGATGCAACGTGATGATCATATCTAGGAGATTGAAGCGTAAGCAAGTAGGCAGCCAAAGTATACGTAGGCAACTTTGAGCAAGTAGCCGTAAGAATATTAAGTCAAGGAAATCACCATCAATTTTCCGAAGCAAGATCGTCGGCCAACCACGATCTAATACATAAGACAATCGAAGTATTGATGCTCACTGAGGATTCTCATCATTGATCTAAAATAATACTGCATTCTCTTGTACATTTGAGCAACCAAGAGCAGGGGAAACCAACACCACGAGAAAATATGATTTAAGAGACATCAAACAGTGGCAGGAGGCACACTTAAAAGTATGATTTAATAAAGGGCATCAATCAGGTGCAGAAAATATTCATAAGTTAATCCTGAGCATGGTAGGGAAAGACCATTAAGGAATAGCATAATAAATTTTGGTAAAAAGCACAGGTGGCCACTTCCGTCGTGCAGAGTAGGGAAAAAAAAAATCCGAAAAGTTGGTCCGGGTAAAGAAAATCAGAAGTAAAAAATAATGAAAGTGGAATTTGAACCAAGAGTAAAGAAAGAAAACTAAAGAGCCAAAAAGGAAAATGTAAACTCCAAAAGAGCTTACTGCTTACATGAAAAAGGGAAAAAAGTAAAAAGCACATTAGTAATCAGTAAAATTGATTTATTATTACTAAGCAAAATATTGCTTGTATGGGAAACAACCAAAAGTGGAGGATTATAGGCTTTTAGGTGAGATCACCTAAGAGCAGAGGTCGGAACAGTGGGTGTTCATCTCCAAGCACTGTACCTATTTATAATAGAAAGAAGGATAATTTTCAGGAAGAGAGAGGCTGAGAGGGAGGAGGGGTAGGGGCTACTGTAGATGATGATGATGAGGATAATCCCATCATTGCAAAGAGCGATTTAATCTACAGGGAGCGAGAGAGGAAGAGGGAAAGAAGGAGAAGGAGAAGAGAAGATGATGGAATAAAAACCCATCATTACATACTATGATTATCAGCAAAGGCCTACCAGAGAGGGATGAACGATACGATCATCATAGCAACCAATCCCATCAAGAAGCCCAGCAAGAAGAAAGCCCGATCGCCGGTCGACAATAGTGATCATCACCACCGCCATACCCATCACCAAGTGGCACCGGGGGACGTCAGCGCCAAGTAGGAAAAGACATGATAGAAGGAGTGGTGGGGAACGAGAAGGAGAGCGCGGACGAGAGGATGGAGAAAAGAGGGCCGAGGCTAGGGCATAGCTCTGAACTCCTATACCGACAGAGGGGGAGGCGGCCTGGGGAAGGGAGAGCGAAGAGGGAAAAGGAGGAGAGAAAATAACGTTATAGAATAGGGTCTAGGCACCTGCAAGCTTAACAGAGGGTCTCGGCGCCTGGGGAAAAGAGAGAGAGAAGAAGAACATAGAGTAGAGATTGCAGGTGTAAGGCTTAGATACCTGCAGTGTAGGACTTAAGTATAGAATAGTTGCCCTAGGTCTACATAAACCACCTACAGATTTGATAGAACAGAAAGAGGTTGAGAAGTGAGAGTAAATTTATTTAGAGAATGACATCTGCCACCGACAAACTCGCGATTTATGTATTTGTATAGATTATACCTTATTATGTATGAGAGTTATTAATTGCTATTCGACATGTCACGTCGCACGAGAGAGAAGCGAATACGGGAAAAAATACAAGAAAAAGCGAAAGGATATAGAAAAGAATACGGTCAAATTTTTGATAAAACTATATTTGTATTTTTCGAAAAGCAATGCCACATGTACACCCCAAAAGGGATGTACATTCTACACCCACCTATCTAAGGGTAGGGAATCACTTCACAAATTGTGAAGTGACTCCTCACCACACCCCACCCATTGGATGGATGGGGTGTATGATGTACACCCCACAAGGAGTGTACACTTAGTATTTTTCAATATGGAATCACAAGTTCAACACACCATTCCAATGATTTTCTGTTTTGAAAAAAATAAACAAAGCATGGCCTTTCTTTTGGCAGCTTCTGGCAGAAAAAGGCATTCCACAATCGATAGAAGCACATACAAATCTAATTAATAATGATAGTATTCGGGGTGTATACATAGCATTTTCAATAATGATAACAATAAAAAAATACATCGGCCCGACTACTCAATAACACAAAATTTAAGTTTTGGAAAAAAAAAAAATAGTACCAAACAGTGTATTAAAAAGCAAATGAATTCTCTAAAACCCGTGAATCATCCTCAATTTTAAAATTTACTTGGAAAAGTTTTCATACAATATTGTAGCTTCCTAAGTGATGAATAGTTTGATTACATGAATAGGTATCTAATCAACTCCAATCAATAACTAGAGTTAAATAACTAGAGTAATTGATGTCCACATAATAATACAAAATAATTTAGATTACTCCCCTTGGTATTCATAAAAGAAAGGTAATTTGTACAAATCGCTCTCTAATTTTCACTGAACTTCACAGTCCACAAACTCGAAATATTTGTAAATGGGTTGTTAATGTCTGTTTGTTGCTTCAATATAAACTATTCCGTCAAAACGCCCTGCTAACTTGGATCGAATTATCATGTCAACACTCATAAAATTCCATCTGTATTAATGGTTCCAGCAGCAATTTCCATGCATGTTATCGGTTCAGCAGCGAACAGGCTTTTTGATGGAAGAGAATTGTGTAGAACAACAGATAGACTTTAGGAGCCCAATCACAAACTCAAAGGATTGGACACCAAAGTTTAAACTTGGATAAAGGTTGGACATGGCCCTACAACAAAGGCTCCCCGCCGAGATACTGGTAAATAAATGTAGTTTCTCTACAAAAACAAAAATAAAATAATACGAAAATAATTTCTTCTTGCGAAATTTGTTCAAATCTTTCTATTTATGTTTGGTAAAGGATCATCATATCTTTCCATAGATAACTTGCAATACGCAAGAAGTGGCAGGTATAGCAAATAAAACGAGAGAGAGAAAGATAGAAAACGAGAGAGAGAAAGAGAGAGAATATACTAAGGAACTCACCATTCTATCTTTCAAAAGGTACTAAGTCTCTTCTCGGCCAAGTTTCGATCTTCTCAAAGTATTCAACAGGCACAATACCATCAAAACCCTCAGTCAAGATCACCTTGTTATCAGAAATGTGGAGCTTCATTCCATCTAAGAAGAGAATTTTTGTCCAGTGTCATATATAGCGTAAAAGAAACGGAAATAAGAAGTTGAAATCAGTAAACTGTTACATGGAAAGCGAAAAATATAACGTTTAGATAATACCTTGTAATGCCTTTTTAACATCCAAATAGATTAAGATGTTGACATCCCTACGCATGCCTAGCACAAGAAAATAAGCAAATCTCAGTTGTAAAAGATCATGAATGGCGCCAAAGTGGAGAAGACTAGTTCAAGGTCACATTAAGAGAGTCACACCATCTAATTATAAGAAAAATATTGTTCAAAGAAATATAATCATTCTGAACAACTATTTTCAAGGTAAAGATTAAATCAACAAAACATATTACAGCTTCAGCTCCTTAAGTAGACAGTATTGCACCCCAAATATGAAGTGGCTAAGTTTGGGAAGTAATGACTCAAGGGAGCTGCTGTTTCCACAATTAAATTGTTGAAAGAGGGTAGTTGGATTATTTTTGAATGGTTCATATGTGTAGTTAACAAAATTGATTAATTCCCCAAGTTAAATAATATTTTTACAGTTAAGACTATCTATAGTAAGTCAATGAGACAATTTGTATGCAGGTTACTGCTATGATATTGTGATTCTGGTTTAAGGGCTTAACTCTTTGCTTTCCCTGTTAGAAGGAGTAGGCATCTCTCTTCCCTATTGCCGTCTTCTTATCTTCTCTTTTTCCTAGTTTCTACTTTCTAGCTATCTCTTTCTCCACCACCTTGCTTCTCAGCACCATACCAAATGCAGCCCATCTAATATACTTCTCCACAGTCCACGTAAACCGAGAGAATCGAAATGAATGGGTGGTAGTGACCCAGGCAAAAGCTAATGACATTGCGAGATTTACATGCAGAAATACTTATGTGCACCTCAATCGCAACATTATCGCCTCGTACAAAAGAAACCCATATTCCTCCTCTATCTCTGTTTCTCTCAAAAATCCCACGGAAATTCCTTTCTTCAATTTCTAACTTCCTTCCCATCCTCAATCCTACATATTACCGCCCCTTCCCATTATTAGTATGTTTTACTGCTTCCTTTCCCAAGATCCACTGAAGCCCAATAGCCTATTTTCTTAGTTCACTAATTTTCTATTTCAAAGCAGAGGTCAAGAGGCTCCCATCGTGGCTCAATAATCTATGCCAAATCTTCTTCTAAGACCTATGATACACAACTATCAGACCATTGCCATCGTGGCTCTAGTTTTCATTTCACTCAGCTCACAATGCGGATTGTATGACAACCAAGAGGGTTGATTAGTATGAATAGAAAATAAATATATGAAAATCCGATAGCACAGAATAAGATGTCAGAATTAAAGAATAAGAGACAGAGAGTGCAATCTACCTATGTCCATGTGGATCCTTTTCCTAAGGAATTGTAGGCAAGATGAAGTCATTACACTTTGTTCTTTCTCAAGCTCGAAGTTCACCTTTATAAAAAAAAAATCTTTACATCCAAGCTAAGATCTAATCCTCACTGCAATATAATTTATTCTTTTAAGAGAATGGGATATTTATAAGCCAAACACCCTATTTGTTCGTTGTACCAATATAAGGAAATAATCAGGCCAAACAGCAAGTATATAGTCAGCCATGCCCGCCTCTCAATCAGCCATCCTTCTTGAACAGCTCTATATAAGCTAGTTTTTGAAGTCTGGAGCTTTTTGGACAAAAGAAGGGATGCCACGATCAATCATCTCGCATGGCTGGCCAAGCCTCCCCTCTATCAATCTAGGCTCAAGGTTGGTCGACCATCCTCGGTTATTTGACCAGAATCAGCACAGTTTGACCAATTCTAGCCCATATTAACTTTTTGGCCTAGTTGACCATACAACATGTTGAATAATTAGCAATTCTTAAATTTCCAACACAAATTGATCATCAAACCTTCCGAAAATTGCTCAACATTCAAAAGTATAATGTTAGGTTCGAGATAATATTTTGTTGTCATCAAAACCATTAATCAAGACCTTGTGGCTAACACACAACACCAGTAACTTTAAAGCAGGGTTTCAAGTGCGGCACGGGCGGCACGTTCCACCCGTGCCCTTTTTTTTTTTTTTTTTTCCTTTTTTTTGTTTTTTTTTTTTTTTTGATGCCGCCCCCTCCTTCCTCTCTCTCTCTCTCTCTCTCTCTCTCTCTCTCTCTCTCTCTCTCTCTCACTCTCGCTCTCTCTCAAAATAGTTTTGATTGTTTTTTTTTTTGAGTTTTTTTTTTGAAGATTTATTTATTAATTTATTTGGTGGATTTTGTGTTTCTCATCTTTTTCTTTTTTTTTTTTGGTAGATTTTTTTTTTTTTTTGATAAGTCTTTATGTTCTTCATTCGATTTTTTTTTGGGGATTGGCCTTTGTATCCCCACATAGTTTTTTTTTTTTAATTTGTAAAGTTTTTTTTAAAAAATATATAAAATTAGATAATTTTTTATCTGTTGTTTATAAAAAGTTGAAATAGATATACTTGATTTAATTATTATATAGTTAAATTTTTAATTATTTTGGATAGATCTAGTATTTTATATAAAATTTGCAATAAAAATAATTTTTACTTTAAAGATTTTATTTTTTAATTTTAAAAATTAAAAATACTAATAAAATTAAAAGTTAAATTAAATCAATTGATACTTAAATTTGTTTAATTTATTTGTCATATAATTTATTGCTCATGTTGTTCTTTTTCAGTATGTTGTTCTTTTTCTAACTTTCTTAAATGAATTTTACTAGTAAATTTTATTATTATATTTTAATTTCTATTCTCTATGAGGTATAATTTTTTTTTAAATTTAAAAAACTTACCACTATATTAATTGATTAGTATAGTAAGCTATATATAGTCAATATTCATAATTATTTAACTAAATCTTTCAAAATAACATTATAAAAGTTTATTAGGAACAAAAAAACTATAAAAAAAACGTGTCAGAGCGTGCCACTGAGAGGTCATGCGTATCCATCGGCACGCAAGCGTGCCACGTGTCGGCACGGAAGCGTGCCGGTACAGTACCGTACCAGGCGGACAACGGCACGCCCCCGTGCCACGGCACTTTATTCCTTGCTTTAAAGGGAATTGGAATACCTAGTTCTGAATTAGACAATTATTGACCAAATAGGTTTCTATTAATTTCAGTAGTAATTGAATTTTGCTATGATGAGTTTGTGGGTGAAACGATCGCGGAAAAATTTAAAATCTTAATAGGAGCTAGTTGTGATCCTTCCAAGACCGCGTGTTGAGTTTGGTAACAATTCACTATTTGGACCCACTGATCAAAGTAATTAGAAAGCAAAATACTTATTTAATTGGTCGAATGACCTCAAAACTTTAAGAAATTGATCTGTTTCACTGATAAAAATAGTTTGACAGTCCCTAAAGTTTCATTTCAACTTGACACCTAAACAACCTTATACAAAATGACATTTGACTTCGCAGGCACTGCTTAGCATAATGCTAAAATTTCTTCCGAAAATTAAAATAAAAATTATGATGATGATCAGGGAGTAAAAATGAGCTTGGATATCAAATTTGGACCTAGTTGGACTTTCAGAAGTCAATATATGGAGTAAATAGGACTTAAAATTAATATCCTTAAAGTTGAGGAGGGTTTTAGCAAAAAATTGCCAACTTTTCATTCCACAGATGCCTCAGCCTTTCCCCTCCAAAGCCTCTTCTCTCTTTTTCTTTTTATTTCCCCTTCGCCCCGCAACTCCTCCCGCGTCCTCTCCTCCATTATCCAATTTCTCTTCACCAAACTTCACTTCTTGCCTAAAAATCATTTTGTTGGAACCCCCCCCCCCACATCGACATCTAAACTTTCCAATTTCTCTTCACCAAACTTCAATTCTTGCCTCCTATAGGGACTTGTGGATGCTTGTTGCTTGCTAAGTGTGTTGGGACTTCAACTTTAATACCATGTGATTTTTTTTTTTTTTTTTTTTTTTTTTTTTTTTTTTTTTTTTTTTTATTCTCTCTCGAGGCCCTGTAGCCTCACTCTGTAGCCTAATTCATTTTTCCTTTGAATGAAGCGGGTAGCATGCTACCTTCCTCTCAAAAAAAAAAAAAAAAAGAGTTTCTTTAGGCAACATTGATAGCTTTAGATTCCTAAACACTTGATTTGAAATAGGTTTTAAAGTAGCTAATGAAATGCATGAAAATGATTATTTGGCATACATGACGGGTCTATATTTAGTTCTAATTTTTTTAAAAAATACTTGTTTAATAAAATTCTTACTGTAGCAGGTAAAACGAAATTTAACCAAAAATAGTTGTGGCAGTTTAGAGTGATAGCTTGGAATAATGAAACCAACCCAGTTAATTAGAATATATATAACAAAAGAGTTTAACATATTATATAATTTAAAAACATAAATTATGTACATTTTGGAGAACCAACAAGACTCTTCAAGCAAGTGAACTAGAGAGGGCTTCTCTAGTTGAGGTGGATTAGCAAGTCAGATGGTGATAGAACTTCTTACTAATTCTAATCTATTCTTCAAATTATTATTCTAATACTCTGCTCGTGGTTATACTGTTTTGACTACCTGTTTTTTAATTCATGATAAATAAAAGCATGCTTGCGATGTTGTCTTATGGTTATTATTACTGCATATCCTTCTTGATTTTGATATAAGTTGTTGAGGTTCCTAAAATTAAACATGCTAAAGGTCAATAATGAACAACTGCATACTTGTTTTACTTGATGATGATGGTCCACTGGTTTGTGGCTCCCTACTGCATGCACAGAATATGTCACTTGATGGACATCATCAATTAGTGAGATTATACATCTTTGATCATATGCATTGACTATAACTTGTAAATATAAACTATTGTATCACCGCCGTAGTCAAGCTTGCAAATATATAACATTATGGTTGATGCCCTTCAAAGCGGATATATGGGGCCGGATCTAATGAGGCAGGCCAGCAGCAATGAGTTGGGTATAATGAGGCAAGCCAGCGGGAACGTAGGCTTGGCCAGATCTATTGAGGCGGGCAAGTGAAATTGGATAATAAAAATACTGTTGGACCATTTGACACTTAATGCATGATGTTTTTGTGTTCCTACAAGTAGAGCTAAACATCTAATTGATGCAGTTCTTATTATGACACAATTATTTGGAATCTTACTCAAATATTTGCGTGTATGCAATTAACCCTAGTTTCAATTACTATATCTCCATACTCATAATTCTTTATTTACTACCAGTTGTTTACTATCTGTGCCTCTAATAGATATAGCTCGTTTCACTCGATCCACTATACCTACTAGAAAGCTTTATTAGTTTCTCAAGCATTTGCTGAAATATTTTCAAATCCAATTGTAAGCAAAGATGACCAATGAGCTACCACATAATGAGATTTTGGCGAGCTAAGTCGAAGTAGCTCAAATTTTGTTAGTCACATTTTGGAGAATAACATATGTATAATGTAATTACAAGGTTGATAGAATTTGTGAACTAAGCAAAGTTTAAGTTGTAAAGTTAAATCTAGCTTTAGATGCTGGCCCACCTGGTTTGTCACTTATGTAATACTTTGTAAATTATGCAAATTGTGAACAGGTTGTATTGTTCGATGCCTTGCATGTACAGGAAAAACTCTGTCCATGCGGCTTCTGCGTTAGGGCATGACAGAAATGGTATATCAGTACAGTCTAAACTGCTTGAGCAAAATTACTAAGACTACAAGGACCTTACATGCATAGACAGCTGCATTCACATTCTAATATCTTATGATGTGAGAGACTATTGTGGTTTGACAACTCTTGCCATCAAAAGGTAACAAGCTTGCTAAAATATAACACAGCGACAATAAACACTATTTAATATAACAAAGCCATGAGATGTGCTTTAATGATATCAAGCAATGTTCAAGTACTGGTCCAAAACTATGCGTATCTAGTTGAAAGGCAACGGAACTGTCGCAAGCATCTCTCAAATAGATCAGAGAAAGTTCATAAAGTAGCATTGAATCAATGCAGAAAGACAACATGCACTTACCAATTTCCAGAACATTGCTGAAATTAGATTTGTGTAATTGAAAATTTGGCAACAAAGAGGACCCCTTAGGCATAAGCGAGCATTCAGAAAAATCAAAAAGCTCGAAGAGCATATTGGTAACAAAGAAAAAGTACAACCAAAAAGCAAGATATTAAGAAGGCTTTTTTTTAATAAATGATAATAAAAAATGCATGAGATGGTGAATAATGAACTAAATAAGTCCATCCAGTTTAGAAGATGTGTATCAGCATATACTACAAAAGTGGAAAGACAAAGGAAATGGAGGAACATTGGATGAAAGTATCCATAGAAACCTTATGTTGACCTCCAGCAGAAAATATACTACAAAGATTAAACTTGTTTTATTATTTTGTCAGATAGAGAAATTGTAACGCCCCCAATAGTCCCACATCGAATGGAAAATGGATTCTGATTGAGAATAGAAGAGGCCAAATACTCTAGTAATAATAACCGAGCTTAAGTATTTGATCGTTATATTTGGTATCGGAGCTAGTTCACCAGCCGGAAGTGTGAGGTGAGCCTCACATCGCCGGGTGATCTTGGGCTGTATATGTGATTAGATTGACGAGAACGTCAAGGCCTAAACAAGAGAATCAGTGACACCTCAATAATCCGACATCAGATAAAAATGAAGTTGTGATTTGGTAGATAAAAATGAAGTTGTGATTTGGTATATGAGGCCACGAACGGTAGCAATAATAACTGGGCTCAAACATTTTGGGCCGGTGATTTGGGCCCAACATGTCATTATTGCTAGCAAGTTAGGTCGTTACAGAAATACATATGCTATCTTCTTGTTTTCTGTTAGTATCAGAGCTTGCCCTACATATCTCCTATTTGGACATTACTTCTGGAAAGTAGTAACAATTTCTTTTCAAGCTTATAGTTGTTACTTTTTCTCTTTGTTCCACCTGCTTCATACTCATCATCAAGACAACTTCCCAAAAAAATAAATAAAGAAAATAGTTATCATTGAGATGGTGATTTTTAAGCATTTATGATAACAACGAAAACTTCAAGCTAGGAACGAAAATTACATGAAATCATGCTCTGTTAATTTTGCTGTTTCTTCACATACTTTACTTCTAATAATTTCGTCCTTTCTTCACATATTTTACTTTTAATGATTACAAGTGTTAAATATAAAAATATAAAACACCATTCTCTACTATCTTAAGCTTTTAGTATACAACGATTATTCCATTTAAACATGGTATCAAAGAATGTCCTAAGTTCAAGTCCCACCAGGCTCCTAGCTATATTTAATTTCCTCCCATTTAATTACGCACATGTCTTGGATCTATTAAAAGGTTTCGAGCCCAGACGCAAAGGGAAGTGTTGAATATAAAATATATAAACGTCGTTCTTTAATAGCTTAAACTTTTGGAAAACAATGGTTGTTTCGTTTTATTTAACAACAAGCAAGTGGTTATAGTATACTGTCATAAAATAGAAGTCCTGCAAACGAAATTTTGTAAAGAAGAGCTTACCACTAATTACTTCTCCATCCGCAGGCAAGCCACTTGAGAAATGTACATGTAACCTTGTCATACGCTTCAGTCCAGATTGCAAGATTGACTCCAAATTTCTCTTGTACGTTCCATGCACACAAACTGATATACATAGAAAATTAGCACCACAAAAAAGAAAGAAAAAGGAAATCTAACTAATGTCCACAATCTTACTTGGAACTTCATCAGCTGACAGGATGGGCTTCAACAAGCTTTCAGAGGTAACAGTCTGAAAGAGTTTCATAGAATCCTTATTTAGCTCAAATCAAGAACATACATGACAAACGCGGAAACACTAGTGACATAAATCCAAGATAATGAATCAAGCAAAACATAAATTCCTAAATCTTTGGCCTCCAAAAAGGCCCAGGTGGGTTAGCTGCATGTGTTTAGTTTAGTAAATGTGCAATCAATCTTGAGTTCATAAATATAATAAATGTACTAGAGCTGATGATTAATAGGGTATCATAGATAGTAAGCATATCCTTAGAACTGAACATCAACATATTTACTACTAAACCAACTGCGTTAAAGTGCAAATAATAATCTACGATAGTAATCTCGAACAGAACCAATCGAGTCAAGCTACTCTAACCTCACAAGCTCACCATAGCACGTATAGTCTCAATGAGGTTTCCAACACAGAATGAGGCATTAAACAAGGATTAAAGTGCCGTGGCATGAGACCGTGCCGATGTTCGCCAGGCACAGTACGACACAAGCACGCTTCTGTGCCGACATGTGGTACGATTGCATGCCGACAAATACGGATGACCTCCTAGTGACACGCTCCGACACTTTTTTTTTTTAGATTTTTTGTTCCCAATAAACTCTTATAATATTATTTTAAAAAATTTAGTCAAATAATTATGAATATTGACAATATATAGCTTCTATAATCACTAATTAATATACTGATAAACTTTTTTATATATAAAGTACAACTATACTTCATAGAGAATAAAAATTATAATATAATAATAAAATTCACAAATACAATAATTATTTAAATTTACATATTTACAAAGAAATGATTGCTTAATTCCACATAGATTGTCGCTGTGAATCATATGACATATTGTGATATGCAGATTCCAAATTTATTTGACAATGTGAGAAAGTCATATATTGCTGGTATATCTCATTATATTATCGTACGTAATGTGCATATGCAATTGGATCACGGATATGATTGACAACAGTCATCATAACAGGTAATATCTCATTGCATTGTCATACGTAATGTGCATATGCAATCATCATGGGTGGACATTGGAAAAAACAAAAAAAAAAATTGGTACAGCCAAATATATAAAAAAAAAATAACAACATGTATGGAAAGGAAAAATAAAATAAAATTGGTCGGCACAGCAAAGTGCCGGCGATACCCTATGGGTATCGGGTATCGCGCTAGACACAGCCAGCATACCCATAGGGTATCGCCAGCATAGGGGAGGAGGGGAGGGTTCCTAAGAGACCACCCCATACCGTGCCCCTATATTAGGGGCACGGTATGTGCCGCTCGTGCATAGCGACACGGGGCGACACTTTAAACCCAGGCACGCAATACCCATAGGGTATCGCAAGCACGGGAGGGTCCTACGAGACCCCTATGTACTGTGCCCCTATATTAGAGGCACGATACGTGCCGCCCCATGCTGAGCAACACAAGGCGACACTTTAAACCTAGGTATTAAATGATTCCAACCAATGCCACTACGTGCAAAACCACCCTCCCCTCTTCTATTTATTTCTTTAATGAGATTGAGATGTTTCCATAGTTCATTTTATCATCTTTTAAGTGACAAAAAAGTTTGAGATTAGTAAATGATCAAAACAAGCAAAAGCACCTATGCCAGCAACACATGGTATGTTCACCCATTACTGAAATATCATCATATCGTGACACACAAAATCATTAATTTTCTATTTACCACATCCAACCTGACACGTTTCCTCTCTTAGAACCTTTAATCTTATATGTTCCGGTTTCATGTTTATCATATTACAAAGAATATGAGAAGATGAAGAAACTTGATAGAGCAATTTTTCAAGCCCTCAAGAACCTTGAAATGTCAAAACATACCCCTAAAACAAGATTAAAATGTTCAAGGACCTAAGAGGTGGGATCCTCACCTATCAACTATTGTAGAACCCGTAAAATGTGAATTCTGTAATTTGAATTTGAATTTTTTAAATTCAATAATGGAATTGAATTTTATATTCAAATTCGGGAACTGAGAGAGAGAAGGCGAATTTCGCGAATCGAAAACGGTTTTCGATGAAACAAAATCACAACTTTCATAGTCTAGCAGTGCCAAAAGTCGTGGTGAAGTGCATTTTCGGATTCAGAGCATCGAAAGAACGAAAAATTGTGAAAAACAAAAAAGGCCAAAAATTAAAAATTGATTTTATGGAAAAGGCACAACATTTTATGTGTGGAATCGCGCGAAAATTCTTGGGGAGGTGCTACTGCGCACTTTACACGTGCTGTGAGGGACTGAGTTGAAAATTTTGAGGTTTCAGGGGCTTTCTTGCAATTTTGCAAAAATCTATATTAAACAAGTTAGGGTTCTCAAACCCTATTCTCCTCTTCTGATGCAGGCTGGATAAGAGTAAGCCACAAATATTGTAGCGCAAAGGTAGAAAAGAATAAGAGTAAAGAAAGAAAAAAAGGAATAAGCCACATAGGCACTAAGAAAGATCACATAGATCTAAAATAATTTTTCATTAACCAAAAGCTTTCTCTTTACAATAGATATCAAGCCTATTTATAATAAATCAAATCCTAATTCTAATTCTAATCAAATCTCATGATTTTAAAGACTTTCCTAAAACAAATATACTTAAATCTAATTTAAAACTTCCAAATCCATATCCCAAATTTTTAGGAATTTATTTCGCATGATAAATCCTAAATATCATTGAAAAAACACCTAAAACAAATTAACAAATTAACAATAAAATAATTCCGAAAATTAGAAAATAAAATAAAATCTAAACGACTCAATCAACCCTAATGCAAAAAAAGACTCAAATAAATAAAAGATAGCTCAACCAACCCTCTTTGAATATGGTTCTACATCATCTTCTCTCTTTCCCTCAGCCCGCAGCTGTCACAGTAGCCACCCCATCTGCGCCACCGCCTCCCTAACCTCCGGCATACCCCATTCCGGCCAGCGGATCCCGGCCAAGCCCTACCCCACATCTCTCTATTTCCCTCTCCCTCAAGCAACTTGAACCCGAGATCTCCTCCCCCCCCCCCCAGATGCGCCGCCCCGAACCGCCACCCCAGGGGTCCGGCGACCCTCCTCCGACTAGCCTTGCGCCGTCTCTCTCTCCTCGAGACCGTGTTCAAGTTTAAACAGAGTTGGGTGAGATCTGACCGCATCTCCAATACGGAAGCCGCCGTCATCTCCGCCGACCTCTATAGAGTCTGGCGACCCCCTCCGACGTCGCCCATTCGCCCCAAGCATCTTCCCTTCTCAAGAGACCATCTCTGAATCCGATGTGCTCTTTAGCTGGCCGCAACTTCAAAAGCGTCGCTACCATCGCCTACCATCGCTTCCTCAGACCTCTCCCCGTCGGCCACGACCCCATCCTGGCCGTGCGCACTTTCCCTAGCCGCCGGAACCCGCGAAGAGGATCTCTTCTTCAAGGATGCCTGAGCTAAGGCTAATTCGTGTCAGGTTCCCTGTTCTGACCAGATTCGACGCCGGCAACCTCCCGGAAGGTGAGCACGGTCCTCCTTAGGTCCTGTGGGCACCCGTGCCCTCCTTCATTGCAGTGTCCGATGGGGCCTCGAATTGCAAATCCCACTGTAACGCTCTCGAATTACAAATTCCACTGTGACGCTCTCGAATTTCAAACTTATACCTTTTTCTAGAAAGGTTTTAGGAAAAGGACCCCGGAGCGTGACAACTATCCTCTCCAAAGGCTCATCTTTCATTTGGAGTTGAATTATTTAGGAATGGTGCAATTCTCTACAAGCTGATATGATGTTGGTAATAGATCCTAATTGTTTGCTAAATACTGATTATTAAATGTATAGCTCTTCACCTGAATTAACCTTAATTTAATGGAAAAGACCCAACCCATATAAGACAATTTACTTTTCTCTTCTTCCAAGTTACAATTGAATGTTAAACTATTTGCCTTCCTCAACATTATTCAATAATTGTGAATATGTTTTTTTACCCAAAATTTGTACATTCTCTAATTAATGCACCCTACTCTTGTTTTGCCACTAATTGCAAGTTTGCAACATCAACATGGTTTTTCCCATAGATGAGATAATGATTTTCTATGTGGTAGTTTTTATGTACTTTCTTTTCACAATAATGAGGTTTCTCTTAGTGAAAAATTACAATTTCTTGATCACGTACTTCCTAGTTTTCTTATATCATGTTGCACAACCAATTCTTACCTTCTATTAAATTATGTGCATAGCCGCTTTTTTCAAGTACTACAATGCTTTACTTCAATATTTACGTAGAAAAGTAAATTTGAGGCTCATTTCATTTTTGTCCTATACAGATATGTCTCAAAGACAAACTTTGGAGATAATATTTCTGCTATTTCTAATGTAATAATTCATCAGGCCGGTCTTGCTTTGCTAACGCTTTCTAGTTCCACACATCCAAACTTTTTCGCTGCACATTCGCAATCTTTTTGGTAGATCTTCTAACACCCTTATGCATTTTTATTTTTACTCATTTAACTTGCTTTATACATATAACTGTTAAATATAACTATCAAGTAATAATTCTGATAATTGTCTACAATTTTTGGCCTACCATGCACTATGGACTTCCATAGCTTTCCATTACATGTTACTTCTCTTAACTCCAAGGTGCCGTAACTTTAGAATCTAGCAGCTATGCCCATAAAATCCCATATCAAATTCCATGAGAGCTGCAAAACTCTGGTCCAATGTTCCGATTAAATAATTTATTGGAAGTGGCACTGATTTTAAGACTGTAGTTTCAATCTCAAACCCTTGCCATCCATACCACAAGTAACGTACAAGCAGAAAGACTTTTATATAGCACAACTACAGGGAGAATCCAAAAATTAAGACCCTGTTTGGTTATGCTTTTGTTCTCAGTTTTTTTTACACTAAAATTTTGTGATTGAATGGGCTGGAGGATTGGAGATTGCTCGCAATCTATGTACCTAAGCTTTCGTTTGACAACAAAAAACAAAACATAACTTTTTTCAGCATTTTTGTTCTATTTAATGATGCAGTTTTATATCTTGCTGGGCTGGACTGCAAACTAACCAACAACAACAAGAACATAAAAAGCCCATCTGATGGCACATTCTATCACATAGAATTTAAAATAACAAAAAAGAAACATAGTAAATAAAGGCCTAAAATAAGTATTTAAGGCTTCATTCATACACCATAATAACTTAGAACGCACGAACTATATATAGCAGAATTGAATACCGAAAGAAGATTGATGAATTTCTCAAGTCCACAGCTGCTTTGTAGATACAAAAATATCCAAAAAATTCGTAACATTTACGTAGATTTTCTGGACATTAAAAAAAAATGAAATCATTAAGCAATTGTGCGCATAAAATAAGTAGTATGTTTTTCTCTACTGAACATATTAGTCCTTGTTGCATATTTTTTACCTATGTGAATGTATCTATCATGAGGAAGTATACAAAATTCAAGAAATGAAAGTGCCGTTTTACTGGCTAATTAGGATAAAATAAAGCACACGTAAAACACTGCGATTGGACATAACTCTACCACTTCCTACAAGCAAGAAATATATTCTTTGTTTTCATGAACGTACAACTTGTAAAGATACATCACCTTTACCGTGTGGCCCTGGTTTGCTCGGATCAGGAGCTCCCCATCTTCCTCCAATAGGCTAAAGCGTTGCTTATTATCCCTCTTCACTGCCTTTATTGTATCACAGAATAATAAAATATTCAGTTAGAATAATGTTTTGAACGAAAAAACACTTCCAAATACTTGGTAAACTTCTATTACAGTACAATGAAGTACAAATATATAGACAAAAAAAAATAGCAGCATGTGTTCTCACCCCACGTAAGGTCATGAAAGATGGAATGTTGCAATATTAGTAATATTAGATCTCTTATTAATGAGATACAAAAGGTAATAAATTAGAGAAAAATATAAAGGGCAGGGACCCAGAATGATAACTACATTTGAGTACCATTCTCGTTACAGAAGATATCAAGTACTGCATAATTAAATCTACAAATGGAACAAATATAATACATACAGGGTCCTATTATCTGTAAGAAAATAAAAGTGCAAAGTATTTATAAAACAAAAGGACTAAAGAGGTTTGAGAGGTCAAAATTTTAGAAAATGAGAAAACAAGGATAAATACTCAAGCTAGTAGTGTATTGAAAATAAAAAAGAAAAGAATATAAGTCAGAGAATCCATTGTGATAATCCATTGTGATATGTTGTTATTAATACCAACAAAAGGTAAGGGAAAATTTTCAAAGACCAAATAAAAATTTCATAAAATGATCATAGAGTGCACCAAGGTGGAGATATGATAGAATTCATGTAACTGTGTTAATAGTATACTTCCATGTTAGACAAACCTAAAGCTACTAGAAGTTTTCTCTTGGCATTCGTAAAAGTTGACAGCTTAATGCATTAACAGACTTTCTGCCTAGAGACCGCTTGACTACTTTCCAAACAATAGTGGCAACTCCATTTCCTTGTGCAGCAAGGATCTCAAAATTTTAATTCAACTTTATATCCGTCAATGTATCAAGAAAGAAATAACATGCTACACTAAGAAAAGAACTTCAAACTTCCCATCATTTTGAGCCCAAACCCCAAAGGAACATGATCAAAAGGTTGAGCTTTGGAGGCAACAACGAGGCATCTATCAGCTACTCCATTCCACCTACATGTAAATGCCATGTTCTTCCAGCCTTGAAAACATTAATTATAGCTGATCAAGCATTTGGAGCCAATCTCAATCTCAACTATACATGGTGCACAATATCAACTACTTGTTACAGTCGCTATGTCAACTGATATGTCAACTCAACATAAAACAGAAAATGAGAGATGAGGGAAGAGGAGCAGCAGAAGACATGCGCTAGACACTTAAAAAAAGGAAGGTTCATGCAGGTGGCAAATGGTCATCTACCTCCATTTAGCTCTGTTATTTATCTCTTCTCTGTCTTTCTTACTGTCTAACTCTACATGCAATATCATCCATTCCTTAATGGTCTTTAAATACATGCAGAAAAAGTGCTCGAGTCAATTATGCCATAAGTCATTATTAATGTTGTTCCGCCAACAGGATGATTATTCAGTTCAAACTCTAGCCTCGTGCCTCACTATATTTTGGTATCCTTATCCAAGAGAAAACAATTGAGCACTAATGGGTAAGGCAATCAGGATACATCTTATATGCAGCAAATACCAAAATTTGCATCATTTATATGTCCACAATTACACATTCAGCAGAAAACTACAACATCATAAGAATTGACTTTCAAAAAAAAAAACTGACTGAGGAAAAGAGATGACATCTAGACAGTGGTGTAGTCTATAAGTCAAAGCCTTTATTCAATGCACTAAAGAAGATCTTATTTTGCCGAGAATTTACTCACATAACTATACAAATAAAATTAGGATAACAAGCTTTTAAGTCTCCTACGAGAGTGTAGAGACTATGCAGCCTAATCCAAATATATCACATATAAAAAATTAAAGTGAAAAATTACTAGGCCAATTTATGTGGCCTAAGGTTACCAAAGTATGATTGTTTGCAACCGGATAGAGAAGGTCTCTTAGATCAGACCACCTGAGTTTCACTTAAAGCCAAACTAATATTCATACTCAAAAAGTATAGCAAACCAAGTATTTACAAGAATCGGAGAAAGGCCTCACGGAGCTCACCTCCCTGATCTCTTCAACTGTGTGGGATCTCAATGGAACTTTGGCATTAGTTGTCATGCTCAGTTTCAATAAATCACGAACTCGAACATAACCATCACTTCTCATATCTAAGTTCAGTTCAGAGGCCATATGGCGCAAGATCCTCGTCCTATCAGAATTCAAATAACAGATAACAATAAATCAAAACCAATAATTTCTGGTTGCCCACATACCAAATTTGTAGAAGTTATTTAATGGAGAACAATTTCTTAGCTAAAAGCTGACAACTTATAAATAAACCTAATTCTAAGCAAAACCAAAAATAAAGTTCTACCAAAACTCAATAACATATAGTAGCAATCACAAGAAATATGATATCATCTGTCGCAAGTCAGAAACTAAGAAGAGATGAGGAGATTACAGAAGCCGGCCAAGAGCATCAATTCTCTTGCTTTCTGCATCATTGCCACTTCCTCTCCCACGATTCCTATCTTCCCTCATGCCGAGCTCCCTTCCTCTTCCCCTCCCACTACAAATAAAACAAGGAATTGAAGGGTCAAATAAGAAATCATGGTAATTCCGACAATGCTCCATTACCAATTTGATAAAAAATGGCTCAGCACGGAGAGTAAAGCTAGAATACTCCTAGAAGTAAACGGGATCATTTATTTCCATGCTGTTATAGGCGGCAAGGCATCCTACTCAAAGGTCAACACTGTTAAACATGATCTAGGCTATTCGGACTTACTAGAAGTCAAATTTTGTGATTATTTTGACAAAAATTTTCTAGTATTCAAAAGGTTCCAAAATTGACAATTTTTAAGACAATTTTTAATGGCTAACATGAGTTAACTCCATGATCGCTAGGAAAATGATGTCGTAAGATCGTTAAATTTGGTTTATATGAAGTTCAGATTACTTTAAAAAACGTGCTTAATAGAGCACGGTCATCTATTCGGATGCCCCACCCACCGCAAGAAACGACGTGAAAGTGAACAGCAACCTTTACTTTTAGAAGTATACTAGCTTTAATCTTAGCTCTGATACTATATGTCTCAAAAAAGTGAAAGAAACTCAAAACTTTTTGCAATATTTTATATTCCACGAAAGGATCGATCAAATGGAATCAAATAGAAAATGCATCTGAGTATATTCAGCAAGCCTTATTCTTCAGTGAGTAGGAGAGATTACCTTCTTCGGGAGGAATAGGAAGAAGAAGAAGAAGAAGAAGAAGAAGAAGAAGAAATGATCCATGTGGAGGAGGACAAAAAAACGACTAGAAGAGGGCGAAAACAATCAGGAACGGGAAGACAGCAAAGTAGGAACAAGGGAAGCGGATGGGCGGCAACAGACGACGCAGAGAGCGGCGGTTGTCCTCGACACCATCCACATCTTGTGGGGGGGAATCTAATGATGAAGAACAGAAAAGGAGTCGGAATAGCACACGTGTAATGAAATGGGCTCAGCACTCATGGTCATGGCCGAATCGACTCCGGCCCGCCTGACAGACCTGCAAAGTTCAAGTTTAGTCTTAATGGTTCACTAGTGTAGGGCCCGCGCTTCACGGCGGATAGATAGTATTTCAATCAATTAAGATATAATAATTATTAAAATTTTAAGGCTAAAAAAATTATAATAAAAAAAATTTAAAAAGTGGCCTTATTTACATTTTTTTTAAAAAAATACCACGAGACTAGAATGTTAATTGCATCCAGGTAAGAAGGAAGAAAATTTGTCAAAAATACGTGAGCATAAATTATCAACAATCAGAATTGGTAAGCAAATAAATGAACAGATAGATGCATAAATAATAGTAATCATTATTCTAGAAGCAAAATGAATCTGAGTGACAATATCTTGTATAAGAAGGAAAAATAGTTTACTTATTAATTATGATTTGTTAATTCAAACTAAGACATGGTTCACAAATTTGAACCTAATAAACAATTAAAACATTAATGTAAGTTATTCATTAACAGAGTAAAATGGGTTACTACTAAACAATAAAACCATCAAATTTAAGTTATTCATTATCATGGTAAAATGCGTTACTACTGTTTCTTTCTCAGTGAAAGATGTATTTCTAGAATAAAGAACTCAAATTGCACAACAATAATTCAAGTTTAAGCAGTAACAATAGAAACATATTATTTCATTATTTCATTAATATGTCAGAACCAAACTCAACAACAGATAAAAAAAAGATCAAATTTTGAGCACAACCCAACACAGATAACCAAATCACATTTCTCACCTTTGATGAAAAAGGAACCGCAGTGATCTAAATAAGCAATTCAAATCAAATTAGTAAGCTGTCATGTGCGGACGCACATATGCCAGGCGCGGACCGGCTGAGCGCGCTGAGCACGTTGGGCAGGCGCTGCATGGGTTAGCCTCTAGTGGCTAAAGATAGAAACTTAGATTAGGTAAGTTGTTTGGAAATTCCTTAGATTAGGTAAGTTGTTAAGTTGTTTGTAAATTCCTTAGATTAGGTAAGTTGTTTTGGAAATTCCTAGAATCAAGGAGAGCCTTCTCCATTTAGGTTGGGCCAGTGGCCATATATGCTTGTGATCGCGGGACAATAAGGAACGAAAGGAATTATATCCCTAATCTCTCTCTCTCTCTGTTAAGCCTGCGGTTGAGGGGAATAACCTCACCGAAGAAGACGGCCGGCGGCTACGAGCTACGTAGCCGCGGCCCAGCCAGTCGGGGATTCGACGCCCTTGACAACCTGGTATCAGAGCCCACCCGCTCCACCCAAGCCGCCGCCCACCACCATAGCCCTCCACCACCGCCGCAGCCCTCCGCCACGGCCGCCCCGCAGCCAACAGCCATGGGCGATCCCACCGTCGCCGATGTGATAGAGATGTTGAAATCCATCACCACGGAGATGACAACCATGAAGGCCGACATGGCGGCTATGAAGGAGAAGTCGGCCTCGTCGTCGGACAACGGCGCCGGCGGCCGCCCGGAGGGGCCGCGCGATCTTGATCGCCCCCCAAAATTCCACAAATTGGAATTTCCCCGCTACGACGGCAAGACCGATCCGATGCTCTTCATCAACAAGTGCGCATCCTATTTTCGCCAACAGCGCACCATGGCGGAGGAGCGCGTGTGGATGGCCTCGTACAATTTGGAGGACGTCGCGCAACTCTGGTACATCCAACTCCAGGAGGACGAGGGCACGCCGTCGTGGGGGCGATTCAAGGAGCTCCTGACCTTGCGGTTTGGGCCTCCCCTCCGCTCGGCTCCGCTGTTCGAGCTCGCCGAGTGCCGGCGTACAGGGACCGTGGAGGAGTACTCCAATCGCTTCCAGGCACTCCTGCCTCGCGCGGGCCGCCTTGATGAGGCTCAGCGCGTCCAGCTCTTCACTGGCGGACTCCTGCCGCCGCTCAGCCACGCCGTCCGCATCCACAACCCGGAGACGCTCGCAGCCGCCATGAGCCTGGCGCGACAAGTAGAGTTGATGGCGAGCGACCGGCCGGTGCAGCCTTCCCCTCGGGCGCCCCAGCGTGGCCTCCTTTCCGCCCCCGCGCCACGGCCAGCGCTTCCGGGGCCACAGCAGCTGCTGGCGCTCCCTGCTCCTCCGGTGGCCGCCCAGCAGGGTCGCGACGAGGGCAATCAGAGGCGCCTCACCCCGGACGAAATGGCGGAACGGCGCCGTCTGGGCCTCTGTTTTAATTGCGATGAAAAATATACCCGTGGCCATAACAGATTTTGCCGGCGCATCTTCTTCCTTGAAGGCGTGGAGATCGAGGACGCCACGGACGCCGCGGGCGACGCGGAGCACGACGCCGAGGCGCCCTGTTTTTCCCTGCAGGCCGTGGCTGGGGTTCCCATGGCGGGCACCATGCAGATCGCCGTGGCACTCGGCTCCGCGTCCCTCGTCGCCCTCCTCGACTCCGGCAGCACGCACAACTTCATCTCGGAGGAGGCGGCGCGGCGCTCCGGTCTGCCCCTCCGCCAACACCCCCGCCTCACAGCCTTGGTCGCCAATGGCGAGCGGGTCACCTGCGCCGGCGTCATCCGCGACGCGCCCCTGCTCATCGACGGCAATTCATTCCCGGCCGACCTCTACGTCATGCCACTGGCCGGGTACGACGTCGTCCTCGGCACCCGGTGGCTCGGCGAGTTGGGGCCCATTGTTTGGGACCTCGGCCGCCGGCGCATGTCCTTCCAGCGCCGGGGGCGTTCCGTCTCCTGGACCGGCATGGCCAGCCCCGCCGTGCCGGCCCTGGGCGCAACAACAGAGGCCGGTTCCCTCCTGGAGGCGCTGCTGCTCTCGTTTGGGGGGCTCTTCGCGGACCCCGTCGGTCTGCCCCCCAAGCGTGCGCACGACCACCGCATTGTTCTCAAGCCCGACGCCCAGCCGGTCGCCGTCCGCCCTTACCGGTACCCCGCGGCGCACAAGGACGAGTTGGAGCGCCAGTGTGCCGCAATGATTGCTCAAGGGATCGTCCGCCGCAGCGACTCACCGTTCTCGTCGCCCGTCCTCCTCGTCAAGAAGGCCGATGGCTCGTGGCGCTTCTGCGTCGATTACCGGGCGCTGAACGCGCTCACCGTCAAGGATGCCTTCCCGATCCCGGTGGTCGACGAGCTCCTCGACGAGCTCCATGGCGCCAAGTTCTTCACCAAGCTGGACCTCCGGTCCGGGTACCACCAGGTGCGCATGCGCCCGGAGGACGTGCACAAGACGGCGTTCCGCACCCACGACGGCCTGTACGAGTTCTTGGTAATGGCGTTCGGGCTGTGCAACGCCCCGGCGACATTCCAGGCCTTGATGAACGACGTGCTACACCCGTTCCTGCGCCGCTTCGTCCTGGTATTTTTTGATGATATTCTAATTTACAGCAAGACGTGGGCTGATCATCTTCGCCACCTCCGGGCCGTCCTCGACGAACTACGCCGCCACCAACTCTTCGTCAAGCGCTCCAAGTGCTCGTTTGGTGCCTCCTCCGTCGCCTACCTCGGCCATGTCATATCCGCAGCGGGTGTGGCCATGGACCCGGCCAAAGTGCAGGCGATCCATGATTGGCCGGCTCCACGTTCGCCCCGGACTGTGCGCGGTTTCCTCGGCCTCGCCGGGTACTACCGCAAGTTCGTCCACAACTACGGGGCGATCGCTGCACCACTGACGGCCCTACTCAAGAAGGAGGGCTTCTCCTGGGACGACGCGGCGGCCGCGGCATTCACAGCGCTCAAGGCCGCCGTCACGTCCGCCCCCGTACTCGCCATGCCCGACTTCGCCAAGCTGTTCACCGTCGAGTGCGACGCGTCCACGCTCGGCTTCGGCGCGGTCCTGATCCAGGAGGGCCATCCGGTCGCTTTCTTCAGCAGGCCTGTGGCACCTCGCCACCGCTCGCTTGCCGCCTACGAGCGCGAGCTCATCGGCCTCGTCCAGGCGGTACGGCATTGGCGCCCGTATCTCTGGGGGCGGCGCTTCATCGTCAAGACCGACCACTACAGCCTGAAGTACCTCCTCGATCAGCGCCTCGCCACGATCCCTCAGCACCACTGGGTCGGCAAGCTCCTGGGATTCGATTTCTCGGTGGAGTACCGGTCGGGCGCCACAAACGTCGTCGCCGACGCCCTCTCCCGTCGCGACAGTGACGGCGGGGAGGTGATGGCTATTTCGGCACCCCGCTTTGACTTCATCGAGCGCCTCCGCCACGCCCAGGCCACTGATCCGGCCCTGGTCACCATCCACGATGAGGTCCGGGCTGCCACCCGCACCGCTCCGTGGGCGCTGGTGGACGGCATGGTCGCCTTCGCCGGCCGCCTATACATTCCCCCGGCGTCGCCGCTGCTGCAGGAGATCCTGGCCGCGGTCCACAACGACGGCCATGAGGGCATCCACCGCACCCTCCACAGGCTCCGGCGGGATTTTCATTTTCCCAACATGCGTCGCCGGGTGCAGGATTTCGTGACGGCATGCGTCACCTGTCAACAGTACAAGTCCGACCACCTCAGGCCGGCCGGTCTGCTGCAGCCACTGCCGGTTCCGACTGCTGTGTGGGCTGACATCGGCATCGACTTCATCGAGGCGCTGCCCAAGGTGCAAGGCAAGACGGTCATTCTATCCGTCGTGGATCGCTTCAGCAAGTACTGCCATTTCATTCCCCTGGCGCACCCCTACACCGCCGAGTCCGTCGCTCACGCCTTCTTCGCCGACATCGTTCGCCTCCATGGCGTTCCGCAGTCCATCATCTCGGACCGCGATCCAGTATTCACCTCGACGTTCTGGCAGGAGCTCATGCGGCTCACAGGGACGAAGCTCTACATGTCGTCCGCCTTTCACCCGCAGACGGACGGCCAGACCGAGGCCGCCAACCGGGTCATCGTCATGTACTTGCGCTGCTTCACCGGCGACCGTCCCCGGCAATGGCTCAGGTGGCTGCCATGGGCAGAGTACACCTACAACACCGCCTATCAGTCATCGCTCCGCGAAACTCCGTTTCGTGTGGTCTATGGCCGGGAACCCCCGACCATCCGCTCCTATGAGCCCGGCGAGGCCCGCGTCGCAGCGGTCGCCCAGGAGATGGAGGAGCGCGCTGCCTTCCTCGCCGACATCCGCTATCGCCTTGAACAGGCGCAGGCGGTCCAGAAGCGCGTCTACGACCAGCACCACAGGCCGGTGTCCTTCCAGGTCGGCGATTGGGCTCTTCTTCGCCTTCGGCAGCGGGCAGCAGCATCCCTCCCACGCACGGCAACAGGGAAGCTCAAACCGCGATACGTCGGGCCGTACCAGGTGGCGGAGCTCATCAACGAGGTGGCTGTGCGGCTACAGCTCCCTCCCGACGCTCGCATTCATGATGTGTTCCATGTCGGCGTCCTCAAGAAGTTTGTCGGTAACCCGCCGGCCGTTCCACCGCTGCTGCCTCCACTCCTGCACGGTGCTGTGGTGCCTGCACCTGCCCGGGTGACTCGGGCGCGGCTGGCCCGGGGAGTGCGCCAGGTGCTCGTTGAATGGCAAGGACAAACGCCTGCGTCGGCTACATGGGAGGATCTGGACGACCTCCATGCTCGGTTCCCCTCCTTTCAGCTCGAGGACGAGCTGGCCTTCGAGGCGGGGAGAGATGTCATGTGCGGACGCACATATGCCAGGCGCGGACCGGCTGAGCGCGCTGAGCACGTTGGGCAGGCGCTGCATGGGTTAGCCTCTAGTGGCTAAAGATAGAAACTTAGATTAGGTAAGTTGTTTGGAAATTCCTTAGATTAGGTAAGTTGTTAAGTTGTTTGGAAATTCCTTAGATTAGGTAAGTTGTTTTGGAAATTCCTAGAATCAAGGAGAGCCTTCTCCATTTAGGTTGGGCCAGTGGCCATATATGCTTGTGATCGCGGGACAATAAGGAACGAAAGGAATTATATCCCTAATCTCTCTCTCTCTCTGTTAAGCCTGCGGTTGAGGGGAATAACCTCACCGAAGAAGACGGCCGGCGGCTACGAGCTACGTAGCCGCGGCCCAGCCAGTCGGGGATTCGACGCCCTTGACATAAGCATTGTCTAATAAACCCAAAAACTAATTATAAAGAAACTTGCTATTATACCTAAAAGATTAAAGCTAAATTGCTCAGAATCAGTAAAAATCCAAATAACCAACAATCCAAACAGAAGCAAATACCTACAAGATCAAATTTTGAGCAAACTCCAACCTCGCCTTGGACGAATACGGGATGACGCAAGAGCGTAATCCCCCGCAAGCATAGCACTCCACTTGTCCACCTGCTTTGACCCGGAGCAAATCCCAAGGCTCCCAGAAGTGACAGCAACGGCTACGGCCAAGCTGCATATATGGCAGATTATTGCAACAAAATAATAAATCAATGACAAAATAGCAAAACTTTAATATAAAAAAATTCTACACCCTAGATATACTACAAAATTTGCTAAACTACTTGCATATATGGCAGATTATTGCAACAAAATAATAAATCAACAAGAAAATAGCAAAACTTTAATATAAAAAAATTCTAAACCCTAAATATACTACAAAATTTGCTAAACTACTTGCATATATGGCAGATTATTGCAACAAAATAATAAATCAACAAGAAAATAGCAAAACTTTAATATTAAAAAATTCTAAACCCTAGATATACTACAAAATTTGCTAAACGACTTCAACTATTATATTTGTTAATCAGCATACAAACAACAATCCGTTTACGAAGCCATAAAGATACTGAACCAAATGAGAAATCCAACTTGACACATATAAGCAATTACAAATTCTCATCAAACACAAAAAGAAATAGACATAGATTTACCTGCAATGGATGCAAGGAAAGCACTACAATTATAGTCCTGCATTATAAGATTCAGCCAGATTCCACGAAGAACAGTCCCATGCTTTGATATCAGCGACTGCAGCCTCAATCGCAGCCTTTGCGTCTCTGCCGGTGAGAGGATCATAAGTTAGAACAGCACCAATATTAACAACAGAAGGCCTTTCAGAATGGCTCAAACCATTAAGGCCCAAAAGCAGGAAACTAAGAAAGCTAACAATCTTCACACAGACCATCATCAAACCCTTTTCAAGCTTAGGGTAAGCCAATTTCTTCATCTAGTGAGCCTCTTTTTTAAGAAAACCCATCTCAGATCAGAAGCTCCTTTTGACATCTACTTGAAAAATTGTACCTTTAGCTTGACTTCTTAATCAAGAGAAAACCCAAACACATGCTCAATCACACTAAAAAATTAGACTTTTTTTTTCTCCCATTTTAAGAGAAATCCTAACCTTCAGTCGAAATCCTGGCCAGGATGATAGAAAGAAAAAAGATACACCTAGTGGAAGATGAATGTCAAGAAGAAGTGATGAAGAGAAATAAAGAGGAACCTTAAAACCTTAAAAATCAAACACACCAAATTAACCTTTTCCTTTTTCCCTTTACACTCTTACTGGGAAAAAGGTTGCAACTTTTTAATTGAAAATGTGAAAAGGACTTTAGTGGGAACCTTAACACACAAACATAGCTATCCATTAACTGATTTATGAGATTTAGAAGAAGCACAATGAAGAAGAAGAGGCTCACATGGTGCCAGAGAGAGAGATGTGGACGCGAGATCTATAGCATATCAGTCCGTACAGTTCTCACTCGAGAGAGTACGTCCTCAGCGGCATGTAGGAGGCATAGGTGTACGAGAAAAGAGGTGCGTAGGAGTCGAAGGCGTGTGGAAAAATCTGAGGGATTACAGGAGAGAGAGAAGAGAGAGAGAGAGAGAGAGAGAGAGAGAGAGGTAGAAAGATGAGAGAAAGTGAAGGGGACATGGAGCCCACACAAAAGAAGAAAAAATTAGTGCTTTGAGGGCTTCACTCTTTAATGTAATTGTATTGATCATCACCAGGTAATTTATTTGCACTGGTTGGGTCATCACCATTTTTTTTTTTTTTTCACATGGGTTGGTAAATTACACTTTTAATCTTCAAACTATGAAGCGCATAATATTTTGGTCCTCAAACTTTAATTTGTTGTAATTTTTGGCTCAAATTTTTAAAATTGTTGCAATTAAATCTCACAACCCACTTTAGTTAACTAAATATTGACAAATTGTTAATGTAGAAATGATGCAACATCTTAATTATTGTCACAACATCAATTACAATACTTCTATATCACGTCTGCATCGACAATTTGTCAATATTTAGCCAACTAAATTAGGTTGTGGAATTTGATTGTACAATTACGAAAGTTCCAACTAGAAATTACAATGAAGTAAAGCTTGAGGACCAACGTGTAATCTGCCCCTTTTTTTGGTGAATGATTTTAGAAGGTCCCTAAAATAATTTTATTAAGACAATTTGTCAATATTTAGCCAACTAAATTAGGTTGTGCTACTTCTATATCACGTCTACATCGACAATTTGTCAATATTTAGCCAACTAAATTAGGTTGTGGAATTTGATTGTACAATTACGAAAGTTCCAACTAGTAATTACAATGAAGTAAAGCTTGAGGACCAACGTGTAATCTGCCCCTTTTTTTGGTGAATGATTTTAGAAGGTCCCTAAAATAATTTTATTAAGACAATAATAAGTACAAGTACAATCACATGCACTACAAAAGCTAGGTTAAATTAACCAACTAAAATACAAGACTAAATTCAGCATCACCGGATATCATAGGGTATGAAATTATTTTTTTAAAAAACAATTGGAATAAAATTGCATGATGTCAAATATTTAGGCCTTATTTTGTGTTTGTTGTCATTTCTTTATTTTTTAAATATATTTTTTTCCACAAAATAGTAGGAGAAAACGATGAATTGCTAGCAGGGATACACACGTATTCGGGTTGGTGGAGCTCCCACCCTAATCCACTTTGAATGGGACAGTAAATAGGGGACAATAAACAGAGTAGGGTCAATAAATGGGGGCATTTCTATGACCCGAAAAGAATAGGGTGGGAAGCAGTGAAAATTTTGATCTACTTCAAATTCATCCCAAATCTTCTCCCCCACCCCCCAATTCGCTTCAAATCGACTCCAAATAAGTATTTACATTACAACCAAGGATTTAAGTGCCGTGGCACGGGGTCGTGCCGAAAACTTGCCGGCAAGGTACGACACGGTGCGTGCCGACATATAATGGCATGAAATATTTATTTTCTTTAGCAACAAAATTTTTTAATTGCTTATTATGTATCTTTATCAAATATTTTGAACTTTATTAAGAAAATTACATAGTAATTTTAAGAAAAAAGAGTTTTGAACTGTGCTATCGGAAAGGAGGCTGTATCGTGTCGATATCTTGTTGGCACGGTACGGCACGGTGGATACGGTCCGTGCCGATGGATACTTAAATCCTTGATTACAACATAATTTCTATTTTTTGAGAATATTATTTGAGCTTCAAATATTAAGCCATGTTTCAATATACTATGTAAATCATGGCCGCTTATTGTGGTGTACTCAACTTCTGTATACTTCTCCGAACTTTGGCCAAATTGGGCAAAGTGCAAATAAAATAGTGTATAAAACCAATGGAGGAAGTTTATGAGGATTCCAAAATAATTAGAAATGAGTTGGAGTGAAAACAGTGCAGAAACAAAGTTTCTGAAGCAAAATAAGTATAGTCAAAATCTTCGGGATCCAAACCTTGGAACAATTTTTGGACTCCAGCATTTCCAAGTACGGACCTTGGGGTTGAAACTCCAGACCTTCAACGTGAGAAATGGCTAACCAAGGTTCGGGTTTCAAACCTTAGGAGCTGAGTCTGGACCCTGATTGCATAAAAGCAAAGATTGGTCATTCGGGATTCGGACCATGTGTTACGGATTTTAGTGTTGGCATATTTCATGATGAGTGACGAGTTGAGTCTAGGTCTTGAAGAGTTCGAGATACAAATAGTTTTGAACTAAAGATTCGACGATTCAAAATATGAATTCACAATGCTCAGTAAGTTTTTATAATGTTAGTGGTGATTTATGAATATATTTGAGTCTTTGGAAGTCATTAGAATTGAGAAAAAATGATTAGAATTAGAATCTAATGTTTTCTATTGTCAGGATCCGGACCCTAAATCAAGATCCAGATCCCGAAGGATTGACATGTTTTTTCTCTATATAGGAACCGGACCCTCGGGGAGAGATTCGGATCCCGAATAGCTAAATTGTTGTTATACATGGAGGATCCGGACCTTTAGGGAGGATCCGAACCGTGAAGTTTTCTGAAACTTCAAAGTCGGAACCCTAAGTAGAGAATCCAGATCATGAACCCATCATGAGCTTTTCAAAATCAGTTTTTCAATCCTAATTTGATTCTAATTGCTTTCAAGGCTATAAATAAGATCTGGGGATGTCTCTAAAAAATGGTTAAGAATATATTATCATAATATAAGCCCTAGATACTCATTGGATGCTTTCTTTCTCATCTCCAACAACGAGTTTCTACCGGATCAATTCTTTTATGATTAAACAGGTATATACCCTATTTGAAATTAAAAGTAAAGGGATACAGGGAGGTACAACCCATGCGAACACAGATGAAATGTCCGAACTCTAGCTACCACAACAGAAGGAGACCACTGCAGCTGCCGTAGTCACCGCAGCGCACCACTGCAGCAGCGAGGTCTGCAACATCAACGACACGTCAACAAGAGCGTTAAAAAGACACACACAAACAGAGTGGAACCAACAACACCAACAACAACCCCAACTAGCATAAAAAATACAAGAAAAACAAGCCAAAATCGATGAGACTCAGTCATGGCAGATGAAGGTAAGCTCAATCCGCGGCCGCTTGAGGAAGCCCAGATCCGAAGAACCTTGTAAAGGAGTCGAGACCAAAGGAATGAGATGAACAGACCAGCAACTAATTAATCCTGTTGAGCACAGCAAGGCACTAATAGTCCCAAAAGCCAAAGTCCAGAGGTTGATGGAGTTGAAAACTCTAATAGCACAACTAGCACTCGTTGATAAACTATTGTCAAAGATGCGCCTGTTGCGTTCAATCCAAAGTTCCCAACAAGTAGCGGCGAATAAAAGATCAAAGTGCTCTTTCGAACGGCCCCTCAAGGTCCTCCTTGCGTTACTCCATCTACTCGCTAAGTCCCCGGAAAAGTTAAGTAAGCTGCGGCAAGTAAGAGGCCAATGTTGAAGAAGCCCCTCCTAGAGCGACCTAGCAAAAATGCAGTAGAAAAACAGATGGTCCAAATTTTCGACTCCTGCACAGCAGCACATGCAGATCGAAGGGCCGAGCCATCCCCTTTTGGCAAGCAGATCCGCTGTGAGTAACCTATACCTAGCAGCAATCCACAAAAAGATTTTAATTTTAAGAGAAATTCTAATCCTCCACGGGTGCAGGATCCTGCAGTCGTTCACGCCATCGAAGAAAAGGAAATAATAGGCACTCTTAGTCGAGAAACACCTGTTGTTACTCCATCTCCATGAAATAAAGTCAATAGAATTAGACAAATGGAAGTTGTTGAATAAAACATGCAGATGAAGCAGCTCGCGCCGAGCCTCGGGTGGCAGGTCACTAGGGAAACCAAAGTTGTTGAGGGAACCAAAGCGGCAAAACCAATTGTGAACCGAAAGGTGCTTGTGGGGTGAAGCAGCAAAAAGGTTGGGGAAAAGATTACGAAGCAGGAAATCCCCAGTCCAACGTGCATTCCAGAAAGACGTCATCATGCCGCAGCCTACGGTGAAGGAAGTAGAGGTGATGAAGAGTGAGGAAGTAGAGAGCATACCCTTCCAAATCGGGCAACACCCAGTCGGCGCCGCCCCAACGGAGAGGGGAGGTCGATGAGAATAATGTTTCAGCGTCAGCAACCACACCCAAGGAAGAGACTTGGAAGAATGGAAAGCCCAAAGTCCTTTCAGAAGTAGAGCAGAATTAGAGTTGCGAATGTTACGAATGCCAAGTCCCCCGTATAAAATCGGGCGGCAAACCTATTCCCAATTTACCAGACAGTGAAACCCACTTCTAAGTCTTTTCCCCTTCCAGAAAAAGCCCCGGCGAATTTTGTCGATCGAGTTAACAACCCAAATAGGAAGACGGAAGGCAGAACAAAAATAGGAAGGGATGGAGGAGAGAACCGAATTAAGAAGCACCAAACGCCCCCCCCCCCCCCTAGAGAGCAAAAGACCCTTCCAACCCGCGAGTCTCTTATCCAATTTCTCAATAATGGGAAGGAAATCAGATTTACGCAGCGCATTAGGTGAAAGAGGTAAACCCAAATAACTAATAGGAAAGCCATGCGAAGAGCAGCCGAAGAAGTTTGCTAAAGCCTCAGTGCTAGAGCTCGACAAGTGAATCGGGGAGATGGAGCTCTTGCGGAAATTAATTTTGAAACCGGAATTCCACGAGAAAGCATCTAAAATAAGTTTAATTACCCTCGCCGATCGGTCCGAACCATCAAAGAAGATAAGAAGGTCGTCGGCAAATTGAAGGGTGTGAATCCTTTCATTCCCGATACCTACTGCCGTCAGGTCATGGGTAATAGTAACCGCCTGAAACATCCTGAATAACACATCGATGCAGAGGAGGAAAAGGAGTGGAGACAAAGGATCGCCCTGGCGTAGCCCACGTTTGCACGGAAAGAAGTTACCCGGGTTGCCATTGAGCAGCACAGCCGTCGAGGATGAGAGTAAGAGGTCCTTGATCCAGCCAATCCACTTGGAGCCAAACCCCCTGGCCGAAAGCAAATCGATCAGAAAAGCCCAGTTGACATGATCGAAGGCTCTCTCAAAGTCAATCTTGAGAATCGCCGCTTGTTGATTGGTTGAATGAAGATGATGGAAAAGAATATGGGCGCAGTAGAAGTTGTCGAGAATCGATCTACCCTTAATAAAGGCCGTCTGGAATGGGTTAATAAGCTTATCCAAAAGTCGCTGGAGTCTGGTAGCCAAAACCTTCGAAAGAATTTTAACCATGCTGTTCTCAAGGCTGATAGGCCTAAGGTCGCTGGCAGAAAGGACCACACTTTTCTTTGGAATGAGACAAATCCAGCTTGCATTGATCTCGTGGAGATCGAGAGAGCCGTTATGGAAGTTGGAGAAAAGCTCCATAACGTCAGCCTTGAGGACGTGCCAAAAGCGATGGAAGAAAAGCATTGGAAAGCCATCAGGCCCAGGAGCCTTATCCGGAGCGCAGGAGAAGATAGCATTTCTAACCTCGACCTTCTCGAAAGGAGCCTGAAGACTGAGGAAGTCTATCTCAGAATCGGTAGAAGGGTACAACGAAGCGAAGTTGATGGAAGCACTCCTGTCGGGAGCGACCCCGAGTTGCTTCACAAAGAAAGCGAACAAGAGGGCAGCAATAGAGTCCTGAGAATACCGTATAGAAGAACCGTCGGCAAGTTGAGAGATGTAGTTTTTGTTACGGCGACAGCTAGCTTTAAGGTGGAAGAATTTGGTGTTTGCATCTCCGGCCCTTAACCACTGCACCCTAGATCTCTGCCTTCATTTGATTTCCTCCTGCAGACACAACTCTTCGTATCTCATTTTAAGTAGAGGTCTAAGAGAACATTCCAAATCGATTAAGGGTCTAGACTCTTCAGCTAAATCAAGCCACTCAAGCCACTTGAGGCAACGATCCTCCTGCAGGGAAATAGTTGACTTAAGACCAGAGCCCCAAGACCGGAGAGCTGTCTGAACGCTCTTGAATTTTGAAGAAATTCTGCTCACAAGGCCGATCCCACTGCGGGTAACGTTCCAAGCATTAGAGACCACCTCGAAGACCACCGGATATCAAAGCCAATAGGTCTCAAATCTAAAAAAAAGGAAGAAGGCACAAAAGAGAAGGCCGTAAGCAGCAGGGGGGTGTGGTCAGACCTCGGCCGAGGTAACGCGCGAAGAGTAGAATGCGGAAAGAAGAGATGCCAATCTTTAGCCACAAAAACACGATCGAGACGCTCTAAGGTAGGGAGGCGCCTGCCAATAGACCAAGTGAAAGACTTGTTCAAAATAGGTAGATCGATAAGTCCTATGTCAGTCACCACACTTCGGAAGTTGAGAATGTCAGTCAAATTTGAAGGAGGACAGTTCTTATCTCGAATAGAGAGAAAAACATTGAAGTCGCCTAGGATCGTCCATTGCCCCACCGACAGAGAACCGATGGATCGAAACTCTTGAAAGAAAACCGATTTCAAAGAAGGAATAGTGGGTCTATAGAAGTTGGAGACAGTAAAAAGCAACCAGTCCACCTTCCTTCTCAAGACGAGATTAACCGAGAAAACCTCAACCCATTCATGCACGCAATCGAAAAGAACGGGGTTCCAAGCAGTAAGGAGACCACCCCTCGTCCCGACAGCATCAAGAGTACGAAAATCTTGAAGATGATAGCCGCAGAAAGAGGAAAACTTGGAGGGAGTAGTAGAGGCTAGCTTGGTCTCTTGGAGGCAGATCACACAGCATTTGGCGTGCTTAATAAAAAACTTAACAGAGGCACATTTGACAGGGTCATTTAGTCCACAGATATTCCAAGATAAAACCTCGGCCACTGCTTCTCCACCGGCCGTTTCGCCTGGAGCTCTTTTCTCTGGGGCAGACCCGTCCTCCAGATCGGACATTCTCACCCCCCTTTCGATGGCGGAAGTTCAACAGATCAAGAAAGCCTATGGTATTATCGATTTGGGATCTTCTTTCTCCTCCTCGCCGGGCCCTGGGGGCCGTTTGGCCTGAGGATAGCTCTCCCTGTTCGCTTTCTTATGCCGGTGGTTTTTTCATTTATTATGGCTAGAAACCGGATCAATTCTTGAAACCCTAATTTCTCTTTTATTTGGAGAATTGATCTGGTCGTTGCTTAGAAACTTCTTCCGCCATTTTTAATAATCCTCTAAGCAACGAATCACCACCAACAACCCTTCTACTTATTGCTCCAAACGAAGAGGGCTCGTGGATTCGAGTGGGCGTCGTGGATTCAACATGTTGAAGGCTTCGTGGATTCAAAGTGTGAACGTTTCGTGGATTCGAAACATGACGTTCGTGGATTTGCGCGTAGGCATGGGACTAGCCATTGTGTGGAACCCAAGGGTTATAAATGGAGAAGGTATAGTTCGGAGGACTTAACTACAAATTTCACATAATAATTACGAAAATTGAATTTTTATGCAAAGGGTCCATACTATAAATTTGTGAAAATCATCAGGGAAGTGATTTATGACGATTAAAATTTTCTGGTTGCGAGCAAGAGGGGTTTAAGGCTAAACCGAAAAGTCGAAATCTAGAATTTACCGAAAATTCGCACGACAGTCGGTCTGGTCTCAAAAAGGTCAGCATTTTATGCATTACAATTGGCAAACTTACCGTCAAAATTTTGACAACTCAGAGCTCTACGAAAGTGCAAAATCTGAATAAGAAATTTTGAAGTTTCGAAGATGAACCAGTTGCATAGAGTTTACCGTCGCAACCGTAAACGCGAAAGCGGGCGTTCAAATTTGAAAAGTTCTAGTATTTAATGTACCGTTTTGCGTGAAACTTGAATGCAAGGTACTACGGCACACTTTACATGAGCTGTGAGGGACCTAGAAAGAAATATGTAAATTTGAGGAACTTTTTAGCATCTTTTCGAAATCCCTAAATTAGTACGTTAGGGTTCTTCAAACCGAACAGAACTCTTATGCCTCCCACGCGCCAACAGCCACCACTGTCCCTCTCTCCCGCATCTCCGACGCCTCCCCTGGCCTCCGGCGATCCTCCTTCGGCCGTAGGAGCTCCAGCCAAACCCGGTTCTTCTCTCTACCAGTCTGGAGGTTTTGGTCCCAAGCCCTTCTCCTTACGGTTGCGCCGTCTCGAACCCACACTGCCGACGTCCTAAGACTCCGGCGGCATCCTAAGACTCTGGCGACGTCCCTCAGACCAGCCCTGGCCCTGCAATGGCCCCGTAAGTTCGACATCCAGAGCTGGCCCAAGTTGGAGCAATTTTCGGCCATACCTCCAAACCCGCCATCGCCGCCACTCCTTCGTGGCCCCCCCGGCGACCCCACTGGTGCCGTCCTGGCCCTCCCGGCCTCCTCCTTTGCATAGATCTAGAGATCAAATTTGGGGGAGCTCTAATTTGGCCGCGGCTGTAGATCCACTACCACCGCCGCCTCTCATTGCCGACCACCGACTTCCCGAGCCTCTTCTCGTTGGCCTCGACCCTTACCGGCCGGCACTCCCAGCCCCCGACCACCTGAAGCTCGAACTGCGATTGCTGCTCCTTAGTGGCTTGGGCTGAGGCATGGGATTGGCCAAGCCTCATGTTCCAACCAATTGCGGCTCCAATGACTTTCCAGTTGGTGAGCACGGGCTTTCCAAAGGCTTGGGTATCGTCGCGCTCACCTTAGTTGCGATCTGATTGGCCACGGATGGCTGATTGCAGAGTGTGACTCCCGAGAACCTTAGAACCTGAAGTTTAGATTGCTCCGGTGCACTCCACGGTGCTCAATTGTGCTCCGAACAATGAACACGATGTTTCGAACGACAGCACCATCTGGACTGTACCTTTGCTCGAATTCCAAACTCGCAAAATCGTCGGTAAGGCTCTAAACATGGTATTTGTTCCATTAATTATCGTCGTTGGGTGTTTAGCATAATGTCGCAACGACGTTTTTTGCGTCATGGCTGTCCCGAACGATATAGTGCAAGTATAGGATGTTCGAACTTGATGCTCGAGGCCCAAGAATCCCTTAATTCAAATTTCATGGCGATCAACACGTAAAGCAGTGGTTTAGGTGTATAATATTAGCGATTTTGGCTTCATTGTGAAGCAGGTTCCGCTACTGGTTGTAGCAATGGAGAAGCCTTGTTGGCGGGTAGGAGACTCGCTAGTGTGAAGCACAGACAAGCGAGTAATCGTAGTTGGATTTCGGGACCGACAACTTCCGAATACTCAGCACGACTAGATTTGGAGCTTTCTTATCAGTCTCGCACCACTTGGCGTGCGAGTGTCTCGACACTCCGAGGCTGAATCGGATCCTGAAACATGAAAACCGAGTAATATCGAGAGCGAATTGTTGTCACATGGGTTGCTGCTATTCGCAACAGTGGTCGGGCCTTATTGTTTGGTCATTTGGCGAGGTTTGCCACCTCTATTAGCGGTAAGATGGGTACGGGTGGTTCCGATGCCAAATTGGGCAACCCTGGGAACCAAATCGGTGATTTACGGGATTTCAATTCTCCGTTTCGGCGCACTTTTCGTGTGGCTGTCTGAATGGCATTAAATTGGTATTTTGGGATAGCAGGCGGGGTATGTAAGGTGTTCAGCATGTTTTGGGACACCCCGTAGGCTGGGTTGGTGTTTCGAAGAATCGGTGAGACGATAGGGCGAGTTTTCGACGACCAGTAATCGAAATTCTGAAACCTGATCGTGCTTCGAACTTGGAATTGTTTCTTTGATCATGGTTTATGTAATTAGCAGGTTATTTGGCTAATTATATGTTTGGGATGAACTTTGTACAGGTCCAAAGATTAGCGTGAGGGACCATCCAGGGGTCGACGACCTAGGTTCTACATATGATAAAGGTAGGTACTTCAAATAGATAGTCGGTAAGACAATATCTCCCGAGTTCTTTCATGGCACACCACGACTATTATAGTCCACTCCCTACATGTCGGTATCGCTACTTTACTCCTGACATATATTTGTTACTATCTCGTATAGTGATAGGTTGTTTCTTAACATGCAGAGTAGGCTCCTTTACTACTCGACCATCTAGGGACCTCTCGTCCGAATATTATGAAATATATATGTGGGTCTTCGGGATTCGATTGGTTGGCCACAATTTTCAACGTTCATATGCCATAGTATTGGCTTCGGCCACGGTTATTGGCTTTTCGTCGAGGGTTTCTTGTGATTCGCCACTGTGCTTGGGAGTATTCCTATACACCAGGTCGATTTGGCCACCAACAATGGGTGTACTTATTCAGATAGGTCATCCTTCGTGACGTGTGGATCAGGTTTAGTGCCTAGTAACGGCAAACAGTGCTTGAGGTCGACGTACCAACATAGAAGGTTGTGGATTGGGTACATGCTTTGGACTATCTATCCATCATGGCATATAGTGGATAAGCTACTTTAAAATAGCGACATTTTAGTATTTACTGCTTATATTGGTTCCTTTTGCCACTGTAGGCTTACGTTTCTATTTATATATATCGCATCGTATATATTTTCTTTTTCGGAAAACATGGCTTGCCTTCATGGCTTTGTCCTGCCCACTGAAAAATCACAATTTGGTTTCTCACCCCACGATTTTCCACAGGTGGTACAGGTGAGGAGGCAGGTCGGGGCGCGGTGTGATATTTCTCAATATAGTTAGCCCACATTAGCAGTCCCCCTTAAGTTTACCCTCTCTTATTCCTTTTTTATGTCTAATATATAAAGATTCAGTGGTTCGGTTAGACTAGTTTACCTCATGCTTAAATACTTATGGTTATATTTGATGGTTACGATTATGGTTTTGTAGCTTTATGAGTTGAGGCTTCGGTTTTATGAATTTATGGCTTTTGAAACTAGTATCGACTTTTGGCTTAATGTAGAATGGATTTGATTTTAAGATTTTACAACAAAATGGATTTCCACCCCTTGTGATAGTTGGTTTTCAAAAGGCAAGGTTTCTCTGTGGGAAATGGTTTTCAAACGGTTTTTAGTTTATTGCATGCTTAAATTTTTTTTTAAAAAAAAATCTGGCAAGAAACATTTTTCAATGATAGAAGATTTTCAATGATTGATGTAATGTGCATTCGCATCATCTTTGATAAGGACACTGTACACACAGGGCATGCATAATATTTATAAGGACCGATTAATTGTATGTGCATATGCATCTTTTTGTATGTATGCTTGATTAGTGTAAGTGTGAGTTGTGTGTTGTATGGTATTGTAATAATTTGGTACACAGTAAATACAGAAAAAATTCTATCCGTGTGGACAGAATCTCTGTGTTTGTGGCAGGTCTGTACGTCCGGTGGGCAAGACAGGTCTCAAATAAAAAAATTTGGATATTTTTCGCAAACTCTTATTTTTGAACGGTAGATTTTTCATAAAATGCTTTACAAAAGGGCCCAGGGCCCCAGGGCGTGACACATTGGTGTGCACGTGATCTAGAGAAAATAAAAGAGTGGTTAAGTTCGTGGAGTCAGTAATCACCTTATAATATTTTATTTCTTTTTTGTGGATTGTTATCGCGTATTGGTCCCGTGAATTTTTCAATTATGGTTGGAGTTTTCCCGCATCAAAAACTCGATGTGTTGATTTTATTTTTTGCATTTATTTTTATCGCATTGAGCTTCGTGTTTTTTGGCCTACATACCTATTCGCCCCCTCTAGATATTTAATAATTCCTAATTACATCCTTGGGATCTCCACATATCTTGCAATTGGTATCAAAGCCAAAATTAGGATTTACTATCATGATGAGTGTCACGCCCCAAGCCCGCAATGGAAACTCCATCGGGCACATGCACAGACCCCCGTCGAATGGACAGAGTTTCTCCTGCCCAAGGCATCACAACCTCTATGAATAGAATTCATACAAGGATTGTATAAGGAGAATACCATAAACATAGAGCACCTGTACTATTACATGCATTCATCACTTTTACATTTACATTTACATTTTTTTTTTCCAAATACAACCCAAAATGAACTTTACATTTTTCTTTCTTTTCTTTTCTCTACCATTTAGTTATACTCTATCTAAAGGTACAACTATCTCAATTACAAAATAGAAGGACGCTATCTATTGAGCTAAGCCTTTTTCTCGTGCCGCTGCGTCACCCGCGGATAGACCTGAAAAACATGAGGGTGAGAACTATAAACATTGTTCCCAGTAGGTACAGAATAAACTACCGACATGGGGGTAAGAAACTCGACCCACCAAGTCCAACGGAGACAATGTAAGCATGATATATAACATAAATCTACAGTAGTATATAAATCCGTATATCTACTTTATGAAACAAATCAACAATCCTTATGCTTCAATACATGCAATAATGAAATCTATACAAGTAGGTTTTACCATTTTCTATTTACTATTTCATTATCCATTTTCCAAATCCACACTAAGGTTTCTCTTTGCCTTAGCCACCTCACCCAACTAAATCAGTGGGACTACCACTTTTTATCTAGGCATTAGGTGGCGAGCCATGAGTCCATTCGACGGGTGAGGAATATACCACATACACCCTCGACTATAGGTCATCCGATGGGTGAGGAATATACCACATGCGTCCTCAACAATAGGTCGTCCAACAAGTGAGGAATAAACCACAAGCACCCTCGACCAAAGCTCATCCGATAGGTGAGGAATAAAATTCAATACATTCCAAACAAGAATAAAATTCAAATCCTATACAATTCAATACATTCCAAATAGGAATAAAATTCACATCCTATACAATTCAATACATTCCAAACAGGAATAAAATTCATGCAAGAATTGTATAAGGAGAATACCATAAACATAAAGCAACTGTACTACTACATGCATTCATCACTGACACATTTACATTCTTTTTTTTTTTTCCAAATACAACCTAGAATGAACTATTACATGCATACATTTTTCCAAATACAACCCAAAAGCTTGCTACCCTTTACACTTTCTTTTCATTTTCAACAGTTCATTTTTGTGTCCACTTGATGGACAAGAAAAGAATATCGAAAAAGAATGAAATTTAATTTTCAGACAGTTTAAATGGTATAGATCATATTTAACGATGATGATCATCATTTTGGAAGCTCCATCAAAAACAAATCCTTAGCAACAAAACTCGTTTGCTACCGATAGTATTCCAGCCTAGCTCATTATGTTTTATGAACCGCACTTATAAAAAAAATTTATAAAAGTCTAAACCCAGTAATTTTTTATATCTAGATTTTTTATATAGTGTAGATTGTATTTTATCGGATTAGATTTTGATTTTGCTATATTAATAATTGAAAAATATGTTTGGTTCATGCAATGTATTGCTAGACCTAGTGCAGGCAATACTTTTTTTATAGTTAGGAATGGTATTGAGGGAAAGAGAGGAATGATGGAAGGAGTGACATATGCACAAAGAAAACTCTCTTTTCATATATTTGTATAGAGAAGCCAGCGAGTACGCATTGCCGCATTGGCATCATGCCATTTTCGTTGAAAAGAAGAAAGAAGGGTTTATCTCTTTTTAGAAATGAGGCAAGGAAAAGAAAACATATTAATATATCTCTTTTGACTGAAGGACTAAGATGTGGACTATTCCAAATTAATTTTAATAAAAGGGGGTTCCATTAAAATTTCACACCTAAAAAAAGGAGAATTTAAATAAAAATTCAATTTTAATTTTTGAATTTGAAACTAATTTCTTATTTAAATTTAACTTGCGGGCATCAACACAAAGTTTGAAAAAAAGTTTGAACGTAGCCAAATCAAGTTCTGCTAATAAAGATTCTACATTGAATTCCCCTGCAAATCTTGCTCTGATTAGATTATTAAGCTCAAATGAATTGAGCCCAAGCTGAGCATACGGCTCTACCCAACCATATTACTTGGGCCTTAGTTGGACCTAAATGAAGTTGATTTTAATTGAATTCTATTCAGATCCAAACCTGAATCAAAGGTGGACCTAATAGAATAGCCTTGTGAACCTAAAAGCCCAAGTCTAGGTCTTCATGAATCTAAGCCCAAATTTTAGCCATGTGAACCCAATTCAAGGCCTTAACTTGAACTACATGGGCCCAATTGAGCCCAAACCCAACTTGGAATCTAAGCCTAATCCGAACTTAAGCCATATAAAAGCCCACCTTTAAAGCCCAAACTATATCATCCATAATCATAACCCAAACTTTGAACCCAAATCTCATTTAACTAAACCCAAAGCCCAAACTAACCCAATCCATATTAACCAAACCCAACCCCAACCATAAAAAAGTATACCAAAATCATATCAAAGCCTAAACTCAACACCAAATCATATAACCAAGGCCCAATTCAAGTCTGAAGCTAAACCATGAGGCTTAAAGCAAAGCTCAAACCCAACCCAAACCACATTAAGCCTAAACTCAAAGCCTAAACTATATAAACCAAGTCTAACCAAGCCCAAACTCCAACTCATGTGAACCTAAACTATATGGGCCTTATCCAACCCAAACTAGAATTTGAACCAAAACCAAATCTAGTCAAAACCCAAATCTCAAATTATATGGATCTAACCATATGGACCAAATCTAATCCAAACCATATGAATCAGGATCCAAACCTAAATTAATCTTATTTCGAATCCAAGTATATAGAGCTCTATCAATTTAACCTCTTCTTTAAACTATATCTTACAAGCAAATTGACTCCAACCCAATACCCTAGCACATGCATATAACTAGGGTCACATCACAACTATATTCAAACTCGATCGAATTCTAAAATAAATATTTAGAATTAGTTAAACCATCATTTTACCTCAGTATATATGACTTTAGTTAAAAAATAATAATAAATTAAACCTAACTAGATTATGGCTAATCAAATCAATTTATAGGACTCTTACAGTAGTACTAAATTATGAGGGTGGGACACCAATCCTCGCAAAACTATTTTGCCAAATTACACAAAATTATTTTCCACCAAAAATATATTTCATGTAGAACCAAGTTATCAAAACTTGGAAAAGCTTCACCAAACTACTAGTGCCCTAGTTAACTAGGTGCCCACATAAACATAGCGACTATAAGGTGAAAAATTCCAAAATTCATGTGAGCTTAAATTTAGAGCTCTTGCCCCAGCACCAAATTTATATATAGGGTACCTTTGAAAGGTCTAGGAGATATGGAAAAAGTCTACAATCAGTACACAAAAAAAGAGGGGAAAAAAGGAACTTTTTGGGGCCTCTTTTTTATAGAATTCTTCTCTTTCACTTTCTGATAGGGCATGTTTGGAGCATGAAAGTGGATTGAATAGGACAGCAAGAATCGGATTGGACAAGATTGGACTGGATAGGATTGAATATATACAATTCCAATCCTGCATTTGGTGCAACACAGAATTAGTAAAAGATTGAATAAATTAATTCTATTTCTATGTTTGGTGTACGAAAAAGAACATAGATTGGACTATTTAGGATGTCCAATATCATTACATCAAAATTGGGGACCAGAGGTGCAATTACCCGAAAAATAAGCTAAAAAAGGAAGCCATACAAATTATATCAATGTACATTACTACAATTACTAGAAGCAAGGGAGAAAGAGAATATAGTTTTTGAAAATGTAAAGAATTACAAAGAACAGGTTAGAAGACGTAGTTCTTTTCTGCAAAAAAGTGTTCCGTAGAACCAAGGCCAACTCCATTAAATCTTCGCATTTCCTAGCTTAATCTTCGGTAGGGATAGCCGGAAAAACAAAATTTGCGATTTCGACTTCAGCTTAAACTCTATGTCTGAAGGAAACACTGTCGTGGTGATTGAAGATCATGAGGTCTAGATTTGTCGGTAGAGAAACGATCCGGAATTTCATATGCCAGTTCATTAGAGAGAGAGAGAGAGCCATACAACAATGCAATTCCAATTAATTGATAAAACCACATATTCCAACGATGGCTAGTATGAATGAAATAATTCAGGCAGGCTAATGTTAATACTGTAATGCAGCTTCCTACAGAGATTTTTTGTAAAACGTCACCATTGGAACAATAGAATTCTTACTTAATTCTGCAGCATTTTGATGGCCATATTGTCGGGAATACCAATCTTGATATAACTATGCAGGCCTTTCTTCCTCGATAAATTGGTTCACTTCAAAGCAAAGTCGTAAGGATTTGGACGTGGGATGTGGATTCATTTTATCTACTGAAAAAAAGACCTATGTGCAATTCCCCTGAAGAACAGTTGAGATTGAAAATTTCATGCTCACAAAATCTATTTCACAGGTTAAATCTTGAAGTAGCTTCCAAAATATGCTAGCTAGAAAAAAGCTTCCAAAATGCACTGATGAGGAATGAATCTAAGATTGTAGAAGATAGTATAGGCATAAATAAACCATTAATGGAATGGTTTGCATTCGGCGTCAAATCTTGATTAGGCTTTAATAGTAACTAGCATGCTCTCTGAAATTAGTCGATGGATGAATGTACCGTGAAAAATGCACCACAATATTACATACTGCTCTGAGAGAGAATAGATGATTGTTCCGACATATATAATGGTTGTAGCATTCTAAACAATTATTAACCAAATTCTCAACAAACTAATTCAAAATACTAACCTGCTTGAAAGAATGGTTTGCACTTTCATATAACATGCACTTAGTATGAGAAATAAAAATCCCTTAGCTTTGCCGCAAAAAGATACGCAAAAATAAAGCAAAAGCCTATCTGATCTCTCATATATCAGCAATTAAAGTAACTACATTCAAAAATGAAGCAAGATCGAAGGGAATCACTCAGATATAATACCCAATCCATCCAAAAATACAATAAAAAAAAGAACAAATGAAACCAAATTACAAAATAAGCGATATAATCTATAAAGTTATGAATTTATAACCAATAAGGAATTACATATCAAAGAGAGAGATCACAAAAATCTCTCACAAAGAATCAAAAGAAAGGAGCAGCGATCTTTACCTCTCAGAGTGCACGCTCCCACGTTCTAAGACCTAACAATAGCTGCACCAGGGCGCGAAAAACTCGAAAAACTCCACCAAGACCATCCCAGCAGAGCCCAAAATCAATCCCCAAAATCCTCGATTCAACCCTCAAATTGAAGGAAAAATGGAGAGGAAGAGATCGAAAAGCTTCAATTCGTATCGAAGGGAGAGAGGAGGGGATTGGGGGATCACCTTGGATTTGAAGTTGAGATTAGGGTTTGAGAGAAGAGAAAGTGAGAAGAGAGGGAGAGCGACCGGGATGTTAATTTTAGGGTTTGGGAGGAGAGAATTGGAGACAAAAGGGAGAGTGGGCGAGAATGGGACGCGTCGGGGTGATGGCGGTTGGGGGAATCCCGATCGGCTCGAGAGGATTGTGCTACTCCAATCCGATGTTTATCCCAAAGAAAAAATAGAGATTGAAAGGCATGCTAAATGCATGCTAAATGCTCACCAAATATTAGTCATCCAAAATTATCAACAAAAAAAAAATTATATTTATTATTATTATTGTCTAAAAAGTAATCGATTACTAAGACGATTAAAAAAAATTAATATTTTATATATCTTATTATCTTGAAAAAAAAAAATTTGAAAAAAAACAGAGTAAATTAGTCAACTTTGTAAATAAGATACGAAAAGAAAGATAATTAATTAGAAATATCAAAATGTAGAAAGGGAGGAGAAAAAAGTGAACAACATTGAAAAAGTGCGAGAAAAAAAAGAAAGTTAGTAAAGTAATTCAAAAATAAATCAAGGTGTAGTAGCCCATGGAATGAAGAAAAGATGCTCAAATTCAATTGCCAACTTTGGCCTCCATGCCAAAAAGACTCTGATAGATACAGTTCGGACATTTGTTCGATATTGTTACTGTAGATAACGTCCCCCTAGAGACAACAATCTGTGCGCATTCCCCATGACGGAGGAGACGTTTCGTTGTAAGAAGCTGTGAATTCTAAAAGAGCTTCATACTCTGTTAGAATTAAAACAATAGTAGAGTGTAAGGAGAGAAGAACAATAAACATAATTATATAACTAATGTTAGATGTCTTACCTTACAAATGAGGAAACAGGAAGAAATGATCATTTGTAGTACCAACTCCATAGCACAAAAGGAATTGGGAGAAGAGTAGAAATAAGTTCGTCATAGTCAAACGTACAAGACAAAATCCAATAAAAGATTCTAAACTTAAGAAGGAGATCCGCTTCAGATGGATCAGCCGGAGTACTAAGCTGTTCAGCGCGGAAAGAATCGATGGTCATACGGTATTCCTCAATTTCACGACGCATTCTTACTTGTTCACTTATGAATTTTGTTTTCTCGGCAACCACAGCAACATAACAATCTTTTAAAAGATTGTGTTCCTGCAAGGATCTTGAACCGATCCTGTCACGTCCCGGGATCGAAACTGCGACCCGGGCTCGCCAACAGATCCGCCATCTGTACGGAAACTGCCGCACAGACGAAGCGTCTACCCTGCAAGTCAGATCTAGAGCTAAAAACATGTATCAGAGCTGAAATAAAACTAGAAGCTACATAGATCAACAGAACATCTGGATAAAATAAAAGTCCTCAATACAAAGTCTGTCTAGCCATAAGAAATAAAAACAATCCTCACAAGCTCCTCAGAAAGTCCAGTACAAAAGTGGAATCATAAAAATACACCGGGTACAACTACCTCAGACTCACAATGCTGGTAAGGAACTAATCGGCCGCGTCCTCACCTCGAACTGCTGTCTCCGCACGAACCAAGCCGGAACGGCTGCCTCAAACCTGTCACCGCAGCGGGTGTGAGATCTACTGCAGAAGGCAGATCTCAGTGGGTACCGTCCCAATATCCACGGTATGCCCACTAAGTCTACTGGAGACAAAACAGATAGGTATGCAGATAGATAGATAAAAGGAAAGCAGGAAATGAACTACAGCTAATAAGTAACAACATCATGCTGAAGGAATACTACTCTGACCCTGCTATGCATACACTAACACTGCTAATAATATGCCTCAAGTACTATGCTCAAAGGGAAACTCATCAATGAACATGCTATGCCATCACTCTCTCAATGTCACCCAATCTCAATGACTGCCTCATAGGGTCCAGTCAAGCCTGCGCCAAACCTACTGCCACCTCATCCACACTGGGACGGGACTTACGTAGGGCGTCCCACACGGACTATCTCAAGCGAACTCTAGTGTATCAACTAGTCGCATACATCGCAGCCTCGTCAGGCTCGGTATCATCATCGCACCCGGGGCATAGCTCGAGGGGAGCGACCCCACCGAACTCAAGTAGCACAACTGTCTCACTGTCTCGATATGCGGCACATGCAGGCTATAATCCACGATCAAACAGATCGGTATCTCAAAGCTCGAAAGCACAACTCAGTCGGAAAAGATCCACGACTCAAACAGGAAAAGCCCAAACACTCTCACAGCTATGTCGGAGAACCCTCAACGACTCAATCTGATAATGCACGACCATGGCTGAGTCGGAAACCTCCGCAACTCGATCTGCCAGAACCCTAAATATCCTCAAAGCTAAGTGGGAGAACTACCTCCACCACTAAAATCATGAACACCACCCAAGATCTAGAGTAATCCAAACAGGGAAAATAAGTTCTCAATCTCTCACACGGAAGGCCTGGAAATTCTGAACGACTACTACCTACAACCCTATCAAACAAGAACAGGCTACAGGCGTAGCCGCCCATAGTTTCCGCCCCCGAACTGGAAAAAATGCTAAAACTCTCTCATGACACTAGAAAGTCATCTCACAATGCTCTAAAAATCTACTCGGCCTCCCGGCACGAGTATACATGCACCTCGGACTACCTGAACCATTCATAATACTCTAAATATTTAAAAACCTTTTTAAATTTTGGGATTCATTTAAAACAGGTTACTAAATTATTATGAAGGTCCAGATAGGTCCCGAATCCCAAGAAAATATGCCATCTAGTGTCGGAAGGTTTCTAGATTATGCTAAAAAAAATAACAGAGGCTCAGGAAAATATTTCTATAATTTTCTAGGCAATTATCAGATTTAATAAGCATAAAACAGATAACTAAGCATGATCAATATGCTTACAGAAGCATTAGAGGGCATTCCACACATTTTGGAGAAAATCCAACCCACCTGGAACGCATTCCGTAGGCAACGCTGAAGCTGGTGCAGTGCTGAAACCTCGAACAGAAGAAGCTCTGAAAAACGCGCCGCGCGCGCGCACCCTGCCGCGTACTGCGAAAAATCCCTGCAAATATTAAGTGTACAGCACCCTCAAGAAGCTCCAATGCATACCCATAATTAAAGTCCACATAAGGAAATCACTTAATTACCAACATCTGCAACCCCCCACAAGTCCTCTACAGCACTTAAACACTAAGCTTCAGCACAAATAAAAACATTCGCTTCTATGTCCCTCAATTGCATAAGTCCACCCTCATACATTCCAATCCACAACACCTTCTTTGCTAATTCACAACCCACAAGCAGCACAAATAGGAATACATAAAACCATCTTCTAAAATACACTCAAAAAGCCCACTTACATCAATCCCTCACACACTAGGCTCTCAGCACACAAAAATTACAATCTCCAATTCGTTCACCAAGTCTCCTTCTCACATACACACAGCACACACACACACTGATTGTCCATAAATTCTTTCACAAAAACCACCCCAAATCAAACACATACACTCACAAAATTATTCTGTAAGCTCCATTTATACACTCAAACAGCTCCAAATGCACACAATTAATTAAGTCCACATATACACAAACTCCAAGCTCACCTCACAATTAAATTGCCAGCTCACATAAAATATTTCCCTTTCTCGTTCCATTGCCTCGAGCCAACAGCCGTCAACACCCTACCGCGCACTTGATCCGAGCTCCACGCGACCCCAAGCCGAAAACCGCCACAATTGGCGCCGTCCTGTGAAAGCAAAAGAGACAAAAGCCGCGTCAAAAATGGCCCATAAAACATCCACGCGACCCCCCGCTAGTCCGATGGCCGCATGCAGCAGCCGCGGCATCCGCGCGCGCTGCTGCCGCTCGCGCAGAACTCGTGCGCTGCGCGCTGCCCAGGCGCAAGCCGCGCGGCAACCGGTGCCAGCCGCGCACCGCCAGGACACCAGCCGCGCGGCACCAGGCTTGCCGCGAGGCGCCTGGCCAGCCCCGCGCGGCGCCTGGGCCCGCCCGCGCAGCTGCGCGCGGGCCCAGGCCCGCTGCGCGCGCCCGCGCCCAAGTTGCGCGGGTGTGCGCCCGCGCTGCGCGGCGCCCTGGCGCCCGCAGCGCAGCGCCTACACGCGCTGCGAGCCACCCAGCAGCGCGCGCCTGCATGCGGTGCGCCCTGCCGCGCAGCGCCTAGACGCGCTGCGCGGAGCCCGGCCGCGTGCCTCCGCAGCGCGGCGCCTGCCTTTGCGCGGCGCCTGCTGCGCGCGTCCCCACGCCGCACCAACCGAGACCCCAACACCCAAAACCACCAAAAAGATCAAAAAAAAAGGAGCCTCTAAAGAAACAAAAATCTGTACATACCTTAAAGAGGCTCTTCGTGCGCGCGCTTCGCTCCGCTTGGCGCCGTGGTTCCTTGCAAGAAGTCCTCACCATCAAAGCTCCTCCAACCCTTCACTTTCTTTTTTTTTTTTTTTTTTTCTTTCTTCTTCTTCTCCTTCTTTTCTCCCTTTCACTCTTCTTCTTTCCTCTGCTTCCACTCCATTTCTCTGCTAACAGGAGAAGAAGTGGTGGTGTGGCCTAATTAATTAGCTACGGCTAATTAAGGAGAGGAGGTGGGGTGGTTGGGAGCATTTATTGCACCCCAATAAAAATCCAACTCACACTTTGACCCAAATCACATTAATCCACTCCCTTATCTAATTAACATCCCTAATTCATTCTTTTCTTTCACTAACTCCCTCTCTCTCTTAAGCCTTTACTCCACAGACTAAAATTCCAATTAATGAATAAATAAATTAATTAATTCCATATTAGCCAACTCCAAGTCACTTTTTGACTTCGGGGTCTCCGCACCGGCCCGGAACCTCCCGAACCCCGCTGTAATCTGAAAATACACATGCTCAAAGATTTTTCTCCTCAAAAAGCTCAACCGTGGAGTCGGTGTGCTCAATCCGAAAACCAGCTCCAAAACTGCCCGTTCCGACTCACTTTCCGCCCTCGGATCTTCCGCGTCAGTCCGGAACCTCCCGAAGTCCGCTGTAAACTCAAAGTATACCTGTTCCAAGTATTTCCAAATTTTCTGCACTCCACTGTGGGGTCGATGCTTCCCCCGAAACCAGTCCTCCAACGGCGGACAATGCCCGGAAAACCCCGAATCAACCTGGGGCTTCCGCGTTAAACCGAGTCGATCCGAACTCATCTGTAATCCAATACGAAACACGCTCAAGCGATTAATCCACACCACACCATCTCACGAGGTCGGTGCGCCATCCGAAATCCCGATACTCTACACTCTCCCCTCCTTAAAAAGGTTTCGTCCTCGAAACCCAAAATAAATCCATAACTCAGGAGGGTGACTCAACAAATAGGGATAGGGAACATGTCACGCCCCGGGTCGAAACTGCGACCCGGGCTCACCAACAGATCCGCCGCCCATACGGGAAGCCCCGTATAGACGTAGCGACTAACCTGCAAAAGAAGTCTACACTATACAGATATCAGAGCTGAATAGTAAAAGCTGGATAAAATAAAAACAACTCTCACAAAATATACAAGCGGAAACCTCACCAAAATACAAGTATCTCTCAAAATAAGAAGAGTACAACTCAATCCTCACTACAAGTCACTTGACATGAACTCTCAAAAGTAGGGAGGTACAGCTACTCTCAGGCGACACTGGTAGGGATCTATCTCGCGACTCCCTTACCTCGATCAGTCGGGTCAGCAACAGGTGCAGCAGGAACAGGTGCAGAAGAAGAAGAAGTCCCTGGGGAAAAGACACCACGACGGGTGTGAGAACTACGTCCCAAGTAGTTCTCAGTGGGTGCCGCCAACAAGCCCGACGGTCTGCCCACTAAGTCTACTAGAGGCAAAAGTAATAAATGAAGTGCGGAAAGGGAAAAATGCTGGTAAAGTAAACTCTACAGCTACTATGCCTCTATCTAGATGCTCAATAGTGGAACAGGGAGAACATGCTGCTACAACTAGCCCTCGACTCAAATCACCCAATCTCAACTGACTGCCGCATAGGGTCCAGTCAAACCTGCGCCTACCTACTGCCGTCACGTCCCGGGGGACCGGACTTACGTAGGGCGTCCATGACTGCCACTAACTGGCCCAGCCAGAGGGACTGTGTCCGTGACTGCCACTAACTGGCCCAGCCAGAGGGAACACTGCGTCGACAAGTCGCGATAGAAGAACAGGCCCAACTCCGGAGTGGCTCTCGGGGGAGCGACCCCACCGAGGAAAGTATCCGCGTATCTCTGTCGAGCTCAAATGTGGCTCATGCAGGCTAAAGTCCAAATCCTCGATCAACAAGATCGGCTGTAACCAAAGGAACACTGTCTCACTCACAGGCTGGAAAACTGCACAGCCGAGACCCACTATCACTCAAATGGCTCCCAAGATCCCAGATCTAATGCCCAAGTCAACCTCCCAAAGAAATCTGGTCTACAGACTGCTAACAACTCCACTCGGTCCCCTGACACGAGTGTAAATGCATCCCACAATAATCCGACCTCTCGGCCCACTACTAGGGCGAGTAAAACTCTAAGTCCAGAGTGATAAAGAATAGAGCAGTGGGAATGTCTAGAGTAATAAAGAAAAACCTAGCCCAAGTTGAGGTTTTCTACAGTCTGGCTGAACATGCATCATATGACAGTGGTGCTAGGTCAAGTTCCAAGATAAACAATAATTAACAACTTGTAGGGAGCAAGATAATAATAATCAACAGCTTAGGGGAAAAATAATCACATGATCATCAAACTACAACAGGAATATTAATTCACACATTCTAGCATGCTGGACATCAAACATTAAAATATGCAAGTCCCTAAAGCTAGAATTAGTACACAGTCCGCTGATCTTGAAAAAGAGGTCACCCACCGATGCGCAGATCTGTCCAAATCTTACAGCTGATAAAACCAGAACCACAGCAACTCACTGTCCAGTACGCTCAATACAGTCCAAAATCCCACCTGGGTACAACATAGGCTACAGTTATACACAATCTCCAAAAAATCTGTCCAAATATCACATGCTGGATTTCAGCTGTAAAGATGCTGAAATTTCACCTGTAGAGAGTGCTCAGTAAATACCAACAAAAATACCCCGGCGTTCCTCGCGTCGATAGCTTCGAAACAAGTACCTGCACGCCCAAATCGGAGTTCCGTAGGCCAAGATATAAATTCCACAACACGGGCGCGCGAAAACAAACATCCACATAACTGTAAAATCTTGCACAGATGAAAAGGAAAATATATACCTCCGGAAAGATCTCATAAAATCCCAAAAAAAATACCACGATGATCCTTGCGTCACGTAGATGAAAAAAGTCTATAAGCACGTCCTGATCCGAGATCTGTGCGCGAAGATATCATCAAAGGAAGCCGCTATCCTCACCAAAAGCTCACAGAAAAAGGGTCCCAATGAGCACGAGAAAACACCTCGAAAAACGCGAAATCTGGAAATGTCTGTGAAACCCAAAATCGTAGCCTCACCTGTCACGAATCTAGCGGCGAAGAAATCGCTCGAAAAGATGGTCGGAGTAGGTCGGGGGAGCTCGTACACCGAAGAGCGACGGAAGAAACACCGAAGAACGAGCGTCGCGCCGCGCCAAGAAAATGAGAATCTCGAAAAGCGTGCCCCCAAAAAGTCCCAAAATCTGCAGATGGATGGAGCTCTGCGAGGGGAAGAACTTCTCTGAAGACCTCACAGTGAAAAGGAGAAGAAAAAGTGAGCAAAAGGGCCTAGGAAGCCTATTTATAGGCACAGCCCAAAAGGCTGAGTGGGCCGGGTTTCGGGCGCAACTTTCGGGCGCCCGAAATCCGGAAGAAGGGTCGGACGGCCCCCGTCCGACGCGCCCGAAAATTTCCTGGGCTGACACGTGTCCCCATAACACGGAACAGCGGTGCAAGGCCGTCCGCTGTGCGCCACGTGTCCCACTCGCGGTCAGCGGGGTAGGTACGGTCCGCCAACCGCGTGCTGACGCGTGGCGCACTCGAGTACGGCCACCGCTCGCGTCGCGACGCGTGGCGCACTCGAGTGCGGCCGACAGCCGCGTCAGCGCCCCCCTGCGCGCGCTCCGTCCCGAGGCGGGACTTCACCCACTCCGTGCACCGCGCAAGCTGAGCCCGCCACTCAGCTGCCGCCACGTGTCCCTGCGCCGGGTCTATGCACCCGGGCGGGGAACTCCGTGGACCGATCCCCCAGCGCCCGCCAATCGGAGGTCGAAACGTGGGTCCCGCTCAGAATCCTGCACCGGCGTTCAAACAATGCACCAGCCGGCCCGAATTCCGTGGACCGCGCACCAAGGGCCTGCCTATCAGGCGGCGCCACGTGTAATGCGCCGGGTCCGTGCACCCAGCCGCGGCCCTCTGTGGACCGCGCGCTGCAGACCAGCCAATCATGGGCTGCCACGTGGCAGCCGGCGGTCCACGGCCCCTCCCATGCACCGAAATTCACCGTAAACTTCCGGGAGTCCCTTTTTGGGCATCCGGACTCAGAATTTAACAAGCAAATAGCCGTTTTTAAGCGTTTTTCCGCGCTGAATCCATTTCCAACCTCTGTTTGGCCAAAAGCCTTCTCAAAATTTCAGCAAACACAGCCGAAGGCCAACACAGCTGTAGATATCTCACAGGGTCCATCTGTAGCATCTCCTTGACGCACAATGGGCCAGACACACCAGCAATAGGTGTTCTAAACAATGGATTCACCAGAAAAGCTGCATGGGAAACTGGGCCACCACATCCTCCCCCACTAAAAGGGAGTTTCGTCCCCGAAACAAGAAACAAACAGGCGTACCTCAAACAGAAGTCTCGAACAGGAAGGGATAGGTATCCCGCATCACCGTCTCCAGCTCCCAAGTAGCCTCCCGCTCCTCGTGATTGCTCCACAAAACCTTCACATACGGTATGGCCCGGTTGCGCAATTCTCTAACCTCTCGCGCGAGAATTCGCAACGGGCGCTCCTCGTAGCCAAGATCCTCAGCGATCTCCAAAGAAGTGAAGTCGATCACGTGCGAGGGGTCGAAAACATATCTCCTCAAAGCTGAGACGTGGAAGACGTCGTGAACTCCGGCCAGGCGAGGTGGAAGAGCAACTCTATAGGCCACAGGGCCAATCCTCTCAAGTACCTCAAAGGGTCCAATAAAGCGGGGACTAAGCTTTCCCCGAACTCCAAATCTCCTGACCCCTTTCGAAGGCGAGACCTTCAAAAAGACATGATCACCAATCTGAAACTCTAGGTCTCGCCGCCGAGTATCAGCATAGCTCCTCTGGCGACTCTGGGCTACCTCAAGATGTCGGCGAACCAATCTGACTTTCTCCTCTGCCTCCAGCAGTAATGTCACGCCCCGAGTCCGCCAATTTGTACGGTTCGGGCACGCCAACAGACCCGCCAATCAGGTAAAACCTTTTTCTACCTGAAAGGAACGGTAACATCCGTAATAACACAACAAGTGTATGCGGAAGCTCAATATCAGAGTACTAAAAATCACTACAAATTTAAATTTTTGCAACAACTAAAGCGGGAATGGAAGCATGCAAGAGTGAACCATAACTTAAATTTATTACCCTTTACATCTCTGAACTTGCAAATAAATTTATTACAATCCCTTTACATAAATTCCTCACCATACAATGTTCACTCAAGAAATATATAAGAGGGATACCTCTGCTAGACCCTCTAGGTCTCTATGCTGCTGGGCCCTTGCCCCTGTCGTATGCCTCGCCGTCTGCATCTGAACCGTCTCATCCGCTGTATCCACACCCGAACCTGTGGGGGGGTCACCCAAGGGGTGTGAGAACTCCGACAGAGTTCCCAGTGGGTTCAACCACCGAGAAAAAGTGTCCTACACCACTTGGTCCAATGGAAGCAATAATAATAGTGCTAGGAAACTAAAATCCTCAATAATAAAATGCTGCTATGCAATATAATATATCACTGCACTATACTATCTGTGTCTAATCATCAACCATCACTACTCTGTCTAGCCACATTAGGCTGCTAAGCACCAACTCGGCCACTATGCCGCTGTATACTGGGTTCAACTAACCCGGCCACCCTGGCCACTCTATTTTTCTTTATTCTTTAGATTCTGGTGCTTTAGTTCAAGTTAACCCTTGAAAATTCTTATCCAACGGGCCCGAGCCCGGTAGTCTTGCTACCATAAGATAAGATTTCTAAGGTTGCCGATAACACTCGCAAGTGTTACCCCGTCCTGCCGGGGGGACTTGTCATACGGGACACTGCCCGATAGGGTCACTGCCCAACTCTGACAAGAGTACTCTATCTACCAGTCATACGGGTCGCTGCCCGGGAGAGGGACCCTGTCCAACTCCTGACCGTTGTACGTTCGCCCCCGGAGGTACGCCCGTTTTATCTTTAATTTTTCTTTCTTTTCTTTTCTTTTTCTTTCTCTTTTATTTTAGTTCTTAGCCTCTTTGCTTTTGAACACTTGCTTTCCTTTCTTATTCGAGCTTGTAGCTCCCTTTTGCCACTGGCAAATCTCTTTCTCTTTCCTTTGAGCGTTTAGCTCTTTGCTTTCACTTTAAGCCTTTCGAAAGTAGCTCGTCCGACGGGTCACTGCCCAGGGAGTCCTGCTCCACTTGACGAGTCTCAAATTCGAAGGCGCCATTTACATTCTCTTTATGCTTTTTAGCCACTTTTAGCTTGCTTTTAACTTTGCCTTTTTACAACAATTTATCTCTTATCCTAGGTCTTGCCATCAGGATAATTAGAGAGTCTCCTGCACTCTTAAACATTTCACCTTTATTTCTTTAACTCAAATTGAAGTTAAAGTTATGATCCATTTGCCCATACCCTATGACCCACTCTAGGATTATATTATTTAGCTCTTTGACTTTGTGATTACACAAACTTTTCCTTAGAGTTTGACTCTAAGTTGATCACTTTGCTATCAGTTTAATTCTTTAACTTTGTGGCCACATACTCTTTTCTTGCCGAACTTGGAGTTACATTATCTCTATTTACCTGTTGCACTTTGCATTTAGAGTTATCTTGACTCTAATCCATTTTCTGTGAGTATAAACTCCACTAGTCACCTTAGGTTCTCTTACCTAAGTTTCATATCATGTTTAACCTAGAGTTACTTGACTCTATGTTAACTAGTCTATTCTCAACCTACTAACTTACCTTAGGTCTCCTTTACCTAAGTCTTATATCATGCTCATCCTAGAGTCCTTGACTCTATGTTGATCACTTTATCCAATGTCCTTAGGTTATCTCCTAAGACAATGCCACTCATTCAATCCTAGGATATACTCCTAAGTGTGATGCCACTCATTAACCCTGAGTCTAGGTTTTCTCCTAGTCTTACTACCAACATGCCCTTTTTCCTTATGCTTTCACATGATTCCTAGGGCTATACCCTAACATGATCACAGATAACAAATAATTGATTCCCCTTTTTACGCATGCAATTATTTCCATCTCAATCATCAATAAAGTTTAACATCTACGCAGGCAAGTATCATCTATATTTAGCAGTTCAGAAAAATCCACTTTTCTATCTATATCCTTCTACACATGCAAATTTATCTCTTATTCTAATAATTAGAAAAGTTTACTTCTCTTCTATATCCATCTACACATGCAAATTCAATCATAATTACCAAACGCCTCTAACAGGCTACTATCATGCTTCTAGATCGAAAAGCAAAGGAGCAAGGGGAGAGGTCACCCAATTTCGGCAGAATCCCCCACCTCGATGTGTTCTTTTGGCCCTTGCAGGAGACAATTCCAGCTCCTTTGATCCGTGAGGCTTCCCTACATTGTAAGGAAGGCAAAGATAAAGTAATTGCCTTTACATGATTCTTTAAATTCAATAAGGCGGTAAATCTACCCCCTTTTTGCAAGAAAGGGTAAAAATTCCAATTAGGTCACTTTTCTCGCACAAAAAGGCTACTTTTTGATTGGTTTACAAAAATAGGAGAAAGATGATCATCCCATGGCCTATTGCCAAAAAGGAACTTGCTCAACTCGATCCGGGGTCAAAAAGCCCTCCAAATTTTGAGAGAAGCTCAATTTGAGCTATTTTCTCCCAATTCGTCGATTTTGCATCTTGGAAAGTTGAGAATCGAAACTTTTATATTGTAAAGAAGCATAAGGTCTCAAATTTTTGAGGGAAGCTCAATTTGAGCAAATTCCCCACTCAAATTCCTCAATTTTGCATTTTTTTGCAAACATTGAGAGATTCGAGATTTCGCATTCGGAGAAAAGAAAAGAAGAGAAGAATTTCTTTTCGTCTCTTCTTTTTTTTTTCTTCATTCTTTACTTTTCTTTTCTTTTCTTTTCTTTTCTTCTCTTTTCTTCTCTTTTCCTTTTTGTCAAAACTGCTGCCCCGCCAGCAGCTTTCCTAGCTGCTGGCCCTGCCAGCAGCAGCAGCTAGTGCTGCTGCTGCAGGGGGCACAGCCAGCAGCAGCAGCCAGTGCTGCTGCTGGCCGCATGCTGCTGGGCAGCTCCAGCTGCTGCCTGGTGCAGCAGCAGCTGGCCCAGCAACTGCAGCTGCTGCTGCTACAAGCAGCAGCAGCTGCAGCTGATGCGGCTGCTGCCTCATGCTCGCGCAACAGCAGCCGAGCCTGCTGCTGCATGCGCAGCAGCAGCTGGCACTGCTGCTGCTGGCAGCAGCTGCCATTGATGCAGCTGCTGCTGGCAGCAGCAATGCCCAACTCCCCTTTCTCTTTTTTTTTTTTTTTTTTTTTGTGTTGCTGGCTGCTGCAGCAGCCAGGGCTGCTGGCTGCTGCGGCCCAAGCTGCTGGCTGGCTGCTTGCGCAGCCAGCAAGCTGCTTGCGCAGCTGCAGCCAGGCAGCTGCTGCTGCTCAATGCAGCAGCAGCTAAGCCCGCAGCATGTGCAGCTGCTGCTGCTTTGAGCAGCAGCAGCCCGCAACACCCACAACCGTGGGGAAAAGGGAATAGAGAGAGAGAGAGAGAAAAAGAGAAAGAGAGAGAGAGGGAGAATACCTTTTCTTCTCCTTCTACTTCTTCTTCTTCTTCTTCTTCTTCTTCTTCTTCTTCTTCTTCTTCTTCTTCTTTCTCTTCTTCTTCTTTTTCTTCTTTCCTTCCTTCGTTTCCTGCTTCCTTCTTTAGCAGAGAGAGAAGAGAGTGGGGGGTATTCAAAGAGGAAGGAAGAGGCTTTAATGCTCTGCAGGTGGTGGTTGGAGAGGGAGTGTAAATTTACACATTTGCCCCAACTTACAAAAGAAATCCCAAAACTGCCCCTTTTTCCTGCAGTTTTTCCTGCAGTGAGCAATTTCGGATAGCCCTCTTTAACTACGTTTTCCCGTCAACTGAGAAATCCAAATCGAAATTTTTCTTCGCCCCTTTAATCTACAAATTTTTCTTAAACTTCCCACGATTTTATTTAAAATTTTAGACTACTCTAAGCCCTCGAAAGAGAGCTCCGAAAATGCTTCGCGATTGACTTAGGCTGTCAAAACTGCAGTTTCAGCATTCACGAAGCATTTTTCTTCGCTTCGTTCTCCGATTTTTCCTTAATAACTTACCTAGGTTTTTCGCCCCTTTTAATAAGAAAACTTTTGTGAGACATCCCACCATTTCTTTTAAAATTTTGGAGCGCAATAAGCCTCCGAAACAGGGCTCCGAAAACGCTTCGCGATTAACTTGCACTGTCAAAACTGCAGTTTTCAGAATTCACGAAGCATTTTTCTTCGCTTCGTTCTCCGATTTTTCCTTAATAACATACCTAGGTTTTTCGCCCCTTTTAATAAGAAAACTTTCGTGAGACACCCCACGATTTCTTTTAAAATTTTGGGGCACTCTAAGCCTCCGAAACAGGGCTCCGAAAACGCTTCGCGATCACAAATTTCAGAAATTTCAGATTTTGGCTAAGTCCTCGGGTTCAAGTCACTTTTCGACCCGATGCCCTTCGCGTCAACCCGAAACGCACCGAACTCGACTGTAATCATGTTTAAAACACGTTACAAGTCCTCTCGCCGAATTTTGCCATTTTGCGGACTCCGCGAACACAAGTCCCAATTTTGCAACTTGAGGCTTCGTTTCTCAACCACAACTCACTTTTCGACTCAACGGCCTTTGCGTTGATTCGAAACGCTTCAAACCCACTTGTAATCATATTTGAAATGTGTTACAAGTATTTTTGCTGGATTTCGCCCTTTTCGCGGAAATCGCCAAACAAGGACCTAAGATTCACAATTGAAGCTTCAAATTCTCAACTCCAACTCACTTTTCGACTCGATGACTTTTGCATCGATTTGAAATGCTTCCAACTCACTTGTAATTACATTTGAAATCTGTTACAAGTATTTTTGCTGAGTTTGGCCATTTCTGGGTCACCAAAAGCCTCGCTGTATCAAAAATCGCTGGCGGACCCCGTTCTCGCAATCCGGGTGTCCGATCAACGCGAAATTTTTACTGTGGCCTTAAAACAATATTACGGAGCTCCCAGAATTTTCTCAGAATTTTCTGACACTGTGAATTTCCACTAAAAATCTGGGCCCCCTTTCCTAAATAAAATTCCAGATCTCTCCATTTTAACCCGATTTGGGTCCAACTCGTTTCCAAATGTTCTTTACTTTCCCAACTTTCATAAAATAGTATTTCACACTATTTTTATCTACCTTTATTTATGTGCCGAAAATTCGGTACTTTACATTCTACCCCCCTTAAAATAAGTTTCGTCCTCGAAACTTGAATAACATCTTGACTCCTACTTGATCAAGAGGGAAGAATTTTGCCCTCACTACTGGGCTCACTGTATATCGTGACCGGCATCAAATTTCCTGCTCGCCGGGACTACACGAGCAACTCATTCATGAATCCCTATCGCAATTTAGGGACAAACACAGACCTGGTGTCTGGCCACTTTCACCAAGTAGGTGAAAGACACAGTTGAGCACTTGCTCTCTCAATTGCCACGAATGATCCAGTTTTTTTTTTTTTTTACTTGCGAAATTTTCACTTTAATTCCGCCATCAGTCTTTTCACAACAAGGTTGCATCTGCAACTAATTACATTTACTGCATTTGCTTTTCGGTCACTCCGCTGCCTAATGTGGAGGGCAAAGGCCAATCCACCAGTCCTCAACTATCTCACACGCTACTAGCGCTCTCAGTCCACGGGCTATCAGCTAACCCGATATCTCAGACTACTAATAGGTCCACAGACCACAGTCTAATAGGGGCCTATAGCCCAAAACTAGTCCAACACTGTACAACGGCCCTCGCTAGCCCACAGACCTAATCGTCAAACGGGTAGATCCATACTTAGGATCACTACACCAACACTCCCACTAGGAGTTACAGCACCTCAATCATCACTAGCACTACTGCCTGGTCACATCACACTCTCAGTGTACTAACAGTCTCAAGGCTCACACGTGGCATTCCACGTCCCCGGGTCATCGCTCGGACTACCGTCCCGACCAAATCTCTATCATGCCCCGCCATCAGGTCTCGGGCCGCTGTCTCTCACAGCCGACTGCGCCTGCCCACTGGGCTACAGGCCCACAGTCCACAAACATGGTCCAGGCACGGATCGTCCCCAAGCGAACCCGCTAATCGTCGCCACGCGACCACTATGCTCACTGAGCAAAACCAACCAACTAGTCGTCAATCCACGACCCGAACTCTCTATCAACTCTGGCCACGCTGGGCAAAGGCTAATACGCCACCTAATCTGCTCTCTCGGCTAAGCGATACTTGTGCTCCATGAGCACCAAAATAGTTGGGCGTCCAACGCCCCTACGCTAACTCGCAAAAATCCAGTGTTAAGCAACTTGCTTATATACGCGTATGACCCTTGTACACCTCTCCCAACTAGGTTGAGGCATCACAACGACTGTTCACCAACTCTGGTGATTAACTCGCAAATCCTGCGGTGGCAATCCCTGCCATTATACCGATCCATCAGAACGGCGCCACAAAACTCTCGCTCTTTCGAGAGGTTCTCGCATCCTGAAGCCTACTCTAGGCTTCGCCAACACTACTACGTGGCAACCTAGCCATAATCAACACGCCACACGGTCACTACCGTCATTAGGGCGAACTCACGCCGCCAGGCCCGTAAATCTTCCTTGCCCTAACCCTTAGGGCACAGCAACTTGGCTCTCGCGACATAGCGATCACCATTTACCTCGCGAGTCGGTCTCTTACTGGACCTTACTAACCATACTTTGCCAGCAACATAGCTGACACAAGCGTAAAACACCCTATGCTGAAGGTGTTGGCTGCGCCGACAAAAGTTCGGCGGCCACAGCCATTTCTTACTGTCGCCCCTACGGGCGGCGACGCCGTATACCTATGCGTCATTTATGCAGCCTCAACTTGTTGCGCTATCAGTCACTGGAGCCCATCTATCTGCTCTGACTGTCACATCAACGCCACACTTAGGCGTTGGAATCAGCCTTCCTGTCGGCGGGAAATTTTCGCCTATCGGCAAGAAGATTCCGTATGCTACTGGACCACACTAATAAGTGCGGCCACCTGCTATCGCAGCTTGTGTACCTTGTTCGACCCAGAGCCCTCTCGTGGCTCGAGTCGAGACAAGCGCGTATCCCTGCGTGGTGTCATCGCTAATATGCACACCACAACGAAATGATTTGCCCAAATTTAGCCATTTGAGCAACGCGCAATCTATATACCGACAGAAAAGCTCGTCGACCCAATCATGCGAAAGTATAAGAGGTTACTCCTTTTCATCTCCAACATTACGTTGTCGGCCGCCAACGTAATAGTCCGAAGAATGAAAGCTCATTTCCCTCGATCAGTCCCAACATCCTTCGTGGGAACAATAGTAGCCAATCAATTACTTTCGCCCAAAAATCCACGCACTCTCTCGTGCCTAAACCCTAGAGTCTCCCTAAGGTTTGCTAACCACCTAGGACTATTCCTAGGCTCTGATACCACTCTAATCTGTCACGCCCCGAGTCCGCCAATTTGTACGGTTCGGGCACGCCAACAGACCCGCCAATCGGGTAAAACCTTTTTCTACCCGAAAGGAACGGTAACATCCATAATAACACAACAAGTGTATGCGGAAGCTCAATATCAGAGTACTAAAAATCACTACAAATTTAAATTTTTGCAACAACTAAAGCGGAAATGGAAGCATGCAAGAGTGAACCATAACTTAAATTTATTACACTTTACATCTCTGAACTTGCAAATAAATTTATTACAATTCCTTTACATAATTCCTCACCATACAAGGTTCACTCAAGAAATATATAAAAGGGATACCTCTGCTAGACCCTCTAGGTCTCTATGCTGCTGGGCCCTTGCCCCTGTCGTATGCCTCGCCGTCTGCATCTGAACCGTCTCGATCCGCTGTATCCACACCCGAACCTGTGGGGGGGGTCACCCAAGGGGTGTGAGAACTCCGACAGAGTTCCCAGTGGGTTCAACCACCGAGAAAAAGTGTCCTACACCACTTGGTCCAATGGAAGCAATAATAATAGTGCTAGGAAACTAAAATCCTCAATATCAAAATGCTGCTATGCAATATAATATATCACTGCACTATACTATCTGTGTCTAATCATCAACCATCACTACTCTGTCTAGCCACACTAGGCTGCTAAGCACCAACTCGGCCACTATGCCGCTGTATACTGGGTTCAACTAACCCGGCCACCTGGCCACTCTATTTTTCTTTATTCTTTAGATTCTGGTGCTTTAGTTCAAGTTAACCCTTGAAAATTCTTATCCAACGGGCCCGAGCCCGGTAGTCTTGCTACCATAAGATAAGATTTCTAAGGTTGCCGATAACACTCGCAAGTGTTACCCCGTCCTGCCGGGGGGACTTGTCATACGGGACACTGCCCGATAGGGTCACTGCCCAACTCTGACAAGAGTACTCTATCTACCAGTCATACGGGTCGCTGCCCGGGAGAGGGACCCTGTCCAACTCCTGACCGTTGTACGTTCGCCCCCGGAGGTACGCCCGTTTTATCTTTAATTTTTCTTTCTTTTCTTTTCTTTTTCTTTCTCTTTTATTTTAGTTCTTAGCCTCTTTGCTTTTGAACACTTGCTTTCCTTTCTTATTCGAGCTTATAGCTCCCTTTTGCCACTGGCAAATCTCTTTCTCTTTCCTTTGAGCATTTAGCTCTTTGCTTTCACTTTAAGCCTTTCGAAAGTAGCTCGTCCGACGGGTCACTGCCCAGGGAGTCCTGCTCCACTTGACGAGTCTCAAATTCGAAGGCGCCATTTACATTCTCTTTATGCTTTTTAGCCACTTTTAGCTTGCTTTTAACTTTGCCTTTTTACAACAATTTATCTCTTATCCTAGGTCTTGCCATCAGGATAATTAGAGAGTCTCCTGCACTCTTAAACATTTCACCTTTATTTCTTTAACTCAAATTGAAGTTAAAGTTATGATCCATTTGCCCATACCCTATGACCCACTCTAGGATTATATTATTTAGCTCTTTGACTTTGTGATTACACAAACTTTTCCTTAGAGTTTGACTCTAAGTTGATCACTTTGCTATCAGTTTAATTCTTTAACTTTGTGGCCACATACTCTTTTCTTGCCGAACTTGGAGTTACATTATCTCTATTTACCTGTTGCACTTTGCATTTAGAGTTATCTTGACTCTAATCCATTTTCTGTGAGTATAAACTCCACTAGTCACCTTAGGTTCTCTTACCTAAGTTTCATATCATGTTTAACCTAGAGTTACTTGACTCTATGTTAACTAGTCTATTCTCAACCTACTAACTTACCTTAGGTCTCCTTTACCTAAGTCTTATATCATGCTCATCCTAGAGTCCTTGACTCTATGTTGATCACTTTATCCAATGTCCTTAGGTTATCTCCTAAGACAATGCCACTCATTCAATCCTAGGATATACTCCTAAGTGTGATGCCACTCATTAACCCTGAGTCTAGGTTTTCTCCTAGTCTTACTACCAACATGCCCTTTTTCCTTATGCTTTCACATGATTCCTAGGGCTATACCCTAACATGATCACAGATAACAAATAATTGATTCCCCTTTTTACGCATGCAATTATTTCCATCTCAATCATCAATAAAGTTTAACATCTACGCAGGCAAGTATCATCTATATTTAGCAGTTCAGAAAAATCCACTTTTCTATCTATATCCTTCTACACATGCAAATTTATCTCTTATTCTAATAATTAGAAAAGTTTACTTCTCTTCTATATCCATCTACACATGCAAATTCAATCATAATTACCAAACGCCTCTAACAGGCTACTATCATGCTTCTAGATCGAAAAGCAAAGGAGCAAGGGGAGAGGTCACCCAATTTCGGCAGAATCCCCCACCTCGATGTGTTCTTTTGGCCCTTGCAGGAGACAATTCCAGCTCCTTTGATCCGTGAGGCTTCCCTACATTGTAAGGAAGGCAAAGATAAAGTAATTGCCTTTACATGATTCTTTAAATTCAATAAGGCGGTAAATCTACCCCCTTTTTGCAAGAAAGGGTAAAAATTCCAATTAGGTCACTTTTCTCGCACAAAAAGGCTACTTTTTGATTGGTTTACAAAAATAGGAGAAAGATGATCATCCCATGGCCTATTGCCAAAAAGGAACTTGCTCAACTCGATCCGGGGTCAAAAAGCCCTCCAAATTTTGAGAGAAGCTCAATTTGAGCTATTTTCTCCCAATTCGTCGATTTTGCATCTTGGAAAGTTGAGAATCGAAACTTTTATATTGTAAAGAAGCATAAGGTCTCAAATTTTTGAGGGAAGCTCAATTTGAGCAAATTCCCCACTCAAATTCCTCAATTTTGCATTTTTTTGCAAACATTGAGAGATTCGAGATTTCGCATTCGGAGAAAAGAAAAGAAGAGAAGAATTTCTTTTCGTCTCTTCTTTTTTTTTTCTTCATTCTTTACTTTTCTTTTCTTTTCTTTTCTTTTCTTCTCTTTTCTTCTCTTTTCCTTTTTGTCAAAACTGCTGCCCCGCCAGCAGCTTTCCTAGCTGCTGGCCCTGCCAGCAGCAGCAGCTAGTGCTGCTGCTGCAGGGGGCACAGCCAGCAGCAGCAGCCAGTGCTGCTGCTGGCCGCATGCTGCTGGGCAGCTCCAGCTGCTGCCTGGTGCAGCAGCAGCTGGCCCAGCAACTGCAGCTGCTGCTGCTACAAGCAGCAGCAGCTGCAGCTGATGCGGCTGCTGCCTCATGCTCGCGCAACAGCAGCCGAGCCTGCTGCTGCATGCGCAGCAGCAGCTGGCACTGCTGCTGCTGGCAGCAGCTGCCATTGATGCAGCTGCTGCTGGCAGCAGCAATGCCCAACTCCCCTTTCTCTTTTTTTTCTTTTTTTTTTTTGTGTTGCTGGCTGCTGCAGCAGCCAGGGCTGCTGGCTGCTGCGGCCCAAGCTGCTGGCTGGCTGCTTGCGCAGCCAGCAAGCTGCTTGCGCAGCTGCAGCCAGGCAGCTGCTGCTGCTCAATGCAGCAGCAGCTAAGCCCGCAGCATGTGCAGCTGCTGCTGCTTTGAGCAGCAGCAGCCCGCAACACCCACAACCGTGGGGAAAAGGGAATAGAGAGAGAGAGAGAGAAAAAGAGAAAGAGAGAGAGAGGGAGAATACCTTTTCTTCTCCTTCTACTTCTTCTTCTTCTTCTTCTTCTTCTTCTTCTTCTTCTTCTTCTTCTCTTTTCTTCTTCTTCTTTTTCTTCTTTCCTTCCTTCGTTTCCTGCTTCCTTCTTTAGCAGAGAGAGAAGAGAGTGGGGGGTATTCAAAGAGGAAGGAAGAGGCTTTAATGCTCTGCAGGTGGTGGTTGGAGAGGGAGTGTAAATTTACACATTTGCCCCAACTTACAAAAGAAATCCCAAAACTGCCCCTTTTTCCTGCAGTTTTTCCTGCAGTGAGCAATTTCGGATAGCCCTCTTTAACTACGTTTTCCCGTCAACTGAGAAATCCAAATCGAAATTTTTCTTCGCCCCTTTAATCTACAAATTTTTCTTAAACTTCCCACGATTTTATTTAAAATTTTAGACTACTCTAAGCCCTCGAAAGAGAGCTCCGAAAATGCTTCGCGATTGACTTAGGCTGTCAAAACTGCAGTTTCAGCATTCACGAAGCATTTTTCTTCGCTTCGTTCTCCGATTTTTCCTTAATAACTTACCTAGGTTTTTCGCCCCTTTTAATAAGAAAACTTTTGTGAGACATCCCACCATTTCTTTTAAAATTTTGGAGCGCAATAAGCCTCCGAAACAGGGCTCCGAAAACGCTTCGCGATTAACTTGCACTGTCAAAACTGCAGTTTTCAGAATTCACGAAGCATTTTTCTTCGCTTCGTTCTCCGATTTTTCCTTAATAACATACCTAGGTTTTTCGCCCCTTTTAATAAGAAAACTTTCGTGAGACACCCCACGATTTCTTTTAAAATTTTGGGGCACTCTAAGCCTCCGAAACAGGGCTCCGAAAACGCTTCGCGATCACAAATTTCAGAAATTTCAGATTTTGGCTAAGTCCTCGGGTTCAAGTCACTTTTCGACCCGATGCCCTTCGCGTCAACCCGAAACGCACCGAACTCGACTGTAATCATGTTTAAAACACGTTACAAGTCCTCTCGCCGAATTTTGCCATTTTGCGGACTCCGCGAACACAAGTCCCAATTTTGCAACTTGAGGCTTCGTTTCTCAACCACAACTCACTTTTCGACTCAACGGCCTTTGCGTTGATTCGAAACGCTTCAAACCCACTTGTAATCATATTTGAAATGTGTTACAAGTATTTTTGCTGGATTTCGCCCTTTTCGCGGAAATCGCCAAACAAGGACCTAAGATTCACAATTGAAGCTTCAAATTCTCAACTCCAACTCACTTTTCGACTCGATGACTTTTGCATCGATTTGAAATGCTTCCAACTCACTTGTAATTACATTTGAAATCTGTTACAAGTATTTTTGCTGAGTTTGGCCATTTCTGGGTCACCAAAAGCCTCGCTGTATCAAAAATCGCTGGCGGACCCCGTTCTCGCAATCCGGGTGTCCGATCAACGCGAAATTTTTACTGTGGCCTTAAAACAATATTACGGAGCTCCCAGAATTTTCTCAGAATTTTCTGACACTGTGAATTTCCACTAAAAATCTGGGCCCCCTTTCCTAAATAAAATTCCAGATCTCTCCATTTTAACCCGATTTGGGTCCAACTCGTTTCCAAATGTTCTTTACTTTCCCAACTTTCATAAAATAGTATTTCACACTATTTTTATCTACCTTTATTTATGTGCCGAAAATTCGGTACTTTACAAGTAAGTCCGGTCCCAAAGTCCTCCTCTCACCCACGTCACTCCAATACAGGGGTGACCGACACTTGCGTCCATACAACGCCTCAAACGGAGCCATCTGAATGCTCGCTTGATAGCTGTTGTTGTACGCAAACTCAACCAAAGCTAAGTGCCGGTACCACCCTCCTCCAAAATCCATAACGCACGCTCTCAACATATCCTCAAGGGTCTGTATGGTGCGCTCAGACTGTCCATCGGTCTGTGGGTGGAATGCTGTGCTAAAACGGAGCTGGGTCCCCAAGGCTGAATGAAGACTCCCCCAGAAGTGCGAAACGAACCTCGGGTCCCTATCTGATACAATCGAGGTGGGTATGCCGTGCAGTCTCACTATCTCATCCAAGTATAACTGCGCAAGTCGCTCCATCGGCAGAGTCATCTGTACAGGCAAAAAGTGTGCAGACTTGGTGAGTCTATCCACGATAACCCAAATCGCATCGGCCCCACTCTGTGCCCTCGGCAGTCCAGTGACGAAATCCATGGTGATGTGGTCCCACTTCCACTCGGGAATTGGAAGACTCTGTAACTTGCCAGCAGGAACACGATGCTCTGCCTTCACTTGCTGGCAAGTTAAACAATGAGCCACGAATCTTCCAACATCCCGCTTCATTCCGGGCCACCAAAAATGTGCCTTGAGGTCCTTATACATCTTAGTACCACCAGGATGAATGGTATAAGGTGTATAATGGGCCTCCCTCAAAATCTGATCTCGGAGCTCAGTGTCCATAGGCACACACACTCGGTCCCTGTACCGTAGTACTCCCGAGCTATCCACTGCAAAATCCCCTAACTGATCAGCCGGAAACTGTGATCTAATCCGAGTCAAGTGGGGGTCCTCACTCTGTGTCACTCGAATCCTCTCCAACAGAGTGGGCTGCAAGACCATAGACATGAGTCTAACAGAGACCCCAGGGGATACAACCTCAATCTGTAAGCGCCTCATCTGCTCCACAAGCGGTGCCTGCTGGGTGATCAACATGCTCAAGCTCTGCGCTGACCTCCTACTCAAAGCATCTGCCACTACATTGGCCTTGCCGGGGTGATAAAGAATACTCACATCATAGTCCTTTAGCAACTCCAACCACCGGCGTTGCCTCAAATTCAACTCCTTTTGTGTGAACAGGTACTTCAAGCTCTTATGATCAGTGTAAATCTCACAATGCTCCCCGTAGAGGTAATGCCGCCACAACTTCAGCGCGAACACCACGGCTGCAAGCTCCAAATCATGAGTAGGGTAATTCTTCTCATAATCCTTTAATTGTCGCGAAGCATAAGCAATTACCCTACCATGCTGCATCAAAACACATCCCAAGCCGCTGTGAGAGGCGTCACTGTAGATCACAAATCCATCGCCCATCACTGGAAGTGCTAAAACTGGTGCCGAGATCAATCTCCTCTTCAGCTCCTCAAAGCTCTCCTGGCACCGCTCAGTCCAAACAAACTTGGTCCCCTTTCTGGTCAAACTGGTCAGGGGAGTAGAGAGCTTCGCAAAGCCCTCTACAAAGCGACGGTAGTAACCTGCTAATCCCAAAAAGCTACGGACCTCAGTAACCGTCGTCGGTCTAGGCCAATCCCGAACAGCATCAATCTTCGTCGGGTCCACTGCCACTCCTGCGGCTGATACAACGTGGCCTAGAAAAGCAACCTCCCGGAGCCAAAATTCGCACTTTTTAAACTTGGCATACAGCTTCTTCTCTCGCAGAAGCTGCAGCACTATCCTCAAGTGCTCCTCATGCTCCAAATCACTCCGGGAGTAAATCAGAATGTCGTCAATAAACACAACGACAAACCGATCCAAGTACGGCTGAAATACCCGGTTCATTAAATCCATGAATGCTGCAGGGGCATTAGTTAATCCAAAAGGCATAACTGTAAACTCATAATGCCCGTACCGGGATCTAAAAGCCGTCTTGGGAACGTCCTCGGCCCTCACCCTCAGCTGGTGGTAACCTGACTGGAGATCAATCTTGGAGAACACAGACGCTCCCTGCAACTGATCAAACAAATCATCAATCCGAGGAAGGGGGTACTTATTCCGGATGGTCACTTTATTCAGCTCTCTGTAGTCCACACATAAACGAAGTGTCCCATCCTTCTTCTTCACAAATAAAACTGGCGCTCCCCACGGAGATACACTGGGCCTCACAAAGCCCACATCCATCAAATCCTGCAGCTGAGCCTTCAGCTCTCTCAGCTCAGCAGGTGCCATCCTATAAGGTGCCTTAGAGATTGGTGCGGTTCCTGGAACCACATCAATCACAAACTCAATCTCCCTCTCCGGCGGCATGGTCGACAACTCTGAGGGAAACACATCTGGGAACTCGCGGACAATAGGGATATCCTCGGGTCCCAGTGCCGCCGTAGGCACCTCTACAATCGTCGCCAGGAAGGCGGTACAACCCCTACTCATCATCCGCCGGGCTCTCGCCGAAGAAACAGTCATGGCAAATAAAGTACTCTGGCAGCCTCTGTAAACGAACTCCTCCTGTCCAGGCTCGCGGAGGGTCACCGTCCTCTCTCTGCAGTCGATGGTGGCAAAATATTGAGCTAACCAATCCATGCCGAGTACCACGTCGAAATCCTGGAGCTGCCGCAAGACGAGCAAGTCTGCGGGCAGGACCCAGGGTCCCAACTGTACAGGGCAATCCCTGCAACACTCCTCGACATGCAAAACATGGCCTGGAATCTGAACCTCTAATGCATGCGATAATGAAGCTACCTCTATACCATGTAAGGATACAAATGCTCTACTAATGCATGAGTGCGATGCGCCAGTATCAAAAAGTGCTCGGGTATGAACTGCAGAAATCAAAATAATACCTGCGACGACGTGATCTGCGGCAGAAGCATCCTCAAACTGGGCGGCATAGACACGCCCGCTCTGTGCTGGTGGTCGTCGATCTGGCTGCCGCGAGGAGGATGGAGGATGATCAGGCCTACCATAGGCCACAGAAGGCCCTGCCGTCTGCTGAGGAAGAGAAAGTGCTGAAGCGGTGGAAGGAGCTGGAGAACCTGCTCTAGGGCACGAGCTCTGAATGTGACCGGCCTGTCCACAACGGTAGCAACGACCGTGCCTCTGCTGACAATGCATCGGTAAGTGCGGCCCTCCACAAAAGATACAACGATCCTGCCGGGACTGCCGCGAAGTCTGCTGCTGCTGAGATGACTGCTGGGGTCGAGGTGGTCGACGCTGCTGCGAAGACTGACGAGATGATCCAGATCTCTGGCGCCCCTGGCGTCCACGACCCTGAGGATGGAATCGTGGGGGTCTCGGGGGTCCCTGCCTACTCGACTGCCCCTCATCCACCGGCGCCGGGCGCTTCGCCCCTGGAGTCTCAACAGGGGCTGGAGCCACCTCATCCATAACTGCCTCTCCAGACTCCACATATAACGCCTGCTCCATCGAAGCCTCCAATGTCTGCAATCTGCGAGAGCGAACATGCTGATAAATGTCCCGGCGCAGCCCCCGCTCAAACATGTAAACCTGGTGAGCCTCATCCCTGGCCACGTGAGGCATACTAGCTATCAACCGATTGAATTCAGCTATGTATGCATGCACGGGCCGATCTCCCTGGCGGAGACTCCTCAGCTGCTCCTCTAATCTCTGCCGTACACTCTCAGGAAAGAAGGCCCCCAAAAGAAGACTGCGGAACTCCGCCCAAGGAAGAAGCTGCGTCCCTGGCGGTACCCCGGGAGATGCTCCCGGTCCAAACATGCGCATCACGCGCTCCATGTTCTCTTCCTGGCGTCGCATCGCCTCAAACATCAGGGCTACCTGGGCTTGTAACTCTCAGACCTCACTCTGCTCTATCCACTCAGCCTCCCGCTGTTCGGGCTCCTCACCCAGGGTTAAACACGCCCTCGCCGCCGCACGGCGTCTCGGAAGCATTGAAGCCACTGCAACAAAACAAACATTAGGACCAAAACTCTCTCGACCCAATCAAGCGAAAGTCTAGACATGTTAACCTTTCTAAAGTATTATGTTGTCTGCAGCCAACATAATCATCATTAGAGCAATAACATGTAAGGTCACTCACCCCAATCCTCTGGGGGGGAGGTACAAACTCAATCAGGACTCTCGCTAAAGTCTCGTCTCTCACGACAGTCATCCTACTGTCCAACCAATAGCCTAGGGTCTCTAAGTCCTCAATGACCTATACACCTAGGCTCTGATACCACCTAAATCTGTCACGACCCGGGATCGAAACTGCGACCCGGGCTCGCCAACAGATCCGCCATCTGTACGGAAACTGCTGCACAGACGAAGCGTCTACCCTGCAAGTCAGATCTAGAGCTAAAAACATGTATCAGAGCTGAAATAAAACTAGAAGCTACATAGATCAACTGAACATCTGGATAAAATAAAAGTCCTCAATACAAAGTCTGTCTAGCCATAAGAAATAAAAACAATCCTCACAAGCTCCTCAGAAAGTCCAGTACAAAAGTGGAATCATAAAAATACACCGGGTACAACTACCTCAGACTCTCAATGCTGGTAAGGAACTAATCGGCCGCGTCCTCACCTCGAACTGCTGTCTCCGCACGAACCAAGCCGGAACGGCTGCCTCAAACCTGTCACCGCAGCGGGTGTGAGATCTACTGCAGAAGGCAGATCTCAGTGGGTACCGTCCCAATATCCACAGTATGCCCACTAAGTCTACTGGAGGCAAAACAGATAGGTATGCAGATAGATAGATAAAAGGAAAGCAGGAAATGAACTACAGCTAATAAGTAACAACATCATGCTGAAGGAATACTACTCTGACCCTGCTATGCATACACTAACACTGCTAATAATATGCCTCAAGTACTATGCTCAAAGGGAAACTCATCAATGAACATGCTATGCCATCACTCTCTCAATGTCACCCAATCTCAATGACTGCCTCATAGGGTCCAGTCAAGCCTGCGCCAAACCTACTGCCACCTCATCCACACTGGGACGGGACTTACGTAGGGCGTCCCACACGGACTATCTCAAGCGAACTCTAGTGTATCAACTAGTCGCATACATCGCAGGCTCGTCAGGCTCGGTATCATCATCGCACCCGGGGCGTAGCTCGAGGGGAGCGACCCCACCGAACTCAAGTAGCACAACTGTCTCACTGTCTCGATATGCGGCACATGCAGGCTATAATCCACGATCAAATAGATCGGTATCTCAAAGCTCGAAAGCACAACTCAGTCGGAAAAGATCCACGACTCAAACAGGAAAAGCCCAAACACTCTCACAGCTATGTCGGAGAACCCTCAACGACTCAATCTGATAATGCACGACCATGGCTGAGTCGGAAACCTCCGCAACTCGATCTGCCAGAACCCTAAATATCCTCAAAGCTAAGTGGGAGAACTACCTCCACCACTAAAATCATGAACACCACCCAAGATCTAGAGTAATCCAAACAGGGAAAATAAGTTCTCAATCTCTCACACGGAAGGCCTGGAAATTCTGAACGACTGCTACCTACAACCCTATCAAACAAGAACAGGCTACAGGCGTAGCCGCCCATAGTTTCCGCCCCCGAACTGAAAAAAATGCTAAAACTCTCTCATGACACTAGAAAGTCATCTCACAATGCTCTAAAAATCTACTCGGCCTCCCGGTACGAGTATACATTCACCTCGGACTACCTGGACCATTCATAATACTCTAAATATTTAAAAACCTTTTTAAATTCTGGGTTTCATTTAAAACCGGTTACTAAATTATTATGAAGGTCCAGATAGGTCCCGAATCCCAAGAAAATATGCCATCTAGTGTCGGAAGGTTTCTAGATTATGCTAAAAAAAATAACAGAGGCTCAGGAAAATATTTCTATAATTTTCTAGGCAATTATCAGATTTAATAAGCATAAAACAGATAACTAAGCATGATCAATATGCTTACAGAAGCATTAGAGGGCATTCCACACATTTTGGAGAAAATCCAACCCACCTGGAACGCATTCCGTAGGCAACGCTGAAGCTGGTGCAGTGCTGAAACCTCGAACAGAAGAAGCTCTGAAAAACGCGCCGCGCGCGCGCACCCTGCCGCGTACTGCGAAAAATCCCTACAAATATTAAGTGTACAGCACCCTCAAGAAGCTCCAATGCATACCCATAATTAAAGTCCACATAAGGAAATCACTTAATTACCAACATCTGCAACCCCCCACAAGTCCTCTACAGCACTTAAACACTAAGCTTCAGCACAAATAAAAACATTCGCTTCCATGTCCCTCAATTGCATAAGTCCACCCTCATACATTCCAATCCACAACACCTTCTTTGCTAATTCACAACCCACAAGCAGCACAAATAGGAATACATAAAACCATCTTCTAAAATACACTCAAAAAGCCCACTTATATCAATCCCTCACACACTAGGCTCTCAGCACACAAAAATTACAATCTCCAATTCGTTCACCAAGTCTCCTGCTCACATACACACAGCACACACACACTGATTGTCCATAAATTCTTTCACAAAAACCACCCCAAATCAAACACATACACTCACAAAATTATTCTGTAAGCTCCATTTATACACTCAAACAGCTCCAAATGCACACAATTAATTAAGTCCACATATACACAAACTCCAAGCTCACCTCACAATTAAATTGCCAGCTCACATAAAATATTTCCCTTTCTCGTTCCATTGCCTCGAGCCAACAGCCGTCAACACCCTACCGCGCACTTGATCCGAGCTCCGCGCGACCCCAAGCCGAAAACCGCCACAATTGGCGCCGTCCTGTGAAAGCAAAAGAGACAAAAGCCGCGTCAAAAACGGCCCATAAAACATCCACGCGACCCCCCGCTAGTCCGATGGCCGCATGCAGCAGCCGCGGCATCCGCGCGCGCTGCTGCCGCTCGAGCAGAACTCGCGCGCTGCGCGCTGCCCAGGCGCAAGCCGCGCGGCAACCGGTGCCAGCCGCGCACCGCCAGGACACCAGCCGCGCGGCACCAGGCCTGCCGCGAGACGCCTGGCCAGCCCCGCGCGGCGCCTGGGCCCGCCCGCGCAGCTGCGCGCGGGCCCAGGCCCGCTGCGCGCGCCCGCGCCCAAGTTGCGCGGGTGCGCGCCCGCGCTGCGCGGCGCCCTGGCGCCCGCAGCGCAGCGCCTACACGCGCTGCGAGCCACCCAGCAGCGCGCGCCTGCATGCGGTGCGCCCTGCCGCGCAGCGCCTAGACGCGCTGCGCGGAGCCCGGCCGCGTGCCTCCGCAGCGCGGCGCCTGCCTTTGCGCGGCGCCTGCTGCGCGCGTCCCCACGCCGCACCAACCGAGACCCCAACGCCCAAAACCACCAAAAAGATCAAAAAAAAAGGAGCCTCTAAAGAAACAAAAATCTGTACATACCTTAAAGAGGCTCTTCGTGCGCGCGCTTCGCTCCGCTTGGCGCCGTGGTTCCTTGCAAGAAGTCCTCACCATCAAAGCTCCTCCAACCCTTCACTTACTTTTTTTTTTTTTTTTTTCTTTCTTCTTCTTCTCCTTCTTTTCTCCCTTTCACTCTTCTTCTTTCCTCTGCTTCCACTCCATTTCTCTGCTAACAGGAGAAGAAGTGGTGGTGTGGCCTAATTAATTAGCTACGGCTAATTAAGGAGAGGAGGTGGGGGTGGTTGGGAGCATTTATTGCACCCCAATAAAAATCCAACTCACACTTTAACCCAAATCACATTAATCCACTCCCTTATCCAATTAACATCCCTAATTCATTCTTTTCTTAAACTAACTCCCTCTCTCTCTCTTAAGCCTTTACTCCACAGACTAAAATTCCAATTAATGAATAAATAAATTAATTAATTCCATATTAGTCAACTCCAAGTCACTTTTTGACTTCGGGGTCTCCGCACCGGCCCGGAACCTCCCGAATCCCGCTGTAATCTGAAAATACACATGCTCAAAGATTTTTCTCCTCAAAAAGTTCAACCGTGGAGTCGGTGTGCTCAATCCGAAAACCAGCTCCAAAACTGCCCGTTCCGACTCACTTTCCGCCCTCGGATCTTCCGCGTCAGTCTGGAACCTCCCGAAGTCCGCTGTAAACTCAAAGTATACCTGTTCCAAGTATTTCCAAATTTTCTGCACTCCACTGTGGGGTCGATGCTTCCCCCGAAACCAGTCCTCCAATGGCGGACAATGCCCGGAAAACCCCGAATCAACCTGGGGCTTCCGCGTTAAACCGAGTCGACCCGAACTCATCTGTAATCCAATACGAAACACGCTCGAGCGATTAATCCACACCACACCATCTCACGAGGTCGGTGCGCCATCCGAAATCTCGATACTCTACAGATCCAATAGACCAACATACTGAACAGTCACATAATCATACAACTCCTTATACAAAAAATACTCATCATAGTTTGCATTTTTTATGTGCAATTCGAATTCAGCATTTATTTTTTTTATTGCCACACGGGCAACATGTTCTCTGGTGACTAAAAGATCAGGGGACGGAGCACCCCAGCACCGGACAGTTTCGATAATTGCATGGACATGTACTATTTCAAGATCTATGTAAGTTAGGAACCAGCCTTCACCGGTAACAGTTACCTCACAATGAGGAGTTTCTATAACTAGCTTCTCAATAATTTCCTCAAGTAACCTAGTATAAGAAATTTGAATAACCGGCATTCCGGCAACCGTAGTCGAGGCAAACACTCGAGAAGTAAAGTAGGTAATGAAAAGTGTTGGAATTATAGGGCAGCGGAAACTTACAAACTGGATAGCCAACGTATCCAGGAACCAAAAGCCAGATCGGGTAGCTTGTTTTACTAGCCTTCTTGAATCGTCCTTGTCTTGATAATTCTTGATCTTCCACGTATCTCCTGATTGTAGATCGGATGCGCAAATCGGATCGGATGCGAAGAGGGCTACCAGAGTCCTCTTCTATGTCCACACTCCAAAACCCCGGGAACGAAGGTGGAAACCCAGAGAGAACGTAAAGAGAGAATGAGGAAAAAGAAAATCTCTTTTTCTTCTTGTGTATCATATGTTGTATATTCCCCGTATAGGGAAAGGGATTCTATTTATAGACTATTAGGACCCTTTAGGATATCCTCTTTCTCACGTAGAGATAAACAGAATATGGTTAGGATATGGGTTAAGATATGTTTCTTAACCTATAAGAAACATATCCTTATCTTTAACCCATAAGGATAAATCCTATCCTTATCCTTAATATATAAGGATAAATCCCGATCTTATCCTTAACACAAAAGGATAAATCATAATCCACATCTCATATGGATTGAGTCAAATTAGAACCGGCCAATGTGGACACACCACATGGCAACAATCTCCCACTTGGCCACATTTGCCAATTTTCTCTTATATACATTCTACTCTTCATACGGGTAATGGAGCGTGCGACCAGATAGAAAAAAAATCACAATGCAGGAGTGCTATATTAAGTCACCACCCAACTAACATAGCACATCAGTGACTAAAACGTATATGCCCCAGACGTTTCAACACACACCGGATCAAGTATCACAAATCTCCCTCCTGTAATCACAGGACTTGACCCTACAACATCTCTTGTACTTATGATTATCTCAAGTAACACAACCGAGATAACCGTCCGGGCAATGAGTCACAAGACTTTCATGGTGTGCTATCGAAACATCTTCCTCAGTCCCTCACATTAATCTGTATCGGTCCAAGCACTTTACTAGACATGCTCCGCGAGATCGTATTTTCTCATGACCCTGAAATACACGCTAAGTTAGTTACTTTGGACCTCTACATCATAATGTAGTTCTAAGTCGAGGGCATAAAAAAGGGTTAATGCTCACACAATGGCATAGAGGGAAGAATATATGTCTCTCTACTAACTGGTCGTGTGATGACCCGGATCTCCGCAGAGCTGCTGCAGTGTGTTGGGGTGGCTATTGGGGGCCTACCTGGTGTGTTGGAGGTGTTTGGGGCATAATTGGGCACAAGTGTTGGACTTCAGGCTTAAATGGATCATGTGAGTGATTGGAGGACTCCGTGGAGGGTTTAGAAGTGGTTTCGTGCGAAACGGATATTAAAATTGGGCTCCGCGCGAAATTCGGGCTAAGAACACATTTCCGGGAGCCTTCGGCAATTTTTAGAGTTGGAATTTGGCAAAACGGACGTCAAATTCGAATTCAGTGCGCGAAAACGGTCAAAATGGACTACCCACTTGTCATTTTTGAGCACAGGTTACTGTTCACTGCCGGAACAGTGTTCCGGCGATCGCCGGCAGCGGCGGCGGCGGCGGGCAGCGGCGGAGAACGGCGGCGCGGCCTCGGGCAGGCGGCACAGCGGCGGCGGGCAGGCGCGTGGGCGCGGGCAGGGCGCGCGGGCAGGCGCGCGGTCCACGCGGCCGGCGTGCACCGGAGCGGGGTGCCACATGGCGTCTTTCCATTGGGTGGTTTGCAGGTCGCGGTCTACGGAGCAGCGTGGTGTTTGGTGGACTGGGCGGGAAGACACGTGGCAGCACGTCATTGGTTCGGTGTTTGGAGTATCGTGCACCGGGTGCAGCGAGCACGTGGCTCGGACACGTGGCGCGTGGGGATTGGGCGCGTCACTGTGCGCGTGCAGGTGGCGGGGGAGCGCGGCAGGTGGCGTTGGCGACTGGCGTGGCGGCCACAGCGCCGACGTGGCGCACGCGTGCGCCACGTGGCAGCCCGCCATTGGCGGGTGCCAACTGCTATGTTGACCGGTGGTGGGCCACGTGGCGCGAGGAGCTTGGATGGATCAGCTGTTCTGTGTTGGGGGACACGTGTCGGGGCGCGGAGCGGGTCGGACGGTGCGCGGTCCGGCCGGATCGGGTGTGCGCGGTTGGGCCGCTGGCCGGCCGGCCACTGTTTGGGCCCGGTTTCGGGGCCCGAAAGATTCGGGCGCCCGAAACCGGGGACACAGAGGGGATTTTTGAATTGTTTGAGTTGGGCCTTTAAATACCCCCCTCCTCTCCCTTTTCTTCCCTTTTTTTCGAGCCTTAGAGAGAGAATGGGAGGGAGAGTTCTCTACGAAAGTTGTTCCCCTTGATGCCCTTGATCTCGTGGTGGATCCCCGGAATTTTTGGAAGCTCGGCAACGACGATATCAATTTTACAGTTCGCCTCGGTTTTCTCCCTATTTCGGCCCATTACCGTCGCAGATCAGTCAAAAATTCACTGTGAGCAAACCAGGAGGAGTTTTTGGACGATTTCTTCGACAGCATGTTCCTAAGAGGTAAGGCTTCGATTTTCGTGTTGATCGCTTCGCTCCGTTTCGCACTTTTGGCATGTTTCCCGAGGCATCTTTGACCCCCATTTTTCTGTGTTGGATTCTGGACAGCACCGGCTTGTCGATTTTATATCTCAGCCTAGGAGCATCGGATCAAGGCGTTTCAGGATCGATTTTGATCTACTCGTCGCGAGGAACACAGTGGTGATTTTTCTGGGATTTTTGGAAATTGTTTCGAAGGTGATAATTAAGCTTTTCTTGGACAGATTGCTACAGGAATCTTGCTGTGGAGATTTTGAGTATGCAATGGTGTTTTATTTTTATCTTGGCCTACAGGTATCAGATCTGGGCGTTTAAACAGTCGTTTTGGGGCTACTCTTCACGAGGAACGCGACCGTGAATTTTCTGGATTTTCTTGAGGACTGGACAGAGGTGATATTTAGCCATTTTTGGGGCTGATTTTGGACAGTGGGTAATTGTACAGTTTTGGGATTAATTGTGCGCAATGTTCTGTGCAGTGGGACACAGTTTTGGTGGATACAGGTGCTTGAGGACAGCGGGCAGCGAGAGGTCTCTTTTGATGTTGTGCGCGCTTTTCGAGGTGGGTGGTTGTTGCATGCCTTTACTTCTGACCTGCTCACTAAGTTTATTAGAGAACCCCACTATTGAGCATATTGATTGATTATCATGCATGATTGCCTGATATAAATGTGAGCCTATCATCTGAGATTAATTTTGTTGATATAGCATGTTGGGGATATTATTGGGATAATATTGCTGTTGGAACATGATCATTAGAATAATTTAATAGTGATAATTAACATGCTATATTAGCACCTAGATTTTATGAAAGTGGATTAAATGGATTAATTGTTGGGACATAATCTAGGTGTCACTTTGGGATTTATTATGGATCAGGGGTTATACATGTGTAGTTGACTGATGATTTTAGCATGATTGTTATATTTATGTGGATATTATTAATGTCACTTTGGGATTTATTATGGATCAGGGGTTATACATGTGTAGTTGACTGATGATTTTAGCATGATTGTTATATTTGTGTGGATATTATTAATTATTACACATGTAAAACTGTTATTGGACACTCTCTCTCTTTCACATCGCATGAGGACTTTTGCATGCTTGTTTGGACATCTAGATAGGCCACTATTTTATTGCTACACTATTATATTGGGATTTGACTTAGGAGAAACCATTATTGCTTTCCTTCTCCTTCTTATTTAGACTTTCGAGTCGTGTTGCTCGGGTTCGAGCAGAGGTTTGGGATAGTGTAGCCGGGACCTTAGGGTCAGTGACAGGGTGTACTTGATGTTGGATTGTGGGTTATTGCGGCAACCGCGGACAGTAGGCGGTTGACCGGATCTTGATTATTTTATCCAATTGTGGGTTGTGGGTTATTGCGGTGACCGCGGACTTTGGGCGGTTGACCGGATGTTTACTATTGCATCAGATTGGGTATCAGATTTCTCTAGTGGATGGTATTTCCCACTTTTTGAGTACTATTGCATCGGATCGGGGTTTTATTAGTGGACGGAGTTTCCCACTTTGATCATAGTCATGATCCAGTCCTGCTATTGTGAGACAGTGGTTACAGAGATGCTTGATACAGAGATACTTTACTCGTGTGGGTCGCTCCCCTCGAGTGCCACTCCGGAGTAGGCTTTAGACCGTGCCGAGCGCCGGTCAGTTGGTGAGTTGTGAGTGCTTATTGGGATTTCGAGCCTTGTGTGCTGGTCCCCTACTGAGTTCTTGAGTTCGACAGCAGAGCAGGCAGTACCAGTTTTACTGGTGGCACTAGATTGGGTTTATTTGGTCATATACTGTTCCCTGATGCATTCCTGCAGTTATTTCTTCCAGTATTGCATTTAGAGGCATACTAGTAGTGGTTTCCCCTTTTATTCAGTAGTTCTGTTTACAGCTTTACCACTTGTCCCGTTTCTTGCCTCTAGTAGACTTAGTGGGTACGCCGGAGCTTGAAGCTTTACCCACAGGGGGAGGCTACTGGTTTACTAGTGGTTCTCACCCCCATTGTTGTTTCCCTTTCTTTTTCTCCCCCCTGTTTTGCAGGGTCCTCTTCGGGAGTTGCCGATCTTCGGTCGTTGTCCGAGGCGAGGGAGTCACGAGCTAGATCTTTACCACCCGAGGAGTGTAGCTGTATCCCCTGGTTGGAGATTCTTGGTAGCGGTTGGCTGGTTTTTACTCTTTTATTTGGAGAGAGATCTTTTATATTTGGAGAGACTGATGTTGAGACTGATGTACTATAGTTTTAGTTTATCTCCTTTTATAGTTGAGAGATACTGTACTGAGAACATTGTATGATGATTATCTATATTCGAGGAGATGGATATTGTACTTTATTTCATGTTGTACACTGATTGGATTTTATTTTACAGCATTTTGATTTCCGCTTTGATATTTGCGTAGCTTTAGTACTATCTTTTGCAGGTTAGACGCTTCGCCTATGCGAGATTCTGCATAGGTGGCGGATCTGTTGGCGAGCCCGGGTCGCAGTTTCGACCCCGGGGCGTGACAGGTCGACAATCACATACAGTATGTGTCACGCCCCGGGGGTAACCAGAACCCGGGCCCGCCAACAGATCCGCCGTGTACACAGAATTTTCCATGTACACGAAGCGCTGGTAACCTGCTCAGATAGATAATATACAATAGAAGAGCATAACAGAGCTGAACTAATAGAACTAACAGTAATCTCAGACTGAAATAAACTGTAAACTGAAATAAAAGTACAATATACTCCCAGCTCACCATAAATAATACAACCAGCTGGCCACAGCCAGACCCAAAAGTAAACTAATAAAGTCTGAGATACAAAAGGGGAGTACAGTAATAGTCTAGCTAAACTCTCGCTCGGGGTAGACGATCTAGCTAGTCGGCGATCCTCTTACCTCGATCTGCCGCTGAAGGCCCAGCAGCTCCCACAGTCGACTCTGCAAAACAAAGGGGAAAAAGAACAAGAAACAACAATGGGGGTGAGAACTACTAGATAAACCAGTAGCCTCCCCTAGTGGGTAAAAACCTCTGATGCTGACGCACCCACTAGGAATAAAGAGGCAAAAAGGAAAGAACAGTGGTATGCAACAAAGACTGCTGAAAAGAAACTACCACTACTATGCCTCTAAATGCAGTGCCAAAAGATGACTGTATAGATGCAACTATAAAGCTGTCTGCCCAAAGAAAACCCAATCAGAGGGCCAGGAAATACTGGCACTGCCTGCTCTGTCATCCCTCACAACTCACCAACTGACCGGCACCCATCACGGTCAAAAAGCCTACTCCGGAGTGGCACTCGAGGGGAGCGACCCACACGAGTAAAGTATCTCTGTAACCAATCATCTCTGTAACCGATGTCTCACAATAGCAGGACTGGATCATGACCATGATCAAAGTGGGAATACACCATCCACTAATGCAACCCCGATCCCCAATCTGGTGTGATAATAACACCCGGTCAACCGCCCAAAATCCGCGGTTACCGCTGAACCCATGGACCCCAATCTGACAAAGTAAAATCATCTGGTCAACCGCCTAACATCCGCGGTTGCCACCATGCCCCACAATCCCCTAAGACAAGTCCAAACTGTCCCAGACAATACTATCTCCAAAATCCCGATCAGACTCGAGCATCATGCATCGATAGAGAAGAATAACAATAACAGATGTTTTCTCCTAAGTCAAATCCCATAATATCGTGCTGCAATAAAAATAGTGGCTTAACTAGTTATTCCATGAGCATGCAAGTGTTCTCTTTTAAAAACATTTAAAAAGAAACTAAGTTTCATGTGAAGAATAATCTTTGAACTCTTTTAAAAATATTGCTGGGTTACTAATTTGCATGCGGTTCACGATATAGCAATTGTCCAATTTTCTTGTCCCAGATATTTCACATAGAAGCTACTAAATTAATTCAGGGGCCAAATACAATAGGTTTATATATCACAAGTTATCTATCACATGTATAGTTGGGAACTCTTTTATTCCTAGTGTGCAGGTCAACAAAGAGGGCAACGCAACCACCCACCTCGAAAAGCGTGTACAATGTACCCAGAAAATACCCGCTGTCCTCTAAACACACCGTCAGCTGCAACAATGTCCTACAACATCACATAAGTGTACACGGTGTAAATATAACAATTCCCAAAACAGCTTTTGCTGTTTTAAAAATCAGCACGCAAAACGAGGAATTTTCACCTCTGTCCCGAGCTCCTAAAATCCCAGAAAAATCACGGTTGCGTTCCTCGCGAAAAATCGCCCAAAATCGACTCTTGAATCGCCTCGATCCGATATTCCTACGCTGAGAAACAAATCGTCGAAGTTGCCGCTGTCCAAAAATCCAAACAGCAAGATGGGGTGTCAAATCACCTCGGGAATCATGCCAAGGAATCGGAATCCAGAGAAACCATCAACACGACAAACGAAGCCCTACCTCTTAGGAACACACTGGCGAAGAAATCGTCGAAATCGGACCTCTGTACTGCGCAGGGGACTCCTCGGACTGAAATGCGACGATAACGGGCCGAAATGGGGGAAAACCGAGGCACACTGTAAAATCTGGGAACGCACCACGAGGTAGAAAAATGTGAGATGAAAAACTTCTCTTCACAGACCTCTCCTGGTTCTCTCTCTTTCTCTCGGAAAAAGCCCAAGAGAGAGGGGAGGAAGGCCTATTTATAGGCCCAAAAGAACATTTGGGAAAATGACCCCTGTGTCCCCACTTTCGGGCGCAGGGGACATTTCGGGCTGCTACAGTGCAGCCCGGCCCAAGAAGTTTCGGGCGGCTACAGTGCGGCCCAGCCCAACCCGGGCCGCACACGGGATCCCCGCCCGTCCGACCTCCCGTCCAACCCGGCCCAGGGCCCGCCACGCGTCCGCCAAACAGGCGGCAGCCGTGCGGGCCCAGCGGGGACGCGCCACGCGTCCCCCTGCGGGGCGGCGGGGTGGGTGGCGCCCGCCAATGGCGGGGCGCCACGTGGCGGGCGCTTCCCCGCCCGTCACGCCCGCCGGGCGCCGCCTGCGCACCTGCGCCGCGCGTGCGTACGGCCGCGTGCGTACGGCCGCAGGTGCGCGCCCGCGGGTGCACCTCGCGCACATGCGCCAACCAACCCGGGGCCGCCACGTGGCGCGCCCCAGTGCACCGTGCACCGCGCCCCACCCTGCGCCTGCCCGGCCTGCCCGCGCTGCCCGCGCACCCTCCCGTGCGCCGCGCGCCCTGGACCGGACCAACCGGCGCCTGCCACGTGGCCCGCCGGTGCACCGTGCACCGGCGGCCCGTTCCGTGGACCGGGAGTGGCGCGCCGGCCCAATCAGAGGCTGCCACGTGTCCCTGGCCGGTCCACAAGTCCCCCCGTGCACCATTTTGCACAGAAAACTTCCGGGGGTCCGTTTTTGGGCATCCGGACTCCAAATTAAATAAGTAAATAGCCGTTTTCAAGCGTTTTTCCGCGCTGAATCCAAATACGGCCTCCGTTTAGCCTGATTCCATTCCTAAAATTCGGCAAAGGCAGCCGAAGGTCAGGCTTGACCCCAAATCCTCCCTGAGTCCAAACAACACATCCCTTTGACATGTTGGGGCCCAACACACCAACACTAGGTGTTCCTCACCCCGAACAGGGGAAAAACACAGGGGAAAAACTGGGACACTACAGTATGATATGTATGCCATGGCGGAGCACCCATCCAATGGGCCGTGTCACGCTCTAGAACGCCATGCGAACCTTGGTCTAGGCACCACTAAGGCATCTAACCACTACACAACTCAGGTCATCTCTCTAACCCAAGTATTTAGGTTCGGCTACTATACAGGCTCGATATAGAATTTCACAAAAGAATTCTCATATCCAACTCCCAAGAGTCTCATCTTAAACTAATTAAGGCGACTTTCAAATCGTATCAACACTTTATTCATAACGTATATGAACAAAGCAATCATTTTACAACTACTAAAGTTTAATATGATTATTTAGTCTCATCCTGCTCACCACTTAGGTGGCAGGGAGATCACCCGTGTGAGTGGGCTGACCTGAGCATGGTGACTTATGCTAATATGTGCCTACTAGTATCAATTACGCAATCATACATAAAAGAAAAACATATTTTCATTAAGAAAAGCGTAAGATACAAAAGTCTCAATAATGTCCATACATCATAACCTGCGAAGACCCAAACTCCTAACATAGGTCAGGAACATATCCCTAGCTATCGGCTTGGTCAATGGATCAGCCACCATCCTAGTGGTGGAGATATGTCTAAGAGTGACCTTGCCTAGCCTAATCATCTCTCGAATGTAGTGAAAACGGATGTCAATGTGCTTGGTCCTGCCATGATACTTGGGGTCCTTCACATACTCCAAAGCAGCCATGCTATCAGAGACCATCTCAACAGGCTCATCAGCTCGAGTCATAATATCGAGGTGTTGGAGAAATCTCCTCAGCCAAACAGCCTCCTGAACGGCTGCTGAACAAGCAACATACTCCGCCTCCATGGTAGACAAGGCAATGCAACTCTGCTTTTTACTGCACCAGGAAATTGCCCCACCTCCAAGCATAAACACATAGCCTGAAGTGGACCTGCGCTCATCTCTATCACCGCCCCAATCAGCATCACTATATCCTTTCAATCTCAAGTCCCCAGCTTGAAAGCATAGAACGAGATCGCTGGTTCCCTTTAAGTATCGAAGGATCCTCTTGACCGCTTGCCAATGAGCAGGTCCTGGGTTGCTCTGGTAACGACTTACCAAACCAACAGCGAAGCATATGTCAGGTCGAGTACACATCATAGCATACATCAAGCTGCCAATCGCACTCGCATAAGGGACCCTACTCATTTGCTCTTTTTCTTTATCCGTTTTAGGGCACTGATCAAGACTCAAAGTGTGATTCTTTTCCACTGGAGTATCAACGGGTTTACTATGATGCATCCTAAACCGCTCCAGAACCCTTTTAATATAGGATTCTTGAGACAGACCAAGAAGTCTCCTAGAGCGATCTCTGATGACCTTCACACCGAGCACATAGCTCGCCTCACCCATATCTTTCATCTCAAGATTGAAAGATAACCACTCCTTAGTGGTATTGATCAACTCGATGTCATTCCCAGCCAATAGTATGTCGTCGACGTATAGAGAGAGAAACAAAATTCCTTTCTCTTACTTCTTGACATATACACAGTGGTCTTCCTCTATCATGGACATACGATAGAGATGGTGGCTTCATGAAACCTGAAATACCATTGTCTCGATGACTGTTTGAGACTATAAATGGACATTTTAAGACGACATACTTTGTCTTCTTGACCTTTGAGTACAAAACCCTCAGGTTGATCCATGTAGATCTCCTCCGCTAATCCTCCATTGAGGAAAGTTGTCTTGACATCCATTTGGAACAATTCCAAATATAGATGAGCCACTAAGGCTAAAATCACACGTATGGAGGCAAATCTCACAACGGGAGCAAATGTCTCGTTTTAATCTATCCCCTGCCTTTGATTGTAGCCCTTAGCCACGAGCCGAGCCTTACATTTATCGATTGATCCATCCGCCTTGCGCTTAATTTTTTTAAACCCATTTATTTCCAATAGACTCGCGCTCAGGTGGAAGGTCAACCAACTCCCATACTTGGTTCTTGCTCATGGAATCCATCTCATCTCTCATAGCAGCCATCCACTCATTACAAGCTAGTGATTGTAGCGCTTCTACATAAGAAGCAGGCTCATCATCATCGAGCGGAGTGCACATGAAAATATTTCCTTCGATCTCAAAACGTCGACGGGGAATGTTTCCACGTTCACTTCTACGCAGTTGAGGGCTTAAACTCTCGGCTTCCAAGGGTATGCTCCCACTCATAGAAGCACTCCAACTAGCCGGAGGATCGTTACCACTTCCTTCAGCGACTTCGGGAAGTGATCGATCACCCTCACCAGAAGATGGGATAGCATCGTCTTGTAACTCATACAATCCGACGTCATTTCGCATTTCACCAATGCTTGGAAATTCCTTCTCTAGGAATTCCACATTACGAGACTCAATCTCGGTCATCCCACCATCTGGGTGTTCACCATACATCACATAGCCCTTTGAATTTTCAGGGTATCTGATGAACACATGCTTGCTTGCTTTAGGGCCGAGTTTGCCGACTCTATGTAAGGGGTTGTGAACATATCCAGCTGAACCCCAAGGGCGTAAGTAGTGTAAACTTGGCTTTCTACCGCTCCATAACTCATATGGGGTAGATGGCACTAATTTACTAGGGACTCGATTAAGAATATAGGCAGCAGTCAAAATAGCATCTCCCCAAAAACTTATAGGAAGATGAGCATGCGCCATCATAGACCTAACCATGTCCAGTAAAGTACGATTCCTTCGCTCTGCAACACCATTTTATTGCGGAGTACCTGGAATAGTGAGCTATGTCATAATGCCCTTTTGCTCACAGTAAGTCTTGAACTGATCAGACAAGTACTCACGTCCTCGATCAGTGCGAAGCACTTTTACACTTCTTTTTATTTGATTCTCAGCCTCCGCTACGAAGCGCTTGAAGCAATCTAAAACTTCAGAACGGTGAGAAAGCAAATAGACATAGCCATAACGGGAATAATCATCAATGAATGTGAGAAAATAGCACGCACCATGCCGGGCCCTCATATTCATTGGCCCACAAATGTCTGAGTGGATCAGCTCCAAAGGATGAGAGGCACGAGTAGCCTTACTAAAAGGCTTTCTACATGCCTTCCCAGCCAGACAAGGCTCGCACACAGATAGGTCAACTTTGGCGAGAGACCCCAAAAGGCCTACTCGAGCCAGTCTGTTCATTCTTACTTGACCTATATGGCCTAGTCTGGCATGCTATTTAACGGATTCATCACAGAAATTAGAAGAAGAAGAAGCAAAAGCAAACGAATCATCCTCCAAATCTAACTTAAAGAAACTATTTATTAATGTACCATATCCAAATAAAGTACCATGAAAGGAAATGTCAAGGCGGTCTCTATCAAAATGAAAAGAATAGCCTAAATGTAGCAAAGCTAAAACTGAACATAGATTACATCTTATACCGGGTGCATATAGCACATCTTGAAGAAGTAAGATGCGGCCACCACGCAACTTGAGTCGATACGAACCAACTCCAATAACTTCCTCCATTGAGCCATTCCCAACGGTGACAAATTGTGTGCCAGTCGGTACTCGATGGTAATCTACAAATCCCGCTCGATTACGCACTACGTGCTTGTTTGCTCCTGTATCCACGATCCAATCGGGAAGAGAATTAGCTACTAAAGGATAAGAGCAAACAAAACAGTGTGAGAGTGGTAGGGCTACCTTTTTCAGCTCAGAACAATCCTGAGCGAAATGACCCTTCTTCTTGCAGTTATAGCATTTTCGCTTCGCAACATCTCTGCTGCCAGCGCGCTTGCCTCTGCTGCGCTTTCCAACTCCACCATGAGGAATTTGATTTTTACTTTTCTGCGCTCCATTGTTGTAACGCTTTTTGCGCTTGGGTCCAATCCCACCGCGCTCCTCAGAGCGTGCAACAAGAGCGACAGAACGGTTCGCATCCAAGCGTTCTGCCTCAAGCTCGAGATGACGTGATATGTCATTAAACGTTTTAATGCCCTCACCGTGCGTCATCAGGAGCTTCATCTGGGACCATTCAGGGTCCGGCAGTGAACGAATCACCGCGAGAACCTGTTGCTCATCGTTGAGCTCATTTCCAGCAGCCTTAAGGTCCCGAATCATGGTGCTCATCACACGAAGGTGCTCAACCATTGAGTGCTTCGGGTCCTTAATGTACTGCTGAAACTTTAGATTTATGGCACACAGCCTCGTAACTGAAGTTTGCCCAAAAGCAATCTTCAGATTTTCCCACATGTCTTTGGCAGTCTCAAATGTCTCAAACTGTCCAATGAGGTCATCCTGCATGGCACACAACATAGTATACTTAGCCGTACAATCCTCCTTGAACCATTTGTCATAGACATCCTGCTCATGCTTGTGTTCTGCAGTAAAGTTATCTAGAGGCACGGTCTTTTTGACAGAGAGAGTTTCAAGAACTCCTTGTTCATTAAGCAGGTATTGCATTTTTCTGTGCCATATGTCATAATTCTTTCCGTTTAGCTTGTCACCCCTCGTGAGGTCAGCTATAACATTTTTGGAAGCCATTTCACTACGTTCAAAAAACAGGTTTGGACATTAGGCACATATTCAAAAAATTAACAAGATTGAAAAAAAAATATCTCCTTCACAACGGGATCAAAAATTTTGCCAGGCTCATAATCATCACCCAGTGTCGGTTCAAGAAATTTCAATCTTATTAATTTTTTCTTATTTAATTTTGAAACTTATTCAAAAAAATCGGAACTCATCCATTTTAAAAGAACACATCTTTAAAAAAAAAAAATTTAAGAACTTATCTTAGAGAATTCATATCACACAGATAAAATAATAAAAAATAAGTGCTTGTGCCAAAATTTAATTTGAAAAACGTCGATGGTGTGCAAAACACATTCCTCTTACATGACCTTAATTATTACATCACTTTTGCAGAATTAAAACCTACTACATCACTACAAAGATGTACATCAAAGAAAAATATTCTAAAGGAATGCTGCACACGCCGAACCCGCTTTTCTAAAATTAAATTTTGTGGAAAAACACCGAAAGAACACAAGTACTTATATGCACCAAAAAAACATATAACGATTCATAACAAGCCACAAAAGTATTATAGTTTACATCCACACAAGATATAAGGTATACAACACATGCATATTTTTTTTTTATTTAAATTCCACACGTAAATAAAAAAATTTGCACCACATAGGAGCACAAAAGAAAAAAAATTGCATCACATAGGAGCATAAAAAAAATGATTAAATGCCCCAAGTAGCATTCTTTTTAAAAAATATTCTCAATCTAGCCTTCTTTTTAAAAAATTTTCCAATCTAGCCTTATTTTTATAGATTAGAGAAAAAAAAAAAAAATTAATAAGGCTTGATTGGTACTCTTAAGGAAAACATAAATACTATTAATTATTTTTTTTTTCTCTAATCTATACAAATAAGGCTAGATTGAGAAATTTTTTGAAAAGAATGTCAGATTGAAAATATTTTTCTTCGATAAGGCTACTTGGGGCATTGTCTCAAAAAAAATCACATAAAAAAAAATTGCACCACATAGGCTTTTGGTTCCTGGTTACATTGGCTATTCAGTTTGTAAATTTCCGCTGCCCTCTAATTCCAACAAAAAGAAAGTTACTAAAAGAATATAATAGGAAATTAAGAAATGAGCCAAGAAGTTAAGAAGTGAATCAAGAACTTTTTTTAGTTAAGAAGTTACTAAAACTGCATTTGGTTGGGGAATAAGAGATAATTAGTTGTTCCAGAGATAAGTATAAATTCGGTAACAAGCTGAAACTAGTGTATAAATGTATTTGGTTGGATATTAGATCAGTACCAAGTATAAGAAAATTTGTGTTTGGTATGATAATTGAGAATAAAAATAATAGAGAGTAGTAGTTGTATGAAATGACGAAATTGCCCTCAATCATAATGTTTTTTTTTTAAAATAAAATTTTAATAGGTATGATTTTAAATATTTGATTTAAGATATTTATTAAAAAAAATTATTAAAATTTACATTTTACTTGTATATAAAAAAATTATTAAAAAATTTTAAAATTTTGAAACTTTATAACTTTTTAAAAATTCAAAATATTATATATAAAAATTAGTATAAATTTTAAAAATTTATTAATTTTAAATTTTTAAATTTATTAAAAATTAAAGTTAAAAATTTAAAAATTTGCATAAATTTTAATTTTTATAAAAATTTTAAGTGGGGGCAAAATTTTTAATTTTTAAATTTTAAGTGGGAGCAAAAATTTTAATTTTTAAATTTTAAGTGGGTGCAAAAAATTGTATAAATTTTAAAATTTTAAAATTAATAAATTAAAAAAAATAAAAAAATTAAATTTTTAGATTTATTAAAAAGTAAAGTTAAAAAATTTAAAATTTATAAAATAAAAAAAAATAAATTTAAAATTTTATAAATTTAAATATCTTGAAATTTAAAAATTTTTAATTTTAAAAAATAATAAAACAAAGGGGTGGAACAAGATTGGGTAGCTCCCAATCCTGGGATAATCCGGTAAGCGGGGAACAAGTGTTCTCTCTTGTTCCTCCCTTCCCTAATTCTTGTTTGGGTACAAAGGAGGTTATTCCCTCCGTTGTACCCGAACCAAACAGCACCTAAAAGAAGTTACTTGATTATAATAGGAAGTTAAGAAATGATCCGAAGCCAACTGACACTTAAAAATGTCACGCCCCGAGTTTCAAAAAGCGGTCTATTTTTTTTTTTATATATATAAATCAGACTTTAAAACTTTGAAACATAGGACGTGGACAGATCAACACATGCATAGAAAATTTTCTGTCCACACGGACAGAGTCTTCCCTATACATGCTCGGCTAGACAAGTACAATAGTGCAAGTAGAGAGCGACAATCACTTAACTAACATAAACATAAAGTTCTACATTTAAACACATGACATAATCCACAAAACTCCACAAATCCACATCACGAGACGATAGAATAGCAGGATCAAATATATAAATAATAACACTGGGCCACTATGGCTAATAGCAGGGACAACTCTATCGTGGCAGCTCACTGGATCGTCCCGACATCTCAGCACCTGAATGATCTGAAATGGTGGACACCCAAAGGGTGTGAGATACAACATAAATGTATCCCAGTGGGCAAGACGGGCCGATAAATAGCAAGTCATACCTATCGAATACTGTAATAAGCGGATAACAAAAACGAGATATAATATGAAGGATAGATATAAATCATGCTGAAATGAAAGCATGTAGTCATGAATGAAGTTGAACATACTATAAAAGGCACTCAAACAATCCTGGTTAATCTCAAAGTACATAGATAAAGATCATGCTATAACACAAAGGATGTATAATAATCCATGAATATCAAAACGGTAAACAAAGAGTACAAATAATCATATGCCAGTCATGCTAATAAATGCTGGAGCAACAATATCAATAAGTGTTGCATCAATACCAGAAGTGGAGTACCCAATCACCTGCCGCTATTGGTCACGAGGACCTCAGGCTAAATACCACCTGTACACCAATTTGCTGACATAACCCTACACACACTGTGTGAACTCTGGGCTCACGGGTCGCTGTGACCACTTTACCGGTAAAGTACACCACTGCGGGGGATCAACCCGCTAGTGTAAGTGAAAAGTACAGCTGGCTCTAGGGCGATTATAATTCTGATGCTCAAGCTCATTGTCTAAAGACCGAACAGTCGGCGGAAAGCTGGGAAATCCCTGTTGGGATGCTGAAAACTGTAATCTCAACTGATGCTGTATAACTGAAGATAAATCACTAAGGCTGCATAACAGAGACAGAACAACTGAAGCTGAATAACAGAATTGTATCTCTATTCTAACATGCAGTATAGAACAGGAAATGCTAATATACTAAGCTGGTGACCAAGCAAACATAGCATATGTCCAACTATATATATATATATATATATACAAAATGCTAAATATGAAATCATATCGAGAAGCTAAACTGCAAGATCAATGTGCTGAGAATGAAAGCATATAAATGAGCTCAACTGTAAGATCACATAGCTATACTTAAAGAATGCTAGAATGAAGCATGCAGAAAGGCTCAATCATAGGATCAAGGCTAACAATAAACACAGGGGTCCGACCTACCACGGTACCCCATAGGGCCGAATTGATAAAGCCCGGACCGAAGATAACCCACCTCAGGGTAGACGATCGTGGTACCCGCTGGATGGCTCACGAGCTGGCGTGACTGCTGGGACCTGAGTCATAATCACAGGTCAGTAAAAGATTCTCACACACCCAACCCACTGGCACACTGTATGCAGAAAGCTTAAACGAGGAACTTCACTAAAGTCCCGAGATTTGCCGAAACATCCGGAAATCCGCCGATCGATCAACTATGATCCGATCCGTGGCTATAGGTCTCCGAATTTAACGAAACTTGACGTGTTGCCCCAGAACGCTTCACTAAAGACATTCGGGCACTCAAACTCCATTGGGTGCGACTCTGCACTCAAACGGTGCCTTAAATACCGAAAATACCTCCAAATAAGCCGATTTCGGCTCCGGAAGTCGCCAACGCTAAACTGAAATCACCGAACCAACCAGAACAGCGTCAGGAACAACCAAGGACATCTTGCAACTATAATTAATCACCACAATTTTTCGAATTGCGTGATTAAAGTCGAATCGCCGATAAACCGACAATTTTGCCGATTTACGGTTCAATAACCAATTTTCGCTCGACGGAAGGCATCGAATCTCAAACGAAAAGTTCAGAGATCATGTGCATGCTGCCCGAAGCAGTCTGTGTGGTCAAAATTGAAAATAGGCCCTTAGGGTTTCTAAAAATTGCATAAAAACTCTCTAAAAATCTATGTTTTGGCTTGCATTTATTTTTTAAGCACCTTTGAACTAAACTGAGGCCACCAGTAGGTAGGCCTCGACACACTGAACGCAGTGCTCACCATTTGGGAGTAGCACGGAGCCCAAGAATAATTTTGGGTCAACATATTCCATAATATAAAGGCTTAGGTTGCTATAAAGACCCAACCATTCAACCAAACCCACATCTAGGGTGAGCACCATGCTCAGGAGGTCGAGGGGACTCAGAGGCTCACCTAAAAGGTGCTGCTAGACTGCTGGAATAGTACATGGGCAAGCTTGGCCTCCTAAGGCTTGGTTTGCTAGAACTATCTAACCAAGCATTCAGCTTGGAATTGGGGGTGAGCATCATGCTCAGTAGACTAGCAGAAGTCGAGGGCTCACTTCTGGGAGGTTGCAAGATGTCCAAAATAACAAGGGGAGCAAGTTGACTTAATACTAAGGCTTCAAGAGCTCGGGCTTGGCCAAATTAGCAAAACTGGTGATCATGTGGGAAACTAAGGTAAGCAGTAGGTAGAGGAGTTCTAGAGTAGTGTTCTGGTTGCCTTGGAGTCAAGCTTCGGTGGCCAATGCGGCGGATGGCTGGAATACAAAGCTTCGCGGTCATCTATAGAGCTCTAATGGTAGATTTCCATGCACAAGGTTTCAGGTCCATGCAAAGGTTTTGGAGGCTTGACCTCGATACGGGGAAGCTTCCTGGTGCGGTGGCCGACGGCGAGGAGCGGCGACGGAGCAAGCCCGGCTAAGAATAAAAGGCCGAAATTAGGGTTGAGCACTGCGGCTTCTACACTCAACCATCCCCCATGAAACTTCATTAGGGATCTACAGAGGTCCTAACATAGATGCCTAGCATCTTAGATCTTGGCCAAAGCCGTCGGGAAAAGCGCGCGCATGAGGCGGCCCATTTTAGGGTTCCGGCGGGTGCAACTCCCCCGCCGGCAACCGGGCACACCTCGGGGGTCGAGGTTTGGCTGGGGAGGTTCGCCAAGAGGTGAGGGAGGTGCACAGGGTGTTTAGGTAGCAAGAAAACTCGAGAAGAGGGTGTGCCTACCTTGCCGGATCTGAGGTGAGGAAGGTGCACAGGGTGGACCGCGACACTGCGCCGGCCAATCCGGGGCCGCCACGTGGCCCCCCCCTCCCCCCCCCCCCGCCCCGCCCCGCCGGTCCACGGCTCCCCCCCCCGTGCACCAAAATGTGCGATAAACTTTCGGGTGTCCGTTTTTGGGCATCCGGACTCAGAAAAATACAACTAAATAGTCGTTTTCAACGTTTTTCCGCGCTGAATCCAAATCCATCCTCCATTTAGCGAGAAACTACTTCTAAATTTTCGGCGAAGGCAGCCGAAGGGCAACATGATCCAATTCCGCGCTGAGTCCGTTTAACGCGTCTGTTTGATGCGTTACGGACCCGGTACACCAATAATATGTGTTTCTCGCTACGGACCACAGGGACAAGCTACACGAGGATCTGGGCCATCACACCGACGACGGCACTCCTCGGGAAACACTCACAGGAGTTGTAGATGGCTGCGGGGTGATTAGAGAGGAAGTTGAAGGTACTTGGTGGACACTTCAACTCCTCCACCCAAGATCTAGCAAGATTTATGAATAATCTTACTTTTTCGGCGATGGGGGCAGCGGCCGACGATGCTGGAGCTCGGGGGAGGACAGATGAGGGAAGAATAGGGGTCGTGGGGGCTGCGGTAACCTAGAGGGAGGCGGCTAACGTTTCCACTTAGGGCTTCTCCAAGAGTGCTATATAATCCCATGAACAAAATGCTAGGAAGACCCTAAACAATAGGTATTTTGGCCTGGGTCCCTGGCTGTAGAACAAAATCACATAGAAGCCACTCCACAAGTTTGGTGCACTTTAACACATAAAATATTAAGTCTTTTAACAAAAGACACTAAAATTTGATGTATTTTGCGCTTTTCAAGGCACTAGGGTCACCAAATCAACAAACGGACGGCACTACGACGTCCAGCTTGACGAAACCTATTGATTAGTGATTTTGGTTCGCTGAATTCGAGTTTCGATAATTCTAAAATCCATCTTATACAGTTAAATTCACTGTTTGGCACACTTTACGATGACTTAGACTCATCGAACATAGATTTCAACTATGACATTGCGCTCAGAATGTCGAAACCGTTCAAATCGACTACCTAGATCGTCAGATTCGAACTCCGATAGGTCCTATTAGCCGACTTCGATCAGAAAACCGAAGTTCTCAACGGGTTACTATTCACTGATGTTAGTACTATTCACTTCTATACATGCACATATAGGGCTCAATGCACTCTAGTCTATATACCACTAAGGGTTTTTTTCGAATTTCGAATTCAAATTCAAACTCGAATTTCTCGAGTATTACAAAAAGCAAGTACAAACTTCACATATCAGTCACATCCATTCAAAGTCGCAAATTAGAAACACTCAACTTACTTAAAACTTAAAAAACCAGCCAATCAAAGTCACAAATTAGGAAAACTCAATTTACTTAAAATCATAACTTTCGTAGAGAAGATGCAGGTAAACCAAGTAGGGAAATTGCATATTAGCCTAGAAGATTAGGAGGCCTCAGATTAAAAGGGTAAACCAAGCAGAGAAATTGCATATTAGCCTAGAAGATTAGGAGGCCTCAGATTAAAAGGCCAACCATTCAAAGCAACAAATTAGAAACAACCAATTTATTTGAAACCATAACTTTCATATAAAAGCCCAGCCATCCAAAGGCACAAATTAGATTATGAACCCTTTTTGCTAACCAAGTATAAAGCTCAGAGAAGATTAGGACCCCTTGGATTAAAAGCTCAGTCATTCAAAGTCACAAATTAGAAAGGCTCAACTTACTTAAAACTTAAAAGCCGAGCAATTCGAAGTCACAAATTAGAAACACTCAACTTACTTAAAACCATAATTTTCATAGAGAAGATGCTGATAAACCAAGTAGGAAAATCACATAAAGCCACAAATTAGAAACAACCAATTTATTTGAAACCATAACTTTCATATAAAAGCCGAGCCATTCAAAAATACAAATTACATCAAAGGCACAAATTAGATTATAAACCCTTTTTGCTAACCAAATATAAAGGTAACATATTAACCTAGAAGATTACTAACCCTTTGTTTAAATACAAACTTCACATATCAGTCAAGAAGATTAGGACCCCTAAGATTAAAGATTAGGACCCCTCGGATTAAAAGCCTAGCCATTGAAAGTCACAAATTAGAAACACTAAACTTGCTTAAAACTTAAAAGCCCAGCCATTCAAAGTCACAAATTAGAAACACTCAACTTACTTAAAACCATCACTTTATCGCATATTAGCCTAGAAGATTAGGACCCCTCAGATTAAAAGGCCAACCATTCAAAATCACAAATTAGAAACAGTCAACTTATTTAAAACCATAACTTTCATATAGAAGACATAGAGGTAAAGGCAACTCAAATTAAGAGGCCAACCATTCAAAGCCAGAAATTAGAAACAGTCAACTTTTGTAATCTCTCAAGTCTAAATAAATAGGAAGGCAAATTATAATGTACCGGATTTTCGGCACATATAATAAATCTAAATAAAAATGGTATGAAATACTATTTTTATGAAAGTTAGAGAAGTGAGGATGATGTGGAAGCGAATTGGGCCGAAATCAGATTAAAAATGAGGAATTTAGAATTTTAATTGAAAAAATGGGCCCAGATTTTTAGCAGAAAATTCACAGAGTCAGAAAATTCTGAGAAAATTTTGGGAGCTCCGTAATATTGTTTTAAGGCCACAGTAAAAATTTCGCGTTGATCGGACACCTGAATTGCGAGAACGGGGTCCGCCAGCGATTTTTGATACAGCGAGGCTTTTGGTGATCCAGAAATGGCCAAACTCAGCAAAAATACTTGTAACATATTTCAAATGTAATTACAAGTGAGTTGTAAGCATTGCGAATCGACGCAGAGGCCGTTGAGTCGAAAAGTGAGTTGTAAGTTGAGAATTTGAAGTTTCAAATTCTAAAGCTCAAGTTCGCCGATTTCTGAAAAGTGGCGAAACTCAGCAAAAATGCTTGTAACACATTTCAAATGTAATTACAAGTGGGTTGGAAGCATTTCGAATCGACAAAAAAGCCGTTGAGTCGAAAAGTGAGTTGTAGTTGAAAATTGAAGCTTCAAGCTTGTAAAATTTAAGCCCACGTTCGCCGAATTCGCAGAATGGCGAAATGCGGCGAGAAGACTTGTAACATGTTTTAAATATGATTACAGTCAAGTTCGGTGCGTTTCGGACCGACGCGAAGGGCGTCGGGTCGAAAAGTGAGTTGAGGCCCAAGGACTTAGCAAAATTCAGAGATTCTGAATTTTGTTATCGTGAAGCCTTTTCTGAGCCCTGTTTCGAAGACTTAGAGTAATCGAAAAATTTAAAAGAAATCGTGGGGTGTCTCACAAAAGTTTTCTAATTAAAAGAGGTGAAAAACCGAGGTGAGCGATTGAAGGAAAATTGGAGAACGAAGCGAAGAAAAATGCTTCGTAAATTCTGAAACTGCAGTTTTGACAGTGCAGTTTATCGCGAAGCTTTTTCGGGGCTCTCTTTCGAGCGCTTAGAGTAGCCCAAAAATTTAAAAGAAATCGTGGGGTGTCTCACAAAAGTTTTCTAATTAAAAGGGGTGAAAAACCGAGGTGAGCGATTGAAGGAAAATTGGAGAACGAAGCGAAGAAAAATGCTTCGTAAATTCTGAAACTGCAGTTTTTGACAGTGCAGTTTATCGCGAAGCTTTTTCGGGGCTCTCTTTCGAGGGCTTAGGGTAGCCAAAAAATTTAAAAGAAATCGTGGAGAGCTTAAGAAAAATTTCTACAATAAAGGGGAGAAGAAAAATTGCAGCTTTGATTTCCGAGTTGACGGCAAAACGCGGAGAAAGAGGCGTATCCGAATTTGCTCACTGCAGGAGGAAACTGCAGGAAAACAGGGGCAGTTTGAGACTTATTTTGTAAGTTGGGGGCAATTTCGTAAAAATACATCCCTACCCCAACTACCCCCCCTGCAGGCATTTAAACACTCTCTCTCTCTCTCTCCCTCTTGAAATCCCACATCTCTCTCTCTTCGTTTCTCTGTTGGAGCAGGGAAAAAAAAGAAGAAGAAGAATGAGAAAGAAGAAGAAGAAGAAGAAAAAGAAGAAGAAGAAGAAGAAGAAGCAGGATCTCTCTCTCTCCCTCTTGAAATCCCACATCTCTCTCTTCGTTTCTCTGTTGGAGCAGGGAAAAAGAAAGAAGAAGAAGAATGAGTAAGAGAAGAAGAAGAAGAAAAAGAAGAAGAAGAAGAAGAAGCAGGATCTCTCTCTCTCCCTCTTGAAATCCCACATCTCTCTCTCTTCGTTTCTCTGTTGGAGCAGGGAAAAAGAAAGAAGAAGAAGAATGAGAAAGAGAAGAAGAAGAAGAAAAAGAAGAAGAAGAAGAAGAAGAAGCAGGATCTCTCTCTCTCCCTCTCCCTCTTGTGAAGAAAAAAAAAAAAAAGAAAAAAGAAGGTACTCCTCTTCCACTTTTCTTCTCTATTTTGCACAGGGAAGGGGGAAATAAAAACGTAAAGAGGAATGGGCTGCGGCATTGCTGCTGGTAGCAGCAGCTGCATCAATGGCAGCTGCTGCCAGCAGCAGCAATGCCAACTGCTGCTGCTACTTGCAGCACAGTTGGCTTAGTTGCTGCTGCTGCACAAGCAGCAGCAGCTGCCATGCACCAGCATCAGCTGCGGCTGCTGCTGCTACATGCAGCAGCAGCTGCCCTGGGGCTGCTGCGCAGGGGTGGGGGACAGCTCCCATGGGGCGGCTGCATCAAGCAGCTGCCCAAGTTGCAATCGCAGCTGCATTGGCTGCTGCTAGGCAGCTGCATAAGCAGCTGCCAAGCAGCAGCATTAGCTGCAGCTGCTGCTGCTAAAAGCAACAGCAGCTGCCTAAGCTGCCTGGCAGCTGCATATGCAGCTGCCAAGCTGCAGCAATGGCTGCAGCTGCTGCTGCTATATGCAGCAGCAGCTGCCTTGGCTGCCCAGCAGCAGGGGACCATACAAAAAAAAAAAAGAAAGAAAGAAAAGAAAGGAAAGAAAAGAAAAGAAAAGGAAGAAAGAAAAGAAAGGAAAGAAAGGAAGAAAAGAAGAAAGATCAAAAATTTTTTCTCTCTTCTCTTTTCTCCAATGCAAAAAAAATTGCAATTTCTCGATTTGCCAAATGCAAAATCGGTGAATTGGGGGGAAATTGCTCAAATTGAGCTTTTCTCGAATTTTTGAGAGCGTTTTGACCCCGGATCGAGTTGAGCAAGTTTCTTTTTGGCAATATGCCATGGGATGACTATTCTTCTCTCATTTTTATGAACCGATCAAAAATTAGCCTTTTGGGAGGAGAAAATGACCAAATATTATTCTCCTCTCAAAAAAATTGAGCTTTTCTCAAATTCTTGAGAGCATTTTGACCCCGAATCGAGTTGAGCAAGTTTCTTTTTGGCAACATGCCATGGGAGGATTATTCTCCTCTTATTTTTACGAAGCAATCAAAAATTAGCCTTTTGGTGGGGGAAAATGACCAAATAGGGATTTTTCCCTTTAAGTTGTCAAAAAGGGGTTAGTTTTACCGCCTTATGAATTTTAGTGAATCATGTAAAAGCAATTGCTTTATCTTTTGCTTTCCTTACAATGTAGGGAAGTCTCACGGATCCAAGGAGTTGAAATTGCTTCCATTGGACCAAGTGGTGTAGGACACTTTTTCTCGGTGGTTGAACCCACTGGGAACTCAGTTGTAGTTCTCACACCCCTTGGGTGACTCCCCCCCCCCCAGGTTCGGGTATGGATGCAGCGATCGAGACGGTCCAGATGCAGACGGCGAGGCATACGACAGGGGCAAGGGCCCAGCAGCATAGAGACCTAGAGGGTCTAGCAGAGGTATCCCATTTATATATTTCTTGAGTGAACCTTGTATGGTGAGGAATTCATGTAAAGGAATTGTAATAATTTTATTGCAAGTTCAGTAATGTAAAGTGTAATAAATTTATATTATAGTTCACTCTGGTATACTTTCATTTCCGCTTTAGTTGTTGCAAAAATTTAAATTTGTAGTGATTTTTAGTACTCTGATATTGAGCTTCCGCATACACTGGTTGTGTTATTATGGATGTTACCGTTCCAATCGGGTAGCGAAAGGTCGTACCCGATTGGCGGGTCTGTTGGCGTGCCCGAACCGTACAAATTGGCGGACTCGGGGCGTGACACAAATATTAACCCAAAGCAAGAAGCAACTATCCTTTAAAATATATTTTTACTTTCTCAAGATTAAATACGTGGGAAATCAACTATTATCCTAAAAGATCATTAGCAGACAACCTACCAAAACAACAAAAAAGAGAAGGTTGACCAAGAAGAATATGAACATTAGTAGACAATATGCTAAAATATCAAAAGGGGGAGGGCTAATTCTCTAAGCACATGTACGACGACCATTTTTTTTTTTAGGCCTAGAAGAATATTGCATAAGTTACTAGTACACAGGCAAACACAAAAAGCAATCATCCTTGAAATGCTATTCTTCTTAACCCTAGGAGAATATTGCATAAAAAAAAAAGAACACGGTAGGAGGGTGTAGGCCAATCCAAACACAAACCTAGAAAAGAAAAGTGTAAAACTTAAAGCTAACCTTGGGATTAGAAGATAGGAGGGTGTAGGTCAATCCAAAAACAAACCTAGAACACCATAAGAAATGAGGAAATACCCTGGAAGAACATTAGAGCACTGAACATTAATTTCTTCTGTAAATGGGCAGAACTTTTTCTATTCACAAATACTAAATCTCAGAACAAACCTTAGATATTTAGCTTAGAGATGAAAGAAAGAGGGCTCTCTTCACAGATGCATGCATATATATATATATATATATATGGAACATTTTGAGAAGAAATAAGATGCAGAGGGAATAGGCCTACTCACCGTAACATATTTTGATGAACATTTGTACCTCTGGGAAGCACTCTGAAGCATTACATTCTACCCCCCTTAAAGAAAGTTTCGTTCCCGAAACTTGAATCACATCTCGACTCTTACTTGATCGAGAGGAAAGAATCTTGCCCCACTATTGGGCTCACTGTATGTCGTTACTGGGCCTCAAATTGCCTGCTCGCCGAAACCACACGAGCAACTCATCCATGAATCCCTATCTCAACCCAGGGACAGACTCAGACCTGATGTCTGGCCACTTTCACCAAGTAGGTGAAAGACACAGTTGAGCACTTGCTCTCTCCATTGCCACGCATGACCCAGTCTTTACTTGCGAAATTTCCACTTTAATTCCGCCATCATTTTTCCACAACGAGGCTGCATCTGCAACCAATTACACTTACCGCATTTTTCGGTCGCTCCGTTGCCTAATGTGGAGGGCAAGGCCAATCCACGAGTTCTCAGCTATCACACACGCTACTAGCGCTCAGTGTCCACGGGTTATCAGCTAACCGATATCTCGGACTATTAATAGGTTCACAGACCACGGTCCAATAGGGGCCTATAGCCCAGACTAGTCTAACACTGTGCAACGGCTCTCGCTAGCACACAGACCCAATCGTCAAACGGGTAGATCCACACTTAGGATTACTACCCCAATACTCCCACTAGGAGCTACAGTACCTCAATCATCACTAGCACTACGGCCTAGTCACATCACACTCTCAGTGTACTAACAGTCTCAATGCTCATATGTGGCATTCCACGTTCCCGGGTCATCGCTCGGACTACCGTCCCGACCAAATCTCTATCATGCCCCACCCTCAGGTCTCGGGCCGCTGTCTCTAACAGCCGACTGCGTTTGCCCACTGGACTACAGGCCCACAGTCCACAAACATGGTCCAGGCACGGATCGTCCCCAAGCGAACCCGCTAATCATCGCCACGCGACCACTACGCTCTCTGAGCAAAACCAACTAACTAGTCATCAATCCACGACCCGAACTCTCTATCAACTCTGGCCACACTTGTCACGCCCCGGGTGTAAACCAGAACCCGGGCCCGTCTACAGATCCGCCGTGCACACGGTATTTCCCGTGTACACGAAGCGTCAACAACCTGCTCAGATATAAAAGATATAATAAAAGAGCAATAAAAACAGAGCTGAACTAAAACTAGTACATCTCAGACTGAAGCTGGAAATAAAAATACAATACATCTGTATAAATGATACATCAGTCTCTCCCAGCTCACAAAATAATAAATACAACCTGCTGGCAAAGCCAGTCCCAAAGGTGAAAGTACAACCGTCTGAGGAAAACATGGGTACACCAACAGTCCAGCTAACACGCTCATCCTGCCTCGAGATCTATCTACCCAGCCGTCCTCTCTCCTCGACCCGCCACTGAAAGCCCAGTAGCACCCGCAGAAGACACTGCAAAACAAGGGAAAAGAAAAAGAGGAAAGAAGAATGGGGGTGAGAACTACTAGTAAACCAGTAGCCTCCCCTAGTGGGTAAAACCTCAACTCTGACACGCCCACTAGGTCTACCAGAGGCAAAAGAAAACAAAGGTGGTATGCTAAAAAGAATAAGACTCCTGATGAAAAGCTACCACTAGAATGCCTCTAAAATGCCGAGCTAAAAGAATAGCTGAATGTATGCATCAGAAAATAAATGTCTGCCAGAATAACCCAATCTGACCACCAGTAAACACTGGTACTGCCTGCTCTGCCGCGACGGGTATGCCAGCCTACGCATAACACCGAAGCAAAGGAGTCCCAAGGACTCAAAACCCAGCATGGTGCCCGGCGCTCTGCACCGTGGAAAGCCTACTCCGGAGTGGCACTCGAGGGGAGCGACCCACACGAGTAAAGTATCACTGTAATAAGCATCTCTGTAACCACTGTCTCATAATAGCAGGACTGGATCATGACTATGATCAAAGTGGGAAAAACCCTCCACTAGAAATAACCCGAACTCAACCTGATGCAAGATAAACACATAGTGGGAAACTCCCTCCACTAGAGACCTGATACCCAATCTGATGCATAAGCAACCTCCGGTCAACCGCCCAATGTCCGCGGTTGCCGCAATACCCTGCCATCAAGCCCTGCCTGTCCCAAAACCCAAGAACCTGACTACACTATCCCAATCCCCCTGCTCGCGTACGAGCTGCAAATACCCTGAGCCTCAAATGAAAGGAGAAAAGAATAACAAAAAGGGTTTCTCCTATGTCAATTCCAGCATGATAGTGTAGCAGAAAAAGGTGGCCTATCTAGGTGACCATACAAGCATGCAAATGTCCCAAGATGATATACATGCAATAAAGCAGATATCGATATGTTTTTACCTCGCTAAAGCATGCTGATAAAAGTGTAAGAGTAATAAATAAAAGATAGCCTGTCTAAAATGCATGCCCAAAGCCCACTATTATTAATCAGCCTTCTAATCATAGAAGCTACTCCAATGCCTAGAGGGTAATCAAAAGTAGGGGTTCACCACAACACCCATGATCACAAACATGTCCCACAATGATATCCGGTCCACCGCCTACTACCCGCGGCAGCCATAATACCCCAGAAGCTAAAATCCAGGCCCCGGCTACACTATGCCAATCTCCTGCTCAAACCCGAGCAACAAATAGTCACCTGACTAAGAATAGAGGGAGAAGGAGCAAATAGGGTTTCTTCTAAATCAAGTCCCAACATATAGTGTAGCGATCAGAAATGGTCTAACTAATTATCCATATAAGCAAGCCTATCTCCTCATGGAAGAAGAAGGGGAGTGACGAATAGTGGTTCCACATGTGTATCAAATAATAGCTCCACCTGGGTATAATCATCATGCTAAATCACAATCCAACCACACACATGTCTATAACCTGCTAATCACCCTCACATGAATCATTCACCTATGCCTGTCCAAAAATCCCCAAGTGGTACCCTCCCACAAGACATTTCATAATATCTCAACATGAAAGTACATCCCCTATGCACAGTTAAATGCCAATATAATGTCCAAGTAAGCATGTATAAGTTCCAACCGCTAACAAGTTTCCACTACAGTGTTTTCCAGATGATAGGCTCGTAATTATTTTAGTTAAACATGCATGTCTACTAAGTGAGCATTCAAAATGTCCAATAGAGAAGATCTCTCTAATATTCCTAGTGGGTATATCAGAAAAGAGGAGTAAAGCAACCACCCACCTGAAGTGCGAACTGTCCGGTCCCGTACAGCTGAAAATACCAGAAACTCCAAACCCTTGCTCCAACAAGTTCAGCACACCCGCAACACTCCTGGTACAATACAAAATCCACTAAATACACTTAGGCTCCCAAATAATGCTCTTATAATCACATACAATATCTGTCCCAAAACTGCTAAATTTTCACCTGCAGAAAGTGCCCAGAAAATTCCCAGAAAAATACCACAGCGATCCTCGCGTCGATAGCTTCGCAACGGTAGCTTGCACGTCCAAATCTGAGTTCGGTAAGACAAGTTATAAATTCGGCAAGGTGGTAATCCAAACAACAAACTGCGGAAAAAGACTGCACACAGTACACTGAGAAAACAGTGATTTTCACCTCGAAATAAATCTCATAAAATTCCAAGAAAAATACGAGCGCGTTCCTTGCGATCTGTAGATGAAAAAGTTGTATAAGCTCGTCTCCGTCAGACGCTCGTGCGCGAAGATACGGCCAAAATACTCCGTTGCTGTCCTCACAATCCTCACAGAAAAAGGGGTCACATTAATGCCTCGGGATCCGTGCCAAGGAGTTAAAATCAGAATGCGCGATCAAAATGAAAGATGAAGCCCTACCTGTCGTGAAGCCAACGGCGCAAAAATCACAGAAGAATGATCTCGGGGTAGACCAGGAGAGCTAAAACACTGCTGCTGCGCCGAAGAAGAACACAGGAAATGCAACGTCGCGCCGCGCCGTAAAATCCAAAACCTCGGGATTTGAGCCTCCTAAAATCCTGAAACTTGGCGGGTGTAATCCTCACTTGAAGGAGAAGAAATCTCCTTCTCACCTCCCCTTCGAGCTGAGGTCTCGAAGGGGTCGAAAATCCCCCTTGAAGAGCCCTCGGGTTGCAACTTAAGGGAAAACCAGAAAAATCTTTTCGGAAAATACCCAACATGTCCCGGAAAGGTATTTTCAATCCGAATTTCGCGCCGAGTCCAAGTTTGATATCCGATTTGCGCGAAAGCACTTCTAAACATCCGACGGGCTCCCCCGATTTCCCACGTGATCCGTTTTAAGCCCGGAGTTCATCACTTGAGTCCAAATTGGCGCACGAACACCGCCGACATGCCGTGTGGGCTTCCAGAAGCTGCTGGTCACACTGTAGAAGCCCTGCAAAGATCCGGGTCACCACATCCTCCCCCACTAAAAGAAAGTTTCGTCCTCGAAACTAAAGCAACTCCCTAGGAGTCTCAAAAACCAGGGGTCAATACTCAACACCGCCGTCTCCAGCTCTCAAGTCACCAATCACTCCCCGTGGTTACCCCTCAGCAACAACAACAGCAACAACCAGAACGGCATAGCCCGATTGCGCAATTCCCTCACCTCACGAGCCGGAATTCGCAACGGCGTCCCTCGTACTCTAAACTCTCATAAACCTCAAAAGGCACGAGTCAATCACGGGCGAGAGGTCCAAAACATAACACTCCTGAGCTGAGACGCAGAAAAACCTCAAAAACTCCAACAAAAGACTGGGGAAAGGAACGAACAGCCCGAGCAACATGCTCAAGAATCACTCCCAAGAGCCAACTCAACCAAAGCGACCCGAAACACATTCACACAACACCTGCACAGAAAAGGGGCCCCAATAAGCAGGGGTTCACACTCGGTCGCCCTCAAAACTCAACCACCCAAGTGGATTGCTCAGCCGCAGCCTCTAATCAAAAGAGATCCTCTAGGACACAAACTCAAACCCTGCACACCAAGATGGCCCCACCCAGCGCCAATTAGAGAATCAACAAACTCAAACCCAAAGCTCTTCTGCTCCAGGTATCCGCCACCACAGCGGCCCTGTCGGGGTGATACTGGATGCTCGACAAAATCCAATGGTAGCTCTATAGCCACTATGGGAGGTATCACTATAACTCACAAATCCATCTCCCACCACTGACTAGGTTAAAATCGGCGCTGGTACCAATCTCATCATCCGCTCGTCAAGCTCTGCTAGCACTATCCGGTCCAAAGGCTCCTCACCCCAACAATAACCGTCGATCTCGGCCAGTCTTAAATAGCATCCATTTGGCCGGATTTCCACCGCCGCCCCTACGGCTAGAATAGGTAATCCAGGAAGATATGCTCTCGAAGCTAAAACTTGTACCACAACGACTAGGCATAAAGCTTCTTCCCCACAGACCTTATCACATCATCTACTAATGCTCCACGAGCTCCAATTCACTCAGGGAGAGGGTAAATCCAAAAATATCCCTAGAGAATGCCGCTATCAATCCGTTCAAGCCCAACTGAAACACAGGATTCCTCAATCTTAAAGGCAACAGGGCATTAGTCATTCCATTGGCTTCACTGTACTCATAATGCCCCTAGCGTCTCCTGTACGCCATCTTGGCGAAATACTCAGCTGTAAATCCAAACTGGTGCAGGCATCATAATCGATCAACTGCCGGGGCAGAACTCCATCAAAAGGCCCTAAATAATACCTGGACCTGACTGGGCTCCAATCACAAAGGGCTCTCACCGTCGTATATCAACGACATGACACTAGGTCAAACGGACCCTCTATCCATCAAATCCACGCACCTAAGACATCAACTCTCGCAGCTCTATAGGCGATATCCAATGAGGTGCTATGAAGTTGGCGCGGTTTCCAGAACTACGTCAACCACAATCTTAATTTCCCTTTCGGGCGGCATAATCATCGGCTTAGGTGGTCTCACACCCGGGATCTCACGATCAATAGGGATATCCTTAAGTCCCGCTGTCGCCGTAGGCACCTCTCACACTGTCGCTGTAATCGGTGTGCTCTAACAGTCTCAACAAACAAATTGCCTTCCATTATCTGCCTTGCAGAAAATCAAAGCCCTTTCTCTCGACAGTCAAACATCCTGTGGCACTACGCCAACCAATCCCAAGCACTGGGTCAAACACTAAGCTGCCACAGACACCAATATGTCTGCCGGCATAACTCACGGCCTCTGCTACACTGGACACGATCCACAAGCCTCCCCCACTTGCACCATGCCAACAGTAACCTGTACCTCAAGTGCATGTGGTAACGACTCTACCTCTAGTCCATGCAGGAATGCAACATGCTCTAACTCCGACTGCTGTGATGAAATCATACCTGCGACAACTCAATCCACTACCGTGGCGCCCTCCGACCGGGCGGCACAGATTCATCCGCTCGATGCAAGTGGTCGTCGCTCAGCCTGCCAAAATATCTAGACCAATCACAAAGGGGGCACGACCTCTGTCCATGCTCACACTGAGGTGCCGAATGTGGTCTCTCGCTGACAGCCAATCCACGCTGCCGCTGCACCCTTCTGATCAAAGGGCTGTTGCTGTCATCGGGGTCCACCCAACCCCTGATGTCTCAAAAATCCACCTGGATATCATCGTCATAAGACCAAGCACAATTGATTCATGCAATTCCTTATACAATTATCCTTACTGAGCTCACCCCTCAATCACGTCTATTGCACCCCAAACATGCCAATTATCACTCACACAGGGTAACATCCCCCTTGGGTAAGCTTTACATAATCCATCCACAAGGATATCCACCATCCTGGAAGGAAAAACGAAAATGTCTCCGCCGGCCGATCTATCCTCCAACACCTAGCGCCAAGCGCCTCTATCCAGAACTTGCCTCTGACGGCAGATCCCCATCCAAAAGAACTGCAGCGCCAGCTCCATAAACACTGCCTCCACCATCGAAGCACCCCAAAGTCCAAAACTTGCAAAAGAGGGTCCGAATAAACGAAAAGGTATCCTGGCGCAATCCACTCTCAGTCACGGACATCCTATGCGCCTTGTCCCCCAAATCAAAGAGCGCGCAGTTCGACAACTGCGTAACCTTTTGACACAAAGAGGCTTCCAAGTAGTCTCTCCATCACCACCAGCCACGATTCTACCCCAAGAGGCTCCAAACTTAATCCTAAGAATCGGGGTGGTTTATCTGCCGAAACTGGCTCAACTGATCAATGGTGTCCCATAACTCATCAGCTGTCAACTATCCACCCTGTCTCGGCGCCTCGGCACTAAACATTGGCACAAAGGGGCTACTCACTCCATCAATACCACAGAAATCCTCGCCCTTGAGGATACTGCAATCGGGTGGTCTCAGAAGGAAGCACTGTCGAGCTGCCCGCCGCTCCGACAACTGTGTCACAAAACCAGATGCTCGCTCACTCTGCCGCTGAAAAGCCTCTGACAATCCTGTCACCTGGGTCCGGAGCTCTCTGACTCAAATCTGGTATCCGGCCCGAAACAACTAGCTCAGACCCAACTGCTGCACCCAAGTGCACCCGGGTCAGGGCCCAACGTCGGGGAGACATCGCTCGCCACGACAAACCGCAAATCAGCACATCCCAAACACTCGACCCAATCTAGCGAAAGTCAAAGACATCCCCCTATTTTTGTAACTTTATGTTGTCTGCAGCCAACATAACTGTCCCACAAAAATAGGGTATGTCGATCCCTCTTCACTCACAGGAAGAGTCAAAACCAAATCACCGACTTTCGCAAAATGTCGCGTCTCTCACACCCTAACGTCCTAGGGTCCGCCACAAGCCTAGGGTTTCCTAAGTCCCAACTGACCTATCCCTAAGCTCTGATACCAACTTAATCTGTCACGCCCCGGGTGTAAACCAGAACCCGGGCCCGTCTACAGATCCGCCGTGCACACGGTATTTCCCGTGTACACGAAGCGTCAACAACCTGCTCAGATATAAAAGATATAATAAAAGAGCAATAAAAACAGAGCTGAACTAAAACTAATACATCTCAGACTGAAGCTGGAAATAAAAATACAATACATCTGTATAAATGATACATCAGTCTCTCCCAGCTCACAAAATAATAAATACAACCTGCTGGCAAAGCCAGTCCCAAAGGTGAAAGTACAACCGTCTGAGGAAAACATGGGTACACCAACAGTCCAGCTAACACGCTCATCCTGCCTCGAGATCTATCTACCCAGCCGTCCTCTCTCCTCGACCCGCCACTGAAAGCCCAGTAGCACCCGCAGAAGACACTGCAAAACAAGGGAAAAGAAAAAGAGGAAAGAAGAATGGGGGTGAGAACTACTAGTAAACCAGTAGCCTCCCCTAGTGGGTAAAACCTCAACTCTGACACGCCCACTAGGTCTACCAGAGGCAAAAGAAAACAAAGGTGGTATGCTAAAAAGAATAAGACTCCTGATGAAAAGCTACCACTAGAATGCCTCTAAAATGCCGAGCTAATAGAATAGCTGAATGTATGCATCAGAAAATAAATGTCTGCCAGAATAACCCAATCTGACCACCAGTAAACACTGGTACTGCCTGCTCTGCCGCGACGGGTATGCCAGCCTACGCATAACACCGAAGCAAAGGAGTCCCAAGGACTCAAAACCCAGCATGGTGCCCGGCGCTCTGCACCGTGGAAAGCCTACTCCGGAGTGGCACTCGAGGGGAGCGACCCACACGAGTAAAGTATCACTGTAATAAGCATCTCTGTAACCACTGTCTCATAATAGCAGGACTGGATCATGACTATGATCAAAGTGGGAAAAACCCTCCACTAGAAATAACCCGAACTCAACCTGATGCAAGATAAACACATAGTGGGAAACTCCCTCCACTAGAGACCTGATACCCAATCTGATGCATAAGCAACCTCCGGTCAACCGCCCAATGTCCGCGGTTGCCGCAATACCCTGCCATCAAGCCCTGCCTGTCCCAAAACCCAAGAACCTGACTACACTATCCCAATCCCCCTGCTCGCGTACGAGCTGCAAATACCCTGAGCCTCAAATGAAAGGAGAAAAGAATAACAAAAAGGGTTTCTCCTATGTCAATTCCAGCATGATAGTGTAGCAGAAAAAGGTGGCCTATCTAGGTGACCATACAAGCATGCAAATGTCCCAAGATGATATACATGCAATAAAGCAGATATCGATATGTTTTTACCTCGCTAAAGCATGCTGATAAAAGTGTAAGAGTAATAAATAAAAGATAGCCTGTCTAAAATGCATGCCCAAAGCCCACTATTATTAATCAGCCTTCTAATCATAGAAGCTACTCCAATGCCTAGAGGGTAATCAAAAGTAGGGGTTCACCACAACACCCATGATCACAAACATGTCCCACAATGATATCCGGTCCACCGCCTACTACCCGCGGCAGCCATAATACCCCAGAAGCTAAAATCCAGGCCCCGGCTACACTATGCCAATCTCCTGCTCAAACCCGAGCAACAAATAGTCACCTGACTAAGAATAGAGGGAGAAGGAGCAAATAGGGTTTCTTCTAAATCAAGTCCCAACATATAGTGTAGCGATCAGAAATGGTCTAACTAATTATCCATATAAGCAAGCCTATCTCCTCATGGAAGAAGAAGGGGAGTGACGAATAGTGGTTCCACATGTGTATCAAATAATAGCTCCACCTGGGTATAATCATCATGCTAAATCACAATCCAACCACACACATGTCTATAACCTGCTAATCACCCTCACATGAATCATTCACCTATGCCTGTCCAAAAATCCCCAAGTGGTACCCTCCCACAAGACATTTCATAATATCTCAACATGAAAGTACATCCCCTATGCACAGTTAAATGCCAATATAATGTCCAAGTAAGCATGTATAAGTTCCAACCGCTAACAAGTTTCCACTACAGTGTTTTCCAGATGATAGGCTCGTAATTATTTTAGTTAAACATGCATGTCTACTAAGTGAGCATTCAAAATGTCCAATAGAGAAGATCTCTCTAATATTCCTAGTGGGTATATCAGAAAAGAGGAGTAAAGCAACCACCCACCTGAAGTGCGAACTGTCCGGTCCCGTACAGCTGAAAATACCAGAAACTCCAAACCCTTGCTCCAACAAGTTCAGCACACCCGCAACACTCCTGGTACAATACAAAATCCACTAAATACACTTAGGCTCCCAAATAATGCTCTTATAATCACATACAATATCTGTCCCAAAACTGCTAAATTTTCACCTGCAGAAAGTGCCCAGAAAATTCCCAGAAAAATACCACAGCGATCCTCGCGTCGATAGCTTCGCAACGGTAGCTTGCACGTCCAAATCTGAGTTCGGTAAGACAAGTTATAAATTCGGCAAGGTGGTAATCCAAACAACAAACTGCGGAAAAAGACTGCACACAGTACACTGAGAAAACAGTGATTTTCACCTCGAAATAAATCTCATAAAATTCCAAGAAAAATACGAGCGCGTTCCTTGCGATCTGTAGATGAAAAAGTTGTATAAGCTCGTCTCCGTCAGACGCTCGTGCGCGAAGATACGGCCAAAATACTCCGTTGCTGTCCTCACAATCCTCACAGAAAAAGGGGTCACATTAATGCCTCGGGATCCGTGCCAAGGAGTTAAAATCAGAATGCGCGATCAAAATGAAAGATGAAGCCCTACCTGTCGTGAAGCCAACGGCGCAAAAATCACAGAAGAATGATCTCGGGGTAGACCAGGAGAGCTAAAACACTGCTGCTGCGCCGAAGAAGAACACAGGAAATGCAACGTCGCGCCGCGCCGTAAAATCCAAAACCTCGGGATTTGAGCCTCCTAAAATCCTGAAACTTGGCGGGTGTAATCCTCACTTGAAGGAGAAGAAATCTCCTTCTCACCTCCCCTTCGAGCTGAGGTCTCGAAGGGGTCGAAAATCCCCCTTGAAGAGCCCTCGGGTTGCAACTTAAGGGAAAACCAGAAAAATCTTTTCGGAAAATACCCAACATGTCCCGGAAAGGTATTTTCAATCCGAATTTCGCGCCGAGTCCAAGTTTGATATCCGATTTGCGCGAAAGCACTTCTAAACATCCGACGGGCTCCCCCGATTTCCCACGTGATCCGTTTTAAGCCCGGAGTTCATCACTTGAGTCCAAATTGGCGCACGAACACCGCCGACATGCCGTGTGGGCTTCCAGAAGCTGCTGGTCACACTGTAGAAGCCCTGCAAAGATCCGGGTCACCACAACACTGGTCAAAGGCTAATACGCCAACTAATCAGCTCTCTCTGGCTAAACAATACTTGTGCTCCATGAGCACCCAAAATGGTTGGGCATCCATTGCCCCACGCTAACTCGCAAATATCCAGTGCTTAGCGATTTGCTTAAGCACCCCCTACGGCTCTTGTGCAACTCTCCCAACTGGGTTGAGGCACCACAATAATTGTTCACCAACTCTGGTGATTAACACGCGAATCCTATGGTGGCAACTCTTGCCATTATGCTGATCCGTAGGATCGGCGCCACAAAACTCTTGCTCTATCGAGAGATCCACGCATCTTGAAGCCTACTCTAGGCCTGTAAATCTTTCTTGCCCTAACCCTTAGGACACATTTACTTGGTTCTCGCAACATAGCAATCACCAGCGTTCTATAAGTTGGTCTCTCACTGGACCTTACTAACCACACTTTGCCAGCAATCCAGCTGACACAAGCTTACGACACCCCTTGCTGAAGGTACAGGGTGCGCCGACAAAAGCTCGGCGGCCACTGCCACTCTCTCTACTGTCGCCCCTACATGCGGCGACGCCGTATACTCATGCGTCATTTATGCAGCCTTAGCTTGCTGCGTTATCAGCCACTGGAGCCTATCTATCTGCTCCATCTGTCATGCTGACGCCACTCTTAGGCGTCGGAATATGTCTTCCTGTCGGCGGGAAGTTTTCGCTTAACGGCAAGAAGCTTGACCTGCTGCTGGACCACACCAACAAGTGCGGCCACCTGGTATCGCAGCTCGTGTACCCTGTTTGACCCAGTGCCCTCTCGTGACTCGAGTCAAAACAGGTGCGTCTCCCTACGTGGTGTCATCGCTGATATGCACACCACACGAAATAATCAACTCAAATTTAGCCATTTGAGCATCGCGCAATCTATATACCGTCAAAAAGGCTCGTCGACCCAATCATGCGAAAGTATAAGAGAGTACTCCCTTTCATCTCCAACATTACGTTGTCGGCCGCCCAACGCCCGAAGAATGAAAGCTCGTCACCCTCGATCAGTCCCAACATCCTTTTTGGGAACAACGATAACCAATCAAATACTTTCGCCCAATATCCACACACTCTCTCGTGCTAATCCCTAGGGTCTCCCTAAGGTTCACTAACCACCTAGGACTATTCCTAGGCTCTGATACCACTCTATTCTGTCACGCCCCGAGTCCGCCAATTTGTACGGTTCGGGTACGCCAACAGACCCGCCAATCGGGTATGACCTTTCACTACCCGAAAGGAACGGTAACATCCAAAATCATACAACAAGTATATGCGGAAGCTTAATATCAGAGTACTAAAAATCACTACTAATTTAAACTTTCATTCAATAACATACAGTTAAAGCGAAAATGAAAGCATACAAGAGTGAACTATAATAAATTTATTACACTTTACATTTCTGAAACTTGCAATTAAAATTATTACAATACTTTTACATCGTTTTGCTCACCATACAATGTTCACTCAAGAAATATATAAAAAGGGATACCTCTGCTAGACCCTCTAGGTCTCTATGCTGCTGGGCCCTTGCCCCTGTCGTATGCCTCGCCGTCTGCATCTGGGCCTAGAAAAACGGTCACCCGAGGGTGTGAGAACTACTTAAAGTTCCCAGTGGGTTCAACTATCGAGAAAAAGTGTCCTACACCACTTGGTCCAATGGAAGCAATAATAATAGAGTGCTAGGAAACTAAAATCCTCAATATCAAAATGCTGATACACATATAATAATCACTACACTATCTGTGTATACTCATCGACCCAGCACTACTCTGTCTAGCCATACTAGGCTACTATATAATAGGTCACTACACTATCTGTGTATACTCATCGACCCAGCACTACTCTGTCTAGCCATACTAGACCACTAAGCACCAACTCCGCCACTATGCCGCTGTACACAAGGTCAAACTAACCCGGCCACCTTGGCCACTTTATTTTCTCTTTATTCTTTAAATTCTGGTGCTTTAATTCAAGTTAACCCTCAGAATTTTTTATCCAACGGGCCCCAGCCGGGTAGTCCTGCTACCATCAGATAAGATTTTTAAGGTTGCCGATAACACCCGCAAGTGTTACCCTGTCCTACGGGAGAAACGTCCCGAACGGGTCTCTGCCCGGGAGAGGGACACTGCCTGCTACTCCAACATGGGCCGCGTTTCACCCCGTAGGTACGCCCGTTTTATCTTTAGTTTTTCTTTCTTTTCTTTTCCTTTTCTTTCTCTTTTTATTATAGTTCTTAGCCTCTTTGCTTTTATACACTTGCTTTTCTTTCTTGTTCGAGCTTATAGCTCCCCTTTTGCCATTGGCAAATCTTATTCTGTTTCCTTTGAGCATTTAGCTCTTTGCTTTCACTTTTAGCCTTTCGAAAGTACCTCGTCCGACGGGTCACTGCCCAGGGAGTCCTGCTCCACAAATGACGAGTCTCAAATTCGAATGCGCCATTTACATTCTCTTTTTGCTTTTTAGCCACTTTTAGCTTGCTTTTAAACTTTGCCTTTTTGCAACAATTTACCTCTTATCCTAGGTCTTGCCATAAGGATAACTAGAGTCTCTTGGACTCTTATCATGTCTCTTTTAGTTCCCTTTCTGTTCTCTTTGTCTTAAGCAATTTGCTTGTCTTGCTTATTAATCACTTTTTGCTCTCTCTTGAGCAATTTGCTTGTCTCGCTTATTAATCACTTTTTGCTCTCTCTTGAGCAATTTGCTTGTCTTGCTTATCAAGCCACTTTTAGCTTTCACTTAAGCTTTATCTCTTTTCTCCTAAGTTTTTTACTCTAGAATAATTTGGGTGTCTCTAACACCAATTTAGGTTTGAACATCTTGTTCATTGACATTTCCACTTATTTTGCCACTTGGCAATACTTTAGCTTCCATTGCCACTTTTACACTTTTTTTACTTGTTCTCAATTCACAACCTTATGTTTCAATTACCCTTAAGGTTGCACTATGTCACTAGGACACTAGTTACCTTCACTTTTATCTCACTTAGAGTTTATTAACTCTATTTCCATTTTCTTTTCCTTTCATGTCTCCACACTTGATCATTTCCCAATTTCCTTTATTTAACTCCTGATTGAAGTTAAACTAATTTATCCATTTACCCAGACGTCCTATGACTTTCTGGGGGTTATATTTATTTAATTCTTAACCGTGGGAACTCATCCCACTTTCCTGATTCCTCACTGAATCCTAGAGTTAACTTAACTCTATTTTCCTGTTTTATTTTTATCTTAGAGTTACACTGACTCAAATTTTCTGTTCCACTTTTATCTTAGAGTTACACTGACTCTAATTTCCTGTCTGTGAGTTTAAACTCCTCTAGATCACCGTAGGTTTCCTTTACCTAAGTTCCATGTCATACTCATCCTAGAGTTCCTTGACTCTATGTTGATCACTAGTTCACCTTAGGTTTCCTTTACCTAAGTTCCATGTCATACTCACCCTAGCGTTCCTTGACTCTATGTTGATCACTCAATCCAGTGTCCTTAGGTTATCACCTAAGACAATGCCACTCGTCCAATCCTAGGATAACTCCTAAGTTTGATGCAACTCATTAAACCCTGAATCTAGGTTTCTCCTGGTCTTACTACCAACATGTTCTTTTCCCTGATGTCACATGATTCCTAGGGTTATACCCTAACATGATCACAATCATAACATGATTATCTACTTTTACGCATGCAATCATTTTCATATCCATCATAAAATAGTATTTATCCTCTACGCATGCAATTATATCCACTACCTTTGGCAACCAACAGTTGCATTTTTCATCTGTATCCATTTACACATGCACATTTATCCTCTATCTCTAGCAAACAACAGTTGCACTTTTCATCTGTATCCATTTATACAGGTGATCCTAATCATGATTACCTAACGCCTCTAACAGGCTACTATCATGCTTCTGGATCGAAAAGCAAAGGAGCAAGGGGAGAGGTCATCTAATTTCGGTAGAATCCCCTATCTTGTGTTGTCCCCAATTGCTTGTAGACACTTGCAATTGGTCTCCGCACGATTCCTCTTGTTCCTTCGAGCTTGCACGCAAAACGGTGCACATCCCTCGAGTCCGCACGCAAAATGGTGCACGTCCTCCAAACCTGCACGCAAAACGGTGCGCGTTATTAAAACCCACACGCAAAACGGTGCGAGCCATTTCATCCTGCACGCAAAACGGCGCGCGACAACTCAACTTGCACGCAAAATGGTGCACGTACCTCGGGTTGGCAAGCAAAACGGAGCATGCTTCTCTTAAGGTTGCACGCAAAACGATGCAAAATATTAGACTTTGCATGTAAAACGGTGAACAACAACTCAATCTGCGCGTAAAACGGAGCACATACCTCGGATTGGCATGCAAAACGGTGCACGTTCTTCTTCAACGTTGCACGCAAAACGGTGCACGTTTTTCGAGTTTGCGCCAAAAATAGCGCATGTTCGTCGAGTCCACACGCAAAACAGTGCATGTCTTTCACGAGCTTGCACGCAAAACGGTGCGCGCCGAAATGCCCGGCGACACCCGCGCAGCAAAACGGCACAGTAAACTCGGTCCCTATCACGCACAACGGCATGGGGTTAAATCCAAAATCCAAAACATCATACGGGACCTACCTCGACCCATACGGGACCTACCAAAAACATCAAACTGTGCCAAAAACATCGCAAAAACATCATACGGGACCTACCTCGACCCATCGCGCCGTCCAACGCGTCCATTCGGCTCTTTTGAACACCCTGCGCGCTCCACGGGGTCCACGGCGCGCTCGCGCGCCCTCGAAATCCCCCCCGCGAAAATGCCCTCTCCCTCTCCTGGTACGCTCGGGTGAAGCCAAAAAGGAGAAAAGGAGGAAAAATGGGGCCATTCGGGCCCTTAGAGGCCTGAAAACCACTTTCGGGCGCAACTTTCGGGCGGCCGAAAAGTTTTCGGGCGGCTACAGTAACCGCCCCGCCGCGGTCCACGCGCCCATGCCGCGCCAGCGAGGCGCCACGTCAGCGTCGCTCGGCCAACCAGGGGACGACATGTGTCCCTGGACCCGTGCACCGCAACCACTGAACAGCAGCGGCCAATCAGGGGCCGCCACGTGGACCGCACCCACGCCTGCTCTGACGCCCGGCAGCAGCGATGCGTCGCGTCAGCGCGTCGCGTCGCGCTGACCGACCAATGGGAGGCCGACACGTGGCCTCTCCGCTAACACCGCGCCATGGGCCAACGCGCCTTCCCCACGCGCCCTGCCGCCTCGGCCGCTGCGTCCAATGGGGTGACGCCACGTGGCGTCCCCCACCTACCCCGCGCGCCTCGAGCCGCTACAGTAACTTTCGGGCGCGCTACAGTAACCTTCGAGCGCTCCACCAGCTGGACCGGGCTGCTACAGTGAACCGGGTTCGCTACAGTGCAGTCCGATTTGCTGCAGCCCTTAAAAACCGGTTTGCTACAGTACTTTCCGAGCGCCCGGAACCCACTTTTGGGCGCCCGAAACTTTAGCCCAAGCCCAGTTTCGCCCGTTTTCGCCCGTTCTCGCCCGTTTCTCGCTTGTTTTCACTCAAATTTGATGGGCAGCCACAGTTTAACTTGATTTACCTCATGGTACTTTAATTTTTCTGTTTGGACCACCTCTGGGTCACCAAAAGTCCCACTGTATTCAAATTCGCTGGCGGAGCCCGTTCTCACTATCCGGGTGTCCGATCAACGCGAAACTTTTACTGTGGCCTTAAAACATATTTACGGAGCTCCCGTAATTTTCTCGGAATTTTTCGACACTGTGAATTTTTTACTTACAATCTGGGCTCACTTTCTCATATAAGATTCTAGATCTCTCATTTTAATCCCGATTTGGGCCTAATTCATTTCTAGGTCATCCTTCTCCTTTCTAAACTCAATAAAAATAGTATTTCATACCATTTTTATTTTCATTTATTTATATATCGAGATCTGGTACATTACAATAGCTACAGAGGGAGGGAGGATTAGACCTACAAATCTCTATCAACCCTCAAGAGCACAACCGGCCACAATTTGCGGGAGCTATGAGCCACAACTTGAGGGAGTCGCCCGAAGAGAAGCCATCCACGAGTAAGGGAAGCCCGAGGGGGGGGGCGGTGTCGCATACCTGCGCCGTCACATGCCTATGCCAACCCTCCGCGCGACAACCATCCGTGGCTTGCTAAAGCTGCAGGGGGGTGGGCGAGGGAAGCAAAGAACGCTATCGAAGCAAGTGTGGATTATGAAATCCCACGAATCTAAATAGGTGAACCACACCTAGAGGGGGGTGAATAGGTGTAAACGATAAAACGTTAAAAATCTTTGCGTAAAAATAATCCAATGCGAAAAAGTAAAAAGAGTATGCACGATTTTACGTGAAAAATTCCATCTGGAGTAAAAAAACTACGGGACCGATCACACGAAAAAATCCACTTAGATTAAACACGTACAAGGTGATATAACGCAACCCCACGACTCAACCTTTACCGTACGCTCGAACTAGATCTTCTCCGCTCGTCCTCAACGCACTTCGAATCCACGAACGCGTCCAACTTCGAATCCACGAAGTCCAACTTTGAATCCACGAAGTGTTCAATCGAATCCAGGGTCTTCACCAATATAGCACATACCGAATCCACGAACACGCCTAACTTCGAATCCACAAAGTCGATACCGAATCCACGGTCTTCACGCGAATCCACGCGTCGATGTTCTTTCCGAAACTCGTTGAAAGATTATTTGTGGTGGTGATTTTGAATGCTTAGAAAATCATATATAGATAAGGAAAATACCGTCTAAGCATTAATCAATTTGATTCTTGAAATGAATAAAGAGTTGAAAAACCCAAGAATCAAATCGATAAATTTTCTTGATCGAAAAGACGATCAAGAGATCGAAAAGAAGAAATCTAGGTTAGAGCGTGTTTTTCTTTTCTTCTATATTTTTTTATTTTGTGGATTAATTAAAACAACACCTCTAGGGTTTATTTATAGGTTAGAAATCATTAGAAATAAGATAAGAATCAAAAACTGATTATAACAGAATTTTTTCTGCATCACGGTCCGGACTGGAATCACAACTGTCATGCCCCAGGGTCGAAACTGCGACCCGGGCCCGCCAACAGATTCGCCGCCCATATGGGAAGCCTCGTATAGACGAAGCGACTAACCTGCAAAAGATAATACTAACCACTATACAGATATCAGAGCGAAAAAATAAACTGCAGAAATAAAATAAATACAACTCCAAATAATACATGTCAGGTCCTCACAATACAAATGTCTCTCCAAAATAAAACTCTCAACTCAAGTAAAATAAATACAAGATATCTCTAAACCACTGACAGTACTAGAAGCACCACCAAAAGGGGTACATCTACTCTCTCGCTGCAAACGGGTAGGGATCTAACTCGCGACTCCCTTACCTTGGTCAGATGGAGCAGCAACTGGAGCAGCAGGAACTGGAGAAGAAGTCCCTAGAAAAAGGTCACCAACAGCGGGTGTGAGAACTACAACCAACAGTAGTTCTCAGTGGGTACCGCCACCAAGCCCGACGGTCTGCCCACTAAGTCTACTAGAGGCATAAAGTAACAAATGCAGTACTGAAAAGAAAAAACTGGAAATAACTCAACAGCTACTATGCTTCTATCTAAATGCTCAAGGGGTGATACAGATGAAATATGATCCATCTACTATCTCTCAATGAAACAATTACCCAATCTACACTGACTGCCACAAAGGTCCAGTCAAACCAGCGCCCACCTACTGCCATTACATCCATGGAGGACTGGACTTACGTAGGGCGTCCGTGACTGCCCAAAAAGGGCCCAGCCAAAAAGACTGCGTCGACAAGTCGCGATAGCGAACTAACAAGCCCAGCTGCGGAGCGGCACTCGAGGGGCGCGACCCCACCGAGGAAAGTATCCGCGCAACTCTGTCGAGCTCAATATAGCTCATGCATGCTATAATCCAAATCCACGATCAACAAGATCAATAGTACCCAAATCACATCTCTAACTCACTGTCTGGAAATACTCGACAGCCGGGACCCACCGTCGACTCAGACGGCTCTCAAGACTAGCACTGATCTAACCACAGCTACCAGACTCCACTCGGCCCCCAGACACGAGTGTAACATGCATCCCCCAACAACCCGATCACTCGGCCCACTACCCGAGCGAGGAACACTCTAAGTCCAGGAAAAACGAATACAAGTGTGGGAGTGTCTAAAGCATAAATAAACTAGCCCAAGTTGGAGTTTTCTACTAGTCTGGTTGAAACATGCAACATATGACGGGGTGCTAGGTCAAGGTTCCAATAATAACATTAAATTTAACTGAATGTAAAATAGGAAACATTAACCAACATGATCTCAATATCAACACCAGGAAACATCATCTCTCACAAGTATGCTTTCTATCTCATTTCACAAACATGCATGCTCACTATCATATAGAATTAGAGAACCGTCCACCGATTTTGGAGACGAAAGCAACCCACCTGAAAGCACGTGTCGATCCGAAGTCCGAATAAGCCGAAACTGAACGGGGATACTCCTCAGGTTCCCACGATCCCAACGAGCCCAAAAACACCAGAAAACTCCTCTTGACCGCTGAGATATAGACCAAATACCGCGGTAAACAAAAATCCCCAAAATTACAAATCTGCGGAGATTCAGTCCAGAAGAGGTCAAAATATCACCTTTGATATGATCTCCAAAAATTCCAATAAAAATACGACTGTGGTCCTTGGAAAGCGTAGATGTCGATTGAGTCCTCACGAGCTGAAATCCGATAACCGAGCACTGAGATAAAAATCAAACAAGCTCCGCTGTCCAGAAAAACCAGCAGCAAGAAAGGGGTTCAGTGATGCTCCAAAAACCCCAATAAAAATCCAAAACTGAGAGGAGCAATAAACACAAAAATCAAAGATCTACCTCTCGTTGAAACGATGCCGCAAAATTCAGCAAAAAACTCCCTCGAATCAGTCCAGGGGAGTCTGTGGACGAAGCGTCGACGGAGAAGATCGGTATCGAAGGCACGTCGAAGCTCGCAATGTCGATGAGGAAACTGAGGAAATGACTTCCAAAAAATCTTCGGGATCCTAAATATCAAAGAAGACTCAAAGACGAAGTTCCCTGTTAAAGAATGTCTCAAGAAAGCTCGGGAAAAGTCCTCAAATGGAGGCAGGAGTGAGCAATTTATAGCCAAAATCCAAAAAAATGGATTTTCGGATTCGGGCCCATCTTTCGGGCGCCCGAAAGATACAGGCGCGCCCGAAAGACACGTGGCGGCTATATAGGACGCCACCACGCAGCGCCCGAATTGGCGGGATCGTGCCACGTGTCCCTACGGGGTCTACGCAGGGGTGCACGAGGCGCAGTCCGCGCCGGGGCCGCCGAGTCAATGCGCCCGCCAATGGGCGGGCGCCACGTGGTCTGGCGCGGTCCACGGTGCGCTGCGCCTGGCGCGATTTGCGCCGTGACTCACGCCCGCCGCCCGGCCAATCACAGCCCGCCACGTGTCCCTACCGCGCCGCCCGCTGGTCCCGGTGCACGCCAAGTGGACCGTGGACCGGCCCACCCGAAATTCGGCCCGTTGGGCCTATTTTGCCTGAAAATAGCCGATTTTCAACGTTTTCACGCGCTAAGTCCGTTTTTGGGATCCGTTTGAAGCACAACGGGCTCAATACACCAAAAATAGGTATTTTCTCGCCGCCGACCGCCCAGTCAAGTTGCACGAGAAAACCGGGACACCACAACAACGGTCCGGACTGTCGTGAAATTTTCAAAAACTATGCTTCGAGGTCCGCACTGGAATGAAGCTAATCCGGACTGTTTCATGAGAAATAAGAATTTAATGTTCGGGGTTCGGACTGAAGCCAAGTTGATCCGGACTATAATTTCACACGAAACTACCTATGTTCGGGGTCGGGACTGAGGCCAGGCAGATCTGGACTCAGAACACCAAAAATATTCAGTTTTTAATTTTTAACACACATAAAATATTCTAAGTGCTTCTAATCAAATAGAATGAATTCAAATCACCAAAAAACTTGATTTAAACATACCTGGATGTTATGGATTCATTCTTCTTGAGATTGATGGTTTAGTTCTTCAAGTCTTCATCTTTAATCTTCAAGACTCTAACTAATTACACGAAATTCGCCAATATATCCGTCACAACAAGGAAGGAAAACGGAGAAAAGAGAAGAGCGGTAGGAAGCGGGAGGGGGGAAAGAGAGAAAGGGGTACAAGGAAGCGGGGGGGAAAAAGGAGAGGGCTGTAGCGAAGCGGGAGGAGGGAAATTATTTTAGGAATGCAGGGAAGCGGGGGAGAAGAGGAGAGTGCAGGAGAGGCCGACACGTCAGCCGGAGAAAACCGAGAAATTAATATATGTATAGATTTGCTTGTCCAATACGGTGCATGTCCAAACATCATTAGTTTGTTGCTAAAATTATTACCAATCTAATTCATTCCAACCACATGCTCCAAACGTGTTGGCCGCGTTTGCTCCGGATATAAATTAGAATGATTTATTGAAAAAATAAGTATAAGTTTAGAAACAACTAAGAACAAAATGAATGAAAATTTAGTTGTTCCCAAAAATTTTAAAAAAAAATAGCATTTTGATAGTTAGATTGAACAGTGAGAATAAGAGTAATTATAATTTTAAAATAATAATATTTTATCTGATTAATTAACAAAAATATTAATTAATTAATAATTTAACTTGTTTAATTAATTATTGTTAGATAATTCTAAATATTAATTGATAAAACAATTAACAATAATGAGTATTGTTAATAAATAATTTAATTAACTATAAATAATTTAATAATTTAATAAATTAATTAGTTAATAGTTAGATAATTAGTTATTTAAATAATTAGATTAGTCAAAATATTAGATTAATTAAAGAGTTAGTACAATAATTAAAATTATAATTATTTTAATTAAACTTGTTTTCAAGTGGGAACAAACTTATTTTAGAAAAAAATGGTAGAACAGTAATTCTAACCTTATACTAGCTTGTTCTAAAAAGACGAGAACTGTTGTTTCCATCCATAATCAAATGTGTTTATTAGGGAACAAGGCTGGAATAAGGTATTGTTTCCCAACCAAACAAGGCCAATAGAGTATTTGATAAAGAAAAGAGAATATAAAGAAAAAAAAAAAGAAGAAATAAATGAAGGATGTAGAAGAGCATAAATAAGTATATGTTCCATAAACATGTATTTGAATTAACACCTTATGGTTGCACTAATTCAACTATGAATTTGCTTGAACGTTTTTATACGATGCCAATACTAAACTACTGCAAAAGAGTTTTATAAATTAATAATATTTCGTTATATACGATCTATACATATATTAAATCCTCAGTTCTAAGATGGTGACGTATCGTCTCCACCTCTACTCTTGCCATCCTCTCCTCTCTTTTCTGTTGCCCTTTCCTCCCCGCACATGCTTGCTCTCTTCTCCCACGCCCCCCCTTTTCCTGCCCTGCCTCTTTTCTCTCTCGCTTCTCTCCTCTACCTGCTTTCACTCTGTGTAGTACTCGAGAAATTTGAAATTGAAATTGGGTTTGAAATGCAAAGAAAACCCTAAGTTGTGTATTTATCGGTGTACAATGAGCTCTGTATACATGTATATAGAGGTGAATAGTATATTTACTTAAAGTGAATAGTAACCCTTTTAAATTTCTCCGGCCAACGACGGTCGATCGATCGATCGATCTGGGTCCGAGTTCGACGATCCTGGTAGTCGATTAGAATGGTTTCGACGTTCAGAGCGCAATGGCCTAGTCGAAATTTATGTTCGATGAGTCTAGATCATCGAAAAGCATGCCAGTCAGTATAATTTGCTGTATAAGATAGATTTTAAATTTAACAAAGCTCAAACTCAGCAAACCAAGATCACTAATCACTAGGTTTCGTCGAGTCGGACGTTGTCCATTTTGCGATTTGACAACTCTAGTGCCTCGAAAAGCATGGAATACAAAAAATTCATGGTATTTGCAAGAAAGCTTAGTATTTTATTCACCGAATTGCGTGCTATTGTTAGGTGAGGGACTTCTCTGCATTTGTCACCTACTGTGAAGGACTCAAGTGTTATTTTGTGCTATATGTCGACTTATAAGCATTTTGTTGCAAAATGCATATAAAGCAACATAGGGTTGCTTCTTTAGCCCTAGCCACATCCACCCCTAGCCTCCACAGGTAACCGCAGCCCCTTCATCTCCTCCTCGATCTCCTCCAAGCCCAGCATCGCCGGCCGCCGCTTAGGGCCACCCGAAAAACAAGATTTTGCAAGAGATCTCCTTTGATCATGGGTTGGCCTTGAAGAGAAGCAACCAAGCTCCATCAAACTTAAGTTGGAGTCTTCTGGGAGCATCCTTGATCTCTAGATACCATCCTTGTGGAGCATCGACGCCTGACTCCGCCGCACGCCGCCGGGGAGAGGACCTCGGCCATTATTTTCTTCTCTGCACCGAGGTGAGCCTTTCTCCATTTTTTCTCGATTTTTCTTGCCAAGAGTCATCGGCAATCTGTTCCTCACCTCCTGAGGATGTCCTCCATGCACCCTTATCGCCCGAGATCCTGCAAAACCGCGGTTTGCTCATGGGCTCTCCGGAACCCTAGAATGGCGCCGCCTCTTGCGTGCGCTCTACCCGACGGCTTTGGCCGAGATCTAAGATGCTGAGCATCTTCTGTTGGGCCTTTGTATACTCCCTATGAAGTTTCATGGGGAGTGGTTGAGTGGTTGAGTGTAGGGGTCGTAGCCGCAAGCCCTAGAACTTGGGTTATTTTGCTTCGGGCAAGCTTCCGCCGCTGCCGTCGCCGCCGCTCCTCATCGCCGGCCACCGCACCAGGAAGCTTCCCCGCATCGAGGGCAACCCACTTGGACCCATGCATGGGCTGGAAAATCACTGCTTAGAGATTCACCATTGTTGCTCCATGGATGGCCGCAAGCTTTGCACTCCGGCCATCCGCCGCCACCGGCTGTTGGCGCCTGACCCCTTAGCACCCAAAGCACTTCCCTTGATCCCCTCGAGCTGTTGCTTGCCTTTGTAGCCCACCAGAACCTGAGTTATGTTGCTTGGCCCAAGCTCGAGCTTTAGCATTGCAGCCGAGTTTGCACCCTTTTACTATTCCGGCAGGCTCGGGCCCACCCAATAGTGAGCCCCTGAACTCCCTCAGCCTCCTAAACCTGGTGGTCACCTCTGAGCAAGGGTTGGTTGGGTATTTTAATGATTCATGTGACCCGAGGCCATTTAGTTATGCTCCATAGACCACCTTGTCTTTTTACTGTTCCGGCAGCCTTGGGACTGCCCGATGGTGAGCCTCTGAGTCCCCTCGACCTCCTGAGCATGATGCTCACTTTACTTTTGCATTCGGTTGAGTGGTTAGGTCACAACACTAATTTGAGCCTTTATGTTAATGGACTTGTTAACCCGAAATTATTCTCGGGCTCCATGCTCCTCCCAAACAGCGAGCACTGTGTTAAGTGTGTCAAGAGCCATCTGTTAGAACCTTCAGATTTATCCGAAAGCCGTCGTAGAAGTATATCAAGCCAAAACTTGGATTTTTTAGGGTTTTTATGAAATTTTTAGAAACCCTAGGGGTCTATTTGCAATTGTGACCACACGGGCTGTTTCGGGCAGCGTGCACATGATCTCTGAACTTTTCGTTCGAGATTCGATGCTTTCCGTTGAGCGGAAATTGGTTATCGAATCGTAAATCGGCAAAATCGTCGGTTTATCGGTGATTCGGCATTAGTCACGCAATTCAAGGAATTGCAGTGATTAATTATAGTTGCAAGATGTCCTTGGTTGTTCCCGACGCTGTCCTAGCTGGTCCAGTGATTTCAATTTAGTGTTGGCAACTTTCGGAACCGAAATCGGCTCTTTCGGAGGTGTTTTTGGTATATACGGCACCGTTTGAGTACAGAGTCGCACCTAGTGGAGTTTGAGTGCCCGAACATCTTCAGTGAAGCATTTCGGGGCATCACGTCAAGTTTCATTAAATTTGGAGAACTGTAGCTACGGATCTGATCATAGTTGATCGATCGATGATTTTTGAAAATTCCGGCAAATCTTGGGACTTCAATGAAATTCCTTGTTTAAGCTTTATGCACACAGTGAGTCAGTGGGTTGGGTATGAGTGAGTCTATTTTCTGACCTGTGTATATGATTCAGTTCCCAGCAGTCAGCTGCCAGCCCGTGAGCCATCTAGCGGATATCGTGATCATTTACACTGAGGTGGGTTTATCTTCGGTCCGGGCTTTATCATTTCGGCCCTATGGGTACCGTGGTAGGTCGGACCCCTATGTTTGGTGTAGCTTTGATCCTATGGTTGAGCCTTTCTATTTGCTTCCATTCCAGCATTCAGCCTTTGTAGCTATATAGCTTTGATATTACAGTTGAGTTTTTCTATATGCTTGCATTCTCAGTACTTAGCATATGTAATGATATACACCTGGACATATGCCATGTTTGCTTGGTCACTAGCTTAGTTGTATCAGCATTTCCTATTCTTATACTGCATGTTAGAATAGGAGTACAACTTCAATTGTTCAATTTCAGTATACACTCTCAGTTATACAGTTCAGTTGTTCAGTTTTAGTATACAGTTTCAGTTATACAGCATCTGTTGAGATTACAGTTTTCAACATCCCAATAGGGATTTTCTGGCTTTATGCTGATTGTTTGGTCTTTAGACCATGAGCTTGAGCATCAATATTATGATCGCCACAGAGCCAGCTGTACTTTTCATGTACACTAGCGGGCTGATCCCCCACAGTGGTGTACTTTACCGGTAAAATGGTCACAGTGACCCGTGAACCCAGAGGATTATGTCAACAGATTGGTGTACAGGTGGTATTTAGCCTGAGGTCCCCGTGACCAATAGTGGCAGGTGATTGGGTACTCTACTTCTGGTATTGATACATAATTTATTTACATTGTTGGTTCAGTATTTTTTAGCATGACCGGCACATGAGTATCAGGATTCTCTGTTTACAGCATCGATATGTATTGATTATCTTACTAGCTCTGCTCTATAGCATGATCAGTCCCTATTGGTCAGATTTGCCAGTTACGGCATGATTAGTTTTATATATGAGTACCCCTGCTTTCACTTCAGCATGCTTAATTTTCATATTTGCACCTTGCCTTTCAGCTTCCAGTTTATATCCAGTTATTGTTATCCGCTTATTATGGTATCCAGTAGGTACGACTTGCTATTTCTCGGCCCGTCGTGCCCACTGGAATACATTTATGTTGTATCTCACACCCTTTGGGTGACCACCATTTCAGGTCATTCAGGTGCTGAGATGTCGAGATGTTCCAGTGAGCTGTCGCGATAGACTTGTCCCCTGCTATTGGCCACATTGGTGTAGGTTATGGATCCCCAAAGATCTAAATAGGTTCTATCAAATACCTAGAGAGGGGTGAATAGGTATAATATCCAAAACTCAAATCTCAGTGCAATTTAAAATAAATGTGAAAAATAAAAATAGCACACCGAGATTTACGTGGGAAAACTCCAACCAGGAGTAAAAACCCCACGAGACCAACACGCAATAACAATCCACTAAGAATGAAAAGATTACAAGGTGATTACCGACTCCATGGACTCCAACCCCTCCTTCAACTTCTTTGGATCTTGCGCTCACCGACTGCAGGCCGACGCACACGTCCGAATCCACAAACGCCACTCGAATCCAGGAGCAACATGTTTCGAATCCACGAAACGCCTTCAACACATCGAATCCACGATGCCACGTCAAATTCTTGACGCAATCTCAGCCGTAACAGAAGTATAGGCTTCAATGGTGATTCTTTTCTTAGAATAACATTAGAGAACCATGGATGAAATCTCTAAGCAAAGATTAAATCAATTCGACAAAAAGCATATCGTGAAAAACCGTCGAATTGAGCTAAGAGAGGCTAGAAAGATAAACGATAAAAATCTAGCCTCTAAGGTTGCTCTCAGGTGTTTCTGAGTTGGTCGGTACCTCTTGAGAAACTCTAAGTATCTATTTATAACCTTTGAAATATAATCAAAGTCGATTTAGCGTTCAAATCAAAACCGAACATTGTGTACCGGTACTAAAAGTCAAGTTCCGGTACTCAATAATGCAACAGATAAAATTTTCTATTACGTACCGGTACTCCAGGCAATTTTCAGAAAATCTTGTAACGGGTTTTGACGAACTCAAAGTGTGGTTCCGGTACTCAATGTAAAATAATGAATTTTTCAAAGATAAGTTTAACAAAATAAATCAGTACCAGAATTCAAACTTAAAATAAATTATGAGTTAAAAAAACTTGTTCCCAAAACCTTTTCTAAACCCGGTTTTGATTTGTTCATGATTCCAAAGATTGTAAATAAACTTAAATCACCATGAATACTTTAATCATACCTGAGTGTCAACTTGAGCTCTTTGTTGAATCTTCATAGAGTTTTCGATTGCTGATTTGACAATTTGATCACTTCAAGATTCCGACTCAAATCATGAAATATGCCAACATAAAATCCATAATAATCTCCCCCTTTGGCAATTTCATGACAAAACCCAAAAATACATAAAACGCTCAAGACACTCTTCTTAAACCAAAAAATCGAAACTCAATGTCATCACCAAAACATTAATTTTCTTTCGCGTGCATGATCTAATAAACAAAAATATAATCGAACCAATCTTAGAACAAACTGTATGACTTAGGACTTGGAGTCTTAAACTGATGTATATCCTGCAAAACAAAACTCCAAACAAAATCAAAAGTCAGTTGTCAGAATTTAAATGTAAGTCCTACATTTGAATCGTCCTTCGTACTTTTAGTTCTTTTTTATTTTCGGCTCCTTTTTCATCATCTCTCCCTATCTCGATCATCTCATCTCCGTCATTTATCTTCTACCCATTTTTGTCATAAATTGTCAAATGGAGAAAATACTGGACAGAAGGAAATTACTAAGAGCATTAGTTCATAGATACATGACCATAAAAGTTCTTGTTCATCAACAAACGAAAAAGAAAATGAAAAGTAAGAATAAGAAAAGCAAAGACTCACTCATCGTCATGTCCTGAATCATCATCATCATCATATGAAATAGGTCCATGTGAAGAACTTGGTCCAGTCGCTTCAGGAACTACATCATCATGTTTGCAACCGAGGATATCAAAAATCTTCTTTAATCCGTCCTCAAGCTTTTTGAACCGTTGTTCCATCCTTTTCTTTAGTGAGTAAATGATTGTAAAGTCGCTACCTCATCTGAACTAGAAGAGTCTTGATGTTCCACTTGACGAGGCGGTGCACTTGGTGTAGCTTCACTTGCATATCCTTTCACTTGCCCAAAAGGTCTTGAGAGTGCTAATTGACTTGGCCAAAGTAATTCCATCAATAGCGCCCAAGCCATAGCCATATTTGACACAGGAAATATCAACTCCGTGACTTCCAAAATGCTAGTGATCAAGATCGGGTATGGAAGAAGTTCATGGCGATTTGATCCTTAAATTGCATGCACCATCTGTTGCCGAATAAGAAATGGAATATTGATGTTTACTCGATATGCACTCTCTGGGTGACCAAGGAAATAAAGAAGAAGAAGTCGACCCCACCGAATCCTTTTAGTCTCCAATGTAGGTAAGAGGTTGTAGCATACAATTAAAGACAGAATGTGGTACTCTGGCTTTAAGTCCTTTGAATCAACATACAACCTGTTTGTGTGTGTTCCTGACTTGCAAATAGCATCCACAACGATGTCCCAATGAGTTTCGTGCTGAAATTCACCATGAGTAAAATGCCGACCACTTGTGTCAACATTTAATCCCAGATTTGCACCAATTACTACTGGAGTTATATCGAACTTGACACCTTGAACTATTATTTCAAAATGAATGTCCCGATGTCAGGATCCTCATGAAGTATAACTGCTCTTATGTAAAATTCTCTAAGAAGCTCCCCGCAGAAACCCATCCTTGCAGGAACTCTACCAAGTGGTTCAATAAGAATTCTTTCCAATAGCCTTGCAAAATCCGGTACTTCTCAATATAATTCGGAGAAGTTAACGTGTCGCTCCCCAATACATGATCTATTCTCAAAGATTGCACGGCGTTTTGAGCTAATATGTTGTTCACCTTCACCAAGCTTTGATCGTCGTTCCGATTGTGAGCGTTCACGAATTACCGATCCACTGGTACTTCTTCGAGGAGGAGAATCTGCACCTTTCTTTTTCCTCTAAGTCATTGGTGCCTTTCCCTTTCCTTTTACCGATTCTTTCTCATATTCAGACGAAGGTTCTGATTCTGAACTTGTTGATCCTTCATCACGTGATCATTTAGAAGCTTTCTTCTTTCCACGTCCACGACCACTTCCGGTGGCTATCAATACCACAATCACGAGTAGTAATGAGAATGTCATGATCCTGTAAAGAACATTATGCCACCATGATTTGATCGAATATGAATATCATAAAATGCATAAAAATGTGTAACAAGCATTCTAAACATGTAAACTTTGAAGATTTAACATTCAAAACCAATTTACATGCAAGTATCAAATTTTCAAATTTCTTGATATAAAGAAACGGTGTAAATGATAGATTTAAGCAAAAAGTACAAGAAAGCATGAATCTAATCGCATAGAAAGCAATCATTTATGTTCTAATCAAGAAAACAAGGTGATATTTGCAAGAGACTTAATAAAAAATAAAGATCAACTCACAAATCTCAAAATAAATCATCAAAATCTAAAAACTAGGGTTTTGAAACATGAAAAGCAAGATTGATGAAAGATCTTACAAATCACAGCAAAAATCTCGTTGATCCGGAGGAGAAACACCTTAGAAATATTTTAGAGTGAGAAAGGGAGAGTTTTTGTTGAGGAAGGAATGAGAAAAATAAGACTCGGTTCCGATATTTAACAAAAACATAGATCGCATACCGGTACTCGAAGGGGCGTACCGGTACCCAATAAAAAAATGTTAAAAACCAGTTTCGGGTTCCGGATAAAAAACAGTATTCCGGAAATTCCGTTTCGGTACCGAAAGGGGAGTACCGGTACACCAGAGCAAAAAATATAAATTTCTTGAAACAAATCCAAAATTTGAAATCTTTCAAATACCGATTTGCATGAAATCAAGAAAATCAATTTGAGTGCTTGAATATTATGAGATCACACATATGTCATTCAATCCAATTAATTTTACAAAAATTAAAAAGATTTACTCCTTAATCATGAAAAACAAAGATAAAATATTATAACTGTTTTTCATTTTATATACATCAAACACAAGTCATCAAAAATAATCTAGAGATCCAAACTCTATCAAAATGTAATGGATTATCAAAAATGACTTATAGAGATTTCCAAATGACATCAATTTGATCAATACCCTTTCAAATTTGAGATAAGCACAAAAATACCTAAGGGTGGCTCTTTGAGCATCTTTCCACTATCCCACCTTATACCAACCAGGAGATTGTTAAAAAATATAAGAAATTTGAATATATATCTCCAAACGCTTTATCTAAAAATTTTACCAAAAATATTATCAAGCATCCAAAACATGTGGTAGCTTCACACACTTACCGGACGACCGAGGTGGCAACTCTTTCCAACATGTGGTGTGTCACGCCCCAGGGTCGAAACTGCGACCCGGGTCCGCCAACAGATCCGCCGCCCATACGGAAAGCTCCGTATGGATGAACTAACCTGCAAAAGATAAAACTACGACTATACAAATATCAGAGCTGTAAAATAAACTACTAAAATATAAATGTACAACTCCAAATAGTACAGATCTGAACCTCACAATACATAAGTCTCTCAAAAATAAAACTCTCAAAAGTAACTATCTACTAGAATCTAGCAGACTGCACTACAAAGCTCCAAAAAGGGTACCACTATACTCCAAGGACAGGTAGGGAACTAGCTCGCGACACCCTCTGTGAGGTCTCGGAATCCCCCGCGTAGGGTTTGCTGGTTGTTTGGCAGCTTTCGGTGGGCGTTGGGGTGTTTGTGTGCGTGTTGGGGCCCAAATTTGGATTCGTGATGCAATTCGGGATTTAGTTCGCATCACTGGGGGCCTTCGTGGTGCGTCGGTGGTGTTTGCGCGCAATTTGGACACAAGTGTTGGACTTCGGGCTTATAAGGAGATTCCGTGGGAATTTGGAGGACCCGTCGGGTGTTTGAAAGTGGTTTCGCGCGATTTGGATGTCAAAATTGGACTCCGGGCGAAGTTTGGATAAAAGTTTACCTCTCTGGTCGCCTTCTGGAATTTTTAGAGTTGGAATTTGGCAAATCGGACTTCAGATTTGGACCCAGCGCGAAAATCGGATTGAGCGGGCATTCGGCAAATTTTCGGATGAGAATTTGGAAAAACGGACATCGTTTTTGGATTCAGCGCGCGAAATCGCTAAGAATGGACTATTTATTTGTTGGTTTCGGTGCCCGGATGATTTGCACATTTTTCGAGACGAAGCGGCACGTTTTTCGAGGCGAAGCGCAGTGCGGATTCCGAGGCGGCGCGGCGGCACGCTGCCCGAGGCGCAGCAGGCGCGCTGACGCGCGCGCGGGGAACCGCACTCCGGCGCGGAGCGCGCGGAGCCCGCCACGTGGCGGGCTCCCACTCGCGCCCGCGCGGGCGCGGGGGCACGCGCTCCCGTGTCACGGGCGCGTGTCCCGCGCCTGGGGTGGCGTAGTGTAACGCGCCCGTGTGGCGGGCGCGTTACAGCGCGCCACGTGGCGCGCCGGGCGCGTGCGTGGACCCGGCGCACGCGCCCGGCCAGGTGGACCGCCTGGTTTGGGGCTCCCTATTGGATCGTGCCGTGGACCGGCTCCGTGGACCGCCCCTCTTTTTCCTTCTCTTCTTCTTCTTCTTCTTTCTCCCCGCGCCTTTTCTCCTCCATTTTCTTTTCTTTCTTCTTCAACTGAGAGCGAGAGAGTGTGAGGGAGAGGATTTTGGACGGTGCGGCGGTACGCCGTGAACCTCGCGAAGCGTGCAAGGTGTTCCGTTGGAGCGGTTGCGCGGCGCGACGCTCGCCCTTTTGTGTTCTCCTTCGTCGCGTTTCGGTGCACGAGCTCCCCCGGCCTACTCCGACCTCCGATTCGGGCGATTCTTGCGCCGTTGGTTTCGTAACTAGCAGAGCTACGATATTGGTATTTTCTACTTACCCTAGTTTTGCACGTTTCGAGGAGTTTCTCCATACTTACTGGGACCCCTTTTTCTGATGGAGTTTTGGACAGCGACACCTTGCCGGATTTTTATCTCCGCAACCGGGCATCGGATTGAGACGCTCGTAGACTTTTTTCATCTACTCGACGCAAGGATCGTCCCCGTATTTTTTCTTGGATTTTTGGAGGCTTCCTCGAAGGTGTACACTTCCTTTTTATCTGTACAAGGGTTTACAGTTATTTGGTTTTGGATTTCTGCGCGCCGATATTGTGGAATTTGTAACTTGGCCTACGGGACTCCGTTTTGGGCGTGCAGGTACTCGTTTCGAAGCTATCGACGTGAGGAACGCTGTGGTATTATTCCTGGATTTTTCGGAACTCCTCCAGCAGGTGAAATAATTACATCTTTGGGGTTGAATTTCAGACTGAGTGTATTTGGTCAAGTGTTGGAATAAGTGTAACCTTGGATTGTATGTTGTACCAGGAGGAGCTGTTCGGGGATTAGGGACTGTGTTTTACTGCACCGTTTTGCGTGCGGACCTCGGCGCCGTGCTCCGTTTTGCGTGCGAACTCCGTTTTGCGCGCGGGTTTCGGCACCGTGCTCCGTTTTGCGTGCGGACTCCGGCGGCGGACATCGATTTGCGTGCGGATCGCGTGGAGGCCAATTGCAAGTGTCTACGAGCAATTGGTGGCAAATCGAGGTGGGTGGCCTTATCTCCAAGCTTTTATGGACTGTTCAGTATTTCTACTGCTGTAGGACTTTGCATGCTAGTTTATTTTTCTTGTATAGCATGCTAGATTGTAGGAATTCTTATTCTTGTTAATATCTGAGGTTCTTGTGACCTCCTTGCTCTCTATTATCTGTTAAAATGTAGAAATCTTGAAACTTGACCTAGCACCCCCGTCATATGTTACATGTGCTTGACCAGACCTTAGAAAACCTCAATCTGGGCTAGGTTCTTTTATGCTTTAGACATTCCACACCTTGCATTTCCTTCAGACATAGAGTTCCTCGCCCGGGTAGTGGGCCGAGAGGTCAGGGTATTGTGGGATGGGTTTGCACTCGGGCCTGGGGGCCGAGTGGGGTCTGGTGGCTGTGTTAGGCCAGTGTTAGTATTTTGGGGAACCGTTTTGAGTAAACGGGGTCCCGGGTTTCTGGTTATTCTCTGTTTTGCTCGTCACCACCGTGTTGTGATCGTGGTGCACGTGGGTTGTCAGGACCTTGAACCCAGAATATTTTTGGACACTCATGATTTTAGTAAAACCAGTATTTTCTTCCGAAATTCTAGGGGCGTCGAAGCCTGTTCTTGTTTGATTGGGCGACGACACCGACCCTTGGAAGTTCGGAAAAGTAAACTCGTTTTTAACTGATGTTTTTCAAGAACTAAAATCTATAAAAATTGGTTTTCTCATTTCAAGTCGGTTTTCAAGAAAAAGAGTAATTTTCTCCCCACCCCAAGGGGGTTGAGTGGAAACGATGTTTTATAATAAATGTCATCTCTTTTCTAAACTTCCTCACCGACCGGGGTGAGTGATCTGGGTTCTAAGGGCTGATTTCATTCTCGGGTCGAAAACAACGGGAGGCTACGCCTATAGCCTGTTCTTGTTTGATTGGGGACGTAGGTATTAGTTTCCCGGGATTTTTGGACTCTTTGCGGTTCTGGCTGTGGAGCATCTCCAGCCCGTGAGTTCAGTGTATTGATGTTAGTTTCCCACTTTAACCGAGAGGGGCCGAATCCCTGAACGGTATAGGATTGAGAACTTCGATAGGCTGAGCCTAGAGTCTGTTCTTGTTTGATTGGGGTCTAGGCACCGGTCTAACGGATTCTCGGACCTATGCCGCGTCAGTCGGTTCTTCTCGTCTATGAGTGGGGTGTCGATGTGGGAGCCGTTGGGAGTGACGACGGTCCCAGTTGTGTAGTTCCTTCTCTAGCGAGTTAGTGTTGTGAGTTGTGTCGTTGAGGGTTCTCCGACATAGCCATGAGAGTGGTTGGATTTTTCATGTTTGAGTCGAGGTACCTTTTCGACTGAGTTGTGTTTCGAGCTTGAGATACCGATCGGTTTGATCGTGGATTATAGCCTGCTGAGCCTGGCTTTTTGCCAGTTATGAGATACTTGAGTTACTTGAGTTCGTTGGGGTCGCTCCCCTCGAGCTACGCCCCGGGTGCGATGATGATACCGAGCCTGACGAGGCTGCGATGATGCGACTAGTTGATACACTAGACTTCGCTTGAGATAGTCGGACAGGACGCCCCACGTAAATCCCGTCCTCATGTGGATGTGTGGTGGTGGGTAGGTGCGATCCTAGTCGACAGGCGCAGGCTTGACTGGACCCTATGTGGCAGTCATAGAGATTGGGTGACATTGAGAGAGTGTTGGTATAGCATGTGTCATAGTAGGGTTTTCTTTGAGCTTAGTACTGGTGGCATATTGTCAGTAGTGAGTAGATGCATCATATTATTTTCTGTTCCACTGCTTGAGCATCTAGATAGAGGCATAGTAGCTGTAGAGATATCATTTTCCAGCTCCTTTCTTTTCGTATACCTTGTCACTTTACGCCTCTAGTAGACTTAGTGGGCAGACCGTTGGGCTTGTGGACGGCACCCACTGAGGACTACTGTGGGAAGTAGTTCTCACACCCGTCGTGGTGTCTTTTTCCCCAGGGGCTTCTACTCCTGTTTGTGTGCTTCAGTTGCTGATCCTTCTGACCGAGGCGAGGGAGTCGCGAGCTAGTTCCTTACCCGTCGTCGGAGTGTAGAGGCACCCATTTTCAGTGGAGAGCTTCAGTAGTTTGGGTTGCTACTTTTTCTTCTGTTGAGAGAACCTTGTAGTGAGGTATAGAGTTGTACCTTTTGTTCTTCTGTTTGAGAGACTGTTGTAGTGAGGATATTTATTGTATCGAGAGCTTGTACACTGATGTATTTATTGGAGATATCTCCCCTTCGAGTTTTGTATCAGAGGACTTTTTATATGATCGTATTTGGGAGATGGATATTATTTTATTTTCAGTTGTGCAGTGTTTGGATTTCAGTTTTTGCAGTAGTTTACTTTCAGCTCTGATATCTGTTTAGCCGTAGATGTTTCTTTTTGCAGGTTAGACGCTTCGTCTGTACGGCAGTTTCCGTACAGATGGCGGATCTGTTAGCGAGCCCGGGTCGCAGTTTCGACCCCGGGGCGTAACACCCTCACCTCAAACTGCTGTCTCCGCTCGAACAGAAGCCGAAACAGCTACCTCGGAAAAATCTGTCACCACAGCGAGTGTCACGCCCCGGGGTCGAAACTGCGCCCCGGGCTCGCCAACAGATCCGCCACCTATACGAAAATCCCGCATAGGCGAAGCGTTCAACCTGCAAGAAAAGGTACTACAGCTAAACAGATATCAGAGCTAAAAAGAAAACTGCTGTAAAACTAAAATCCAACTACTGTACAACTGGAAAATAAAGGTACAATATCCATCTCCCAAGAATGAATCATACAATATCCTCTGATACAAAAATCCAAGAACTCAACAGGGAGGAAAACTGAAATACAATACACTAGTGAATAGGCTCTCAGTACAAGTCATATCCTCACTACAATAATCTCTCAAAAGCAGAAATAAAACTAATCTACTGACTGTACTACAAATCTCCGAGATAGAGGTACTCTCCAAAAACAGGTAGGGATCTAGCTCGCGACTCCCTCGCCTCGAACAGCAACAGTAGAATCAGCATCTCCCAAAGATGACTCTGCAAAACAAAGAAGAGGAAAGAAAAAGAAGGGGGAGAACCCCCCAACGGGTGTAAGAACTATATCAACACGTAATTCTCAGTGGGTACCGCCACCAGACTTGTCCCCTGCTATTGGCCACATTGGTGTAGGTTATGGATCCCCAAAGATCTAAATAGGTTCTATCAAATACCTAGAGAGGGGTGAATAGGTATAATATCCAAAACTCAAATCTCAGTGCAATTTAAAATAAATGTGGAAAATAAAAATAGCACACCGAGATTTACGTGGGAAAACTCCAACCAGGAGTAAAAACCCCACGAGACCAACACGCAATAACAATCCACTAAGAATGAAAAGATTACAAGGTGATTACCGACTCCATGGACTCCAACCCCTCCTTCAACTTCTTTGGATCTTGCGCTCACCGACTGCAGGCCGACGCACACGTCCGAATCCACGAACGCCACTCGAATCCAGGAGCAACATGTTTCGAATCCACGAAACGCCTTCAACACATCGAATCCACGATGCCACGTCAAATTCTTGACGCAATCTCAGCCGTAACAGAAGTATAGGCTTCAATGGTGATTCTTTGCTTAGAATAACATTAGAGAACCATGGATGAAATCTCTAAGCAAAGATTAAATCAATTCGACAAAAAGCATATCGTGAAAAACCGTCGAATTGAGCTAAGAGAGGCTAGAAAGATAAACGATAAAAATCTAGCCTCTAAGGTTGCTCTCAGGTGTTTCTGAGTTGGTCGGTACCTCTTGAGAAACTCTAAGTATCTATTTATAACCTTTGAAATATAATCAAAGTCGATTTAGCGTTCAAATCAAAACTGAACATTGTGTACCGGTACTAAAAGTCAAGTTTCGGTACTCAATAATGCAACAGATAAAATTTTCTATTACGTACCGGTACTCCAGGCAATTTTCAGAAAATCTTGTAACGGGTTTTGACGAACTCAAAGTGTGGTTCCGGTACTCAATGTAAAATAATGAATTTTTCAAAGATAAGTTTAACAAAACAAATCAGTACCAGAATTCAAACTTAAAATAAATTATAAGTTAAAAAAACTTGTTCCCAAAACCTCTTCTAAACCCGGTTTTGATTTGTTCATGATTCCAAAGATTGTAAATAAACTTAAATCACCATGAATACTTTAATCATACCTGAGTGTCAACTTGAGCTCTTTGTTGAATCTTCATAGAGTTTTCGATTGCTGATTTGACAATTTGATCACTTCAAGATTCCGACTCAAATCATGAAATATGCCAACATAAAATCCATAATAATCTCCCCCTTTGGCAATTTCATGACAAAACCCAAAAATACATAAAACGCTCAAGACACTCTTCTTAAACCAAAAAATCGAAACTCAATGTCATCACCAAAACATTAATTTTCTTTCGCGTGAATGATCTAATAAACAAAAATACAATCGAACCAATCTTAGAACAAACTGTATGACTTAGGACTTGGAGTCTTAAACTGATGTATATCCTGCAAAACAAAACTCCAAACAAAATCAAAAGTCAGTTGTCAGAATTTAAATGTAAGTCCTACATTTGAATCGTCCTTCGTACTTTTAGTTCTTTTTTATTTTCGGCTCCTTTTTCATCATCTCTCCCTATCTCGATCATCTCATCTCCGTCATTTATCTTCTACCCATTTTTGTCATAAATTGTCAAATGGAGAAAATACTGGACAAAAGGAAATTACTAAGAGCATTAGTTCATAGATACATGACCATAAAAGTTCTTGTTCATCAACAAACGAAAAAGAAAATGAAAAGTAAGAATAAGAAAAGCAAAGAGTCACTCATCGTCATGTCCTGAATCATCATCATCATCATATGAAATAGGTCCATGTGAAGAACTTGGTCCAGTCGCTTCAGGAACTACATCATCATGTTTGCAACCGAGGATATCAAAAATCTTCTTTAATCCGTCCTCAAGCTTTTTGAACCGTTGTTCCATCCTTTTCTTTAGTGAGCGTACATCCCGATATAATGATTGTAAAGTCGCTACCTCATCTGAACTAGAAGAGTCTTGATGTTCCACTTGACGAGGCGGTGCACTTGGTGTAGCTTCACTTGCATATCCTTTCACTTGCCCAAAAGGTCTTGAGAGTGCTAATTGACTTGGCCAAAGTAATTCCATCAATAGCGCCCAAGCCATAGCCATATTTGACACAGGAAATATCAACTCCGTGACTTCCAAAATGCTAGTGATCAAGATCGGGTATGGAAGAAGTTCATGGCGATTTGATCCTTAAATTGCATGCACCATCTGTTGCCGAATAAGAAATGGAATATTGATGTTTACTCGATATGCACTCTCTGGGTGACCAAGGAAATAAAGAAGAAGAAATCGACCCCACCGAATCCTTTTAGTCCCCAATGTAGGTAAGAGGTTGTAGCATACAATTAAAGACAGAATGTGGTACTCTGGCTTTAAGTCCTTTGAATCAACATACAACCTGTTTGTGTGTGTTCCTGACTTGCAAATAGCATCCACAACGATGTCCCAATGAGTTTCGTGCTGAAATTCACCATGAGTAAAATTCCGACCACTTGTGTCAACATTTAATCCCAGATTTGCACCAATTACTACTGGAGTTATATCGAACTTGACACCTCGAACTATTATTTCAAAATGAATGTCCCGATGTCAGGATCCTCATGAAGTATAACTGCTCTTATGTAAAATTCTCTAAGAGGCTCCCCGCAGAAACCCATCCTTGCAGGAACTCTACCAAGTGGTTCAATAAGAATTCTTTCCAATAGCCTTGCAAAATCCGGTACTTCTCAATATAATTCGGAGAAGTTAACGTGTCGCTCCCCAATACATGATCTATTCTCAAAGATTGCACGGCGTTTTGAGCTAATATGTTGTTCACCTTCACCAAGCTTTGATCGTCGTTCCGATTGTGAGCGTTCACGAATTACCGATCCACTGGTACTTCTTCGAGGAGGAGAATCTGCACCTTTCTTTTTCCTCGAAGTCATTGGTGCCTTTCCCTTTCCTTTTACCGATTCTTTCTCATATTCAGACGAAGGTTCTGATTCTGAACTTGTTGATCCTTCATCACGTGATCATTTAGAAGCTTTCTTCTTTCCACGTCCACGACCACTTCCGGTGGCTATCAATACCACAATCACGAGTAGTAATGAGAATGTCATGATCCTGTAAAGAACATTATGCCACCATGATTTGATCGAATATGAATATCATAAAATGCATAAAAATGTGTAACAAGCATTCTAAACATGTAAACTTTGAAGATTTAACATTCAAAACCAATTTACATGCAAGTATCAAATTTTCAAATTTCTTGATATAAAGAAACGGTGTAAATGATAGATTTAAGCAAAAAGTACAAGAAAGCATGAATCTAATCGCATAGAAAGCAATCATTTATGTTCTAATCAAGAAAACAAGGTGATATTTGCAAGAGACTTAATAAAAAATAAAGATCAACTCACAAATCTCAAAATAAATCATCAAAATCTAAAAACTAGGATTTTGAAACATGAAAAGCAAGATTGATGAAAGATCTTACAAATCACAGCAAAAATCTCGTTGATCCGGAGGAGAAACACCTTAGAAATATTTTAGAGTGAGAAAGGGAGAGTTTTTGTTGAGGAAGGAATGAGAAAAATAAGACTCGGTTCCGGTATTTAACAAAAACATAGATCGCATACCGGTACTCGAAGGGGCGTACCGGTACCCAATAAAAAAATGTTAAAAACCAGTTTCGGGTTCCGGATAAAAAACAGTATTCCGGGAATTCCGTTTCGGTACCGAAAGGGGAGTACCGGTACCCCAGAGCAAAAAATATAAATTTCTTGAAACAAATCCAAAATTTGAAATCTTTCAAATACCGATTTGCATGAAATCAAGAAAATCAATTTGAGTGCTTGAATATTATGAGATCACACAGATGTCATTCAATCCAATTAATTTTACAAAAATTAAAAAGATTTACTCCTTAATCATGAAAAACAAAGATAAAACATTATAACTGTTTTTCATTTTATATACGTCAAACACAAGTCATCAAAAATAATCTAGAGATCCAAACTCTATCAAAATGTAATGGATTATCAAAAATGACTTATAGAGATTTCCAAATGACATCAATTTGATCAATACCCTTTCAAATTTGAGATAAGCACAAAAATACCTAAGGGTGGCACTTTGAGCATCTTTCCACTATCCCACCTTATACCAACCAGGAGATTGTTAAAAAATATAAGAAATTTGAATATATATCTCCAAACGCTTTATCTAAAAATTTTACCAAAAATATTATCAAGCATCCAAAACATGTGGTAGCTTCACACACTTACCGGACGACCGAGGTGGCAACTCTTTCCAACATGTGGTGTGTCACGCCCCAGGGTCGAAACTGCGACCCGGGCCCGCCAATAGATCCGCCGCCCATACGGAAAGCTCCGTATGGATGAAGCGTCTAACCTGCAAAAGATAAAACTACGACTATACAAATATCAGAGCTGTAAAATAAACTACTAAAACATAAATGTACAACTCCAAATAGTACAGATCTGAACCTCACAATACATAAGTCTCTCAAAAATAAAACTCTCAAAAGTAACTATCTACTAGAATCCAGCAGACTGCACTACAAAGCTCCAAAAAGGGTACCACTATACTCCAAGGACAGGTAGGGAACTAGCTCGCGACACCCTCACCTCAAACTGCTGTCTCCGCTCGAACAGAAGCCGAAACAGCTACCTCGGAAAAATCTGTCACCACAGCGAGTGTCACGCCCCGGGGTCGAAACTGCGCCCCGGGCTCGCCAACAGATCCGCCACCTATACGAAAATCCCGCATAGGCGAAGCGTTCAACCTGCAAGAAAAGGTACTACAGCTAAACAGATATCAGAGCTAAAAAGAAAACTGCTGTAAAACTAAAATCCAACTACTGTACAACTGGAAAATAAAGGTACAATGTCCATCTCCCAAGAATGAATCATACAATATCCTCTGATACAAAAATCCAAGAACTCAACAGGGAGGAAAACTGAAATACAATACACTAGTGAATAGGCTCTCAGTACAAGTCATATCCTCACTACAATAATTTCTCAAAAGCAGAAATAAAACTAATCTAGTGACTGTACTACAAATCTCCGAGATAGAGGTACAGCTACTCTCCAAAAACAGGTAGGGATCTAGCTCGCGACTCCCTTGCCTCGAACAGCAACAGCAGAATCAGCATCTCCCAAAGATGACTCTGCAAAACAAAGAAGAGGAAAGAAAAAGGAGGGGTAGAACCCCCCAACGGGTGTAAGAACTATATCAACACGTAATTCTCAGTGGGTACCGCCACCAAGCCCGACGGTCTGCCCACTAAGTCTACTAGAGGCATAAGATAACAATGCAGTAAAAACTGAACAAGAAAAGCTGGAGATACTCTACAGCTATCATGCCTCTATCTAAATGCTCAATGGGTGATACAGATGAAAAGATATGCAACTACTTGCACCCAAGGTGCTCAATCGATCCAATTGAACTGACTGCCTCATAGGGTCCAGTTAAGCCTGCGCCTACCTACTGCCACACATCTACAAGAGGACGGAACTTACGTAGGGCGTCCGTGACTGCCAAAACTGGCCCAGCCAGAGGGACTGCGTCGACAAGTCGCGATACGAAAGTAACAGGCCCACTCCGAACGGGGCACTCGAGGGGCGCGACCCCATCGAGGAAAAAGGTATCCGCGCATCTATGCCGAGCACAAAGTGGCTCATGCAGACTATAGTCAAAATCCACGCTCACTCTCAGAACGGAAGGACTCAAGATCCTCAAATACCTCGCACGATGGTCGAAACACTCACAACGACCCAGCTAACCAGCTCTCACGAATCTCGAGGCACTAACGAACTCAACCAACTCGTGGCACTAAACCCACTGGCTAGAGATACTCCACAGCCGGGACCACCGTCGACTCAAACGGCTCCCAAAACGAAACACCCAACTCGCCACGCTAAACACACAGGCTGGAGATACTCCACAGCCGGGATCGACCCACAACTCAGGGCTAACAAAACTGGTCAGACGACACTCAACGACCCGGGACCACCGTCAACCCCAACGGTTCCCAACAACACTGACCGGAAGATAATCGACGGCCCGGGACCATCGTCTACCCAAACGGCTCCCAACAACACTAGCACAGGTCTAAACTCAGCTACCAGACTCCACTCAGCCCCCAGGCACGAGTGCAACAATGTCCCATAGTAACCTGACCACTCGGCCGACTACCCGGGCGAGAAAAATCTATGTCCGGAAAAAGATGCAAAGTGTGGAATGTCTAAAGCATAAAAGAACCTAGCCGAAGTGAAGGTTCTCTACTAGTCTGGTTAAACATGCATCATATGACGGGGTGCTAGGTCAAGTTCCAATAATCAATATATAATCCTCTAACCATGTAAAGCATAAAACTGAACCAACAACATGGACAATTCATAGCATGCTTGCTTCCAATCAAAAGTAGTATACTCTAGTCATGCATGCTCACAAGCTTAAATAATATAGAGTAGACATGCATCAATCATATTTTCCAACAAGTAAGTGAACATCATCATCTAGCATGCTTTTCCTATAGGATAACCATCTTTATCTTGTAACTCTCCCTCATGTATAAGGGTAAATAAATCATGCAACGCTCAAATCCACATATCATGTACAATTTATCAATTAAGCCTCAATCCCATCATTTAAACTATTTCTCATGCTTAGATCACAATCATTAAAATTGTACCTTAAACCATGCATGCATACTAACAAATAGAGTTAGAGAACCGTCCACCGGTTCTGGAAACGAAGTAACCCACCTGAATCGCTTTCCGCAAGTAAAGCCAAAGTCGGTGAAGTGCGTAGCCATATGCTAACAAAATCCGCCGAAACCGCACCCTCGGTACTCAGTCGCACAAGCCTCTGCTCAAACAACATCGCAGCCAACAATCAATCAACACCACAAACTCACCCCAAATAGCATTTGCTATTTTGCCAAAACAGCACAGAGAATGGGATCTTTCACCTGCGTACAGTCCTCAGAAAAATCCAAAAAAATCACGGCTGCGATCCTCGCGACGAGTAGATGCAAATCGAGTATTTATACTCCTCGTTCCGATACCTGTAGGCCAAGATATAAATAGAACACCGCGGAAAGTCAATCAATCCACAACTCACAAATCTGCGGAAACCAGTCCGAAAGAAGCTTAAATATCACCTTTGAAGAATCCTCCAAAACTTCCGACAAAAATATGGGTGCATTCCACTCGAAGTGTAGATATCAATCGAGTCCTTAAATGCCTCATTCCGATGCTCGTAGACCGAGAAAATCCAACAATACTCCACCGCTATCCCAAAACTCACAGCAGTACAAGGGGTCAAAGTTTGCCTCAGGAACCATACCAAAAACTCAAAATGAGACGAAGTGATCAATATAGAAATCGAAGTCGTACCTCTCATGAACACGCTGCCATAAAAATCGGCTCGAAATTCCATCGGGGTGATCCAGAGGGCCTCGCGGACTGAAATGCGACAATAGAAACCACAAACGAAGGAGCGTCGAAGTGCGCCGCGTCGCAGAAAACGCCGATGCTGCGACCTCCAAAAATTCTAGGAATCCATCAAGAAAAAGAGGACAAGGTGAGGAACAACATTTCTTAAGGCCTCAACCCAAGAGGAGCTCGGGAAAAGGCCCAAAGAACAGCAAAACGGGGCTATTTATAGCCCAAAGTCCACACACAAGAGGATCCGGATTCGGGCGCAGGATTCGGGTGCCCGAATCCGGCCCGGCCCAACACAGTGCGCGCCCGAATCTCCCTCAGTGTGCCACGTCACTCGCTCCATGCCCCGCGCGCCCGGTGCACTCGCACCCGCCAATCGCGGCGCGCCGCGTGGCGACGCGGTCCACGGCGGGGTGCACGCGCCGTGGTCCGCGCCGGACCACCCGGGTTGCTGCGCCAGCCAATGGGCGAGCGACACGTGGCATGGCGGGTCCACCGTGCGCCGCGCCCGGCGCGCTGTCCTGCGTGCGATGACCAACCAATCAACACGCGCCATGTGTCCCGCCGAACGCCCGCTGGTCCCGGGGCGCGCCAGGTCCCGTGGACCGGCCGCCCGCGCTGCTGCCTGCGCCGCCGCTGCCCGTCACCGCCGGCGCTGCCCGGCCAATCACAGCCCACCACGTGTCCCTACAGCGCCACCCGCTGGTCCCGGTGCACGCCAAGTGGACCGTGGACCGGCCCACCCGAAATTCGGCCCGTTGGGCCTATTTTGCCCGAAAATAGCCGATTTTCAACGTTTTCACGCGCTAAGTCCGTTTTTGGGATCCGTTTGAAGCACAACGGGCTCAATACACCAAAAATAGGTATTTTCTCGCCGCCGACCGCCCAGTCAAGTTGCACGAGAAAACCGGGACACCACAACAACGGTCCGAACTGTCGTGAAATTTTCAAAAACTATGCTTCGAGGTCCACACTGGAATGAAGCTAATCCGGACTGTTTCATGAGAAATAAGAATTTAATGTTCGGGGTTCGGACTGAAGCCAAGCTGATCCGGACTATAATTTCACACGAAACTACCTATGTTCGGGGTCGGGACTGAGGCCAGGCAGATCTGGACTCAGAACACCAAAAATATTCAGTTTTTAATTTTTAACACACATAAAATATTCTAAGTGCTTCTAATCAAATAGAATGAATTCAAATCACCAAAAAACTTGATTTAAACATACCGGATGTTATGGATTCATTCTTCTTGAGATTGATGGTTTAGTTCTTCAAGTCTTCATCTTTAATCTTCAAGACTCTAACTAATTACACGAAATTCGCCAATATATCCGTCACAACAAGGAAGGAAAACAGAGAAAAGAGAAGAGCGGTAGGAAGCGGGAGGGGGGAAAGAGAGAAAGGGGTACAAGGAAGCGGGGGGGGAAAGGAGAGGGCTGTAGCGAAGCGGGAGGAGGGAAATTATTTTAGGAATGCAGGGAAGCGGGGGAGAAGAGGAGAGTGCAGGAGAGGCCGACACGTCAGCCGGAGAAAACCGAGAAATTAATATATGTATAGATTTGCTTGTCCAATACGGTGCATGTCCAAACATCATTAGTTTGTTGCTAAAATTATTACCAATCTAATTCATTCCAACCACATGCTCCAAACGTGTTGGCCGCGTTTGCTCCGGATATAAATTAGAATGATTTATTGAAAAAATAAGTATAAGTTTAGAAACAACTAAGAACAAAATGAATGAAAATTTAGTTGTTCCCAAAAATTTTAAAAAAAAATAGCATTTTGATAGTTAGATTGAACAGTGAGAATAAGAGTAATTATAATTTTAAAATAATAATATTTTATCTGATTAATTAACAAAAATATTAATTAATTAATAATTTAACTTGTTTAATTAATTATTGTTAGATAATTCTAAATATTAATTGATAAAACAATTAACAATAATGAGTATTGTAAATAAATAATTTAATTAACTATAAATAATTTAATAATTTAATAAATTAATTAGTTAATAGTTAGATAATTAGTTATTTAAATAATTAGATTAGTCAAAATATTAGATTAATTAAAGAGTTAGTACAATAATTAAAATTATAATTATTTTAATTAAACTTGTTTTCAAGTGGGAACAAACTTATTTTAGAAAAAAATGGTAGAACAGTAATTCTAACCTTATACTAGCTTGTTCTAAAAAGACGAGAACTGTTGTTTCCATCCATAATCAAATGTGTTTATTAGGGAACAAGGCTGGAATAAGGTATTGTTTCCCAACCAAACAAGGCCAATAGAGTATTTGATAAAGAAAAGAGAATATAAAGAAAAAAAAAAGAAGAAATAAATGAAGGATGTAGAAGAGCATAAATAAGTATATGTTCCATAAACATGTATTTGAATTAACACCTTATGGTTGCACTAATTCAACTATGAATTTGCTTGAACGTTTTTATATGATGCCAATACTAAACTACTGCAAAAGAGTTTTATAAATTAATAATATTTCGTTATATACGATCTATACATATATTAAATCCTCAGTTCTAAGATGGTGACGTATCGTCTCCACCTCTACTCTTGCCATCCTCTCCTCTCTTTTCTGTTGCCCTTTCCTCCCCGCACATGCTTGCTCTCTTCTCCCACGCCCCCCCTTTTCCTGCCCTGCCTCTTTTCTCTCTCGCTTCTCTCCTCTACCTGCTTTCACTCTGTGTAGTACTCGAGAAATTTGAAATTGAAATTGGGTTTGAAATGCAAAGAAAACCCTAAGTTGTGTATTTATCGGTGTACAATGAGCTCTGTATACATGTATATAGAGGTGAATAGTATATTTACTTAAAGTGAATAGTAACCCTTTTAAATTTCTCCGGCCAACGACGGTCGATCGATCGATCGATCTGGGTCCGAGTTCGACGATCCTGGTAGTCGATTAGAATGGTTTCGACGTTCAGAGCGCAATGGCCTAGTCGAAATTTATGTTCGATGAGTCTAGATCATCGAAAAGCATGCCAGTCAGTATAATTTGCTGTATAAGATAGATTTTAAATTTAACAAAGCTCAAACTCAGCAAACCAAGATCACTAATCACTAGGTTTCGTCGAGTCGGACGTTGTCCATTTTGCGATTTGACAACTCTAGTGCCTCGAAAAGCATGGAATACAAAAAATTCATGGTATTTGCAAGAAAGCTTAGTATTTTATTCACCGAATTGCGTGCTATTGTTAGGTGAGGGACTTCTCTGCATTTGTCACCTACTGTGAAGGACTCAAGTGTTATTTTGTGCTATATGTCGACTTATAAGCATTTTGTTGCAAAATGCATATAAAGCAACATAGGGTTGCTTCTTTAGCCCTAGCCACATCCACCCCTAGCCTCCACAGGTAACCGCAGCCCCTTCATCTCCTCCTCGATCTCCTCCAAGCCCAGCATCGCCGGCCGCCGCTTAGGGCCACCCGAAAAACAAGATTTTGCAAGAGATCTCCTTTGATCATGGGTTGGCCTTGAAGAGAAGCAACCAAGCTCCATCAAACTTAAGTTGGAGTCTTCTGGGAGCATCCTTGATCTCTAGATACCATCCTTGTGGAGCATCGACGCCTGACTCCGCCGCACGCCGCCGGGGAGAGGACCTCGGCCATTATTTTCTTCTCTGCACCGAGGTGAGCCTTTCTCCATTTTTTCTCGATTTTTCTTGCCAAGAGTCATCGGCAATCTGTTCCTCACCTCCTGAGGATGTCCTCCATGCACCCTTATCGCCCGAGATCCTGCAAAACCGCGGTTTGCTCATGGGCTCCCCGGAACCCTAGAATGGCGCCGCCTCTTGCGTGCGCTCTACCCGACGGCTTTGGCCGAGATCTAAGATGCTGAGCATCTTCTGTTGGGCCTTTGTATACTCCCCATGAAGTTTCATGGGGAGTGGTTGAGTGGTTGAGTGTAGGGGTCGTAGCCGCAAGCCCTAGAACTTGGGTTATTTTGCTTCGGGCAAGCTTCCGCCGCTGCCGTCGCCGCCGCTCCTCATCGCCGGCCACCGCACCAGGAAGCTTCCCCGCATCGAGGGCAACCCACTTGGACCCATGCATGGGCTGGAAAATCACTGCTTAGAGATTCACCATTGTTGCTCCATGGATGGCCGCAAGCTTTGCACTCCGGCCATCCGCCGCCACCGGCTGTTGGCGCCTGACCCCTTAGCACCCAAAGCACTTCCCTTGATCCCCTCGAGCTGTTGCTTGCCTTTGTAGCCCACCAGAACCTGAGTTATGTTGCTTGGCCCAAGCTCGAGCTTTAGCATTGCAGCCGAGTTTGCACCCTTTTACTATTCCGGCAGGCTCGGGCCCACCCAATAGTGAGCCCCTGAACTCCCTCAGCCTCCTAAACCTGGTGGTCACCTCTGAGCAAGGGTTGGTTGGGTATTTTAATGATTCATGTGACCCGAGGCCATTTAGTTATGCTCCATAGACCACCTTGTCTTTTTACTGTTCCGGCAGCCTTGGGACTGCCCGATGGTGAGCCTCTGAGTCCCCTCGACCTCCTGAGCATGATGCTCACTTTACTTTTGCATTCGGTTGAGTGGTTAGGTCACAACACTAATTTGAGCCTTTATGTTAATGGACTTGTTAACCCGAAATTATTCTCGGGCTCCATGCTCCTCCCAAACAGCGAGCACTGTGTTAAGTGTGTCAAGAGCCATCTGTTAGAACCTTCAGATTTATCCGAAAGCCGTCGTAGAAGTATATCAAGCCAAAACTTGGATTTTTTAGGGTTTTTATGAAATTTTTAGAAACCCTAGGGGTCTATTTGCAATTGTGACCACACGGGCTGTTTCGGGCAGCGTGCACATGATCTCTGAACTTTTCGTTCGAGATTCGATGCTTTCCGTTGAGCGGAAATTGGTTATCGAATCGTAAATCGGCAAAATCGTCGGTTTATCGGTGATTCGGCATTAGTCACGCAATTCAAGGAATTGCAGTGATTAATTATAGTTGCAAGATGTCCTTGGTTGTTCCCGACGCTGTCCTAGCTGGTCCAGTGATTTCAATTTAGTGTTGGCAACTTTCGGAACCGAAATCGGCTCTTTCGGAGGTGTTTTTGGTATATACGGCACCGTTTGAGTACACAGTCGCACCTAGTGGAGTTTGAGTGCCCGAACATCTTCAGTGAAGCATTTCGGGGCATCACGTCAAGTTTCATTAAATTTGGAGAACTGTAGCTACGGATCTGATCATAGTTGATCGATCGATGATTTTTGAAAATTCCGGCAAATCTTGGGACTTCAATGAAATTCCTTGTTTAAGCTTTATGCACACAGTGAGTCAGTGGGTTGGGTATGAGTGAGTCTATTTTCTGACCTGTGTATATGATTCAGTTCCCAGCAGTCAGCTGCCAGCCCGTGAGCCATCTAGCGGATATCGTGATCATTTACACTGAGGTGGGTTTATCTTCGGTCCGGGCTTTATCATTTCGGCCCTATGGGTACCGTGGTAGGTCGGACCCCTATGTTTGGTGTAGCTTTGATCCTATGGTTGAGCCTTTCTATTTGCTTCCATTCCAGCATTCAGCCTTTGTAGCTATATAGCTTTGATATTACAGTTGAGTTTTTCTATATGCTTGCATTCTCAGTACTTAGCATATGTAATGATATACACCTGGACATATGCCATGTTTGCTTGGTCACTAGCTTAGTTGTATCAGCATTTCCTATTCTTATACTGCATGTTAGAATAGGAGTACAACTTCAATTGTTCAATTTCAGTATACACTCTCAGTTATACAGTTCAGTTGTTCAGTTTTAGTATACAGTTTCAGTTATACAGCATCTGTTGAGATTACAGTTTTCAACATCCCAATAGGGATTTTCTGGCTTTATGCTGATTGTTTGGTCTTTAGACCATGAGCTTGAGCATCAATATTATGATCGCCACAGAGCCAGCTGTACTTTTCATGTACACTAGCGGGCTGATCCCCCACAGTGGTGTACTTTACCGGTAAAATGGTCACAGTGACCCGTGAACCCAGAGGATTATGTCAACAGATTGGTGTACAGGTGGTATTTAGCCTGAGGTCCCCGTGACCAATAGTGGCAGGTGATTGGGTACTCTACTTCTGGTATTGATACATAATTTATTTACATTGTTGGTTCAGTATTTTTTAGCATGACCGGCACATGAGTATCAGGATTCTCTGTTTACAGCATCGATATGTATTGATTATCTTACTAGCTCTGCTCTATAGCATGATCAGTCCCTATTGGTCAGATTTGCCAGTTACGGCATGATTAGTTTTATATATGAGTACCCCTGCTTTCACTTCAGCATGCTTAATTTTCATATTTGCACCTTGCCTTTCAGCTTCCAGTTTATATCCAGTTATTGTTATCCGCTTATTATGGTATCCAGTAGGTACGACTTGCTATTTCTCGGCCCGTCGTGCCCACTGGAATACATTTATGTTGTATCTCACACCCTTTGGGTGACCACCATTTCAGGTCATTCAGGTGCTGAGATGTCGAGATGTTCCAGTGAGCTGTCGCGATAGACTTGTCCCCTGCTATTGGCCACATTGGTGTAGGTTATGGATCCCCAAAGATCTAAATAGGTTCTATCAAATACCTAGAGAGGGGTGAATAGGTATAATATCCAAAACTCAAATCTCAGTGCAATTTAAAATAAATGTGGAAAATAAAAATAGCACACCGAGATTTACGTGGGAAAACTCCAACCAGGAGTAAAAACCCCACGAGACCAACACGCAATAACAATCCACTAAGAATGAAAAGATTACAAGGTGATTACCGACTCCATAGACTCCAACCCCTCCTTCAACTTCTTTGGATCTTGCGGTCACCGACTGCAGGCCGACGCACACGTCCGAATCCACGAACGCCACTTGAATCCACGAGCAACATGTTTCGAATCCACGAAACGCCTTCAACACATCGAATCCACGATGCCACGTCAAATTCTTGACGCAATCTCAGCCGTAACAGAAGTATAGGCTTCAATGGTGATTCTTTGCTTAGAATAACATTAGAGAACCATGGATGAAATCTCTAAGCAAAGATTAAATCAATTCGACAAAAAGCATATCGTGAAAAACCGTCGAATTGAGCTAAGAGTGGCTAGAAAGATAAACGATAAAAATCTAGCCTCTAAGGTTGCTCTCAGGTGTTTCTGAGTTGGTCGGTACCTCTTGAGAAACTCTAAGTATCTATTTATAACCTTTGAAATATAATCAAATTCGATTTAGCGTTCAAATCAAAACCGAACATTGTGTACCGGTACTAAAAGTCAAGTTCCGGTACTCAATAATGCAACAGATAAAATTTTCTATTACGTACCGGTACTCCAGGCAATTTTCAGAAAATCTTGTAACGGGTTTTGACGAACTCAAAGTGTGGTTCCGGTACTCAATGTAAAATAATGAATTTTTCAAAGATAAGTTTAACAAAACAAATCAGTACCAGAATTCAAACTTAAAATAAATTATGAGTTAAAAAAACTTGTTCCCAAAACCTCTTCTAAACCCGGTTTTGATTTGTTCATGATTCCAAAGATTGTAAATAAACTTAAATCACCATGAATACTTTAATCATACCTGAGTGTCAACTTGAGCTCTTTGTTGAATCTTCATAGAGTTTTCGATTGCTGATTTGACAATTTGATCACTTCAAGATTCCGACTCAAATCATGAAATATGCCAACATAAAATCCATAATAATCTCCCCCTTTGGCAATTTCATGACAAAACCCAAAAATACATAAAACGCTCAAGACACTCTTCTTAAACCAAAAAATCGAAACTCAATGTCATCACCAAAACATTAATTTTCTTTCGCGTGAATGATCTAATAAACAAAAATACAATCGAACCAATCTTAGAACAAACTGTATGACTTAGGACTTGGAGTCTTAAACTGATGTATATCCTGCAAAACAAAACTCCAAACAAAATCAAAAGTCAGTTGTCAGAATTTAAATGTAAGTCCTACATTTGAATCGTCCTTCGTACTTTTAGTTCTTTTTTATTTTCGGCTCCTTTTTCATCATCTCTCCCTATCTCGATCATCTCATCTCCGTCATTTATCTTCTACCCATTTTTGTCATAAATTGTCAAATGGAGAAAATACTGGACAAAAGGAAATTACTAAGAGCATTAGTTCATAGATACATGACCATAAAAGTTCTTGTTCATCAACAAACGAAAAAGAAAATGAAAAGTAAGAATAAGAAAAGCAAAGAGTCACTCATCGTCATGTCCTGAATCATCATCATCATCATATGAAATAGGTCCATGTGAAGAACTTGGTCCAGTCGCTTCAGGAACTACATCATCATGTTTGCAACCGAGGATATCAAAAATCTTCTTTAATCCGTCCTCAAGCTTTTTGAACCGTTGTTCCATCCTTTTCTTTAGTGAGCGTACATCCCGATATAATGATTGTAAAGTCGCTACCTCATCTGAACTAGAAGAGTCTTGATGTTCCACTTGACGAGGCGGTGCACTTGGTGTAGCTTCACTTGCATATCCTTTCACTTGCCCAAAAGGTCTTGAGAGTGCTAATTGACTTGGCCAAAGTAATTCCATCAATAGCGCCCAAGCCATAGCCATATTTGACACAGGAAATATCAACTCCGTGACTTCCAAAATGCTAGTGATCAAGATCGGGTATGGAAGAAGTTCATGGCGATTTGATCCTTAAATTGCATGCACCATCTGTTGCCGAATAAGAAATGGAATATTGATGTTTACTCGATATGCACTCTCTGGGTGACCAAGGAAATAAAGAAGAAGAAGTCGACCCCACCGAATCCTTTTAGTTCCCAATGTAGGTAAGAGGTTGTAGCATACAATTAAAGACAGAATGTGGTACTCTGGCTTTAAGTCCTTTGAATCAACATATAACCTGTTTGTGTGTGTTCCTGACTTGCAAATAGCATCCACAACGATGTCCCAATGAGTTTCGTGCTGAAATTCACCATGAGTAAAATGCCGACCACTTGTGTCAACATTTAATCCCAGATTTGCACCAATTACTACTGGAGTTATATCGAACTTGACACCTCGAACTATTATTTCAAAATGAATGTCCCGATGTCAGGATCCTCATGAAGTATAACTGCTCTTATGTAAAATTCTCTAAGAGGCTCCCGCAGAAACCCATCCTTGCAGGAACTCTACCAAGTGGTTCAATAAGAATTCTTTCCAATAGCCTTGCAAAATCCGGTACTTCTCAATATAATTCGGAGAAGTTAACGTGTCGCTCCCCAATACATGATCTATTCTCAAAGATTGCACGGCGTTTTGAGCTAATATGTTGTTCACCTTCACCAAGCTTTGATCGTCGTTCCGATTGTGAGCGTTCACGAATTACCGATCCACTGGTACTTCTTCGAGGAGGAGAATCTGCACCTTTCTTTTTCCTCGAAGTCATTGGTGCCTTTCCCTTTCCTTTTACCGATTCTTTCTCATATTCAGACGAAGGTTCTGATTCTGAACTTGTTGATCCTTCATCACGTGATCATTTAGAAGCTTTCTTCTTTCCACGTCCACGACCACTTCCGGTGGCTATCAATACCACAATCACGAGTAGTAATGAGAATGTCATGATCCTGTAAAGAACATTATGCCACCATGATTTGATCGAATATGAATATCATAAAATGCATAAAAATGTGTAACAAGCATTCTAAACATGTAAACTTTGAAGATTTAACATTCAAAACCAATTTACATGCAAGTATCAAATTTTCAAATTTCTTGATATAAAGAAACGGTGTAAATGATAGATTTAAGCAAAAAGTACAAGAAAGCATGAATCTAATCGCATAGAAAGCAATCATTTATGTTCTAATCAAGAAAACAAGGTGATATTTGCAAGAGACTTAATAAAAAATAAAGATCAACTCACAAATCTCAAAATAAATCATCAAAATCTAAAAACTAGGGTTTTGAAACATGAAAAGCAAGATTGATGAAAGATCTTACAAATCACAGCAAAAATCTCGTTGATCCGGAGGAGAAACACCTTAGAAATATTTTAGAGTGAGAAAGGGAGAGTTTTTGTTGAGGAAGGAATGAGAAAAATAAGAGTCGGTTCCGGTATTTAACAAAAACATAGATCGCATACCGGTACTCGAAGGGGCGTACCGGTACCCAATAAAAAAATGTTAAAAACCAGTTTCGGGTTCCGGATAAAAAACAGTATTTCGGGAATTCCGTTTCGGTACCGAAAGGGGAGTACCGGTACCCCAGAGCAAAAAATATAAATTTCTTGAAACAAATCCAAAATTTGAAATCTTTCAAATACCGATTTGCATGAAATCAAGAAAATCAATTTGAGTGCTTGAATATTATGAGATCACACAGATGTCATTCAATCCAATTAATTTTACAAAAATTAAAAAGATTTACTCCTTAATCATGAAAAACAAAGATAAAACATTATAACTGTTTTTCATTTTATATACGTCAAACACAAGTCATCAAAAATAATCTAGAGATCCAAACTCTATCAAAATGTAATGGATTATCAAAAATGACTTATAGAGATTTCCAAATGACATCAATTTGATCAATACCCTTTCAAATTTGAGATAAGCACAAAAATACCTAAGGGTGGCACTTTGAGCATCTTTCCACTATCCCACCTTATACCAACCAGGAGATTGTTAAAAAATATAAGAAATTTGAATATATATCTCCAAACGCTTTATCTAAAAATTTTACCAAAAATATTATCAAGCATCCAAAACATGTGGTAGCTTCACACACTTACCGGACGACCGAGGTGGCAACTCTTTCCAACATGTGGTGTGTCACGCCCCAGGGTCGAAACTGCGACCCGGGCCCGCCAACAGATCCGCCGCCCATACGGAAAGCTCCGTATGGATGAAGCGTCTAACCTGCAAAAGATAAAACTACGACTATACAAATATCAGAGCTGTAAAATAAACAACTAAAACATAAATGTACAACTCCAAATAGTACAGATCTGAACCTCACAATACATAAGTCTCTCAAAAATAAAACTCTCAAAAGTAACTATCTACTAGAATCCAGCAGACTGCACTACAAAGCTCCAAAAAGGGTACCACTATACTCCAAGGACAGGTAGGGAACTAGCTCGCGACACCCTCACCTCAAACTGCTGTCTCCGCTCGAACAGAAGCCGAAACAGCTACCTCGGAAAAATCTGTCACCACAGCGAGTGTCACGCCCCGGGGTCGAAACTGCGCCCCGGGCTCGCCAACAGATCCGCCACCTATACGAAAATCCCGCATAGGCGAAGCGTTCAACCTGCAAGAAAAGGTACTACAGCTAAACAGATATCAGAGCTAAAAAGAAAACTGCTGTAAAACTAAAATCCAACTACTGTACAACTGGAAAATAAAGGTACAATATCCATCTCCCAAGAATGAATCATACAATATCCTCTGATACAAAAATCCAAGAACTCAACAGGGAGGAAAACTGAAATACAATACACTAGTGAATAGGCTCTCAGTACAAGTCATATCCTCACTACAATAATCTCTCAAAAGCAGAAATAAAACTAATCTACTGACTGTACTACAAATCTCCGAGATAGAGGTACAGCTACTCTCCAAAAACAGGTAGGGATCTAGCTCGCGACTCCCTTGCCTCGAACAGCAACAGCAGAATCAGCATCTCCCAAAGATGACTCTGCAAAACAAAGAAGAGGAAAGAAAAAGGAGGGGTAGAACCCCCCAACGGGTGTAAGAACTATATCAACACGTAATTCTCAGTGGGTACCGCCACCAAGCCCGACGGTCTGCCCACTAAGTCTACTAGAGGCATAAGATAACAATGCAGTAAAAACTGAACAAGAAAAGCTGGAGATACTCTACAGCTATCATGCCTCTATCTAAATGCTCAATGGGTGATACAGATGAAAAGATATGCAACTACTTGCACCCAAGGTGCTCAATCGATCCAATTGAACTGACTGCCTCATAGGGTCCAGTCAAGCCTGCGCCTACCTACTGCCACACATCCACAAGAGGACGGAACTTACGTAGGGCGTCCGTGACTGCCAAAACTGGCCCAGCCAGAGGGACTGCGTCGACAAGTCGCGATACGAAAGTAACAGGCCCACTCCGAACGGGGCACTCGAGGGGCGCGACCCCATCGAGGAAAAAGGTATCCGCGCATCTATGCCGAGCACAAAGTGGCTCATGCAGACTATAGTCAAAATCCACGCTCACTCTCAGAACGGAAGGACTCAAGATCCTCAAATACCTCGCACGATGGTCAAAACACTCACAACGACCCAGCTAACCAGCTCTCACGAATCTCGAGGCACTAACGAACTCAACCAACTCGTGGCACTAAACCCACTGGCTGGAGATACTCCACAGCCGGGACCACCGTCGACTCAAACGGCTCCCAAAACGAAACACCTAACTCGCCACGCTAAACACACAGGCTGGAGATACTCCACAGCCGGGATCGACCCACAACTCAGGGCTAACAAAACTGGTCAGACGACACTCAACGACCCGGGACCACCGTCAACCCCAACGGTTCCCAACAACACTGACCGGAAGATAATCGACGGCCCGGGACCACCGTCTACCCAAACGGCTCCCAACAACACTAGCACAGGTCTAAACTCAGCTACCAGACTCCACTCAGCCCCCAGGCACGAGTGCAACAATGTCCCATAGTAACCTGACCACTCGGCCGACTACCCGGGCGAGAAAAATCTATGTCCGGGAAAAGATGCAAAGTGTGGAATGTCTAAAGCATAAAAGAACCTAGCCGAAGTGAAGGTTCTCTACTAGTCTGGTTAAACATGCATCATATGACGGGGTGCTAGGTCAAGTTCCAATAATCAATATATAATCCTCTAACCATGTAAAGCATAAAACTGAACCAACAACATGGACAATTCATAGCATGCTTGCTTCCAATCAAAAGTAGTATACTCTAGTCATGCATGCTCACAAGCTTAAATAATATAGAGTAGACATGCATCAATCATATTTTCCAACAAGTAAGTGAACATCATCATCTAGCATGCTTTTCCTATAGGATAACCATCTTTATCTTGTAACTCTCCCTCATGTATAAGGGTAAATAAATCATGCAACGCTCAAATCCACATATCATGTACAATTTATCAATTAAGCCTCAATCCCATCATTCAAACTATTTCTCATGCTTAGATCACAATCATTAAAATTGTACCTTAAACCATGCATGCATACTAACAAATAGAGTTAGAGAACCGTCCACCGGTTCTGGAGACGAAGTAACCCACCTGAATCGCTTTCCGCAGGTAAAGCCAAAGTCGGTGAAGTGCGTAGCCATATGCTAACAAAATCCGCCGAAACTGCACCCTCGGTACTCAGTCGCACAAGCCTCTGCTCAAACAACATCGCAGCCAACAATCAATCAACACCACAAACACACCCCAAATAGCATTTGCTATTTTGCCAAAACAGCACAGAGAATGGGATCTTTCACCTGCGTACAGTCCTCAGAAAAATCCAAAAAAATCACGGCTGCGATCCTCGCGACGAGTAGATGCAAATCGAGTATTTATACTCCTCGTTCCGACACCTGTAGGCCAAGATATAAATAGAACACCGCGGAAAGTCAATCAATCCACAACTCGCAAATCTGCGGAAACCAGTCCGAAAGAAGCTTAAATATCACCTTTGAAGAATCCTCCAAAACTTCCGACAAAAATATGGGTGCATTCCACTCGAAGTGTAGATATCAATCGAGTCCTTAAATGCCTCATTCCGATGCTCGTAGACCGAGAAAATCCAACAATACTCCACCGCTATCCCAAAACTCACAGCAGTACAAGGGGTGAAAGTTTGCCTCAGGAACCATACCAAAAACTCAAAATGAGACAAAGTGATCAATATAGAAATCGAAGTCGTACCTCTCATGAACGCGCTGCCATAAAAATCGGCTCGAAATTCCATCGGGGTGATCCAGAGGGCCTCGCGGACTGAAATGCGACAATAGAAACCACAAACGAAGGAGCGTCGAAGTGCGCCGCGTCGCAGAAAACGCCGATGCTGCGGCCTCCAAAAATTCTAGGAATCCATCAAGAAAAAAAGGACAAGGTGAGGAACAACATTTCTTAAGGCCTCAACCCAAGAGGAGCTCGGGAAAAGGCCCAAAGAACAGCAAAACGGGGCTATTTATAGCCCAAAGTCCACACACAAGAGGATCCGGATTCGGGCGCAGGATTCGGGTGCCCGAATCCGGCCCGGCCCAACACAGTGCGCGCCCGAATCTCCCTCAGTGTGCCACGTCACTCGCTCCACGCCCCGCGCGCCCGGTGCACTCGCACCCGCCAATCGCGGCGCGCCGCGTGGCGACGCGGTCCACGGCGGGGTGCACGCGCCGTGGTCCGCGCCGGGCCACCCGGGTTGCTGCGCCAGCCAATGGGCGAGCGACACGTGGCATGGCGGGTCCACCGTGCGCCGCGCCCGGCGCGCTGTCCTGCGTGCGATGACCAACCAATCAACGCGCGCCACGTGTCCCGCCGAACGCCCGCTGGTCCCGGTGCACGCCAGGTCCCGTGGACCGGCCGCCCGCGCTGCTGCCTGCGCCGCCGCTGCCCGTCACCGCCGCCGCTGCCCCGGCTGCCGGAACAGTAACATCTTGCTTCGAAATCCGTATTTTGGCATCCGGGCCCGAAAAATACAAGTAAAAAGTCCATTTCCATCGTTTTCGCACGCTGAATCCAAATCCGATGTCCGTTTTGCCAAATTCCGCTTCTAAAATTTATCGAAGGCATCCGGAAAGGTATTCTTAATCCAAATTTTGCACTGGGTCCAATCCTGAGGTCCGATTTGCGCACAAGCACCTCCATCACACCGAATAGGCCTCCAGAAGTTGCTGATCACCCAGCAAAAGCTCTGCGGAGATCCGGGTCATCACATCCTCCCCCACTAAAAGAAGTTTCGTTCTCGAAACTAACACAACTCAAAAGGGAGTCTCAAATACTAAGGGTAGGTACTCAGCAACACCGTCTCCAGCTCCCAAGTCGCTACTCACTCCCCGTGATTACTCCTCAACAACAACAACAACAACCAGTACGATATGGCCCGGTTGCGCAATCCTCTCATGGCACGAGCCAGAATTCGCAACGGGCGTCCCTCGTACTCCAAACTCTCACATATCTCCAATGGAGCGAGTCAATCACGGGCGAGGGATCCAGAAGCATAACACTCCTGAGCTGAGACGTTGAAGAACCTCAGGGACTCCAACAAAAAGGCTGGGGGAAAAGATAAGAACAACCAGTGCAATACGCACCAAAACCACACCCTGGTACTAACTCAACCAAAGCGACCCGAAAAACACCCACATGACCAAACAAGAAAGGGAAAAGCCCAACATCAGGAACATCATCAACTCCAACTCTCAATTATAGAAAACCGCCAACAACAGCGAAAGGTCCAAAAATTTCGAAGGCCAGTGCCTTCACCCCAATCAAACAAGAACAGGCTCCGGCACCGTCTCCATTTCTGGAGCAGCCTTTCGAAGTTTTGGCCCGTTCGCAAGCCTCGGCATATAGACGTGAAAAATGAAGAGAAGTGTTGAAGTTGTTCCTGCTTTGGCTGCATAAACGAAGGCTATAATCTAACCGCGACCCCTAGGGACACCACCTCTAGCCCTAATCGTCTCAACCGCTCCAGTAGCGACGGCTGTCGCGCGATCATCAAGCTCCAACACTGCACAGCCGTCCTGTCTAAGGTATCCGCACACATCCAAGGCCGTTGTCGGGCGTCACTGTAAGTCAACCTCTGCTGACAGGCAAAAATTATCCACTGTCTCCTCTACAGTAAGGAAGGTACTCCCCAAGGCGAGACTCTAGGTCTAACAACTCTCTATCCATCAGCTCCAGCAACTGTGCCAACAGTTCTCTCAACTTTACTGGTGCCATCCAACAAGGTGCCTTCAACATCGACGCGGTTCCCAGAACCACGTCAATCACAATCTCAATTTCCCTGACCGGCGGTATCATCATCAACTCAGGTGGACTCACACCCGGGAACTCACCGCGATAGGGATATCATTGAGTCCCGGTGCCGCCGTAGGCACCTCTCACACTGTCGCTGTAACATATGTGCTCTAACAGTCTCTACAAACAAACCTGCTCTTGTCTGCCTCGCAAAAGGTCATAGTCCTCTCTCTCCGCAGTCAAACATCATGTGGTACCGTGCCAACCAATCTCAAGCATTGGATCAAAACACAGAACTGACACATATACCAATAAATCTATCGGCATAACTCGCGGTCTCAACTGCACTGGTCATGATCCACAAGACTCCTCCATGTGCACAGCACCAACAGGAACCCGTACCCCTAGTGCACATGGTAACGACTCCACCTCTAGTCCATGCAGGAATGGAAAATGCTCTAGCTCGGACTGCGAAACCTCCTCCGCATGCACAACACCGACAAGAACCTGTACCTCTAGTGCACGTGGTAACGACTTTGCCTCTAGTCCATGCAGGAATGCACCATGCTCTAACTCAGACTGCTGTAATGAAATCACACCTGCGATAATCCGATCCACTGTCGTGGCGCCCTCCTACCAGGCAGCACAAACTCATCCGCTCGATGCAAGTGGTCGTCGCTCAGTCTGCCTCATCATCAAAGTCCAGTCTGCCAGAAAATATCTATACCAATCACATAGGGAGCACGACCTCTGCCTCTGCTCACACTGAGGCGACGAATATGGTCCTCCGCAGATAACACATCCATGCTGTTGCCGCTGCTGATGCTGCCATTGGGGTCCACCCGACCTCCGGCATCTCAAAAATCCACAACCTGGGGAAGGAAACCGGGAATGCCTCTACCGACCGATCTGTCCTCCATCACCTAGCGCCCAGTGCCTCTATCCAGAACTCGCCTCCAGCGGCAAATCCCTATCCAAAGGAACTGCAACGCCACGCTCCACGAACAACGCCTACTCCATCGAGGCATCCAAAACCTGTAACGGAGGGACCGAAGGAGCTAAAAGGTATCCTGGCGCAATCCACTCTCAGACACATATCCTATGCGCCTCGTCCCTCTAAACATGGAGCGCGCAGTTCAACAACCGCATAAACTCTTTGACACAAGGAGGCTCTCATGTAGTCTCTCCATCACCACCAACCACGATTCTGCCTCTAAAGGCTCCAAACTCAAACCTATGAATCGGGGTGGTTCATCGGCCAAAACTGGCTCAACCGATCGATGATGTCCCACAGCTCATCAGCTGTCAGCTATCCACCCTGCCTCGGTGCCTCGGCACTAATTGTCGGCACGGAGGGTGTTACTCGCTTCATCGGCGCCACTGAAACGCTGCCACTGAGGATACTGCAACCGGGTGGTCTTAAGAGGAAAGAGTTGTCGGGCTGCCCGCTGCTCCGACAACTGTGTCACCCAAACCAGCAGCCCACTCCGTTGTTGATATAACTCTGACAATCCTGTCATCTGGGTCCGGAGCTCTCTGACTTCAATCCGGGTATCCGGCCCAAATCTAACCGCTCGGGCTCCACTACGCAATAGGGTGCACACGGGTCAAAACCCAACGTCGGAGAGACACCGCTCACCACGACAAAACTGCAACACAGCACACAACAAACACTCGACCCAATCTAGCGAAAGTCTAGGGCATGCCACCCATTCCACAGCATTATGTTGTCTGCAGCCAATATAATCACTTAGAAGAATAAACATGCCAATCACTCATCCCATCTCTTGGGAGAGGTATAAACTCAATCAGGACTCTCGCTAAAAATCACGACTCTCACGAGGACTGGACTTACGTAGAGCGTCCGTGACTGCCAAAACTGGCCCAGCCAGAAGGACTGCGTCGACAAGTCGCGATAGCAAAGTAACAGGCCGAGTTTCGGAGCGGCACTCGAGGGGCGCGACCCCACCGAGGAAAGTATCCGCGCATCTCTGTCGAGCTCAATGTGGCTCATGCAGGCTATAATCCAAATCCACGATCAACAAGATCGACAATAACCAACATCACATCTCTAACTCACGGGCTGGAAATACTCGACAGCCAGGACCGCCGTCAACCCAACGGCTCTCCAAATAGGACATCAACTCAACATGCAAACTCACTAGCTGGGTATACTCCACAGCCGACAACAATGAAGGGTCCGAAAACCCCGAAAGACTAGAATATACAACCCAAATCAAACAACAACAGACTCTGGGCATAGCCTCTCGTTGTTCTCGACCCAAAGAAAAAAGGCAGCCCTTAGAATCCAGATCACTCGAACTCTCTCGGGTGAAGAAGTTTACAGAAAAGGTGATATTTATTACCGAAAACCATTTTCACTCGAACCCACGCGGGGTGAGGACTAAAAGTAATTCCTTTTTGTAAAACCATCTTGATTTAAGGAAACCCATTTTAATGAATTTTAGCTGCTTTAGGAAAATCAGTTAGAAAACAAGTTTTATTCCCACCCTAAGGGCTAATGCCTTTGCCCAATCAGACAAGAACAGACTCCGGCAACCCTTCGACATTTGGAAGAAAAATATTGGTTTACTGAATGTGTGTCCAAAAAGATTCTGGATTCAAGGTACTGCTATCACTGGTACACCACTGCCACGAACACAGTGGTGACAAATAAATTGAAGAACTCGACAACCCGGGACCACCGTTTACCCAAACGGCTCCCGCCACTGATACAAGACTAGCTACATCTACCAGACTCCACTCGGCCGCCAAGCACGAGTATAACATGCATCCTACACTAAGAGAAATCCCGACCACTCAGCCCACTACCCGGGCGAGGAAAACACTATGTCCAGGGATAGAATGTAAAGTGTGGATGTCTAAAGCCTAAACAAACCTAGCCCAAGTGAGAGTTTTCTACTAGTCTGGTTGAACATACATCATACGACAGGGTGCTAGGTCAAGTTTCAATAATAACATTTGTTTATACAACTAGGAAGCATTAGTCGACATGAACTCAGTAACAACACAAGAAAGTATCATCTCTCACTCTAACATGCTTCCTAACTCCCTCGCAATCATGCATGCAATTCTATTCAATAGAATTAGAGAACCGTCCACCAGTTTTGGAGATGAAGCAACCCACATAAAAGTGCGTGTCGATCCAATGTCCAAACTGAACATAGATAATCCTCAGGTTCTCACGATTCCAACGAGTACAAAAACACCTGAAAACTCCTTCTGGGCACAAAGATGCAGTCCAAACATCGCGGTAAGCAAAAATCCCCACGATCACAAATCTGTGGAAATCAGTCCGAAAGAAGCCAAAATATCACCTGTGAGATGATCTCCAAATATTCTAGTAAAAATATGTCTGCGATCCTCGTGAAGCGTAGATGTCGATCGAGTCCTCACAGGTCGAAATCCAATAACGAAGCACGGAGATAAAAATCGAACAAGCTCGGGGGGTCCAGGAAAACCGGCAGCAAGAAAGGGGTTCAAAAATGCTCCGAATACCCCAATAAAAACCCAAAAATAAGAGGAGCGATAAACACAAAAAATGAAGATTTACCTCTCGCGGAAATGCTGCCACAAAAATTGGCTAAAAATTCCTTCCGGTCTGTCCAGGGGAGTCCACGGAAGAAACTGCGACGGAGAAAACCACCGAAAAAGGAAACGTCGAAGCGCCCCGGAACGGGAAATGCACCGATGTTGCGGACTCCAAAAATTTCCAAAATTCTACAGAAGGTGGAGGACTTGTAGAAGAAGAACTCTGTCAAAAGAGGAGCTCTAAAGGATCTCCAAAAATTCGAAAATAGAGGGAGAGAAGTGGCTTAAATAGGCAAGAGGATCAATGGCGACTCCATTCGGGCTCCTCACAAAAAATCCGGCCGAACACGGGACACCGGCGCCCACCAACCACGGGGCCCCGCATGTCCCACTCCACGAAACAGCGGGAGGGGACCTGCTTGTGGGGCACCGCGTGGCGCCCGCGTGCCGTCGTACACACCGCCAATCAGCGCCCGACACTGTGCTGATTGCGGCGAATCATAGCGCGCCACGTGGCTGGCGCTGCGTTGGCTGCGCCCGGTGCACGCCCACGGCCAGTGGGCCGGCCTACCCGCGCGCCGCGCCTACCCGTGCCTACCCGCGGCCTTGCCCGAGCTCCGCCGCCTGCCCGTCGCCACCGGCGCTACCCTGGCCGCCGGAACAGTAACATTGGCCTCGAAATTCGTGTTTTGGCATCCGAGCTCCGAAAAATACAAGTAAATAGTCCATTTTCATCGTTTTCACGCGCTGAGTCCAAATCCGATGTCCGTTTTGCCAAATTTCACTAATAAAATTTGTCGAAGGCATCCGGACAGATATTCTTAATCCAAATTTTGCGCTTGGTCCAATTCTGAGGTCTGTTTTGCACGCAACCATCTCCAACACATATCATAGGCCTCCAGAAGCCACAATTCACTCCGCAAGACCTTCGCAGAGATCCAGGTCATCACATGGTGGTAGTTTTCACACTCCTTTACGGATGTAACTCTTTCCATATCTTTTTTATCTTATTTATTTACCCTTGTAAAAATGTAATCTCTTACGTGAAAGAATTAAATCCCAAATTTTAGTCTATTTGTTGTCTCATATTCATCACAATGAATTCACACAACCGAGATAGGTTGAGCATCTTAAGATCACACATAATTACTAAAATTTGATTAATATAAATATCAAAAACTCCTATAATGAAATATCTTCAAAGATAATGATTATGGAGTAAAGTTGATAATTAATATAAAATTAATTAGGAGTGAATGAAAGTAAACCCTTTTGATGTTCAATGCACTAATGAAGTCGCAATCGTTCATTAAAACCCTTTTGTTTGAATACAAAATATAAAAAACGACAAGCATTGAAACCATGTAATGCAAAGATCAAGATATATAAGCAATAAAAATCAATCAAAGCACTACATACAATCAAACGCAATCTAAAACTTAAGACAAGGAAAAATATCACCTTTCCGAATCCAAACTTGCCGGATTTTGGGTTGTCTTGGTTTGCCGTGGTCGGGGGTTGGTCGTTTTGACTGTTGATCCACCTTAGGTTTCCGCAATGTAATTGTGCTCTTGAATAATCGCTGTTGTGGTTCAGACCTTTGGTGGATTGAGAGAACTCCATTAAATTGATGTGGCTTTTGAATCCGCGAAGTTCGCTCTGTAGATGAATATGCCGATTGATTTCTCTTTCTTTTCTTCGGACATGTCTTCAAGATGTGTCCTTCAATTCCACATTGGTGACATATTTTTCCTTTCAATTTATTTGTGAAACTTGAAGCCTTCTCAGTTTGTTTCTTTTCATACCCCAAACCATTTTTTCTCGTTTGACCTAATCCGGACATACCGTCAAGTTTCTTAGAATCGGTTGAAAATTTTTGTATGTCGGATTTGAGTTGATGAACTTGCTTGGTCAAAACTTGGTTGGCGTCATGAATTTTCTTAAATTATTTTTCCAGAAAACCAATCTTGTCCATATGAGAGTTAATGGTCGTTTCCGATTGGTCAAACTTTTCTTGGAGGATTTTATTATTGTTCAATACAAATCCCCGATCCTCCTCGAGAGCATTAATTTTGATCTTTAATGTTCGGTTCTCGCCTTCAAGCTCAAGTCGTTGTTTCTTCAACTTCTTAATGTGCTTGGCCATCTTCTTTGATTCCACAAGAAGTTGTTGATAAGCCTCAACAAGTTCTTCTTCGTCTGATTCCCCCTCAATTGACTCTCCGTCGGGTGTAAATGTTTCATGCAAAACCAAAGTGGTAGAGTCAGTAAGTAACGATGGCAAGCAAACATTAGAGGAGGGAACTAGAGAAGTATGAAAAGCAACAACATTGTTCTTTTCCTCTTTACTCGAGGTAGATTCATCAGAAGTAGAATCGTCCAAGTTTTTGCTTGCAAAGCCTTCTTTTTATATAATTTCTTAGAAGGACAATCCGTCAAAATATGGCCGAAGCCTTTGCATTTGTAGTATTGGATTTCCTTTTCGAATTCACCTTTTTCCTTTTCTTTAGAAGGTTTTGCAAATCTTTTAAGTTTAGAGGATTTAGAACCCGATGATCCTTTAGATGAACTTTTCGGTTTCGAGGATGAAGATCTATCGGTTCTGTTCTTCGAAAAATTTCGACGAAATTTCTTCGTGATTCGCGTCAGTTGTTCTTCAAAGTCGGCTAAAGAGATTTCATCGTCGGAGTCTGAGTCGCTATCTCCTTCCTTTGTTGATTTGAATGTAATATCTGTATGCTTAGAAGAAGACTTGGAAGAAAATTGATTAGTAGGAAAAGTGATCCGGGACGATCTAAATTCTGGATAGTTTCAACCAGTGAGAATAGGGAGAGGCGGTTACAATTACTCCGGATAAGTCTCAACCATTAAGGATAAGGCGGAGGCAGTTACAACTAGTTCGGTTAGGATAAGGATCGAGGTAGTTTTAGATGGATCGGGTTGTAAAACCAAATTGGATAAAGCCAATTTGGTTAAGAATAAAATTGTTATTCTTATCTTTTGTAAGCCTAAGGGCTATAAATAGGGGTCTATTGGCTCTTGTAAATTCATTCCCAGTTAGAGAGTAAAAATAGAAACACTCTTCCATCTACAAATATATTCTTCGTCTTCTTTTTCTCTCATCCGGGTTTCAGATATCCATCGGGGAGGCGCTGCGACATTTTCCTCCTCCTCCGACGGATCAAGTGGTATCAGAGCGCCAGATCCTGGCGTATGGTGCGAACCAGAAGCGTCTACAAAAATACCAGCGAACAACTCTCCGTCCTCGATATCTTCCGCAGGCCATCGACGAGGAAAACAAAGAGCCCGCCTACCATGTCCACAGACGAGCAGATAGCGACAACGACCGACCTTGCCGCCAAAGTTGTGACGTTGTCTGCCGACATGAAGACCGTCTTAGATTGGATCAAGGCCCAATCTGCAACACCATAGGCAATACCGGTGGAGAAGAGCGGTCGACTCTCAGGAACTCCTCCAAAGGCGCGTGTGACGCCGATGAAGGGTACTGCTGAGGGTACCTCGGGTGTGCGAGATGACGACGACTCTGACGATGACGGAAGCATCGCTCCGTCGCTTGCAGAAGGAAGGTCACAACCGTTCAAGGTTGAGGCCAAGATCGAGATCCCCAACTACGACGGCACTGTCGACACTGAAAAATTGGACGCTTGGCTCGACCAACTGGAGACGTACTTCGACCTCTACAACTATAGTAGCGCGAACAAGGTAATTTTCGCAAAAATAAAACTTGTAGGTCATGCATTGACTTGGTGGAAGGCCATTCTCCAAACTTCCACCAATGAGGAGTTTACCTGGAGTCAGTTTAAAAGATTGATCCACCAGGAATTCTACCCTATGGGGTATGAAGAAGAGCGATGGAAGCGCTGGCATGTCCTGCACCAAAGACGCGACCAGACTGTGCAGGACTACACCACCGACTTTCGGCGCCAAGCATTGGCGCTTGGCATCTCCCTTGACGATCCGCAGATTTTTCGTAAATTCACTGCCGGCCTACAGGAGCGTATCAATGATGAGCTCCGCCTTTTCGGTGTTCGTGATATCGCCTCGGCAAGCCAAACAGCTGTGGCGATCGAGCGGAAGAATAAACAGACTCGCGGGGAGAAGCCATTTAGGGAGTCTGCCGAGGGCTTCAAAAAGGCTAAAAAAAGAGCCCCTCTGATCCTGATTTGTACTGTGATCATTGTAAAATCACAGGACATGTCAAGGATCAATGTTGGAAGCTCCATCTAGAATTGAGACCGAAGAAGAAGGACGATCGTGGCAGACGCACAACAGCAACGGCAACGACAATGGCAACATCGACAAGTGATGCTCCTACCTTAATCGGACGGATTGATCAAGCGGACACTAGTTTGTCTCTGATGGCTATGCCGAAGGAGACAAGCCTATGCCCGTCAAATCCGACTGATAAGAGAGAGGAGTTGTTCACTTTCCGAGTTCAAGTCAAGAATGAAGTGATCGATGCTATTATCGATCCCGGCAGCCAAAAGAACTTGATCTCAGAGAACCTAGTTCAAAGACTGGGTTTGTCGACTACACCACACCCACACCCATATCCATTAGGGTGGATCAACAGCAATATCGAGATGAAGATCGATCGCCAGTGCAAAGTGAAGTTTGCAGTGACTGGCATCTATATCGATGAAATGGTGTGCGAGGTTGTGCCGCTGAACATTTGCAGCATCATCTTCGGCAGTCCCTACCTATGGGACTGCGACGCTATCTTCTTCCGTCGTCCTCAGCAATATCAATTCATTAAGGATGGACAAAAGTTTTTGTTCACCACAGAGCCACTGTCAACAACAACAACTAGACCTGGTAACCACTTGCCAGGCCAAGAGAATGATCAATGCCTGTCAAAAGTTTGCCTTACTGGTCATTCGGCCAGTTGAATTGGAGGAGGCAAACAGCAAGGTATTGAGCCTAGCATGCAAAGAGAGAACGGACGACGTCGCCAGGCTGATAGGCGAGCATCAGGATCTGTTCCAAGAAGTCCAGGGACTGCCACCAAAGCGAACCGTGGAACATGAGATCCAATTGATCAGCGATGCTCCGTTACCGAATCTCGGCATGTACCGAAACTCGGTAATGGAGAATGAGGAGATAAAGCGACAGGTGACCGAGTTACTCGAGAGTGGTGCTATCAAACCGAGTAGCTCCCCCTGTGGCTCCCCGACCGTGTTGGTGCCAAAGAAAGATGACGGGTGGCGAAAGTGTATCGACTACCGCGCCCTCAACAAAATCACCATCAAGAAGCGGTACCCCTTGCTGCGGATCGATGATCTCTTGAACCAATTGAAGCATGCTCGCTACTTCACCAAACTGGACCTGAAGTCAGGCTATCATCAGGTTCGAGTCCAAGAGAATGACACCTGGAAGACCACATTCAAGACATGACCGACATCGGGTGAAAGGCGACTTCCAAGAGGGTGATCTAGTCTGGGTCCATCTCAGCAAAGAGCGCTTGAAAGGCGAGGGTAAAAAGCTTAAGCCCATCCGCTATGGACCTTTCAAGATCGTGCGCAAGATTGGTGAGAATGCGTGTCAACTAGAGTTGCCCGCATACATGAACATGTATTCGGTCGTCAATATCGAGAAACTAAAGTCCTTCGAGCCGTCAATGCTAGACGATGAGCCCGGAGGAGTACTGCCACCCATGGAGGATCTCGTGGTAGAACGTGAAGAGCAACTAGCTGATGATACTATTCTGGAACGCAAGGTCACAACGACACGCAAAGGTGAACGTGAAGCCTTCCGTATTGGACGGAAAGGTCAAAAGCCGAGTGCCGCTAAGTGGTTCACAAGGGAAGCTGGAGAAACCCAATTTCCTCGCTTGCAGTTCTAGATCCAGCAGGTGCTGGTTCCTCTCAAAAAATTTGGGGAGCCATGATCTGGGACGATCTAAATTCTGGATAGTTTCAACCAGTGAGAATAGGGAGAGGCGGTTACAACTACTCCGGATAAGTCTCAACCATTGAGGATAAGGCGGAGGCAGTTACAACTACTTCGGTTAGGATAAGGATCGAGATAGTTTTAGATGGATCGGGTTGTAAAACCAAATTGGATAAAGCCAATTTGGTTAAGAATAAAATTGTTATTCTTATCTTTTGTAAGCCTAAGAGCTATAAATAGGGGTCTATTGGCTCTTGTAAATTCATTCCCAGTTAGAGAGTAAAAATAAAAACACTCTTCCATCTACAAATATATTTTTCGTCTTCTTTTTCTCTCATCTGGGTTTCAGATATCCATCGGGGAGGCGCTGTGACATTTTCCTCCTCCTCCGACGGATCAAAAAGTCATTTCATAAGTTTGTAAAGCATCTACTAATTCCTCTACTTTCATGTCATCCGAATGATTGACAGTTTCAATGGCGGCAACCTTTACCCTAAAACGTTCCGAAAGAGTCCGAAGAATCTTTCTTACAACTTTAGATTCCGAGACATTTTCTCTCAAATTAGCACATGTATTTATTATATTTTGGAGTCTAGTATAATAATCAGTGAACGATTCAAGCTCTTCCATATGAATAGAGTCAAATTGACTTATAAGCATCCGGAGCTTTTGAATTTTTACTAGACTTGTACCCTTATGTGTAATTTGAAGAGTATCCAAAATCGCCTTTGCAGTTTTGCACGCAGAAACACGTGTGAACTCAGTCGAGGAAAGAGAGTTAAATAAAGCGTTAATACCTTTCCCGTGAGAATACGTATTATCATCTTATTAATTCCTTGGATAATTTATGGACACATACACAACATGAATGAAAATAAAAACCCAATAACATTCATAATTTACAATATCAAATACAAATTTATCTCCTAAAAAGAATACATGTGTCGGCCAAATTCGCTTCTAAGCCATACATCTAATAGCCCAAGTATGCTTGCGAATTTTTTACTATTCGATTTGTATTGAGACCCGAGTTATTGTACTTTCTCTTTCTCTCTTTTTAGTTGACTTTTCAATAACACGAATCTCAATACAAATCTAATAATAAAAAATTCACAAACATAATTAAGCTTGTGCTTTTAGAAGTATATAAGCTCTACTCTCTCTCTCTCTCTCTCTCTCTCTCTCTCTCTCTCTCTCTCTCTCTATATATATATATATATATATATATATATATATATATATATATATATATATATATATATATAAAAGCTATTCCAAATTCTAGGGTGTCACAAATATTTTTGTTAAATTTTTATTTCTCTTAATTATTTTGTAAAATATACTTATTTAAGACTCAATTTTTTTTTTTTTTTTTTTTTGATTAAACAGGAGTATACCCTATTTGAAATAAGAGAAAAGACCTAGAACACGATGTAGGATCAGTGTCCAAACCGACACAGAAGCCAGCCACAACAACATCAGTAAATCAAAATTTCCCCCAAAGAAGACACCACCCGATGCACCTAACAACACCCTTGGAGATATACTAAATAGCCCCGAACTAGAAAGCTCCAGTGCAAGACGAAAAAGTATAGCACACAAAAGAACCCGAACCAGGAAGCTCCAAAGATGAAGTTAAGTTAGCTCAAGTTGCGCGGGATTCACTCAGAGCTAGGCCGTTATCGAAAGCACCTCTGCTCCATTCAAGCCATCAAACTCAACTAGCAGCAGGAGAACAAAGCAAATATTATATTCGCCGTAGGCCCCACAACGTCGCCCTGAATCCCTCCATCGGCACGCAGAGACCCCGATGTTGCGCTTACACTACTGTGTGGGAAAACTAGCAGCCCAGCCAGTCTCCACCTGCATAAGAGGAAACCCACCAAATCTGAGTCTTGTCTAAATCCGATCATCTCAAACCAGGCCCTACTTCCTAGCTTGCTTACCCTCCCAGAGCACTGCTCCACAAGTTAATAGTATTAACAATTCTCTTGCCGCAGTCCACTGAACTTGTAGGACGATCATCAAAGATCCTGTGATTCCGCTCCATCCAGAGTTCCCAGCAAGTGGCTGCTATGCAGAGATCGAGGGAAACTTGATCGCGCCCCTCCAGTGACTATCTAGATCGTCTCCATGTGGTCGCTAGATTCCTTGTTTCATCAAGGAGTATCGTGCGCAAGCGGTGATAACCATAGAGTATCCAGTTCCAGACAGAGCGAGCGAAAGGACATCGGAAAAGGAGGTGCTCCAAGCATTCCTCATCGCGACTGCATAAGAGGCAGATCGACGGTGCGAACCAACCCCGTTTGACCAACAAATCAGCGGTTAGTAATCTGTTTCTAGCCGCCAGCCATAAGAAAATTTTAATGCGGAGCGGTATCTTGATGTTCCAGAGATGAAGAATTCTGCAGTCGTCACACCGTCAAAAACGAGAAAGTTGTATGCGCTCCGAACACTGAAACTCCTGTTGCTGTTCCATCTCCAGAAAATAGCATATGAGGAAGATATGTTCCTCACCACATTATTAAGACTCAAAATTTTGAAATAGGATTTGTGAAATTTTGTGAAATTTAATTATTGTTATTATATTTTTAATATAAAAGCTCATATATGATTATTCTAATATTTTTTGTACGTATTGCATGGTTAATCCGACTGAAGTTGCTTATCCAAGTACCGAGTTTGATCAGTTCATTAAAGACTGGGATGAGCAAAAGTTACAAGTAAACTGCACTCATAGCCTGTGCATATAAATATAGTTACTATTGAATTTACGGTGAACATTTCGTTATCTTATTTCTAATATTTATAAGTTTTGAGCAGAAGGTAATCACTTGATAAGTCAGCAGCTCTAAATTTTGAATTTCTATGAGCGATTTAAATTTTATATTATTTATTTCGTTGCTTTGTATATTTATAATAGGTTAAAATATAGAAAACTCTTTTATAAAAACTTTTTTTTTGACTTTTAAAAATCTATATTTTATCTCTTTAGAATTTTAGAAAATATTTTCAACATATTATTGTTAGATGTATGCCCTAGAAGCCAACTTGGCCGACACATATATTCTTTCTAGGATATAAATTTGTATTTGACATTTTACATTATGAATGTTATTGGATTTTTATTTCCATTCGTGTTGTGTATGTGTCCATGAATTGTCCAAGGAGTTAATAAGATGATGATGCGTATTCTCAAGAGTTGAGAATTTGAGACATGTATCATTAGTGATTAATTCCTAAATGCTCCCGATCGATGGATCATCACGGGGACAGTGATTGATCCGGTGAGATTGGTGCACAGTCGCTTCCCTTTTAAGGTAGACGAGTCTTGAGTCAACAGTGTGGGGACACTGGAGCGAATGTGCAGGTGGTTGTTGGAGAACAAGGGTACCGAGCGTGATCATCACGAGAAGTCACTTGGATGTCTACTCACTCGTCAGTGACTTACTCGATGTTGCAGTAGTGTGACTGGTCCTTTGACCTGCGGTGTCTCGGCTATTCACAATGGGGTTACTGTAGTTTGACTGTACATACACTTGGTCCCTAGCCATTTGGGTCCTTGCAGTGGGTGCATGTTGGCTACAGTAGGTTCATTGTAGGAATAGGGTGTACACCTATATGGAATCTATCGCCCTTAGTAGGGAAGGGAGTTAGTCCTATGTGATTTATGAGACCGAGTTTAGAAGACCTTGGCCAAGGCGTAGTAAATAACGGAAAGGGTTTCCGATATTAGAAACTCGAGTCGAATAAATTTGATATATGACAGACGGTAGGGTTTGACGCGCAATTCCATGACCTTCGTCTAGTTGGGACTCCGAATAGAAGGATTGTATCACACGTTAACTGCACCTAGAGGTTCAGTATTTCATTCTACTGGAATGCTGTTACGGAATTTGAGTTGGCGTATTTCGTGATTATATTAAGTCTTGAAGATTGAAGATGAAGAAACTTCGGATCGTATACCTCAATCTCAAGAAAGAAGAATTCAAAAGGATCAGGTACGTTTAACTAAATAATTTTGATGATCCGAATACTTCTTATAGTGTAGAAACACCTGGAAGAGGTTTTAACTGCTTATTCATCAAAAACTGGACATGGGACATGTTCAGGATCCGGATCGTGGACTTTCAATCCGGATCCCGAAAGGTGTTCGTTCATACATTGCTGCAATCCGGATCACAGCTTGTACAATCCGGATCCCGAATGGGATGTTTTGTGAAAATGTATGAACGATCCGGATCGTGGATTAGGATCCGGATCCCGAACAGGTGATTTTCTGGAAACTGCATTCTGTGCGTCTGCGATCCGGATCGTGGCTTATCCAATCCGGATCGCCGTCGGTAAAACTTTCCAGAAAAGTTTGTTTTTGATCCGAATATTCTTCCTAGGGTTTCTAACCTATAAATAGACCCTATATTCATTTTCTAGGGCAATCCAAATAGAGCCGTCATTTTCAAATATCATTTTATACGGCCTTAGATCCACATATAGAGAAGAAAGGAAATCAATAGATTATTCTATGTTTCTTCATCTATATTGATTAGTTTGATTCTAGGTTTTCATACTCACATCTTGAGTAGAATCAAACTAATGAATACTTAGATGGTATTTCCGATCTACTCTTGATCTAAGTATTCGGCGGATCATCACCACCCAAACAAACAACGATTTACCCCAAAATCGGCGCGTGGACTCGCGTGGCCTTGTGGATTCAAGGTGCAACCGCTCTCGTGGATTCGGAGCGAGGTACGTTCGTGGATTCGAAGCGTGCCATTGGGTGAAGACCGTGGATTCGGTCGGACGTCGTGGACTCGACGTTGGACGCTGTGGATTCAGCGTTGGGCGCGGATCGTGGATTCGAGAAGCGTCGTGGAGCGAGCGGAGAAGATCTACTAGGAGCGTATGGTAAAAGGTTGAGTCGTCTGTGAGTACGTTATATCACCTTGTACGTGTGTTAATTCTAGTGGATTTCGCCGTGTTATCGGTCCCGTGGTTTTTTACTCCGGTTTGGAGTTTTTCCACGTAAAAATCTTGCGTGTTCTTTTATTTTTCCGCATTGGGTTTTATCGCGCAATGATTTTTTGAGTGTTTATTGTTTACACCTATTCACCCCCCTCTAGGTGTTTTTTCCCCTATTTAGATCCTTATTAACCTAAACCCAACAAGTGGTATCAGAGCGGGAATAGGGTTGTAAACAATGGTTGAAGGTGGAAACATCAATCGACCCCCTTTCTTTGATGGAACAAATTATGCGTACTGGAAAGTACGGATGAAAGCTTTTTAATTTCCATCGACGAAAGGGTGTGGCAATCAATTGAATTAGGATGGTCTAATCCAACTGAAATTTTAGATGATGTTCGCACCTTAAAACCTAGGTCGAAATGGACCAAGGAAGAGATAGACTTATCTTCTTACAATGGCAAAGGGATTAATGCTCTATTTAATGCTTTGTCACAAACTGAGTTCTCTCGCGTCTCGGCATGTGAGACTGCGAAAGAAATCTGGGATGTTCTTCAAGTTACGCATGAGGGAACTAACTTAGTGAAGATTCAGAAACTGCAAATGCTTACGAGCAAGTTTGACTCTATCTCTATGGCAGAGAATGAATCTTTCACTGACTATTACACACGATTGCAAGACATCGTGAACTCATGTGCTAACTTGGGAGAGAAGATTCCAGAATTTAAAGTTGTAAGAAAAATTCTAAGAACTCTTCCTGAACGATTTCGCCCGAAGGTCGCAGCCATTGAAACAATTAAACACCCGGACGAAATGCGTGTAGAAGAATTAGTAGGTGCTTTACAAACTTATGAAATGACTTTTCCTACTAACTATTCTTCTGGAAAGGCATCCTCTTCTAAGTCTTCAGGTTACGCATTGAAATCAACTAAAGAAGAAGACGCGGATTCATCCTCCTCGGACGACGACGAGAACCTTTCTATGGAGGACTTTGAGAAGCAGCTCGCTCTCTTGACAAGGAAGTTTCGCCGCAACTTTCGAAGGGGAAATTCAAGCAAAACTCCATCCTTCGGAAAGTCGAAGAAAGGCAAGGGTTCTTCAAGTTACAAGTCAAGAAGCAAGAGAACTTCTCAAAGGATAAGAAAAGTTCTGAGGGACAAGTTCAGTGCTTCAAATGTCGAGGCTACGGCCACATTGCAACGGAATGTCCCAACAAGAATCCGGCAAAGAAGAAGGCGATGCAAGTCGTTACTTGGGATGACAACTCCACGTCAAATGAGTCATCGTCAAGTGATGAAGAAGACAACGCGACAGCTTTCCACGCGTCCACTACATCTTCACCCTTCATGTGCTTAATGGCAAGTACATCCGACTCACTGTCCAACTCCACTGTTGAAAAGATTGCAACGGACGATGAATCAGATGATTCGGAAGGTGAAGATTTTGCTTTAGCCTACCATAAGCTTTTGAGGGATTCAAAGAAACTGGCTAAACAAAACAAGGGGTTGAAAGAGAGATTGCAGGATCTTGAAGAAGAAGTAAAAAGGGTAACCTCTCTCTCAACCGATCTTGAAGTGGAAAGGGATAATCTGATTAAGACAAATGTTTCCCTTCAAGAGTCCAATGAGCATTTCGAGAAGAATTATATAGATATGGTGAACAAAGCGAATTACTTCTTGAAGCTCAACGGCGAGGCTCGACAGGAAAAATTGGAAATGACGGAGACCATACGCCAACTAAAGGATGACTTAAAGAGATTTTCTTCTGGAAGGAGTAAGTTGGACAGACTTCTTGGTCTTGGTCAAAGAAATAAGTTCGGCCTCGGATACACTCAAACTGGAGACATTCCAAGTTCGAGTGGTACAGTATTTGTGCCTCAGTCGGTATCTCCTCCTCCGACACCGGTGTTCACGACAAGCAACGACAACAACCTACTACATCCTCTTCGGAATCGACAAGATCCAAGGTATGTTTTCGTTGTGGCATTTCAGGGCACATAAGAAGAAATTGCAAGACTGGAGCCAAACGCACACCTCAAGCACATCTTGCAATGACTACCAAAAGGGCTATTCCTCGGAAATCAACTGCAATCAATTGAAGGAAAAGAGCCTTGGTAGTACACCGCTCAAGACGACATCATCAAGGAGCAGCAATTCTTCAAGCAAGACGCTCTCACCTAGGAAATCAACTTCACGACCATTACCGACGCACTCCAAAAAGGTTTGGGTGCGCAAAGGTGAAATCTTTCCCTGTCTTGCTACCAATGTTTCCTTGCATGCATATGATAGTTCGTCTTGGTATCTGGATAGCGGGTGTTCCCGTCATATGACCGGCGATAAAAACTGTTTTCAAACATTTGAGAAAAACTCCGGAGGACTTGTTGTTTTCGGAGATGGTCGGTCTTCCAAAATTGTTGGAAAGGGAACGGTAGCTATTCCAGATGGCCCGGTTCTAGATAATGTGTTATTTGTTCATGGCCTTAAGACTAACCTCATAAGCATAAGTCAACTGTGTGATAGTGGTTATTCAGTTAATTTTTCATCTGATAAATGCACTGTAACTGACATGAACCATGCTTTCTTTTTAAAGGGGGTTAGATCAGAAAACAATTGTTATGTAGTTCCTTCTAAGATTTCTGAAAAATGTAACCTAGCATCTTTGAAAAATGAAACACTTTGGCATGAAAGGCTAGGTCACATAAACTTTAAGGAACTTGCTAGAATTTCAAATAAAGATGTGGTCAAGGGGGTTCCGAAACTTTCTTTTGAACAAAACCTTGTGTGTGGCGGTTGCCAAAAGGGAAAACAGTCTAGGACTGCACACAAGAACTTGAACCACATAGGTACAAAACGGCCTTTGGAACTTTTGCATATGGACTTAATGGGGCCAACTCGTCAACCATCTCTGGGAGGTAAATGGTATATTTTCTTGTTGGTTGATGATTTTTCTAGATATACTTGGGTAGCATTTTTAAAAGAAAAAGCTGATACTTTTGATTCTTTTCTCGAAATCTGCAATCGTATTATGATTGAAAAGAATGAAAGGATTACTCGAGTTAGGAGTGATAGAGGTGGGGAATTCATAAATTCCAAATTCATTGATTTTTGCACTTCTAATGGCATTAAACATGAATTCTCCGCACCTTACACACCTCAACAAAATGGTGTAGTCGAGCGCAAAAACAGGGTCGTACAGGAGATGGCACGTGTTATGCTTCACAGCCGGAACTTACCTTTATATTTTTGGGCTGAAGCGGTGAACACTGCTGTCTATGTTATCAATCGCGTGTATTTGCGCCCGGGGACTTTGAATACACCATATGAACTTTGGTTTTGTAGAAAACCTAACATCAAATATTTTCGTATCTTTGGGAGTCGGTGTTTTATTTTACGTGATCGCGAAAATCTTGGAAAATTTGACTCTCGAAGTGACGAAGGGATTTTCTTAGGTTATTCTACAAACAGCAGAGCATATCGAGTTTTTAACTTAGAATCTAAGACGATCGTAGAATCGATAAATGTTAAGGTAGATGAAGCTTTTCACTTTGAATCTGAAAAATCTACCCTCGATATCTCTCTTGATGATGATACACCTGCTAATGCATCTTCTTCTAACAATTCTTTCGATAATAATGTTGATGCATCTAACGGTTCTTCAAGCTTATCTGATGTGCAGGAATCATCTCGTGTACCTCCGCCTACTCCTCTACCTCAAACGTTACGCATCTCCAAGGATCACCCTGAATCGAACATCATTGGAGATCCACAAGAAGGAGTTAGAACACGGAGACAATTGGTTTGCGGATTTGCATGCTATGTATCTCAAATCGAACCAAGGAATGTTGATGAAGCTCTCCAAGATGATTACTGGATTAAAGCAATGCAGGAAGAGCTCCATCAATTCGAGCGAAACAAAGTCTGGGAATTGACGAAGCCTCCGAAGCAACACAATGTGATAGGTACCAAATGGATCTTCAAGAACAAGAAAAACGAAGAAGGTACTATCATCAGGAACAAAGCAAGGTTAGTTGCTCAAGGCTACTCTCAAGTAGAAGGTATAGACTTTGATGAAACTTTCGCCCCTGTAGCTAGACTCGAGTCCATTCGTATATTGTTTGCGATTGCTTGTCATTTTAAAATCAAATTATTTCAAATGGACGTTAAGAGCGCCTTTTTAAATGGATTTTTAAATGAGGAAGTTTATGTAGCTCAACCGAAAGGTTTTGTGGATCATAAACTACCTAACCATGTTTTTCGTCTGAAAAAGGCTCTTTACGGTCTGAAACAAGCACCGCGAGCATGGTACGAAAGGTTGACAAAGCACCTTTTGGAAAAGGGCTACACTCGAGGGGGAGCTGACAGGACTCTCTTTGTGAAGCATTATCAAAACAATTTCATAGTTGCTCAAATCTATGTCGATGACATTGTTTTTGGAGCAACAAGAGATAATGATGCTTCTAAATTCGCGGAGACCATGGAAAGCGAATTTGAGATGTCCATGATGGGCGAATTGAATTATTTTCTTGGATTACAAGTTAAACAAAACGATGAAGGAATTCACTTGTGTCAATCCAAGTATGCACTGGAGTTGGTCAAAAAGTTTGATCTTGAAAATTCTAAGGATTTTCCGACTCCAATGGGAACTAGCCATAAGGGACTTGGAAGTGAATCACAAAGTGAGAATGTAGACGAGAAACTGTACCGCAGTATGATTGGAAGTCTACTATATCTCACGGCTAGTCGCCCGGATATATCCTTCAGTGTTGGGATTTGTGCGAGATATCAATCAGCACCGAAGGAGGTTCACCTGAAAGCGGTGAAACGGATCATCCGGTATATCAAAGGTACAATCAATTTCGGAATTTGGTATCCTATGGGAACGACTTTGGATATTGTTGGATACTCAGATGCCGATTGGGCTGGATCGGTGGATGACCGGAAAAGCACGAGTGGTGCATGCTTCTATCTTGGCCACTGCCTTGTTGCATGGCACAGTAAAAAGCAGAACTGCATAGCACTCTCGACTGCCGAAGCGGAGTACATTTCTGCAGGAAGTTGTTCAACCCAATTGATTTGGATGAAAAGCGTGTTGAGCGATTTCCGGATTTCAACATCTTCGGTAACCATTTTATGTGACAACACTAGTGCTATTAACATTTCTAAAAACCCTGTGTTGCACTCTAGAACAAAACATATTGAACTTAGATATCATTTTCTTAGAGAGCTAGTTGAATCAAACATTCTTCAACTGTCATATATTTCAACTGAGGATCAATTAGCTGACATCTTAACAAAACCTTTGGATCAAAAACGTTTTATTCACTTGCGTAAAGCAATTGGCATGCTTTCCTTGAAATAAACTCTTTTGAAACCTTTGCTTAGGTTAGGTTTTGTTTTTGTTTTGTTTTTGTTTTGTTCTTTATCTATGTTTTGTACATAGGACATTAATTGAGCATAAATCATAATTGACTTTAATTGCATCCTTTTATGCATTTAGAAATTTATTATGCTTTTGATGTCATAATATTTCAATGTTGCAATGATCATTTACGTTAATTAAACCATCTTTTAAGTGATCAAAGTCAATTTCTCTCTCAATGATCTCTTGGTATAGTCATTATCATATTTGATTGCTTAGTCGAGTATGAATTCGAGATCAATGGTTTGGTTGAATACCTTATATATTAAATAATTGATAGCCAATTGAGGGGGAGTCAATGAAATGTGAAATGCTCAAAAGATGTGGAAAGAGTTACATCCCAATGAGGAGTGTGAAAACTACCACCACATGGAGAAAATGAAAGAAAAAGATACTCCATGAATGAAAAGCAAATTTTTGTTTGAAAAATTGTTGATGAAATCATATTGAAATACTTGACTCAGTCGTATTTCATGGTTGGTATAAGGTGGGATTTTTGATTAAAGATGCTCAAAGAGCCACTCCTTCAACAGATTGTCTAGATATATTATCTAACTTATCTGGGATTTCAAACATCTATTGATCTTGGTATTTCATTTTCTTTACTGAAATTGATGATTTGATAAAGGCATTACACATAAGATCAGGATAGATGTAATTGAAGTTGTTCAACTTTAAGTGTTTTAACTTTCGTAAATTTTCGTTTCATTTTTGGATATTTTTGATAGATTTTGCATAATCTATTTCTTGTTGTATGAAACGATGTCATTTGTTTAAAGTTGACATGGTAAAGTGCTTACATACTTTTTCTGGATTTTATTGAATTTTTCTAAATTTTTCTGAAGAAAAAGGTGTAGCCGATCCGGATCGGGCAAGTGATCCGGATCCCGAACGCAGGATTTTTCCTGCGGGTAGCCGATCCGGATCACATTCTCGGCCGATCCGGATCACGGCTAGGGTTTTATATAGAAACAAAGAGATTCGAGATTTCTTTACCCTAATTTCTGGTTTTCAAGCTTCTAGAGTTTCTCTCTCTAGATTTCTTGCTTCTTGGAGCTTCAAAACTCAAAGTTCTTCGGATTCAAGTAAGTTTTCATGATCAAAACTCGGTTTTTCACAGTTTTTATGGTTTTTCATCAAACGTGAGTTGAAAAGTTGGAATTTTTTCGTTTGTGAATGGTTTTTGATCAAATTTCTTTTGAAATAAGAACTCTGGGTCAATTAGTTTTGCTTTTATGCTGGGATTTCACTTGATTAACGAGTTTTTAGGCTTCGATTTCTAAAAATTCGGTTTTAGGGCATAAAAGAGGAATTTTTGTAAATCATGGATTTGATCTATTTTTAAAATTCTTTTTGGAAAACTAATTTGATTCTTGGCTTCTCTACATGATTATGATTGTCTAGGTACAATGTTTTCAAATTTTTCAAAATTGACGATTTTTCATATGTTCTTGAGTTGGTTTTCACAGGACACTTTCTTAAACTCAAAGCACTAGAATCAATGGCATTCTCCTGGTTGATCATCTTGTTGGTCACAATGGTGCCTGGGGGTTCATCTGTTAAAGAAGAACCAGGCGTCTCAACTCGAGACAAACGGAAGGAGCCAATGAAGACAGCTCGGATTACAATAGTGAAGAATGGGACGAATTCTTCAAGGATGTTCAACGAAAAATTGATGAAGAAGAAAGGAAGTTCACCAAAGGGAAGAGACTTATGAAATCTGCCTCCACGACCAGACAATATACAAGAAGGAAAATGTTCAAAGAAGTACAAGTCAGCATAGTGGGCCTCTAACCAGAGCACGCTCACTTTCTGGAATTTTGCAAACTGAATCACCATGGACTGCAGGACCTGATGCACCATCTGCATCTAGACAGCGTCCATCTTATTCAAAGACACGGACAACTGAGACAGAGATATTGGAATCGATTCGTCAGGAACAACAAAGACTCTCTGCTACACAAGAAAGAATATCGAGAGAGCTTCAGCAAATCTCCTCTGAACACAAGAAGATCAAGAAAAAATATTCAAACCTTAAGAACTTGCTTAAAGGGATTTTAAGCAAGCTGAGCTGTACTAGTTCAGACTCTTCAGACTGAGCAACAGAATTGGTCACCTTAGTTTGGGTTCTTAGTTCTCAGAACATTGTTTTTCTTTACTCCTTTAGTTTAGTTCTCAGTTTGTGCATATTTTTAGAACTCTATTTTTTTTGTTACTCTCCTTACATATTGTAGCTCATGCTACGTTTTGGCTTGTTTTGTGACAAAAAGGGGGAGAGAGTTAGCGAAAACAATGAACAATGATGAATGAACTTTGAACAATGATTGTGAATATCGATAATATCAAGGTAAGTATGAATCTCAACTCAACTTTGGTTTTCTTTTGTGATTTGTGACATGCTTCTATACTAACTATTCGACTAACTATTTGGGCATGTAATATGACTAACAAGTTGATGTTGGACTAACATACTTTGACATTTGGTTTTCAACTGCTTAGAAGATATGTTGGTTTTAACTATGTTTCTTTCACATATCTGATTCTTTTAAATGTCATGATGAGATAAACTCTATCTCTGTACTTGGTTTTGTATGTTCCAATTCTTGAGGTATCTAACGATTTTGTTTGTCAAGAATGTTTTCTGTGTGCAGAGATTACAGATGTCTAAGTCTAGAGTCTGTCTTAGGAGTTTATCTCATGTTTTTAATTTCTGGAACTCTTTTGTAAATTTTTGTTGTATGGTGATAGCAACAAAAATATCTTTTTGAATTTTCTTTGTGGATTTGTGTTTTGTCACGAAACCGCCAAAGGGGGAGATTGTTACGGAATTTGAGTTGGCGTATTTCGTGAATGTATTAAGTCTTGAAGATTGAAGATGAAGAAACTTTGGATCGTATACCTCAATCTCAAGAAAGAAGAATTCAAAAGGATCAGGTACGTTTAACTAAAGAATTTTGATGATCCGAATACTTCTTATAGTGTAGAAACACCTGGAAGAGGTTTTAATTGCTTATTCATCAAAAACTGGACATGGGACATGTTCAGGATCCGGATCGTGGCTTTCAATCCGGATCCCGAAAGGTGTTCGTTCATACATTGCTGCAATCCGGATCACAGCTTGTACAATCCGGATCCCGAATGGGATGTTTTGTGAAAATGTATGAACGATCCGGATCGTGGATTACGATCCGGATCCCGAACAGGTGATTTTCTGGAAACTGCATTCTGTGCTTCTGCGATCCGGATCGTGGCTTATCCAATCCGGATCGCCGTCGGTAAAACTTTCCAGAAAAGTTTGTTTTTGATCCGAATATTCTTCCTAGGGTTTCTAACCTATAAATAGACCCTATGGTCATTTCTCTAGGGCATCCAAATAGAGCCGTCATTTTCAAATATCATTTTATACGGCCTTAGATCCACATATAGAGAAGAAAGGAAATCAATAGATCTATTCTATGTTTCTTCATCTATATTGATTAGTTTGATTCTAGGTTTTCATACTCACATCTTGAGTAGAATCAAACTAATGAATACTTAGATGGTATTTCCGATCTATCTTGATCTAAGTATTCGGCGGATCATCACCACCCAAACAAACAACGATTTACCCCAAAATCGGCGCGTGGACTCGCGTGGCCTTGTGGATTCAAGGTGTTATCGCTCTCGTGGATTCGGAGCGAGGTGCGTTCGTGGATTCGAAGCGTGCCATTGGGTGAAGACCGTGGATTCGGTTGGACGTCGTGGACTCGACGTTGGACGCTGTGGATTCAGCGTTGGGCGCGGATCGTGGATTCGAGAAGCGTCGTGGAGCGAGCGGGAAGATCTACTAGGGGCGTATGGTAAAAGGTTGAGTCGTCTGTGAGTACGTTATATCACCTTGTACGTGTGTTAACTCTAGTGGATTTCGCCGTGTTATCGGTCCCGTGGTTTTTTACTCCGGTTTGGAGTTTTCCACGTAAAAATCTTGTGTGTTCTTTTATTTTTCCGCATTGGGTTTTATCGCACAATGATTTTTTGAGTGTTTATTGTTTACACCTATTCACCCCCCTCTAGGTGTTTTTTTCCCCTATTAGATCCTTATTAACCTAAACCCAACAAATGCCACTACATGCTGCTAGGCGTCACTGGTGGATTGTGGGACTCACGAGAATTATCTGGATGATGATCGATAATTCTTATTGGGCTGAGTTTGAATAGTTCTAACCCACTGAAAAGAGTTTCAGTGATATTATTGATGGTAATCACAATATATCTCACTACCAGATAGAATAGAACCTATGGGGTCACACACATAAGAGGTTATGACTGATCGGATAGTTGGATCGCGATTTGAATCGCCTGAGGACTTAATTATCAATATATTGATAATTGGACTAATTTGTAATTGTTACAAATTAAGGATATTAAAGTGCAAATGTTGCAAGAGAGGGCTTACTAATAGTTAGTAAGTTATGAGAGGACTTAAGTGCTAATGTTGCATTAATGATTTGATTTGATCAAATTATGATTGAGTTCAAATCGAATTAAATTAGGATTTAATCGATTGAACCAATTAGGGATAAGATAAACTTAAATTAATTTTAATGTTTATCTTAATGTTTATCTTAATAATTATAAAAAGGATTATATCCTCTTTATACGGATGAGTTTTTATTAAGAAGAAAAAAAAACCCTAGCCGTAATCTCCTCTCGTCTTCCTTTTTTTCTAAATATCCACATTAAAAGAAAGACGTTCTCTGCAAGGGAGCTAGCACCCCGGTGAGAATTTCGATCAAGTCGACAACCTCGTGTGGATACCCGTAGAGGCCGGACGCGTGTGCGGCTTCAAGAGAACCAAATTCCACGATCATCAAATTGCGGTGTAGATCTCCCCGCGCTAAGGTGAAGATTAGATCTTCCTCTTCCTTTTAATCTTAGATACATGAGGGATCATGTTTTGCGTGGTTTTTGAGATCAGATCTCAATTTTTCATATTTGCCTATTTGATTTCTTTTTCCGCTGCGTTTATTTTTGCGCAAAACCTAACAGTGGTATCAGAGCCATCCTCATGTTATTTAAGATTAAAATTATAGTTTTGGATATTTTAAATCATTCTTTATTGATTGAATGATTGTTAAATCGTTTTACCATATTCAAAGAATTATTAAATTTTGATCAATTCGAAATTATTTTGATCCGCAGAATTAAAATAAAATAAAATAAATAAAATAAAATTTTATTTTTGTAAAATTTGATGAGATCAAATTTTGTTTTTAATATTTATATAATTTTGATAAGATCAAAATTTATTTTAAAATTTTATTATATTGATTAGATCAATTTATTTTATCGTAAAAATTGATGAGATCAAATTTTATATAGTTTTTGTTTTCACATAAGATGTGAATTATTGATGAGATCAATAGATATTTTTGCGGATTAAAATATTGATCAAAATTGTATGAATTAACTGTTTAGTTAAATCAAACGATTGATGAGATCGTATCGTTATGGTGATTTGATCACCTATTTTTCTGGATAATTGGTAAACGGTTAATTAAAATATCCAAAATTAATTATTATGATTGTGATGTATGAGATACATATGGGTGATGATCATGGATAGCAACCGATTTATTTTGTATGGACATGTGATGTATGATATGTATGCGGAATCCTGTAATTTTAAATTTGTTTAAATTAAGGACTCTGTGTTAGGGCTGCTTGGGTGCCTGCGAGCACGAGCCAATTTTATTTAGAGACCTGCGTGTCTCAATAGATTAGAGATAAAAGTTATTTTATTCTTTAATTGGGTTGTATTATGTATGGTTGTACGTCATTGGTTGATTGGTGGGAAGCCGTTAGCACACAACAAGCCCAGATCGAGACGAGCACTTGATGGCGGTCGAATCAAAGAGTTGATGGTGATCGAATCAAGTTGTAGCTCCGGATTGGATCAAGAAGTTGAAGACGATCAAACCAATGACGTGCGTGTGCTTGTATTTATGACCCCTAGACCCCGATTCCAGCTCAGTGGCTCGAGCACGAATCTTCTTTTTAGATCCATGATCATCACCGGTTGCATTATATTTTTATGTGCAGTTTATCTTTATTTGCATGAGATGTAAATAAATAAAATTAAATATGAGACCTAAATACAAATCTCCTCATAAATATTAAGTCGAGCGGTCTTCCACCGTTGTAGAAGTGCGGGCGTCTTTTCTGGTGTTGATTGGCACGGCTGGTTACAGTGGTCAGTTGCATTGGAAAGGCGCAACCACTCTATTAGCATAAGATGCTGCGAAGTAAAGATGGGGTTGGGCCCAATATCTGTCAGGTGAGGGACCCAATGACGGCTTTGCTTACGCGTTTGAACGGTGGGTCTGACTTAACTAAAGAATGAGGCCAATATCTGTCAGGTGAGGCCTACAGGACTTAGAGATCGAATATCGCTGCAATTTGCTTAAGAAGCATTGGACAAGAGTTGTCCACTCATTGGTTTTCGTGTCACCAATATCTGTCAGGTGAGGTGGTGCGGTAAACTGGTGGGACCGTAGTACCCACTTGAAACTCTTATCGCGTTGGGTTTCCGTTTCTCTACCCGAGGAGTGTAAGAGACTCGAGGAAATAGTGGGAGGTTAACGTTTGTTTTTAAAAATATCCCTAAAACAAAATTTTGAAACAAATACAAATATCTAATTTGAATCTTTACTCTCTGCAGAACAAAATGTCCGCTTCCAATCCTCTTTCTCGCATTCTCGAAACTAACCGCTTAACCGGAACGAATTATAAAGATTGGCTTAGGAACTTAAAAATAGTTTTGAGTTCTGAAAAGCTTAGTTATGTTCTCGACCAGAACCCTCCCATGTCACCAAACCATCAAGAAAAATGGATGGATGACGATAATAAAGTAAGGTGCTACGTCCTAGCGTCGATGTCAAATGAACTTCAACGCCAGCATGAGGATATGAAGACTGCTAATGAAATGCTAACTCACCTCAAGGAGTTGTATGGTGAGCAAAGCCGATCAGCACGTTTTGAAGTGTCCAAAAGACTCTTCAAAGCCAAGATGCATGAAGGGCAGTCTGTTCATGATCATTGTTTGACAATGATCAAAGACCTCGAGGAGCTTGAGAAGCTCGGCATGAAAATGGATAAGGAATTGCAAGTTGATATGATTCTGCAATCTCTTCCAGATTCATATGGACAATTTATTGTAAACTACCATATGAATAAAATGGACTGCACCAATGCTGAGTTATTGAACATGTTGGTAACGACTGAGGGAACCTTGAAGAGTTCAAGGGGCTCGGTTTTAGCTGTGGAGCGGGCTTCCTCTTCCAAAAGAAAGTCTAATTGGAAGAAGAAACCCGCGAAGAAACAAAAGACTGAAAACAAGCCCAAAAGGGAAGCTCCTAAGAAGAAGGCCGCTGACAAAGGAAAATGTTTCCAATGCAATGTTGATGGCCACTGGAAGAGGAATTGTCCCGTCTATCTGGAGAGCCTAAAGAACAAAAAGAAAGACACACCTTCGGAAGGTATGTTAGACCTGCTCGTAATAGAAACTAACCTTACGGTTACCTCTACTTCCAGTTGGGTTATAGACTCTGGTTCAAGTTCTCATTTGTGTACTTCAATGCAGGGTCTAAGAGAAATTAGAGGGCTGAGAGAAGGTGAAGTTACCCTACGGGTTGGCAACGGAGCAAGAGTTGCTGCTGTGGCTACTGGCACCTATCCTCTGCGATTACCGTTAGGACATATTTTATTACTTAAAGACTGTTATTATGTGCCTGCTGCTAGCAGGAATTTGATTTCTGTTTCTTCTTTAGCACAGGACGATTATATTTTTAATTTTGATAAAGACTACTGCACAATTTATTTTAGAAATAAAATTGTTGGTCGTGGTTTTATGATAGACAGTCTTTACCATTTACATATGGATGTATCTGTAAATATTTCCGAGCAGGAAGTGAGTGCCGTTGGGTCTAAGAGACCTAGAGAAGAGATAAACCTAAAGTATATGTGGCACCTAAGGCTTGGTCATATTGGAGAGGAAAGGATTAACAGATTGGAGAAAGATGGGCTTCTGGGCCCATTGACTTCTGAGTCTTATCCAGTCTGTGAATCCTGTCTTCATGGAAAAATGACCAAATTACCTTTTGTAGGACAAGGGGAAAGGGCCACTGAGATACTTGCCTTGGTACACACTGATGTGTGTGGCCCATTTGATGTGCAAGCCAGGGGTGGTTATCTCTACTTCATAACTTTTACCGATGATTATTCACGGTATGGATATGTCTATCTTATGAGACACAAATCTGAAGCTTTTGAAAAGTTCAAAGAATTCAGATGTGAAGTAGAGAAGCAAACTGGAAAACCCATCAAGGCTCTTCGATCAGATCGAGGGGGAGAATACCTTAGTGGGGAGTTCCTAAACTATCTCAAAGAAAACGGCATAGTCTCACAATGGACTCCTCCTGGAACACCTCAACTCAACGGAGTGTCAGAACGGAGAAATCGAACTTTATTAGATATGGTTCGATCCATGATGAGTTTCACTGATCTTCCTTTATTTCTTTGGGGACATACTTTGCTTACCGCAGCCTACCTACTGAATAGGATTCCCTCTAAATCCGTTCTTACCACGCCTTATGAGATGTGGCATGGTAAGAAACCAAGTCTTAGTCATATTAAGATTTGGGGATGTTCGGCCCATGTCAAGCGACTACAGGCGGACAAGTTAGAGGCTAGGTCAGAAAGGGCTCATTTTATAGGGTATCCTAAAGAATCTTTAGGTTACTATTTTTACATCCCAAAGGATCACAATATAGTTGTGAGTCGACACGCTACTTTCTTGGAAAAACAGTTTATTCAAGAAGTAGTAAGTGGGAGAAAAATTGAGCTCGAAGAGAGAGTCTCTGAAGAGCAACGAGTCCCAAAACCTACGGAACCTATTCATGCTGAGCCAGTACATGTAGTACCTAATCCACCTCGAAGATCGAGTAGGATCTCCCTTCCTACTAAAAGATACTTAGGTATTCTTACAGAGGAAGTAGAGGAAATGTTCCTCATAGGAGATAAGGAACATGGAGATGATCCTAAAACCTACAACGAGGCGATGTCTGACATCGACTCCGAGAAGTGGTTGGAAGCCATGAAGTCAGAAATTGACTCAATGTATTCCAACCAAGTCTGGACCTTGGTAGATCCACCAAAAGGTATAGTACCTATCGGGTGTAAGTGGATTTACAAAAGAAAGATAGGTTCGGATGGAAAGGTAGAGACCTATAAAGCAAGGCTGGTGGCGAAAGGCTATAGTCAACGCGAAGGCATTGACTATCAAGAGACCTTTTCGCCTGTGGCCATGCTTAAGTCCATTCGAACACTACTTGCCATTGCAGCATACCATGATTATGAGATCTGGCAGATGGATGTGAAAACTGCTTTCCTAAATGGATTTCTTGAGGAAGATATTTATATGGAGCAGCCTTTGGGTTTCACTTCCAGTGACGAAAGTCACAAAGTATGTAAGCTGCAAAGGTCCATATATGGGCTTAAGCAAGCATCTCGGACTTGGAATACTCGTTTTAATGACGTAATCAAATCGTTTGATTTCGTTAAGAATGAGGAGGAACCATGTGTTTATAAGAAAGTTAGTGGGAGTGCTATTACATTCCTCGTATTGTACGTGGACGACATTCTCCTAATTGGAAATGATATTCCAATGCTGACTTCGGTTAAGATATGGTTATCTAAGAAATTCTCTATGAAAGACCTAGGGGAAGCATCCTATATTTTGGGGATTAAAGTCTATAGAGATAGACCTAAGAGGATGCTAGGCCTCTCACAGAAAATGTACATAGAGCAGGTGCTGAAGAAGTTCAGCATGGAAAACTCTAAGAGGGGACTTCTACCCCTTAGGCATGGAATTTATCTCTCCAAGAAAATGTGTCCCAATACATCTGAAGAGATTCAACGAATGAGCCAGATCCCTTATGCTTCAGCTATAGGGAGCCTCATGTATGCCATGCTATGTACACGACCTGATATTGCACTTGCTGTGAGTGTCACAAGCAGATATCAGTCCAATCCAGGTGAGGAGCACTGGACTGCTGTGAAAAACATACTCAAGTACTTAAGAAGGACTAAAGATATGTTTTTGGTCTTTGGAGGAGGAGAACTGAAAGTACAAGTATATACTGATTCAGACTTCATGTCTGATGTTGACGATAGAAAGTCTACGTCAGGATACGTGTTCTTGTGCAATGGTGGTTCGGTGTGTTGGAAGAGTTCCAAACAACCAATCATCGCTGACTCTACTATGGAAGCAGAGTATATCGCCGCATCTGAGGCTGCAAAGGAAGCCTTTTGGTTCAAGAAATTTGTTACGGAACTAGGTGTGATGCCATCAGATGCCATTCCACTTTACTGCGACAACAATGGCGCCATAGCCCTAGCTAAGGAGCCAAGGTCTCATCAAAGGTCCAAGCATATAGAGCGACGGTTTCATATTATACGCGAATATCTCGAAAAGAAATTTATCGAGGTGCAGAGAGTAGACTCCACGGATAACGTGGCAGACCCACTGACTAAGCAGCTGAGCCAGCAGAAGACTGAAGCCCACCTTGAGAAGATGGGGCTTAGGTATATGGCTAATTGGCTTTAGTGCAAGTGGGAGATTGTTAGATGTATGCCCTAGAAGCCAACTTGGCCGACACATATATTCTTTCTAGGATATAAATTTGTATTTGACATTTTACATTATGAATGTTATTGGGTTTTTATTTCCATTCGTGTTGTGTATGTGTCCATGAATTGTCCAAGGAGTTAATAAGATGATGATACGTATTCTCAAGAGTTGAGAATTTGAGACATGTATCATTAGTGATTAATTCCTAAATGCTCCCGATCGATGGATCATCACGGGGACAGTGATTGATCCGGTGAGATTGGTGCACAGTCGCTTCCCTTTTAGGGTAGACGAGTCTCGAGTCAACAGTGTGGGGACACTGGAGCGAATGTGCAGGTGGTTGTTGGAGAACAAGGGTACCGAGCGTGATCATCACGAGAAGTCACTTGGATGTCTACTCACTCGTCAGTGACTTACTCGATGTTGCAGTAGTGTGACTGGTCCTTTGACCTGCGGTGTCTCGGCTATTCACAATGGGGTTACTGTAGTTTGACTGTACATACACTTGGTCCCTAGCCATTTGGGTCCTTGTAGTGGGTGCATGTTGGCTACAGTAGGTTCGTTGTAGGAATAGGGTGTACACCTATATGGAATCTATCGCCCTTAGTAGAGAAGGGAGTTAGTCCTATGTGATTTATGAGACCGAGTTTAGAAGACCTTGGCCAAGGCGTAGTAAATAACGGAAAGGGTTTCCGATATTAGAAACTCGAGTCGAATAAATTTGACATATGACAGACGGTAGGGTTTGACGAGCAATTCCATGACCTTCGTCTAGTTGGGACTCCGGATAGAAGGATTGTATCACACGTTAACTGCACCTAGAGGTTCAGTATTTCATTCTACTGGAATGCCACTACATGCTGCTAGGCGTCACTGGTGGATTGTGGGACTCACGAGAATTATCTGGATGATGATCGATAATTCTTATTGGGCTGAGTTTGAATAGTTCTAACCCACTGAAAAGAGTTTCAGTGATATTGTTGATGGTAATCACAATATATCTCACTACCAGATAGAATAGAACCTATGGGGTCACACACATAAGAGGTTATGACTGATCGGATAGTTGGATCGCGATTTTTGAATCGCCTGAGGACTTAATTATCAATATATTGATAATTGGACTAATTTGTAATTGTTACAAATTAAGGATATTAAAGTGCAAATGTTGCAAGAGAGGGCTTACTAATAGTTAGTAAGTTGTGAGAGGACTTAAGTGCTAATGTTGCATTAATGATTTGATTTGATCAAATTAGGATTGAGTTCAAATCGAATTAAATTAGGATTTAATCGATTGAACCAATTAGGGATAAGATAAACTTAAATCTAATTTTAATGTTTATCTTAATGTTTATCTTAATAATTATAAAAAGGATTATATCCTCTTTATACGTACGAGTTTTTTTAAGAAGAAAAAAAAACCCTAGCCGTCATCTTTCCTCGTCTTCCTCTTTTCTAAATATCCACATTAAAAGAAAGACGTTCTCTGCAAGGGAGCTAGCACCCCGGTGAGAATTTCGATCAAGTCGACAACCTCGTGTGGATACCCGTAGAGGCCGGACGCGTGTGCGGTTTCAAGAGAACCAAATTCCACGATCATCAAATTGCGGTGTAGATCTCCCCGCGCTAAGGTGAAGATTAGATCTTCCTCTTCCTTTTAATCTTAGATACATGAGGGATCCTGTTTTGCGTGGTTTTTGATATCAGATCTCAATTTTTCATATTTGCCTATTTGATTTCTTTTTCCGCTGCGTTTATTTTTGCGCAAAACCTAACAATTATAACGTTTATAAAAATCGTGAAATGATCAAATTATTCTTACTTATTTTATAAAAAAAGTAAAATTAATTTTTAATATATTTCTATCATTTAAAAAATATTTTTAGTATAACTTATAATAAATTGACGGAATAGTGACGAAATCTTTATCGAGACAAACTAAATGTATCAATTTAAATTTTTTAAGAATAAAATATAAATTTTTAAAAGTAAAAAAATAAATATTTATAAAAAAAATTGTAATTTAGTTTTTACAATAAATTAATTATAAAATTCGGCGTCTATTATGGCTTGATAGTGGATTCTACAAATATTATGCATCACAACTAATTAATATGATAAATTCTACAATTTAATACACTAAATAACGCACCTGCTGCAGGAATTAATTTAATCTAATAAAGTCGACAATGCATCTGGAGGGGATGATGGTGACGAACATTGGACTTTTTGTGAGGTACTACTGATCTCTCTAATTCTTAAAACTAATGATTAGATTTTTTTAGGTACCGTTTGGTAACGGGGATAAGGGGGGAATAACTCCCTTATCCTCGATTTCATTCCCAAACGAGAATAAGAGCATTGAGAATTGTAAAACCTCATCATTACGCTTATTCCGGTATAAGTTGGGAATACCAATTCCCAACCTGAGGCGGAATAAGACGGAATTGTACTTTGCACTGGAATCGAGAAAACCTATATATACAGTGCTCTCTCTCTCCCACTCTCTCTCTCTCTTACATGGGTTTCCATTTTTTTTTTCTTTTTTTTTTTCTTTCTTTTGCATACTAATAAAAATTAGGATTTTTATTTTTTTAAATAGAATTTTTAAATTTTAAAAGATATTTAAATTTATAAATTTTAAATTTTAAAATTTTTTATTTTAAAATTATTAATTTTTTTAACTTATTTTTAATAAATCTAAAAAATTTATTTTATTTCATTTTTGAAAAAAAAAATATTAATTTAAATTTTTAAAATTTATACAATTATTTTATAAATTTTTAAATTTTATATAAATTTAAAAATTAAAATTTTTACTTTACTTAAAATTTAAAAATTAATTTTTTATTTACTCTCACTTAAAATTTTTACTCCCACTTAAACTTTAATTTTTATTATGTATGTTTTAAAATTTATATAAATTTAAAAATTAAAATTTTTACTCCCATTTAAATTTTATTTAAAGGGCAAATAGTCAAAACACAAAATTATACCCTCTTAATTCTCTTATTCCTTTATACCCAACCAACACAATTTTTTCTTATTCTTCTTATTCTTCTTATTCCTATATAATTTACCAAACACAATTTTCTTTAAACCCGATATAACTCATAAATCCAACCAAACGTAAATTTACACTAATTTCTGCTAATATCATAATCTATACCTATCCCCGGTATAATAAAATTTTTCTTATCCCCGAACCAAACGGAGCCGAATTCAATTTGGGCCACTGGATAGACCACCGGGGCTTTGATTTTTTCAACCGTTGTTTTGTAGATATGGACGAAAGTCCTGAGTTCCTAACCCTTTGTGACTTTTGAAAGAAAAATCTTAAGGCCTCGTTGGCAACCGGTACAAAAAAGATAAGAGAGTTATTTTTTTTTATATTCAAACAGTATTTAAGTGTAAGAAAAATAATTATTCTTCTCATATCAGATTATTTCGATATAAAAGTATAACAAATGTTTCACTCCATAGGTAGAATAGATGTTTCACTCCACAGGTAGAATAGCTGTTCCACCTGTTGTTTATTATTATTTTTTTTTAATTAAAATTTTTTAAATTATAAGATATTTAAATTTATAAAATTTTAAATTTTTTTATTTTATTTTATAAATTTTAATCCCCTCTATTATTCTTATTCCTCTTTAACTTACGCAATACAATTTTTCTTATCCCAATACAACCTTTATACTCAACCAAACACAAAATTACTATAATTCTTACTTGTATCTGAACTTATACCTATTCTCGGAATGACCAATTTTCGCTTATACCCGAACCAAACGCAGCCTAAAAAAATCCATGTGAGAGGAGGGAGTTTCGCACGGAAAAGAATGTCATAGCCCTCGTCCCTTTTCGCAAATTGCGACTCTCCGAGCGCGAATTGAGCTGGAATGCTATCAGTTGTGAGCCGTAAATATTAAATAAATTTTATTGTCAATTATTTATTTTAAATAATAAAGTTTTCAAATTTATAATTGGTGCCGTTGAATATGATCTAAATGATCGAAAGTATAAAAAAAATTATTTTTTTTCAACATTATTGACCTGATGATCAAAACATTACAAAATTTATAATTTTAATGATATATATAAATTTTGTGCTCATTTAACGGTGTAAAAAAATTAAATTAATTAATTAAATTTTAGTTAAAAAAATTTAAATTATTTAAAATAAAATATATACTATCGATCTTGATTACAACAAGACTCCTATCATCACTTTTTTTATGAATATTTATTTTTATCCGTTTATTTTTTTGTCAACTCGATGGATAAGAAAATAATATCGAAAAAATATAAAATTTAATTTTCAGATAGTTTAAGTGGCCTATATCATATTTAACTGTGCCGATCGTCATTTTGAAAGTTTCATCATTGAAAATAAATGAGTGACAATAGAGTCCATTTATTATCAATAGCATTCCAGCCTATCTCCTATTGGTACATTTCGGAATAAAATATACAACTTACATGTTCAATCAAAAACCATCAACTCTTTACTTATCACATTAAATTTTTTTTACTAAAAATTATTTAAATTTTTATGAACTTTAAAATATAAGATGCAAGATTTACACCACCATTCAAATATACATATAAAATTTTCTTGAGCAATAATATTTATACACCCTATTTTAGAGTGTGTGATTTATATTCATACATCTAAAGGATAAATTTTCTTTTTTGTCACTTGATATTTTTTTACTTGCCATGTGACGAGTAAAAAATTTCATTTTTTAATATGTATGGATATAAATTATACACCCGCAAAGTAGAGTGTATATGGATAAATTTTCTTTTTTTTTTATTTGAAAAAAATTATTTATGCCTTTTTAAAAAAAAAATAAAATTACAAGGATGCTATAATCAACCTATCCGAATTCGTGGGTTGTGCCCCATTTTGTGATTCTAGAGGTTATATTTTGAAAAATATTATTTGTACATTGCAAAAAAAAAAAAAAACAAAATGAATGGACAAGTTAACCTACATATCTATCTATCTATACAATATATAATTTGGCAGTCCTCCTGTATGATGTGTCGCAACTGCATGCATTTTGCTGATGTGTCGTAATAATGTGCATTGGGTGATGTTTTATGCTCACGTGTTTTCTTTCCATTTGCCATCCTGGGGTGACTGCTGGGGTGACTGCTTCGGTTTCTCTGCCACCCCCCCGCCCCGCCCCCGGCCCCGCCCCCTCGGTCGCTTCGGTTTCCTCCCTACCCCTCCCCTAACCCTAGCAGAAGTAGCTCCCTCTCTCTCGCTCTACAGAGCTTGCTATTTTTGTACTCTAGCTAGGGTTCGACAATGGCGATCACCCGCATCAAGCTCCTAGCCGCGGCGCTCGCCATGGTCGTAGTGGCCGCCACCGCGCAGGCCCGGGCGCCGCCCCCGCCGCCGCTCCGACCTTGCCGCCCAAGGCTGCGCCCCGTCGCTCCTCCCACGGCGGCACCGAACCCAGCCCCTCCCCCGAGGCCCCCGCTCCGGCCCCCAAAGCCCCCCGCGGGCCCCCTCCATCTCCCCTTCCGCCTCACCCCCGGCGCCCCCTACCTCCTCCTCCCCGTCCCCCTCCGAAGCCCCTTCCTCCCTGGAGACCCCCGCCTCCGCCGTCTCCGCCCTCCGCCCCGCCGTTCTGCTATTCTCCGCCGTCGCCGTCGCCTTCGCCTTCGCCGCCTTCTAGATCGACCCATCCCCCCTCTTCCCCGAGGATCTGATAGTGATTGATCGGTTGCTGCTTCATTTTTTCTACATTATATATTATGTGATTTTTATCATTCAGATCGGATTCCTTATTTCCCTTCATCTTCTTTTTTTGTTTTTTTTTTTTTTTTTTGGGTTCAGTATCCTGATCAACGGCCTGTGCGAGTCGGGGAAGCTGAAGGACGGCATGATGGTGTGGAAAGCACATGTTGAGCAGGGGGTGCAGTCCGGACGTGGTCGCGTACAGCTCCATTATCAAAGGGCTCTGCTCCCGCCTCCTCCTCCTCCGTGCCGACCCCGCCCATCTCATTTGCCGCGTCTTAAAGGAGGCGTCCTCTTCTCTCTCTTTTGAGTATATATGCATGATTTTGAGGATTTTTTATAGGTTGTATAATACCATTGTCCCCAAGTTTTAGCAAAGTTGCATAATATTGGAACCTACGTTTCAATTTTTGTTATTCAGTTACTAACATGTTGTAGTTGTTTCAATGAACTTCATTTTCCCGAGAAATTAGTTATTAATTTAAAGGGAATTTGCCACCAATTTTGGGGGCTTTGATGAAAGGGACTTCAAGTGAAAACAGTCCATAGCCATTAAGGACCAAATTCTAGAAGTTAAATGGTTCGGTCGAAGTGAAAACTTAGTTAAAATTTAGGGACGATGACAAAAATTTATTAGTTTCATCGTAAATTAGTATTTACTATTTTTTGGATGGATAATGACAGTTTACTTTGGATGGATAATGACAGTTTACTTTTCGTCGGGTTCCGTTTGATCTCCTACATCATCAACAACTTCTTCTTCTTCTCTTCTTTATGAATTGTATATTTGCTGCTCCTCTATTCCTTCAATATGAACTATTTAACTTTTTAAAAGTTTAAATTTACTATGTAACTTTTCAATTTATTTGATTTGAATCAGTTTACTACATTTATCTTACAACAACTTCTTCTTCTTCTCTTCTTTATGAATTGTATATTTGCTGCTCCTCTATTCCTTCAATATGAACTATTTAACTTTTTAAAAGTTTAAATTTACTATGTAACTTTTCAATTTATTTGATTTGAATCAGTTTACTACATTTATCTTAAAATTTACATTTTAAGTTTAATGAATTAACTGCAACAGGAGACTCAGGTGAATTTTTATCCTCCTCTCTCTTGATTCGCTAGATCTTTTGTTAAGCTTTAGAAGTTGTCAACATTGTTTGTCAAGTAAATCATGATGAATTATAGTGATTTTTTCATACAACTTTTACTGTAACTTAGTTTCAGTTTCTTAATATTTTTTCCAACCATTTTTTTACTATTTAAGGGTTTAGGAGATGTTTGGTTGCGTCTGATTGCCTTTTGATAAGTATATTAGGTTTGTATGTAGATTCACTCTTGAACCCATGGTTTTGAAATTTTTTTGTATGTTATGTTTCTCATATATACATATATATAGATATATACTAATTTAAAATTTAACTTTGGTATATTAAATTTTAAAAAAGAAATATATCTTAACAGATTTTTTTGATTTTAGCTCTAAAAATCATGTTTCTCATATATACATATATAGATATATATTAATTTAAAATTTAACTTTGGTATATTAAATTTAAAAAAAGAAATATATCTTAACAGATTTTGTTGATTTTAGCTCTAAAAATCAAATCAGTTATAAAAATATTACTTTTACAAAATCTGGTATATAATATTGTTATTTATAAAGTCATTTATGAAAATCTTGGAAATAGGAGAAGGGAGTAGCTATATTTCTAAATCTGCACTTATTAAAGTCTTGAAAATAGGAGAAGAGAGTAAATAACAAATGTTGACAAAATCTATGAAATTTTTATCAATCAAATGAAATGAGATATGAAAATATTACTCTTACAAAATATGGTGTATAATATTTTTATTTCCAAAGTTGCATTTATGAAAATCTTGGAAATAGGAAAAGAGAGTACTTATGATAGCAAATGTTAACAAAATCAAAAAAATCTTAAAGTGAAAAAAAAGAAAGTATTTATAAAAGAGAGTATTGATGAATCTTACAGAATCTCTAGGATCTATTTAAATACATATATATTGGTATGTTATATTTCTCATATATACATATATAGATATATATGAATTTAAAATTTAACTTTGGTATATGAAATTTAAAATGAATGTATCAGATACTATTAATGGTATATATATATATATATATATATATATATATATATATATATATATATATATTAATTTAAAATTTAACTTTGCAAATCTTAATATATTAACTTTAAAATTTTCGGGAACACATCAATCAAATCAAATGAGATATGAAAATATAATATTTTTATTTCTAAAATTACATTTATGAAAATCTTGGAAATATGACAAGAGAGTAGCTATATTTCTAAATCTGTACTTATGAAAGTTTTTATTTCCAAAATGATATCATAAATGTTTTCTTTTTCTGTGACTTGACATTTATTTTCAAGATAACTATAAATGCTATTATAGATTTTCTATTTTCAAGATATCTATAAATATAATATTTGAATATTTAATTTGATTTTATCGATTTTCATAAATAATATCATAAATCTTCTCCTTTTTCTTGCCTTCACATCGATTTTCATAAATAATATCATAAATCTTCTCTTTTTTCGTGCCTTCACATTTATTTTCAAGATAACTATAAATATAATATTTCAATATTTAATTTAATTTTATCGATTTTCACAAATGTGATATCATAAATGCTCTCTTATTCTGTGCCTCATATCTAGATTTTGATCCTAAAGATTTATTGATTTTCCCAAATAAAAAAAAGAAATTAAAAAAAAAAGGTGATTCTGAATATGACATTTGTAAATTTTGTACTTAATCTTTTGTCAAATTTGCTATCATACCTCTCAGATTTGCTATTATACGTGCTCTCTCATTCTCTTTCTAAGGTTTCTATAAATAGGAAACCTTTCATTGCATTATACCATAGTACTACAATATGAATTGTAATTCATATTGTAATTCATTTTCCAAAGTATTGTAATTTATTTTCTGCTGTGGTTTCTTGGATGGTTTTGTGCTTGCTTTAATTTCCTAAGAAACTTCAACTTACGTAAGATATTTAATCTAAAGTAGTTTTGTTACTTAATTATTTATGATTTTATATATAATTATAATTTATTAATGATATCAAATTATTTACGTTGATTGTACCTTTGATGAAGCAGAACCATCTAAAAAAGAGACCAAATGAAGAATTACCATGCTATATGCACTTTACTAATATAATATTCGTGTGCTCTACATAATATATAATGTTTAATGACTAATACTTAATTAGTTTAATGTTTAATGTTATTGTTCTGATGTTTAATATGTAATACTTAATACATTTCTCTATGTACTACATTATGTTTAATACCCATATAATATTATTATATAATATGTAATATATAATGTTTAATGTCTAATACTTTATTAGTGAATGTTTAATGTCTAATACTTAATTAGATTGTAGTTTCCGCAGCGAAGCGCGGGTATTAAACTAGTAAAACATTAAAAGCATGTTTGACTTAAAATATGAATCGAAATGGATAAGAAACGAAATGATAAATCTTCTAATTTGTTTGATTCACAATAAAATTAGAAATTAAAATAAACTTATAATTATTATTTAAATAAGATAAATTTAATCTATTATCTAAATTTATAATCAAAATTTACATTCAAATTAAAATTCATAATTTAAATTTAAATTTAAAGTTAAATTTAAATTCAAACTATAAAATTATATTTAAAATTCAAATATCAAATTTATATTGAAATTAAAATTAAAATTAATATTTAAAAGTTAATAATTTTGAATTTATATATTAAATTTTAATTTAATCTAAATTTAAGTTTATATGTATATTTGAATTTAAATAATTATTATTAAAAAAGAGTTTTTTCTTTTTAATTCGTTGCTGAATCAAAATTAACTCCCACCTCCATGTTAAAAGTTATTGTGAAATAATTTAATTATCTCCATAATGAAAATCGAAATGCTAATATTTCAAACTAGATGCCAACAATGAAAATGATTTATTCCGATTTTCATTTCAAGTCTTGATTCCTTCCAACAAAATATGCCCTAGTTGTTTAGTAATAGTAGGTTTTGGGTGTCGATTTTACCCCAAAGTTTCTCAAAGGATAGGATTGATATATTTGTTTTTCCAAGCTTCTTTGGATACTCTAAAATTTACATCTTATAATAAAATACACAGATAATACTTTTTTAGTTGTATATAAAAAAAAAATTAATATTATCTGAACATCTCATTTGGGATGTACATCTTACATTATATATCTATTCTAGGATGGACATTCATTCATTCGTCACTTCGAAGTGGCGAGTAAAATTCATCCAATTCTAAAATGAATAGAATGTAAAATGTACATCTTCTAAAAAAATTCTAACTAGGCTTATGTAATGCTATCGTGTATGATACACATTTCATCCAATCAAGGATGAGATTTTTTTCGCTAATCACTCAAAGTGATTAGTAAAATCTATTTCATCTTATGATGAATAAAGTGTAAGATATATATATTTTATTTGGAATGCATAAAAAATATTGTTTTACTTTTAAGCTTGACTGGATTAGTTTTACGGATGTGTGGTAATCTAGCTAATCAAAATTTATTGAAAAAAAAAAGTATTTGTACTTCAAAAGCCCACTCGTTTAATGGATGAAATATTTAACTAGTAAAAATATTTTATTTTTTGAATGAAAATATACATCGTACAATTTTTTTTTTTTTTTTTAGGGTATATGTATAATGTTATTTAATTATTTCTATGTGGTACATCAGAATGTCAATGTCAGTATATTAAAAATTAAATTATTTGAATTAGAAAAATACTATTTATACAATATTTTTTAAATTTATATATTTTATATTATATTTATTTTATAATAAAATAAATTTTACTGATCATATAATGTTATTAGTAAACTTTTTTTTACTCTATAATAAATTGAAGGTAAAATATACACGCCTAGGGAATGTAAAAATAGCAATTTATTTTTTTTTTCTTATCTTAAAGGTGAAAAGTATGGAGATCCCCTCAACTATAAGTCAATTTCGTTTTTTTCTTTTTCTAGGCATATATTATTTTATTATTATTTTTTTTGGATTTATATATTTAAACTAGTTTAGTTAAAATTTTGTGAAAGTTATTTCTCGGCAGTCAACGGTCACTAGCTGGCTGATTCATGATTATTTGCTAAAAAATTATCAGCAACTAATTTTGATAAAATTACTAACAAAGTTATAGTATTTTTAATTAATTTAACTAAATTATTAAAATTAAAATTATTAAATAATTAAATAAATTTTAAAATATAAATAAAAAAAAAAGTAAAAGTAGGAAGAAGTTGTTAAAATGAGCAATGTTACCTGTAGATACAGAAATAGATTTACGATATACATTTTATGCATCGAGATGAAGATTTAGTCACCGATCATTTTAAAATAAATGAATAAAATATATATCATACATTCTTTTTTGAATATATCAAAAATATTTTTTTAAAAAAATAGCCTGTAAGTTAATGGGGTGTCTACAATTAGGGATGTCAACGGGTCGAATTCGGAGCGGATTTTTAAAAATCCGAATCCAAACCCGAACTCGACTACCAAATCAGAATCCGAATCCGATCCATATTCAAATTCGAATCCGACCAAAAATCTAAAATTCAAATCCAAATCCGAAATAATTATTTTTTTTTCTTTACAACATTTCAAAATATATTATATTAAATTTAAATTTTTAAAATATAAATTTAAATATAATATCAAATATTTATAGACATATATATTATACAACATAAAATTAATTTAGATTCGGATCGGGTTCGGGTTCGGATCGGGTACAATCAAGATTCATATTCAAATTCAAATATATCGAATTTTATTTTTTATATCCATATTCTACTGCATATTCATTTAACATCGTAAATTTATTCTGTTCGAATTCGAATTCGGATAAAATTTTAAATAATATCGGTATCCATTAACATCCTATCTACAATCTACATAAATTTTACCCTTTTATTATTATTATTATTATTTTTTTTTTTTTTTTTTACCCTTTTATTATTACATTACATGAGGGTAGGTGCTGGTAATTTTACACAATGGGTTTTATGGTAGAACATCAGATTCAAATTTTGAAATGGGAAATCATTTTTCTATTGGACGGGGAGCTCGAGATGGAACAACATGGGTGATATGCAAGGAAGGGTATTTCTGTGATATTCGTACCATACAGGGGTAATAAAGTAAATGAGTCAGCCTTTTCTTCTGCCGAGGAAAGTAGACTAAAAAAAGCGTTTAAGGCTGCACCTGCAGTGTACACTGGGTAAAACAAAAGATTAGATTTTGACTTCCCAAAAAAAAAAAAAAAAAAAAAAGTTTGGACACCCAAAAAATTTTCTTTCTATGAAAATGTAGCACACACCTTCTACTTTAATTCCATTATAATTTTTTAAAAGATATTTTTATTATACTTTAATAGATATGTGATTTATTGAATACGATGATGCGATATAGTTAGGGATGTTAATAGATACCGATATTCAAAATTTTATCCGAATTCAAATCCTAACGAAATAAATTTATTCGATATTAAACGACTATAAATTTTGATATATATATATATATATATATATATATATATATATATATATATATATATATATATATATATATATATAAAAATAAAAATCTGACGAATTTAGATTTGTATGAAGAATTTGATTATATCCGATCGGAACCCAAACCCGAGCCGAAACTAGATTAATTTGTATATAGATTTTGATTGTATACGATCGGAATCCAAACCCGAGCCAAACCTAGATTAATTTTACGTTATATATATATATATATATATATATATATATATATATATAATTTTTTAAAAAATATTTATTATACTTTAATAGATATGTGATTTATTGAATGCGATGATGCGATATAGTTAGGGATGTTAATAGATACCGATATTCAAAATTTTATCCGAATTCGAATCCGAACGAAATAAATTTATTCGATGTTAAACGACTATAAATTTTATATATATATATAAATTTAATATAATATATTTTGAAGTATTGTAAAGAAAAAAAGAAAAATAATTGTTTCGGGTTCGGGTTTGAATTTTTGGTCGGATTCGAATTTGGATATGAATTTTTAAAATCCGTCGAATTTGAATTCGGATTCGAATTTGGTAGTCGTGTTCGGATTCAGATTTAAATTTTTGAAAATCTAATCCCTTGACATCCCTAGATACAGTTGCAGTATAATAGACTTTCTTCCCGCCAAGAGTCTACAAGTTATATTTTTCTACATTGAACTTTTTTTGTTTTTTTTTTCTCCTTCTCCCAAGACACTAACTACTATTCTAATTATTATTATTATTTCAATTTCTACATTATAAATAATAAATTTATAATTAATAGATAGAAACCGGCGATTTCATCTGAGAATATATTAGGTCCATTTTGATAGATGAATTAGATTGTGTGGTTAATAATTTTAATCAATTTTTAGTATGTGAAACTGAAATGAGTAACAATTGATGGCAGATAAAATCATAAACTTCAACAAAAATTTTATCCAAAGTAAATAAATAATTCAATTTAAAAGAAACAATCTTAATAAAAAAAAAACGATAATACTGAGAAAATTCTCTCTACATTCAATTAAATATCTTTATTTTGTATAAAAATATAAATTTTTTAAATTATTATTTTAATATATAATTACTATATTGCTTCTGTTATAATTTATAAATTTTTTTCCTTCTCTTGCTATAATATAATTAGTTTGAAAATGTATTTTATCTGATATAATTATTGTTAAGAAAACGACTACTACAGCGAGGGAGTTCGGTGAAATATTTTATTTTGTGGGGATGGATTGATAAAAGAGGCCAAATGAAGAGAGAAAATGACGAAATTACCACTAATCCCCCCTCCCCCCCTAAAAAAAAAAAATAATAAAAAAAAAACCAAAATATTATTATTATTATTATTATTTTGGTATTTTCTTTTAAGAGATAATTGGGTAGTGGGTTGAAGTTGAGATTTTAAAATGGAGAAAATTTCGAAAAGGCCTATTAATGTGTTTGCAATTTACAAAAATATGGTGGTGAAAGATATAATTGTAATTATAGTTATTATTAGGCTAAAATACAGAATTTTTTTTTTATATAAATATTCATTTTTTTATTTTTTTTGACGTTCAAAAATTTATATATATATATTTTTAAATATTAAAAAATATTTTTAGGAGTTACGGTGTTAATAAAAATGATAAAATTATCATATTATTTTTACACTATAAAGAAAATTTTTAATATATTTCTATTATTTCAAAAGATATTTTCGATGTAAATTATAAAAAATTGAGAAAATATTGATAAAACGACGGAGGGAGCCAAATGCATTAATTTAAATTTTTGAGGGAGTAAAATGTAGGTTTTTAAAGATCAAGAAAAAAAAAATAAAAAAAAGGATATTTATAAAGAATTTTATGTAATTTAGCCTTATTATTATGAAAAATAATTTTTGTATATCTCGAAAAATGTGTATATTTTATATCCGTCCATTCCAGAATAGAATGAATTTTACTTATTACTTCGAAATAATAAGTGACGAATCCCATCCTGAAATGGAATTTGGTGTGTGTATAGTATATCTTTATTATTATTATTATTATTATTATTATTATTTGTAGAAATATATGATTAGAAATGTGCAAGTGTAGTATTGTTGATAATAATTCTCACTTATTTCTAACTTATTTCTATCTTATATATAAATAACAGATCATAATACTAAAGTTAATTTAAAATATCTTGTATTATTTTAATATTTGCATTATAAAACATAAATAATGTAGTAATAAAATACTTATGTTATTACAAACTGTGTTATCTAAGTTTTAATAGAATAAATATAAAAATTAGATAAAAATGTATTGAACTTATTTGAACTATGGTATCTAATTTTTTAGATTTTAATTTTAATTAATAAATTTACATTTGTTAGAATTACATAAAATATATTAATTGAACTTTGACGTATTAAAATTATAAAATAAAAATTAAAATTTTGTAAAATTGGATAGTGGACTCTATTATATATAATATAATTTATAGTTTAAATAAATACTGTATAATTTTATTTATAAATTCAAAAATTCAAAAATTTTCCTTACTATATTATTATTTTTGAAACAAAGCCCGTTAATTTTCTAATAAATACATGTTCCTCCTATTCTATTCTATTTTTATTTCTCTTCTAATTTGGCGTTTTGCTATTCTCACCCCGCTCTCCACCAACTCACTCCCCGCTATATTCTCATTTCTCAACAACAAATAAAAATATGAAGAAATTAAAGGCCCATTTTTGTGTGTGAACTGTTGTGGAGCAGAGACTGAAAAAAGAGCCTCCTTTTTACTCCCCTCTCTCTCTCTCTGTCCCTTCTCCTTTCCGGTTTCTCCCCCCCCCCCCCCCCCCCCCCCCCCAACACTATCATATGGGTTCGTCTCCATTCCCCATCACCCTCCTCCTCCTCCTACTCTTCCTCGTCGTTGTCGTCGTCCCCATCGCGCGGGGCAATGCGGAGCTGCGGGCGCTCATGGCGCTCAAGTCGTCGCTGGACCCCAAGGGCCGCGTCCTCGGCTCCTGGACGAGCGACGGCGACCCCTGCGGCGGCGCAGGGGGCGAGTTCGAGGGGGTGGCGTGCAACGAGCACGGCAAAGTGGCCAACATCTCGCTCCAGGGGCGGGGTCTCGCCGGAACCATCTCCCCCGCCGTGGCCGAGCTCCGGTGCCTCTCCGGGCTCTACCTCCACTACAACGCCCTCACCGGGGAGATACCCAAGGAGATTGGGAACCTCTCCGAGCTCACTGATCTCTACCTCAACGTGAACAACCTCTCCGGGAGCATCCCTGCGGACATTGGGAAAATGAGTAGTCTCCAAGGTAAGGTTTTTTTTTGTTTTTTTTTTTGTTTTTTTGTTTCTTCCTCTTTTTGAGTACTATTTTGATTTGTTTGGTCTGAAAAGACATAAATAAAAGCTTGGATTTTTGCTCAACTTGATTTGGCTCACATGCATTTTACTTACATTTATTTCTTGTGAAGTACCATTATATTATATGATGGGTGTTGGGTGTTTTGAAGCTTCTATTTCTATGTCATCTTGGTTATGCTCTTGAATTAATCCCCACCCCCTTTTTTATTTTATTTTATTTTATTTTATTTTTTTTTTGCCTTTAGCTTCCTATTCTATTTGTAGCTGCTTTAAGAATCCTCTATATCCAGTTGCCATATCATGCTGGAACAATGTTAGAAATAAGTAGCACATTTGGGGGATTTTTTAAAACTAACCCTGGGAAATTTTGTATTTTGCAAAATGACCCTGGCAAAAAAAAAATTGCAAAACTAACCCTACTTTTGCCACCTCGGCGCCACGTAGGAGAGAGGAACTGAAGACGCTGAAGCGTTCAGCGCCTTCACAAAAATCCTGTGAAGGCGCTGAATGGATCAGCGTCTTTAACATTTAAGTTAAAGACGCTGAATGGTTAAGCGCCTTTAACATTATCTTGAAGGCTCCTTTAACATTATCTTGAAGGCGCTGAACCAATCAGCGCCTTTAACATTATCTTAAAGACGCTGAACCAATCAGCGCCTTTAATATTATCTTAAAGGCGCTGAACCAATCAGCGCCTTTAGTGTTTTATACTAAAGACGCTGATCCACTCAGCGCCTTTACATAGAAACCACTTTGTAGCGTGGCCAAGTCCTCAACTTCACAGTTTTTTGTGAAGGCGCTGAACGCTTCAGCGTCTTCAGTTCCTCTCTCCTACGTGGCGCTGAGGTGGCAAAGTAGGGTTAGTTTTGCAAAATTTTTTTGCCAGGGTCATTTTGCAAAATACAAAATTTCCCAGGGTTAGTTTTAAAAAATCCCCAAAAGGGGTGTTCTCCTTTATTAATCTAGCTATTGTGCCCTCCCCCCAAGATGCATAGTTGATTTGGTAGTAGTTGTCTAATAATAAGTGAAAAGCTACTACAATTTTTCCTCTTTTTTTTTTCCCATAAACTTTTGAAATTTTCTTGTTTGTTTGTTTTTTTATTTATTTTTTTGTATTTTTTGCTTATATTTTAACTTATATTGGCTTGTTTCCTCCTACATTCATTGTAGTTTTGCAGCTGTGCTACAACCAACTAACAGGGAGTATACCCAACCAGCTGAGTCTCCTGAAGAAGCTTACTGTTCTCGCCCTGCAATCGAATCAATTAACCGGAGCTATCCCCGCGACTCTTGGGGATCTCTCCCAGTTAATGCGGTTAGATTTGAGCTTTAATCAGCTCTTCGGCTCGATACCCACTAAACTTGCTCAGATCCCTCTCCTCACCGTGCTCGACCTCCGGAACAACACTCTCTCGGGCAGCGTCCCTCCCGGTAACAACTTTCGCTCGCTCTCGTTTGATCTCCTCGCCATAATAATTCTCTTCTCCTGTTTAATCTAAAATTTATTTTCTTCGATCTGTATTAAGGTTTACGGCGGCTAAACAAAGGATTTCAGTATGGGAACAACAAGGGTCTATGCGGAGTTGGGTTCGATTCGCTTAAATTTTGCCCTTCCGATGACGCCCTCAAACCCAACAAACCGGAGCCGTTCGGTCCGGGCTCGTCCAGTTTTAAGCCACAGCAGCAGATTCCCCAATCAGCCAACTTCAATGTGCATTGCAAGGGCACCCCCCATTGTTCAAAAGCTTCATCCAAATCCAATGTGGGAGCCATTGTTATTGGCACAGTAGCGGTTGCTGTTGGAGGGACAATTTGTGGGCTTTTTTTTGCCTTCTCGTGGTACCGCCGCAAGAAGCAGAAGATTGGTAGTTCCCTTGAGGTCTCGGATAGCCGGCTTAGCACTGACCAGCCGAAAGATTTGTATCGAAAAAATGCTTCCCCACTGATCAATATCGAGTACTCGAATGGTTGGGATCCTTTATTGATGGAAGGAGCGGTGCTGGCTTCTCCCAAGAAGTGTCTCAGAGCTTCAGATTCAATCTGGAAGAGGTGGAATGCGCTACTCAGTACTTCTCGGACATTAACCTTCTCGGCAAGAGCAATTTTGCTGCGACTTACAAAGGGATACTTAGAGATGGAAGTGCGGTGGCGGTGAAGAGCATCAGTAAGATGAGCTGTAAATCAGAGGAGGCTGATTTTTTGAAGGGACTGAAGATGCTTACTTTGCTGCGGCACGACAATCTTGTCACTTTGAGGGGGTTCTGCTGTTCGCGAGGAAGAGGAGAGTGTCTGCTTGTCTATGATTTTATGGCGAATGGGAACTTATCGCAGTATCTCGATGTGAAGGATGGTGCGAATGGCCGGATTCTCGACTGGATCACAAGGGTCTCTATAATCAAGGGCATTGCTAGAGGTATTGAGATAATACTTCTCCTTATTACATAGTATATCGCTGCAGTTCACGAGTTTTGCTTGATGCCTTCTGCATTGATTACAGTCGGCATTCTTTTCGAGCTTGGAATATAATTAGTAAATTTGGTTCTGGCTTTCTAATGACTTCACTCGCAGCTTGTAGATTAGTTAATGTCAAGTTTTTCGGACTCTTAGTTGTTTTGTTGCTATTCAACGATGAATAACTCTCATCAATGAATAACCCTGTTAATTCTCATTGTCGCTTCACATACATACACATTTTCACTATAAAATATGAAGTTGGCGTATGAAATAACGTATATAAAACATCTCAAACAGCTTAAGCTTCTATAGAAAGTGGTTGCGTCGCATGGAATTATTGTTGGAGACCATGAGTTTGGGATTCCAGGTGGTCTACATTTCCTCAAAACTTTGAAAATTTTCTAGTGGTCTAATTTCAAACCTGTAGCTTGTGCCTGTTAGAAAGTATCCGAGCACAGATATATGAGTGTACTGTTTAGAAAAATCGGTAGTTTTAGCCTGATGGATCGCATAGTCCTAATTGATTCTTCTCGGCTTATGACAGGAAAGCTTATTTTTCTTGCTTTGATATTCAGGCATCGAGTATTTACACAGCAGCAAGCCAAGCAAGCCCTCTCTTGTCCACCAAAACATCTCGGCAGAGAAGGTTCTCATCGATCACCATTTCGCCCCTCGCCTCTCTGGCTGTGGCCTGCACAAGCTCTTGGCAGACGATGTTGTCTTCTCAACCCTCAAATCCAGTGCCGCAATGGGCTACTTGGCTCCTGAGTACACCACCACCGGCCGGTTCACAGAGAAAAGCGATGTCTATGCCTTCGGGATCATCATATTCCAAATCCTCACGGGAAAAAGGACGGTCTCCCATCTCCGACTCAGTGCGGAATACGGTAGTCTCGAAGAGCTTCTTGATGAGAATCTCAAAGGCAACTTCTCCAAACCGGAGGCGGCAAAGTTTGCAGGAATTGCATTGCTTTGCACGAGTGAATCTCCGAGCCAGAGGCCGACAATGGAGATGGTGCTTCAGCAACTAGGAAGCAGCTGCTGATCTCAGCGGGGGGTAAAAGGGTAGTGGATTACGCCATCTTCTCGGCCTTAAATTTCAAATTCCTCCGCTGGGGAGTTTTGCAGTGTATTTTGTTTGCAGGTTATGTAGGGAAATTGTTGTTACTAACTACTGATCCGGATCATATAGGTGTCCTTTTCTGAAGGACCTCTCTGTGTCATGTAATGCATGCTGCTAATGTAATTCTATCTATTGGATCCCTCATGTTAGAAAGTGTGATGTATCTATTTCTATTTTGGGTCTTTGAAAAATGGGAGATAGATGCATGCAGTTGTAGTTGTTATTTATTCTAGTTCAGCCGTCGTAATTCGTCAGGTGTTTCATGCATGCAACTTCAAAGATGAGAGTACTGCAATAGCTTTCGCTGACAATGCTGCATTTATGTTCTTGACGTGTTGGCACTTAACACGCTCTCCTTGGAAAGCTTTTTTGGGATACTTTTGAATTTTGCTGATGTGTCAATCAAACCACCAGTTTGAATCTTCAAGCATCAGGATGGTGGTGATCTGTCCCACAAGCTTGTTTGTAAGTGTAATTTTCACTAATGCTTTTTCAAAAACAAAGCTGCTGCCAAATCTGCGGCCCGTTTTTTTGAAAGTGAGGGAGTGGTCCTGCTGCACTGCTCTCTGACTGTCTTGAATCCATTTGAAAGTGACAAATCAAAGCTGGCATATTCATTGTGACTGCCTTGTAATAGTTTGGTGTAGGCCATGGGCATAAGAGAACAGCATGAATGGTGGACCAGCGCGAATGAAATTACTGTGTATTATAATATTAACAGAGCATGTTTTACTGTTGATGTGTATTGTGATATTAATAGAGCAAATTTTCCCATTTTACGCTGAAATCGGATTGAAAGAACTGGATTATGCTGGATGAGAATAGGATGAAATTTATTTATTTTTTTTAATTTATTCAAAAGATTTGTCCAAAGTAAATAAGAAGAGTAAGACAAAACTGGATTGAAACAGTGCTAAACTGAAAATTGGGTCTCAGGAATCTGCATACCAATCCAAAATTTAAATAGATAGAAAAATCTCTCACTAAATTTAAATTCGTGTGGAAACTTGAGACTAACTTTGTTAGGCTTTTTTCACATGTCAGAATAAGTTATCCGATTCAAATGATAATTTATTTGGTATGAAAATTTTCTTATGCGATTAAAAATTATGAGCTTGAATTTTATTTTTTTAAGTCTTGATATTCATGATTTGATATTATTTGTTTCTAAAAATATGACTTGAATACCAAATATATAATTTTGCTCCGGATATTTGATCACACTTCTAACTTAATTTATAATAGAAAATTCTAGTACTGAAAAGAATATCACCGTATATCTTATTCCGATATCTTCAATAAAATTGGCTTGTTATTTATTCCTTTTTCTCAGAAAAAAAAAAAAAAAAAAAAGAAGGAATGAGGATGAGCACTATTCTGTTTCATTAATCTTTTAGTTGATTGGGCTTAGTAAATTAAACATTCTAATAAAACCAAATATAATAAATAAATAGAATATTTAGTAATTTAAATATACAGTAGACTTTAGCCGATAATCAAATAATTTGAAACTTCAACTATTATTATCTTCAGATAGAAATTTTAAGATAAAATTATTTAGATTTATATGTTATAGCAATACTGGCTAAGGGTCCGTTTGGATGCACCAAAACATATAGCATAGTTAAACTATATATATTCATGATTTTTTTTTTTTTTTTCTATAAAGCGTCTGAATGAATCAAAATATAATTTTTTTTTAGAATATAGTTATACTATATCCTAAAAAATGGGATAAACTAAAATTCATTCTAAAGGAAAAAGAATTCCATATCCTTGGGCTCCCTCACTTTCAAAATATGATAAATTTTAAATTTTAAATTTTAAATTTTAAAATTTAAAATTTAAATTTTCAATACAAAAATTTAAATTTTAATTTTTAATTTTTAAATTTTAAAATTAGAATTTAAATTTCAAATTAAAAAATTTTTAAATTTTAATATTAATTTTAAAATTTTAATGTATATTCAAATTTAAAATTTAAAATTTTAAAAATCAAATTTCAAATTTCAAAAAAAATTAAAAATTAAAATTTCAAATTTAAAATTAAAATTTAAAATTCAAATTTTAAAATTTTTAATTTTATAATATTGATTTTAAAATTTAAACATTAAAATTTATTATTTTAAAATAATAAATTTAATTTTACAATTTATAATTTTAAATTTCATATTAAAAAATTTAAATTTAGATTTTATTTTTCAATTTTTCAGTTTGAAATTTAAAATTTTAACGTCAAATATTAAATTTTGGACTTTTAATTTCAAAATTTGAAATTTTTAAATTTAAAATAGAAACTTAATATTTTTTTTATATTTTTTAAATTTTTAAATTGAAATAAACTTTGTGGAACTGTATAGTATGAATCGAAACAGTTTAAAATTTAAAATCGTTGATTTGTTTTTTAGAGTTACACAATTTTTTATTTTATTAAACCAAAATTATATTTTAAAGACTCTGTAACAATTTTTTACTGTGTTCAAACAGGCTCTTATAGGAAAGCCTCCAAATCAGGGTTTTAGGCTATTTTACTCTGTATTTTTAAAAATATTATATTTTTATTAGTTACACTGTTTGGATAAATACAACATAAAAAAAATACAACGTATTATAAGTGTTTCGGAATATTTTTGAGAAAAAAAAAAAATCAGAGGTTAAACAGGCCAAAAAATTTCCCTATTTTACGTACGCCTTCTCTCTCGCCGTCTTTTGCATTTTGCCTCTCTTCAAAAATTTGAAATTTAAAATTTAAAATTTAAATTTAAATTTTTAAAAATTGATATTTAAAATTTTAAAATTTAAAATTTGAAATATAAAATTTGAAACAGAAAAATTTAAAAATTTAAAAATAAAATCTAAATTTAAATTTTAAATTTCAAAAATTTAAAATTCCAAATTATGAAATTAAAATTTACTATTTTAAAATTAAAATTTATGTTTAAAATAATAAAATTTTATGTTTAAAACTTAAAATTAATATTATAAAACTTAAAATTTTAAAATTTTATATTTGAAATTTAAATTTTAAAATTGGAAATTATATATTTGAAAGAAAATTTAAAATTTAAAATTTAAAATTTTTAAATTTTAAATTTTAAAATTTAAAATTTTAAAATTTTAAAATTTTAAATTTTAAATTTAAAATTTAAATTTTAAATTTTAAATTTTAAATTTTAAATTTAAACTTTAAATATTAAATTTTGTATATTAAATTTTAAATTTTAAATTTTAAAATTTAAATATAAAATTTTGTATATTAAATTTTTAATTTAAAATTTAAAATTTAAATTTGAAATTTGAAATTTGAAATTTAATTTTATATTTTAATTTGAAATTTGAAATTGAAATTTGAAATTTGAAATTTAAAATTTAAAATTTTAAATTTTAAATTTTAAATTTTAATTTTAAAATTCAAAATTTAAAATTTAAAATTTTAAATTTTAATTTAAATTAAAATTAAATTAAATTTAAATTTAAATTTTAAAATTTGAAAATTTGAATTTGAAATTTGAAAATTTGAAATTTAAAATTTAAATTTGAAATTTGAAATTTGAAATTTGAAATTTGAAATTTAAATTTGAAATTTTAAATTTTAAATTTTAAATTTTAAATTTTAAATTTTAAATTTTAAATTTTAATTTAAATTTTAAATTTTAAATTTTAATTTTTAATTTTAAATTTGAATTTTATATTTGAATTTTTAAATTTGTATTTTTAAATTTAAAATTTGAAATTTAAAATTTGAAATTTAAAATTTGAAATTTGAAATTTGAAATTTGAAATTTGAAATTTAAAATTTATAATTTCACATTCAAATTTTAAAATTTTAAAATTCTAATTCAATTTAAAAATTTTTAAATTTGAAATTTAAAATTTATAATTTCACATTCAAATTTTAAAATTTTAAAATTGAAATTCAATTTTGAAATTTTTAAATTTGAAATTTAAATTCTAATTTTAAAATTTATTTTTTTTTTGTATTGAATGTTTAAATTTAAAGCCGAGTATTTTTTAAAAGTTCACCATCGTAACAGTAAAAATCAGAAAAATATTTTTTATAGAATATTAAATTTTTCAAAATATTAAATATATTGTAAAATAAAATTTTATTTTATTTTTCAGTAATGATAATCAAAGAGGCCCTTAGTGTATGCCCAATGTTCGGCATATATATAAGTAATGTAATATGTAATAACTCTAAATTTTAATGTCATAAAATGTGCATGTAATAGAGTCAAACTTTTCTTTTGCATTTTATCATTTAGGTAATGTTAGTCACTTAAATTTATAAAATATATATATATTTAATTTATTAATGGAAAATTTTTAATTTATTTACCAAATTTGAAAATTTTAAAGTTTAAATGACTATCTCGAAATAGGTCGACATATAGTTAGTTCTTTGAAAACAACCACCAAAGATAGCAACTAACCAAACAATTAAATTTTATAAAATTTCAAGTAGAGTAATTAAAATAATCAAAAGGTTGGGAGGTGTAAACAAAAATGGTTAAAGTTCCGAAACAATTTTACAATAATTATAGGGACTCTGTGCATTTTTATTTTTCTTATGTTCAAGTAATAATTTATTGGCCAGAAGATGACAAATAAGGTGCAATTAATATATAGAAAAGTGGAGTTAATATTTGAAAATGTAGAATTCGTGATATTTAACAGTAATTTTGTTAACGAGGAAAGATTATTATGTAATTTGGAGTGATTTCTAATAAAACAAAAATGATTACTTACTAAGTCCTATGATGTATCTTGCTACACTTTCGCATAATAAACTAATATTTTGAGAATAAAGTTACATAAGTGCAAAATGACACTAATTTGAAGTTAGAAAAACAAAATGGATCGACGGGTCTTTTGCAAAAATTATGATATTTCATGTGTAAAACTGAAAAATTTTATTATTGAGAGGACTCGGATGCGTTGTGCCAATGATTTGTGGACGAGAGTACTATTTTACTGGGTTTATGTAAAAATATTAAAAAAAAAAAAAAAAAAAAATTATAACCCAAACCCTAAACTCTTCTCTTATCCATTTCTTTCGAAAACTATAGCCATCACCTCGCGTTCCACATGCCTCGCCTAAACCCTAAACCCGAACTCCGGTGAACTTCCTGTCAACAAGGTGATCCCAAGCCTCTCTCTCTGTGTCAATCTCTCTCTAAATCTCTATGGATATCTCTCTTCCCCTCTTTCTCTCTCTCGGGTTGCTGTTGGAGCCACTGCTGTGATGATCCAGATCTCCGTGGATGTTAGTAGCGTGTTAGTTGTAGTGTTCTGGAATTTCCCATGCAGCTTTTCCGTTGAATCCACTGTGTAGAACACCTAGTGTTGGTGTATCTGGCCCATGGTGCACAAATGGGTGCCACAGATGGACACTGTGTGATATTTTCAGCTGATTTGGCCTTCGGCTGTGTTTGTCAAATTTTAGAAAAGGAATTAGGCCAAACAGAGTTCGGATTTGGATTCAGCACGAAAAAACGCTTGAAAACGGCTATTTGCTTGTTAAATTTGGAGTCCGGATGATCAAAAACGGACTTCCGAAAGTTTACGGAGAAATTCGGTGCATGGGGGTTGACCGTGGACCGGCCGGGGCCATGTGTGTCACGCCCCGGGGTCGAAACTGCGACCCGGGCTCGCTAACAGATCCGCCATCTGTACGGAAACTGCCGTACAGACGAAGCGTCTAACCTGCAAAAGATAGAACTACAGCTATACAGATATCAGAGCGGGTAATAAAAGCTGTAATATAAAAACAAGTCTATCTCCCGAATACAAGATGATACAAATAGCCAACAACCTATACAATATCTACCAAAACCACAGGGGAGATAGCTAAGACTAGAAAATCAGTACATGATCAACTCCCACAGTCCGGGATGGTACATCTACCTCACTCTAAAGTAATAATGCTGGTAGGGAACTATCACGCAACTCCCTGTCCTCGGTCCGTCAAGCCAGCTCGGGCAGGAACGGAAGAAAGCCTCAGCAACCTGTCACCGACAGAGGGTGTGAGAACTACATCCTACAGTAGCTCTCAGTGGGTACCGTCTCCAAGAACCACGGTCTGCCCACTAAGTCTACTAGAGGCATAAGATAACAGAATGAAACTGAAATAATGAAAGGATAAGCTGGAAAATATCTACAGCTACCATGCCTCTATCTACTATGCTCAACGAGAAAGAACACAGATGATGGTATGCATCCACTCAATACTGACACTATGTCATAAGTACTATGCTCAAAGGTATAACCGAACTATGACACATGATATGCATACTTTCTCACATAACACCCAATCTCTATGACTGCCACATAGGGTCCAGTCAAGCCTGCGCCTGTCGACTAGGATCGCACCTACCCACCACCACACATCCACATGAGGACGGGATTTACGTGGGGCGTCCTGTCCGACTATCTCAAGCGAACTCTAGTGTATCTGTAGTACCCCGAACCCCCATGCAGCTTTTTCCGTGAATCCACTGTTTAGACACCTGTTGATGGTGTATCTGGCCCATAGTGCATCGAAGGGATGCCACAGATGGACCCTGTGAGCTTTGGTTAGCTGTTTGGCCTTCGGCTGCTTTTGCCGAATTTTAGAAAAGGATCTAGGCCAAACGGAGGATGGATTTGGATTCAGCGCGGAAAAACACTTGAGATTGGCTTTTTGTTTGCCCAATTCTGAGTCCGGATGTCCAAAAGCGGATTCCCGGAAGTTTTGGCAGTTTTCGGCGCTTGCGGGAGCCTCCGGCAAATTTTGGAGGCGGAATTTGGCAAAACGGACCTCGTTTTTGGAATCAGCGCGCGAAAACGGTCAAGATGGGCTATTTACTTGTCATTTTTGAGCTTGCGGGTACTGTTCACGCCGGAACAGTGTCGCCGGCGATCGCCGGCGGCGGCGGCGGCGGCGGGCAGCGCCGGCGGGGGCGGCGCGGCCTCGGGCAGGCGGCAGGCGGCGGCGCGCGGCGCGGGCAGGGCGCGGGCAGGCGCCCGGGCGCGCGGGCAGGCGCGCGGTCCACGGCGGCGCGCGCGTGCACCAGGCGGTGCCACGTGGCGAGGCCTTGTTGGTCCGGTTCTGTGCTCCCGGTCCACGCAACCGGCGGAGACGGTGACCGGGGCAGGTGGCCGTACGCCCGGGTCAGCCGCGACGTGCGCGGTCCACGGCGCGACGTGCGCGGTGCACGGGTTGCCGGGCCACGTGTCGCGCGGCCATTGGCGGGCTCAGGTGCTCCGGGTGCAGCGGGGTCTGAGGGAGTGGTGGACTGGGCTGTGCGGTGGACCGGGCCGCACTGTGCGCGCCCGGAAGTTCTGGGCCGGGCCGCACTGTGCGCGCCCGAAAATTTCCGAGCGCCCGAAAGTGAGGACTCATTGGGTATTAATCCAATTGTTTTTCTCAGCCTATTTAAAGCCAATCCGAGCCCACTCTTTTGGGTTTTTTCTCCCAACCGAGCCTCTTCAGCCCGAGCACCCTTAAGCAAAGATTTTCATCTTTTTGTGCTTGATCTCCCTGCCAAGTTTCAAGAGTTTTGGAGGCACGAATCCCGAGGTTCCCCATTTTACGGTGCGGCGCGACGTTGCTTCCTAGTGTTCTTCTTCGGCGCAGCGATAGTATTTTTGCTCCCCTGGGCTACCCCGACATCATTTTCCTGTGATTCTTGCACCAGTAGACTCCTAAGAGGTAGGACTTCATCTTTCGTTTTGGTCGCGCTTTCCCGTTTCGAGGTTTTGGCACGGATCCCGAGGCAAACAGTGACCCCATTTTCTGTGTGGATTTACTTGACAGCAGCGGAGTATTTCGGCCATATCTTTGCGCACGAGCGTCTGACGGAAACGAGCTTATACAACTTTTTCATCTACGGATCGCAAGGAACGCGCTCGTATTTTTATTGGATTTTTGTGAATTTTATTTCGAGGTGAAAATTACTGTTTTCTCAGTGAACAGTAATCTGTCCTTAATACAGATTTTTGTGTGAGGGTGCCCCCTTGCCGAATTTTTATCTTGATGTACAGAACTCGGATTTGGGCGTGCAAGGTACCGTTTCGAAGCTATCGACGCAAGGATCGCCGTGATATTTTTATTGGAATTTTCTGGGCAATTTCTGCAGGTGATAATTAACAGTTCTGAATTCGAGGTTGTATGTGATTATTAGTGCTATATTTGGGAGCCTAAGTGTAATTAGTGAGCTTTGTACTGTACCAGGAATATTTCGGGTGTGCTGAAATTGTGGAAGCAAGGATTTGGAGTTTTGGTATTTTCCAGCTGTACGGACTTGGACAGTTGCACTTCAGGTGGGTGGTTGTCGTACTCCTCTCCTTTGTTATGCCCACTAGGAATATCAGAGTACCCATGATTTGACGATGCTAAATGTGTTGATTGGTAGACTTGCATGCTTCAGGAAATTAATTATTGGTTATTTGGATCCCTGATAAATTATTGTTAGAATGATCACTGATTTTAATCGCTTAATTAATCTGGACTGTTCTTGGAGACTAAATAGGAATTGAGGACTGCAAAACTGATAATTTTTCATATGAGACTGTCACCCTGGCTTATGTCACTCTAAATTATTTATTCTTGGAAATTGGACAAAATGTTGGAACAATGCATGATTAAATTGGTCACATAATTATGTCATCTTTTACTGCTATACTATTTTGGGACTTGACTTAGGAGAAACCATGCATTTGCTCTTTTCTTCTTCTATTGTTGACACTTGCGGCTTAGTCGCTCAGGTTCGAGCGTCTGTTGGACAGTGTAGTCAGGTATTGGGGATTTGGGACAGGTTGGGTTTATGACAGGGTGTTGCGGCGACCACGGATCTTGGGTGGTTGACCGGATTGTTACTATTGCATCAGATTGGGTGTTTTGGGGATCGGGCTATCTTTAGTGGAGGGTTTTTCCCACTTCCTTGAGTCTCGATCCAGTCCTGCTATTATGAGACAGTGGTTACAGTGATACAGTGATACTTGATACAGTGATACTTGATACAGTGATACTTGATACAGTGATACTTGATACAGTGATACTGATACAGTGATACTTTACTCGTGTGGGTCGCTCCCCTCGAGTGCCACTCCGGAGTAGGCTTTCCACGGTGTGAGCGCCGGGCACCATGCTGGTTTCTTGAGTTCGACAGCAGAGCAGGCAGTGCCAGTGTTCACTGGCTGTCAGATTGGGTCATTATGACAGGCTTCTTGATTCTGATGCATCACTTTTCCCATCCTTATTGGTTGGTCATATAGAGGCATATTAGGGATAGCACTTTATCAGTTGCTTTATTTATCTGCATCCCCTTCTTCTCCTTTCCCTTTTCGCCTCTGATCACCTGGTGGGCATATCTGAGCTGAGGCTTTACCCACTAGGGGAGGCTACTGTTTATAGTAGTACTTACCCCCATTGTTTTTCTTGTTTCTTTCTCTTCCCTTGTTTTGCAGAGTCCTCAGTGGGAGTTGCTGGGCCGTCAGCAACTGATCGAGGTAAGCGGATTGCGGACTAGATAGAGAGCCACCGAGGGTCGTAGCTGGAGATTTTTGGGTACCAGGACTTCTCAGACAGTGTTTTGTTTTCTTTTTGGGGACTGGCTTCTGCCAGCTGTTTGTATTATAGTTGTGAGCTGGGAGAGACATCTGTATTTTATTTTACTGTTGTACCTTTTACTTCCAGCATCTGTCTGAGATACAGTAGTTTTATTTCAGCTCTGATTATTATGCTCTTTTATTATTTTTCTTATCTGAGCAGGTTACCGACGCTTCGTGTATGTGGGAAATACCGCATGCACGGCGGATCTGTGGACGGGCCCGGGTTCTGGTTTACACCCGGGGCGTGACAGATTAAGTTGGTATCAGAGCTTAGGGATAGGTCAGTTGGGACTTAGGAAACCCTAGGCTTTTGGACAGACCCTAGGATGATAGGGCGTGAGTGGCGTGACATTTTGCGAAAGTCGGTGATTTTTATAGTTAACTCTTCCAGTGAGTGAAGAGAGATCGACATAGTCTATTTCTGTGAACCATTATGTTGGCTGCAGACAACATAAGGTTACAGAAATAGGGGGATGTCTTTGACTTTCGCTAGATTGGGTCGTGTGGGGTTTTGTTCTGATTTGTCGTTTCTTGTGGCAGGATGTCTCCTCGACGTCGTTTTTCCGCCGAGGGTACCCCCACTCCCCCTGAGGAGCCTGGTGCAGGCGGTAGCTGCTGAGCAGGGGGAAGCTGCTTGCCTTAGGGAGGCACCATTTGGTGGCAAGGAGCTTTCGTCAGGACCAGCGTTTGGAGCAGCTGTTGGCGCAAAGGGGTGATTCTGTAGTCGGGAGAGAGCTAGGGCTTCAGAGCGGCGTTTAGAGAGGAAACGCCCAGCCCCGGATGTTGATGGACAGGCTGGTTCTCAGAGACGGTCTCGACAGTTGAGGCAGCCCCTGCAGGCTGCCAGGTGCACTTTTTGCGGGGGCCAGCATTCCGCCGGTACTTGTGAGCTGAGGCATGGTCGTTGTTTTGGATGTGGACAGCCTGGTCACCTCCGAGCTACATGCCCCCTTCCGACCTTTGTAGTACCTTCTTCGGCGTTGGCCCCTACCACATCCCAGCAGAGATCGTGGCCACGACAGCAGCATCAGCAGCAGCAGGGGTCGCAGCCGAGGCGGGCCCGATCGTCAGGTAGGTGTGTTTTCTGCAGGGGGAGCACCCGTCAGATAAATGTGACTCGAGGTGGGGTCGTTGCTTCAAGTGTGGACAGCCTGGGCACATTCGAGCCACGTGCCCCGCAAGGACAGCTGCAGCACCCACTTCGGCAACTGTTCCTACTTTTTCCCAGCCACGACCGGGAACTTCACCGACAGATCTTCAGGTAGACCAATCTTCGCCACCCCGCTTATCTGGTGAGAGACAGCCCTTGTCGAGCGGCCATGATTGCTTAGCACAGATGGAGGATCCTGCTATCGCTGACCGGGTTGCGGCAGGTATGTTTTTCTTCCGGTGGTAGGACTCATATCTTATTGTTATTGGAGCTTTTCCTTTTCATTCCTTTTTAGTAGAATGTGCATCATTGCATGGGTTAGAGGTGCGGATTCCTGATCATAGTTTGCATGTCGTGGAGCGTTGTGCGGCTTGCCCAGTGCAGTTGGGGCCTTGGATTTTGCCGCAGACTTGCTTGTTTTGCAGCAGCTCCAGGATTTTGATGTGGTGCTAGGGGTGGATTGGCTATCACGGTATTCCGCCACTATCGACTGCAGAGAGAGGACGGTGACTCTTCGCGAGCCAGGACAGGAGGAGTTCATCTTCAGAGGCTGCCAGAGCACGCTGTTCGCAGCGACCATTTCCTCGGCCAGAGCTAGGAGGATGATGAGTAGGGGTTGCACTGCCTTTTTGGCCACTGTGGTGGAGGTGCCTACGGCGGCACTGGGACTCGAGGATATCCCTATTGTCCGCGAGTTCCCAGATGTATTTCCCCCTGAGTTGACGACGATGCCGCCGGAGAGGGAGATTGAGTTCGTGATTGATGTAGTTCCTGGAACTGCACCAATCTCAAAGGCACCCTATAGGATGGCGCCAGCTGAGTTGAGGGAGTTGAAGGCCCAGCTTCAGGATCTTTTGGACAGGGGCTTCATCCGACCCAGTGTTTCTCCGTGGGGAGCGCCTGTGTTGTTTGTGAAGAAGAAGGATGGGTCACTGCGATTGTGTGTGGATTATAGGGAATTGAACAAAGTGACCATCCGGAACAAGTATCCCCTCCCCCGGATTGATGATTTGTTTGATCAGTTACAGGGAGCATCGGTGTTCTCGAAGATTGATCTGCAGTCCGGTTACCACCAGCTGAGGGTGAGGGCCGAGGACATCTCCAAGACGGCTTTCAGATCGCGGTACGGGCATTATGAGTTTACTGTGATGCCTTTTGGGTTGACAAATGCCCCTGCCGCATTCATGGACTTGATGAACAGGATATTTCAGCCGTTTTTGGACCGGTTTGTGGTGGTGTTCATAGATGATATTCTGATCTACTCCCGCAGTGATCTGGAGCACGAGGAGCACTTGAGGACCGTGCTACAGCTTCTGCGAGAGAAGAAGCTGTATGCTAAGTTCAAAAAGTGCGAGTTTTGGCTCCGGGAGGTCGCCTTTCTGGGTCATGTTGTTTCAGCTGCTGGAGTGGCGGTGGATCCGGCCAAGGTGGATGCTATTCGAGATTGGCCGAGGCCGACGACTATCACCGAGGTGCGGAGCTTTCTTGGTTTGGCGGGCTACTATCGGCGTTTTGTGGAAGGCTTTGCGAAGCTTTCCTCTCCCCTCACTCGTCTGACCAGGAAAGGGTTAAGTTTGTTTGGAGCGAGACTTGCCAGAGCTGTTTTGAGGAGCTGAAGCAGAGATTGATGACCGCTCCAATCCTTGCCCTCCCAGTTATGGGGGAAGGATTTGTGATTTACAGTGATGCCTCACATAGTGGTCTGGGGTGTGTGTTGATGCAGCAGGGTAGGGTGATTGCCTATGCTTCGCGGCAATTGAAGGACTATGAGAAAAATTACCCTACTCATGATCTGGAGTTGGCAGCGGTGGTGTTTGCTCTGAAGCTGTGGCGGCATTACTTGTATGGTGAGCATTGCGAGATTTATACTGATCACAAGAGCTTGAAGTATCTGTTCACCCAAAAGGAGCTGAATTTGAGGCAACGCCGGTGGTTGGAGCTGCTAAAGGATTATGATCTGAGTATCCTTTATCACCCCGGCAAGGCCAATGTTGTGGCGGATGCTTTGAGCAGGAGGACGAGTCTGAGCTTATTGATCTCGCAGCAGGCGCCGTTGGTCGAGCAGATGAGGCGATTACAGCTGGAGGTAGTATCCCCTGGGGTCTCTGCTAGACTCATGTCTATGGTCTTGCAGCCCACTCTGTTGGAGAGGATCAGGGACACTCAGAGTGAGGACCCCCACTTGACGAGGATCAGGACGCAGCTTCAGGCGGATCAGACAGGGGATTTTTCTGTGGATAGCTCGGGAGTACTGCGGTACAGGGACCGAGTGTGTGTGCCTATGGATCAGGAGATTAGAGATCAGATTTTGAGGGAGGCCCATCATACACCTTATACCGTCCACCCTGGAGGTACTAAGATGTATAAGGACCTCAAGGCACAGTTTTGGTGGCCCGGAATGAAGCGGGACATTGGGAGATTCGTAGCTCACTGTTTAACTTGTCAGCAAGTGAAAGCAGAGCATCGCGTCCCTGCTGGCAAGTTGCAGAGTCTTCCAATTCCCGAGTGGAAATGGGACCACGTCACTATGGATTTCGTCACTGGATTGCCGAGGGCGCAGAGCGGGGCAGATGCGATCTGGGTTATTGTTGACAGACTCACCAAGTCGGCGCACTTCTTACCGGTTCAGATGACTTGGTCATTGGAGTATTTGGCACAGTTATATATGGATGAGATAGTGAGGCTTCACGGCATACCTGCTTCGATTGTGTCAGATCGAGACCCGAGATTCGTATCACGCTTTTGGGGGAGTTTGCATTCTGCATTGGGGACTCAGCTCAGGTTTAGCACCGCTTTCCACCCACAGACCGATGGGCAGTCAGAGCGCACCATACAGACCCTCGAGGATATGCTTAGAGCGTGCGTTATGGATTTTGGAGGAGGGTGGTACCGGCACTTATCTTTGGTTGAGTTCGCGTACAACAACAGCTATCAGGCGAGCATCCAGATGGCTCCGTTTGAAGCGTTGTATGGACGCAAGTGTCGGTCTCCCTTATATTGGAGTGACGTGGGTGAGAGGAGGACTTTGGGACCGGAGTTACTTTTGGAGGCAGAGGAAAAAGTCAGGATTATTCGCCGGCATCTTGAGACAGCCCAGAGTCGTCAGAGGAGCTACGCGGATACTCGACGGCGAGACCTGGAGTTTCAGGTTGGTGATCATGTCTTCTTGAAGGTCTCGCCCTCGAAAGGGGTCCGGAGATTTGGAGTGCGGGGAAAGCTCAGTCCCCGCTTTATTGGACCCTTTGAGGTACTTGACAGAGTTGGTCCTGTGGCATACAGAGTTGCCTTACCCCCACGCCTGGCCGGAGTTCATGATGTCTTCCACGTCTCAGCTCTGAGGAGATATGTTTTTGACCCGTCGCACGTGATTGACTTCACTTCGTTGGAGATCGGCGAGGACTTGGTCTACGAGGAGCGCCCGTTGCGGATTCTTGCTCGTGAGGTGAGGGAATTGCGCAATCGGGCCATTCCATATGTGAAGATCCTGTGGAGCAATCATGAGGAGCGAGAGGCTACATGGGAGCTGGAGACAGAGATGAGAGATGCCTACCCCTTCTTGTTCGAGGCCGCAGTTTGAGGTACGTCTGCTTTGTTTATCTTTGTTTCGGGGACGAAACTTTTTTTAGTGGGGGAGGATGTAGTACCCCGAACCCCCATGCAGCTTTTTCCGTGAATCCACTGTTTAAACACCTGTTGATGGTGTATCTGGCCCATAGTGCATCAAAGGGATGCCACAGATGGACCCTGTGAGCTTTGGTTAGCTGTTTTGGCCTTCGGCTGCTTTTGCCGAATTTTAGAAAAGGATTTAGGCCAAACGGAGGATGGATTTGGATTCAGCGCGGAAAAACACTTGAGATTGGCTTTTTGTTTGCCCAATTCTGAGTCCGGATGTCCAAAAGCGGACTCCCGGAAGTTTTGGCAGTTTTCGGCGCTTGCGGGAGCCTCCGGCAAATTTTGGAGGCGGAATTTGGCAAAACGGACCTCGTTTTTGGAATCAGCGCGCGAAAACGGTCAAGATGGGCTATTTACTTGTCATTTTTGAGCTTGCGGGTACTGTTCACGCCGGAACAGTGTCGCCGGCGATCGCCGGCGGCGGCCGGCGGCGGCGGGCAGCGCCGCGGGGGCGGCGCGGCCTCGGGCAGGCGGCAGGCGGCGGCGCGCGGCGCGGGCAGGGCGCGGGCAGGCGCCCGGGCGCGCGGGCAGGCGCGCGGTCCACGGCGGCGCGCGTGCACCAGGCGGTGCCACGTGGCGAGGCCTTGTTGGTCCGGTTCTGTGCTCCCGGTCCACGCAACCGGCGGAGACGGTGACCGGGGCAGGTGGCCGTACGCCCGGGTCAGCCGCGACGTGCGCGGTCCACGGCGCGACGTGCGCGGTGCACGGGTTGCCGGGCCACGTGGCGCGCGCCATTGGCGGGCTCTGGTGCTCCGGGTGCAGCGGGGTCTGAGGGAGTGGTGGACTGGGCTGCGCGGTGGACCGGGCCGCACTGTGCGCGCCCGGAAGTTCTGGGCCGGGCCGCACTGTGCGCGCCCGAAAATTTCCGGGCGCCCGAAAGTGAGGACTCATTGGGTATTAATCCAATTGTTTTTCTCAGCCTATTTAAAGCCAATCCGAGCCCACTCTTTTGGTTTTTTCTCCCAACCGAGCCTCTTCAGCCCGAGCACCCTTAAGCAAAGATTTTCATCTCTTTGTGCTGGATCTCCCTGCCAAGTTTCAAGAGTTTTGGAGGCACGAATCCCGAGGTTCCCCATTTTACGGTGCGGCGCGACGTTGCTTCCTAGTGTTCTTCTTCGGCGCAGCGATAGTATTTTTGCTCCCCTGGGCTACCCCGACATCATTTTCCTGTGATTCTTGCACCAGTGGACTCCTAAGAGGTAGGACTTCATCTTTCGTTTTGGTCGCGCTTTCCCGTTTCGAGGTTTTGGCACGGATCCCGAGGCAAACAGTGACCCCATTTTCTGTGTGGATTTACTTGACAGCAGCGGAGTATTTCGGCCATATCTTTGCGCACGAGCGTCTGACGGAAACGAGCTTGTACAACTTTTTCATCTACGGATCGCAAGGAACGCGCTCGTATTTTTATTGGATTTTTGTGAATTTTATTTCGAGGTGAAAATTACTGTTTTCTCAGTGAACAGTAATCTGTCCTTAATACAGATTTTGTGTGAGGTGCCCCCTTGCCGAATTTTTATCTTGATGTACAGAACTCGGATTTGGGCGTGCAAGGTACCGTTTCGAAGCTATCGACGCGAGAATCGCCGTGATATTTTTATTGGAATTTTCTGGGCAATTTCTGCAGGTGATAATTAAGCAGTTCTGAATTCGAGGTTGTATGTGATTATTAGTGCTATATTTGGGAGCCTAAGTGTAATTAGTGAGCTTTGTACTGTACCAGGAGTATTTCGGGTGTGCTGAAATTGTGGAAGCAAGGATTTGGAGTTTTGGTATTTTCTAGCTGTACGGACTTGGACAGTTGCACTTCAGGTGGGTGGTTGTTGTACTCCTCTCCTTTGTTATGCCCACTAGGAATATCAGAGTACCCATGATTTGACGATGCTAAATGTGTTGATTGGTAGACTTGCATGCTCTAGGAAATTAATTATTGGTTATTTGGATCCCTGATAAATTATTGTTAGAATGATCACTGATTTAATCGCTTAATTAATCTGGACTGTATGCTTGGAGACTAAATAGGAATTGAGGACTGCAAAACTGATAATTTTTCATATGAGACTGTCACCCTGGCTTATGTCACTCTAAACTATTTATTCTTGGAAATTGGACAAAATATTGGAACAATGCATGATTAAATTGGTCACATAATTATGTCATCTTTTACTGCTACACTATTTTTGGGACTTGACTTAGGAGAAACCATGCATTTGCTCTTTTCTTCTTCTATTGTTGACACTTGCGGCTTAGTCGCTCAGGTTCGAGCGTCTGTTAGACAGTGTAGTCAGGTATTGGGGATTTGGGACAGGTTGGGTTTATGACAGGGTGTTGCGGCGACCACGGATCTTGGGTGGTTGACCGGATTGTTACTATTGCATCAGATTGGGTGTTTTGGGGATCGGGCTATCTTTAGTGGAGGGTTTTTCCCACTTCTTGAGTCTCGATCCAGTCCTGCTATTATGAGACAGTGGTTACAGTGATGATACTTGATACAGTGATACTTGATACAGTGATATGATACAGTATACTGATACTTTACTCGTGTGGGTCGCTCCCCTCGAGTGCCACTCCGGAGTAGGCTTTCCACGGTGTGAGCGCCGGGCACCATGCTGGTTTCTTGAGTTCGACAGCAGAGCAGGCAGTGCCAGTGTTCACTGGCTGTCAGATTGGGTCATTATGACAGGCTTCTTGATTCTGATGCATCACTTTTCCCCATCCTTATTGGTTGGTCATATAGAGGCATATTAGGGATAGCACTTTATCAGTTGCTTTATTTATCTGCATCCCCTTTCTTCTCCTTTCCCTTTTCGCCTCTGATCACCTGGTGGGCATATCTGAGCTGAGGCTTTACCCACTAGGGGAGGCTACTGTTTATAGTAGTACTTACCCCCATTGTTTTTTCTTGTTTCTTTCTCTTCCCTTGTTTTGCAGAGTCCTCAGTGGGAGTTGCTGGGCCGTCAGCAACTGATCGAGGTAAGCGGATTGCGGACTAGATAGAGAGCCACCGAGGGTCGTAGCTGGAGATTTTTGGGTACCAGGACTTCTCAGACAGTGTTTTGTTTTCTTTTTGGGGACTGGCTTCTGCCAGCTGTTTGTATTATAGTTGTGAGCTGGGAGAGACATCTGTATTTTATTTTACTGTTGTACCTTTTACTTCCAGCATCTGTCTGAGATACAGTAGTTTTATTTCAGCTCTGATTATTATGCTCTTTTATTATTTTTCTTATCTGAGCAGGTTACCGACGCTTCGTGTATGTGGGAAATACCGCATGCACGGCGGATCTGTGGACGGGCCCGGGTTCTGGTTTACACCCGGGGCGTGACAGATTAAGTTGGTATCAAGCTTAGGGATAGGTCAGTTGGGACTTAGGAACCCTAGGCTTTTGGACAGACCCTAGGATGATAGGGCGTGAGTGGCGTGACATTTTGCGAAAGTCGGTGATTTTTTATAGTTAACTCTTCCAGTGAGTGAAGAGAGATCGACATAGTCTATTTCTGTGAACCGTTATGTTGGCTGCAGACAACATAAAGTTACAGAAATAGGGGATGTCTTTGACTTTCGCTAGATTGGGTCGTGTGGGGATTTGCTTCTGATTTGTCGTTTCTTGTTGCAGGATGTCGCCCCGGCGTCGTTTTTCCGCCGAGGGTACCCCCACTCCCCCTGAGGAGCCTGGGCAGGCGGTATCTGCTGAGCTGGGGGAACTGCGGGCCTTAGTGACCCATTTGGTGGCAAGGAGCTTTCGTCAGGACCAGCGTTTGGAGCAGCTGTTGGCGCAAAGGGGTGATTCTGTAGTCGGAGAGAGAGCTAGGGCTTCAGAGCGGCGTTTAGAGAGGAAACGCCCAGCCCCGGATGTTGATGGACAGGCTGGTTCTCAGAGACGGTCTCGACAGTTGAGGCAGCCCCTGCAGGCTGCCAGGTGCACTTTTTGCGGGGGCCAGCATTCCGCCGGTACTTGTGAGCTGAGGCATGGTCGTTGTTTTAGATGTGGACAGCCTGGTCACATCCGAGCTACATGCCCCCTTCCGACCTTTGTAGTACCTTCTTCGGCGTTGGCCCCTACCACATCCCAGCAGAGATCGTGGCCACGACAGCAGCATCAGCAGCAGCAGGGGTCGCAGCCGAGGCGGGCCCGATCGTCAGGTAGGTGTGTTTTCTGCAGGGGGCAGCACCCGTCAGATAAATGTGACTCGAGGTGGGGTCGTTGCTTCAAGTGTGGACAGCCTGGGCACATTCGAGCCACGTGCCCCGCAAGGACAGCTGCAGCACCCACTTCGGCAACTGTTCCTACTTTTTCCCAGCCACGACCGGGAACTTCACCGACAGATCTTCAGGTAGACCAATCTTCGCCACCCCGCTTATCTGGTGAGAGACAGCCCTTGTCGAGCGGCCATGATTGCTTAGCACAGATGGAGGATCCTGCTATCGCTGACCGGGTTGCGGCAGGTATGTTTTTCTTCCGGTGGTAGGACTCATATCTTATTGTTATTGGAGCTTTTCCTTTTCATTCCTTTTTAGTAGAATGTGCATCATTGCATGGGTTAGAGGTTCGGATTCCTGATCATAGTTTGCATGTCGTGGAGCGTTGTGCGGCTTGCCCAGTGCAGTTGGGGCCTTGGATTTTGTCCGCAGACTTGCTTGTTTTGCAGCAGCTCCAGGATTTTGATGTAGTGCTAGGGGTGGATTGGCTATCACGGTATTCCGCCACTATCGACTGCAGAGAAGGACGGTGACGCTTCGCGAGCCAGGACAGGAGGAGTTCATCTTCAGAGGCTGCCAGAGCACGCTGTTCGCAGCGACCATTTCCTCGGCCAGAGCTAGGAGGATGATGAGTAGGGGTTGCACTGCCTTTTTGGCCACTGTGGTGGAGGTGCCTACGGCGGCACTGGGACTCGAGGATATCCCTATTGTCCGCGAGTTCCCAGATGTATTTCCCCCTGAGTTGACGACGATGCCGCCGGAGAGGGAGATTGAGTTCGTGATTGATGTAGTTCCTGGAACTGCACCAATCTCAAAGGCACCTTATAGGATGGCGCTAGCTGAGTTGAGGGAGTTGAAGGCCCAGCTTCGGGATCTTTTGGATAGGGGCTTCATCCGACCCAGTGTTTCTCCGTGGGGAGCGCCTGTGTTGTTTGTGAAGAAGAAGGATGGGTCACTGCGATTGTGTGTGGATTATAGGGAATTGAACAAAGTGACCATCCGGAACAAGTATCCCCTCCCCCGGATTGATGATTTGTTTGATCAGTTACAGGGAGCATCGGTGTTCTCGAAGATTGATCTGCAGTCCGGTTACCACCAGCTGAGGGTGAGGGCCGAGGACATCTCCAAAACGGCTTTCAGATCGCGGTACGGGCATTATGAGTTTACTGTGGTGCCTTTTGGGTTGACAAATGCCCCTGCCGCATTCATGGACTTGATGAACAGGATATTTCAGCCGTTTTTGGACCGCTTTGTGGTGGTGTTCATCGATGATATTCTGATCTACTCCCGCAGTGATCTGGAGCACGAGGAGCACTTGAGGACCGTGCTACAGCTTCTGCGAGAGAAGAAGCTGTATGCTAAGTTCAAAAAGTGCGAGTTTTGGCTCCGGGAGGTCGCCTTTCTGGGTCATGTTGTTTCAGCTGCTGGAGTGGCGGTGGATCCGGCCAAGGTGGATGCTATTCGAGATTGGCCGAGGCCGACGACTATCACTGAGGTGCGGAGCTTTCTTGGTTTGGCGGGCTACTATCGGCGTTTTGTGGAAGGCTTTGCGAAGCTTTCCTCTCCCCTCACTCGTCTGACCAGGAAAGGGGTTAAGTTTGTTTGGAGCGAGACTTGCCAGAGCTGTTTTGAGGAGCTGAAGCAGAGATTGATGACCGCTCCAATCCTTGCCCTCCCAGTTATGGGGGAAGGATTTGTGATTTACAGTGATGCCTCACATAGTGGTCTGGGGTGTGTGTTGATGCAGCAGGGTAGGGTGATTGCCTATGCTTCGCGGCAATTGAAGGACTATGAGAAAAATTACCCTACTCATGATCTGGAGTTGGCAGCGGTGGTGTTTGCTCTGAAGCTGTGGCGGCATTACTTGTATGGTGAGCATTGCGAGATTTATACTGATCACAAGAGCTTGAAGTATCTGTTCACCCAAAAGGAGCTGAATTTGAGGCAACGCCGGTGGTTGGAGCTGCTAAAGGATTATGATCTGAGTATCCTTTATCACCCCGGCAAGGCCAATGTTGTGGCGGATGCTTTGAGCAGGAGGACGAGTCTGAGCTTATTGATCTCGCAGCAGGCGCCGTTGGTCGAGCAGATGAGGCGATTACAGCTGGAGGTAGTATCCCCTGGGGTCTCTGCTAGACTCATGTCTATGGTCTTGCAGCCCACTCTGTTGGAGAGGATCAGGGACACTCAGAGTGAGGACCCCCACTTGACGAGGATCAGGACGCAGCTTCAGGCGGATCAGACAGGGGATTTTTCTGTGGATAGCTCGGGAGTACTGCGGTACAGGGACCGAGTGTGTGTGCCTTTGGATCAGGAGATTAGAGATCAGATTTTGAGGGAGGCCCATCATACACCTTATACCGTCCACCCTGGAGGTACTAAGATGTATAAGGACCTCAAGGCACAGTTTTGGTGGCCCGGAATGAAGCGGGACATTGGGAGATTCGTAGCTCACTGTTTAACTTGTCAGCAAGTGAAAGCAGAGCATCGCGTCCCTGCTGGCAAGTTGCAGAGTCTTCCAATTCCCGAGTGGAAATGGGACCACGTCACTATGGATTTCGTCACTGGATTGCCGAGGGCGCAGAGCGGGGCAGATGCGATCTGGGTTATTGTTGACAGACTCACCAAGTCGGCGCACTTCTTACCGTTCAGATGACTTGGTCATTGGAGTATTTGGCACAGTTATATATGGATGAGATAGTGAGGCTTCACGGCATACCTGCTTCGATTGTGTCAGATCGAGACCCGAGATTCGTATCACGCTTTTGGGGGAGTTTGCATTCTGCATTGGGGACTCAGCTCAGGTTTAGCACCGCTTTCCACCCACAGACCGATGGGCAGTCAGAGCGCACCATACAGACCCTCGAGGATATGCTTAGAGCGTGCGTTATGGATTTTGGAGGAGGGTGGTACCGGCACTTATCTTTGGTTGAGTTCGCGTACAACAACAGCTATCAGGCGAGCATCCGGATGGCTCCGTTTGAAGCGTTGTATGGACGCAAGTGTCGGTCTCCCTTATATTGGAGTGACGTGGGTGAGAGGAGGACTTTGGGACCGGAGTTACTTTTGGAGGCAGAGGAAAAAGTCAGGATTATTCGCCGGCATCTTGAGACAGCCCAGAGTCGTCAGAGGAGCTACGCGGATACTCGACGGCGAGACCTGGAGTTTCAGGTTGGTGATCATGTCTTCTTGAAGGTCTCGCCCTCGAAAGGGGTCCGGAGATTTGGAGTACGGGGAAAGCTCAGTCCCCGCTTTATTGGACCCTTTGAGGTACTTGACAGAGTTGGTCCTGTGGCATACAGAGTTGCCTTACCCCCGCGCCTGGCCGGAGTTCATGATGTCTTCCACGTCTCAGCTCTGAGGAGATATGTTTTTGACCCGTCGCACGTGATTGACTTCACTTCGTTGGAGATCGGCGAGGACTTGGTCTACGAGGAGCGCCCGTTGCGGATTCTTGCTCGTGAGGTGAGGGAATTGCGCAATCGGGCCATTCCTTATGTGAAGATCCTGTGGAGCAATCATGAGGAGCGAGAGGCTACATGGGAGCTGGAGACAGAGATGAGAGATGCCTACCCCTTCTTGTTCGAGGCCGCAGTTTGAGGTACGTCTGCTTTGTTTATCTTTGTTTCGGGGACGAAACTTTTTTTAGTGGGGGAGGGTGTAGTACCCCGAACCCCCATGCAGCTTTTTCCCGTGAATCCACTGTTTAGACACCTGTTGATGGTGTATCTGGCCCATAGTGCATCAAAGGGATGCCACAGATGGACCCTGTGAGCTTTGGTTAGCTGTTTTGGCCTTCGGCTGCTTTTGCCGAATTTTAGAAAAGGATTTAGGCCAAACGGAGGATGGATTTGGATTCAGCGCGGAAAAACACTTGAGATTGGCTTTTTGTTTGCCCAATTCTGAGTCCGGATGTCCAAAAGCGGACTCCCGGAAGTTTTGGCAGTTTTCGGCGCTTGCGGGAGCCTCCGGCAAATTTTGGAGGCGGAATTTGGCCAAACGGACCTCGTTTTTGGAATCAGCGCGCGAAAACGGTCAAGATGGGCTATTTACTTGTCATTTTGAGCTTGCGGGTACTGTTCACGCCGGAACAGTGTCGCCGGCGATCGCCGGCGGCGGCCGGCGGCGGCGGGCAGCGCCGGCGGGCGGCGGCGCGGCCTCGGGCAGGCGGCAGGCGGCGGCGCGCGGCGCGCGGCAGGGCGCGGGCAGGCGCCCGGGCGCGCGGGCAGGCGCGCGGTCCACGGCGGCGCGCGTGCACCAGGCGGTGCCACGTGGCGAGGCCTTGTTGGTCCGGTTCTGTGCTCCCGGTCCACGCAACCGGCGGAGACGGTGACCGGGGCAGGTGGCCGTACGCCCGGGTCAGCCGCGACGTGCGCGGTCCACGGCGCGACGTGCGCGGTGCACGGGTTGCCGGGCCACGTGGCGCGCGGCCATTGGCGGGCTCTGGTGCTCCGGGTGCAGCGGGGTCTGAGGGAGTGGTGGACTGGGCTGCGCGGTGGACCGGGCCGCACTGTGCGCGCCCGGAAGTTCTGGGCCGGGCCGCACTGTGCGCGCCCGAAAAGGGCCGAGCGCCCGAAAGTGGGACTCATTGGGTATTAATCCAATTGTTTTTTCAGCCTATTTAAAGCCAATCCGAGCCCACTCTTTTGGGTTTTTCTCCCAAACCGAGCCTCTTCAGCCCAAGCACCCTTAAGCAAGATTTTTCATCTTTTTGTGCTGGATCTCCCTGCCAAGTTTCAAGAGTTTTGGAGGCACGAATCCCGAGGTTCCCCATTTTACGGTGCGGCGCGACGTTGCTTCCTAGTGTTCTTCTTCGGCGCAGCGATAGTATTTTTGCTCCCCTGGGCTACCCCGACATCATTTTCCTGTGATTCTTGCACCAGTGGACTCCTAAGAGGTAGGACTTCATCTTTCGTTTTGGTCGCGCTTTCCCGTTTCGAGGTTTTGGCACGGATCCCGAGGCAAACAGTGACCCCATTTTCTGTGTGGATTTACTTGACAGCAGCGGAGTATTTCGGCCATATCTTTGCGCACGAGCGTCTGACGGAAACGAGCTTATACAACTTTTTCATCTACGGATCGCAAGGAACGCGCTCGTATTTTTATTGGATTTTTGTGAATTTTATTTCGAGGTGATAATTACTGTTTTCTCAGTGAACAGTAATCTGCCTTAATACAGATTTTAGTGTGTGGGTGCCCCTTGCCGAATTTTTATCTTGATGTACAGAACTCGGATTTGGGCGTGCAAGGTACCGTTTCGAAGCTATCGACGCAAGGATCGCCGTGATATTTTTATTGGAATTTTCTGGGCAATTTCTGCAGGTGATAATTAAGCAGTTCTGAATTCGAGGTTGTATGTGATTATTAGTGCTATATTGGGAGCCTAAGTGTAATTAGTGAGCTTTGTACTGTACCAGGATTATTTCGGGTGTGCTGAAATTGTGGAAGCAAGGATTTGGAGTTTTGGTATTTTCCAGCTGTACGGACTTGGACAGTTGCACTTCAGGTGGGTGGTTGTTGTACTCCTCTCCTTTGTTATGCCCACTAGGAATATCAGAGTACCCATGATTTGACGATGCTAAATGTGTTGATTGGTAGACTTGCATGCTTCAGGAAATTAATTATTGGTTATTTGGATCCCTGATAAATTATTGTTAGAATGATCAGCTGATTTTAATCGCTTAATTAATCTGGACTGTATTCTTGGAGACAAATAGGAATTGAGGACTGCAAAACTGATAATTTTTCATATGAGACTGTCACCCTGGCTTATGTCACTCTAAACTATTTATTCTTGGAAATTGGACAAAATGTTGGAACAATGCATGATTAAATTGGTCACATAATTATGTCATCTTTTACTGCTATACTATTTTTGGGACTTGACTTAGGAGAAACCATGCATTTGCTCTTTTCTTCTTCTATTGTTGACACTTGCGGCTTAGTCGCTCAGGTTCGAGCGTCTATTAGACAGTATAGTCAGGTATTGGGGATTTGGGACAGGTTGGGTTTATGACAGGGTGTTGCGGCGACCACGGATCTTGGGTGGTTGACCGGATTGTTACTATTGCATCAGATTGGGTGTTTTGGGGATCGGGCTATCTTTAGTGGAGGGTTTTTCCCACTTCCTTGAGTCTCGATCCAGTCCTGCTATTATGAGACAGTGGTTACAGTGATACAGTGATACTTGATACAGCGATACTTGATACAGTGATACTTGATACAGTGATACTTGATACAGTGATACTTTACTCGTGTGGGTCGCTCCCCTCGAGTGCCACTCCGGAGTAGGCTTTCCACGGTGTGAGCGCCGGGCACCATGCTGGTTTCTTGAGTTCGACAGCAGAGCAGGCAGTGCCAGTGTTCACTGGCTGTCAGATTGGGTCATTATGACAGGCTACTTGATTCTGATGCATCACTTTTCCCATCCTTATTGGTTGGTCATATAAAGGCATATTAGGGATAGCACTTTATCAGTTGCTTTAGTTATCTGCATCCCCTTCTTCTCCTTTCCCTTTTCGCCTCTGATCACCTGGTGGGCATATCTGAGCTGAGGCTTTACCCACTAGGGGAGGCTACTGTTTATAGTAGTACTTACCCCCATTGTTTTTCTTGTTTCTTTCTCTTCCCTTGTTTTGCAGAGTCCTCAGTGGGAGTTGCTGGGCCGTCAGCAACTGATCGAGGTAAGCGGATTGCGGACTAGATAGAGAGCCACCGAGGGTCGTAGCTGGAGATTTTTGGTACCAGGACTTCTCAGACAGTGTTTTGTTTTCCTTTTTGGGGACTGGCTTCTGCCAGCTGTTTGTATTATAGTTGTGAGCTGGGAGAGACATCTGTATTTTATTTTACTGTTGTACTTTTTACTTCCAGCATCTGTCTGAGATACAGTAGTTTTATTTCAGCTCTGATTATTATGCTCTTTTATTATCTTTTCTTATCTGAGCAGGTTACCGACGCTTCGTGTATGTGGGAAATACCGCATGCACGGCGGATCTGTGGACGGGCCCGGGTTCTGGTTTACACCCGGGGCGTGTCAGTATCAACTAGTCGCAACATCGCAGCCTCGTCAGGCTCGGTATCATCATCGCACCCGGGGCGTAGCTCGAGGGGAGCGACCCCACCGAACTCAAGTAACTCAAGTATCTCATAACTGGCAAAAAGCCAGGCTCAGCAGGCTATAGTCCACGATCAAACTGATCGGTATCACGATGCTCGAACACAACTCAATCTCACAACACTGACTCTCCCAAGCAAGTACCACAAGGCTGGGACCGCCGCCACTCCCAACGGCTCCCACAACGACACCCCACTCATAAGCGAGAGGAGCCGACTGACGCGGCAAAGGTCCGAGAATCCCGATAGATCGGTGCCTAAAACCCCAATCAAACAAGAACAGACTCTAGGCTCAGTCTATCGAAGTTCTCGATCTTTTACCGTTCAGGGATTCCGGCCCCTCACGGTTAAAGTGGGAAACTGTCTCAGCTCAAACTCATAACTCACGGCTGGAGATGCTCCACAGCAAGAACTGCACAGAGTCCGAAAACCCCGGGAGTCTATCACCTACGACCCCAATCAAACAAGAACAGGCTATAGGTGTAGCCTCCCGTTGTTTTCGGCCCAAGACCAAAATCAGCCCTTAGAACCCAGATCCCTCGCCCCTGGCGGATGAGGGAATTTAGTAAAAAGATGACCTTATAAAGAAATATCATTTCTCCTCAACCCCCTTGGGGTGAGGGTAAAATCTACCCTTTTGAAAACAATCTTAAATTGAGAAAAACCAGCTTTTATGGATTTTAGTTCTTGAGAAAATCAGTTGAAAACGAGTTTGTTTCCCGAACTCCCAAGGGTGACACCTTCGCCCAATCAAACAAGAACAAGCTCCGGCGACCCTTAGGAATACGGAAGGAAAAACACTGGTATACCAAAATCATGAGAGTTCAAAAGCATTCTGGGTTCAAGGTCCTGATAGCATACGTACTCCACGATCACAACGTGGCAGTAACGAGAAAACTACGTCACAACTAGAAACCCGGGACCACCGTTTACTCAAAACGGTTCCCAAACCACCAACACTGGCCTAACACAGCCACCAGACCCCACTCGGCCCCCAGGCCCGAGTGTAACACACGTCCCACACAACTCTGACCACTCGGCCCACTACCCGGGCGAGGAACCCTACGTCCAGAAGGAAATGCATGGTGTGGGATGTCTAAAGCATAAGAAAACCTAGCCCAGATTAGAATTCTCTATTGGTCTGGTTGAATACATGCAACATATGACGGGGGTGCTAGTCAAGTTCCAAGAAACACTTAAACTAGCATGCAATCCTATCATAATAGAATTAGAAGGAAGTCCGTAGACTTGGAGAGAAAACCAACCCACCTCAGATCGCCACCAATTGCTTGTCGACACTTGCAATTGGGCTCAGCGGGCTTACCTTGTCTCCACGTGGCCCGCACGCAACCCGAAGCACGACGCCGAACCCGCACGCAAAACGGAGTCACAAGGTCGCGTCCCAGACAGAAGCTAAACTGCACAGAAAACTGCCAGGGAAAGAGAAAACGCAAAATCAGTAAAGATCGATCGAAAATCGAGCAACCGGCGGCGAAATAACGCTTGCGCCGGCAAAACAGCCTCCACGGCGAAAAACCGCGACCGACGGCGAAAAACAACGCCCGACGGCGAAAAACAGCACGCGCGGCGAAAACAGCGGTCGACGGCGAAAAACACTCCGCGGCGGCGAAGACAGCGGTCGACGGCGAAAAAACAGCTCGCGGCGCAGCGGTCGACGGCGAAAAACAGCGGTCGACGGCGAAAACAGC
>CM054945.1:6125494-6208532 GCA_029168755.2 Tillandsia fasciculata
TTAAAAACAAATTCAACTTAATTTATGTTATGTAATAATAGTTCAGAAAATTAATAAATTAAGTTGGATAGTCTAATAAGTTGAGTGAGACTGTAGTTCACAATAGACCTAACGATAAGAGACTCAAAATAGACCGAACGTTCAGATGGATTGAGTCCGGTCGAGACCCGTGGACGCTATGCATGTTTGTACGTTTTAAGTAAATTGATTGCGTATTTCTAATAACTCGAGATTTTGGAATTAATTGTTAGCGCAAACGATCCAACAAGTGGTATCAGAGCAGTGGCACGAGTTCGATCCCACACGGTACAGATCTTTATTTATTTAAGAGTTAAAAATAGGTCCAATTTTCTACTCCGTGTCAATAGACTCAGGAGACTAATAAGTTAAATTAGGTGAAGTTTAATTAGGTGAGCCCAGTGTCAATAGACTCAGGAAATTCTAATAAGTTGAATTGAGTGAGTCCAATAAGTTGAGTGGGGCTGCGGTCCATAATAAACTTAACGGCAAGAGACTCAATAATAGACGTAACGTCCAGATAAGTTGAGTCCGGTCGAGATCCGTGTTGGATTATGTAAAAATCATGCTTCGAGTCGATATGGATTTGATCCTAATCTTGTTCCTAAATATTATAGATGATTTTAGGAATATCTTAAAGAAGATTCTTAAAAGGATATCGACGACTCGGATGGACGGTGGAGATCGTTTTCTATTAGAATTAGGTTTTTAGAGTTATATTAACTCTTGTGATTCATCTTTTAATTTTAGGGCTTCATTGAAAAATCCTAATTGAGAGGAAAAACGTGGAGAGCCTCCGTGAGAGAGTTTCTTGTAATCCAATTTTACTCCTTGTATTTTTGTGTCGTTGATTAATCGAAGAACGCATTGAGTTGGTCTTACCCGTAGACGTAGGTCGACACATTGCTGGCCGAACCACGTAAATCTTGTGTCCTTGTATTCCCTTATTCATTTTATTTGTTTAGTTATTCTCGTTCTTGTTTCTACAATCGTTCTCGTCTACTTTCATCTACGAAAGATCCTGTTTCCGCTGCGCTCGTGTGCTGTGTGGGTTGAGGTGTGCTCGATAACCTCATAGCCGGTTTCCCTTTCAATTGGTATCGGAGCGTTTGGTTCTTTGTAGTTCGTTGACGGTGAAACGATGGCGGGAAAAGTTTCAGTGACAAAATATGAGATTTCTCGGTTTGATGGAGCGAGCTTTGCGTTGTGGAAACTGAAGATACAAGCATTTTGATTAAATATGCTTGTGAGATCGCTCTGCAAGGAAAGGAGAATAAGCCGGAAGGAATGACGGATAAACAATTTGAAGAGAAGGACAAGATGGCTTTGGCAAACCTATATTTGGCACTAGATGATTCGGTGCTATTAATGTGGAGACCAAGACTACCACAAAAGGGATTTGGGATTAATTAAAAATTATTATGAAGGAAAGTCATTGGTGAACAAAATCTTCTTAAGACGACAATTGTACAATCTAAAGATAAAGGATGGGGCACCGGTACAAGAACATTTAAGTACATTCAGCTCTATCGTGAGCAAACTCGCTGCCCTAGACGTGAGAATCGATGAAAAAGAAAAGGCAAGTATTTTACTTTGCTCGATGCCAGAAACTTGGAATAATTTGATTATGAACTTGAGCCATGTTGAAACCCTTAAGATGGAGTCGATTGTTGCATCATTACTTATCGAAGAGATGAGGTGGAAGTCTAGCCCAGGAAGTTCTTCAGAAGAGGCTATGATAGCACGGGGAAGACCTTTCGAGAGGGAGCGTGGTGATCGAGGAAAGTCGAGATCAAAATTCAATGGCAAAAAGAAAATAAAGTGCTGGAATTGTGAAAGTTGGGGCACGTGAAGAAAGATTGTCGGGTTAAAGGAGTTGATAGTAAATCCGATTCAAATACTTTTCAAAGTAATATAGCCGAAGCGGATAATATAGCCGAAGCGGATGCTAAGTCGGCTAGTTTGGAGGACGGAGATGCATTAGTCGCATTGGATAGATCTGAACTTATTTATCATTGGATCTTAGATTCAGGGGCGTCATTCGACATGACTCCCTATAGGGAGTGGTTTCATTCTTATAAGTCACGGGATGGTGGAGTTATCTATTTGGGTGACAATACGGCATGTCCGGTGGTTGGAGTGAGAGGCGTTCGGCTCAAGATATTTGATGGTGTTATTCAGACGGTTTCTAATGTTCGACATATTCCTACACTTCGGAAAAGTCTCCTATCACTTGAAAATTTTTACAAACAAGGGTTTAAATTTATCGGCGAGAAAGATCACTTGAAGGTATGTCAAGGTTGTTTGGTGTTGATGAAAGGAGAGCAAGTATGTGGTCTTTATAGATTAGTGGGCGAGACTCAAGTGGGAGAAGCGATTGTTGCAAGCACAAAGGTGGAGTCTTCAACAGTGTGACATCGCCATTTAGGACACATGAGCGAGCGCGGACTGCGGTATTAACCAACCGTGAACTTCTTTCAGGTTACAAGTCCGCGCCATTAGACTTTTTGTGAAGATTGCATCTACGGGAAGCAACGAAGGTTGTCTTTTTCTCTATCACATCAAAGAAGTAAGAAGCATCTCGAGTTGATTCATTCGGATACTTGGGAGTCACCCGATACTTCGTTGGGCGGATGTTTTTACTTCGTTTCATTCATTGATAATTGCTCTTGGAAGGCTTGGGTATATATTCTAAAGCGAAAGTCCGATGTGTTTGAGACTTTTAAGAAGTTCAAAACTCTTGTGGAGAATGAAAAGAATTTAAAAATTAAGTGCCTATATTCTGATAACGGAGGGGAGTATTGTTCAAGAGAATTTGACGAGTTTTGTATTGAACATGGAATTAAGCGGCATCTCACGGTACCCGGTACACCGCAACAAAACGGTGTAGCGGAGAGGTTAAATAGAACACTCATGGAGAGGGCCCGTAGCATGTTGAGTACCTCAAAACTCGACAAGAGATTTTAGGCGGAAGCCGTGAGCACGGCTTATTATTTGATTAATCGAGCGCCGACAAAATCACTTGGTTTGGAAATTCCTGAGGAAGTCTGGAGCGGCAAGTCTGTTGATTACTCCTATCTTCGTGTCTTTAGATGTGATGCTTACGCATGGATACCGAAGGAGAAAAGGTTAAAATTGGATAAGAACTCTCGGAGGTGTATATTTCTTAGTTATGCGAAAGGTGTTAAGGGGTATCGATTGTGGGACCCTACTACCCACAAAATAGTCGTAAGTCGTGACGTTGTCTTCAATGGAGGGCCCTTTCAAGGCACAAAGGAAAAGCAAGATGATGATACTATGATTCCAATTGAGCTCTTTGAAGCGCGCGACGAGGTGCAAGTTGAGCAAGCACAACAGGACGATGAAGTGGTTGATGATGAACCAGATTTGGAATCTCCGCAATCATCCGAAGATACAAATTCACCGGTAGAGCCGCCAGCGAATTCCGGGCATCCTAGAAGGGTTATTAGACCTCCTGCGAGGTATAATGACTATATTACTTCATTTATTCTTTCTGCTAACCATGTAAGTGCATATGTTGCTTTGGCGGAAGAAGATGAGCCGACTTTCGTATAAGGAGACTTGTGAGTCGACCGATGCTGGGAAGTGGCAATACGTGATGGAGGAGGAGATGGAGTCAATTCGAAAAAATAGGACTTGGGAACTTGTTGATTTGCCGGAGGGAAGGAACGCAATTGGATGCCGGTAGGTATTTAAGGTAAAGAATGATACAGATGGGAATGTGGAGAGGTTCAAGGCAAGATTGGTGGTGAAGGGATATACTCAGAAGTCGGGAATCGACTTCGATGAGATCTTCTCACCGGTGGTTCGTCTTACCACTATTCGAGTTGTTTTGGCAATCGCAGCGGTCATGGATTTGGAGCTTGAGCAGATGGATGTAAAAATAACATTCTTGCATGGTGACGTGGAGGAGGAGATATATATGTCGCAACCGGAAGGCTTTGTCGAAAAAGGTAAAAAATATTTGGTTTGTCGGTTGAACAAATCGTTGTACGGCTTGAAACAGGCGCCAAGGTATTGGTACAAGCAATTTGATTCCTTTATTATGAGTTTGGGTTTTGATAGGCTTGAAGCGGATCATTGTGCATATTTCTGCGATTATAATGACGGAAGCTTCTGTATTTTGTTATTATATGTCGACGACATGGTGGTCGCCGGAAATAACAAGGGCTCGATATCTATCTTGAAGACTCAGTTTGCCGGTGAGTTCGATATGAAGGACTTAAAAACTGTAAATCAAATACTCGGGATGAAGGTACTGCGGGAGAGAAAGAATAGGAAAGTTTGGCTTTCACAGAAAAGTTATGTGGAGAAGGTTCTGCGGCGCTTCAACTTGCAGAATGCAAAGACAATTTCTACCCCGTTTCCTATTCATTTAAAATTATCGGCCGAGCAATCACCGGGTATGGAAGCAGAAAAGACCGACATAGCTCGGATACCATATTCATCAGCAGTAGGGAGCCTTATACTTGCCATGGTGTGCACGAGACCCGACATTGCTCAAGCAGTGGGAACAGTGAGTCGGCATATGGCGAATCCAGGTTGTGAACATTGGAATGCAGTGAAGTGGATTCTCAGATATTTGAGAGGCACTGCGGATTTCTCACTCTGTTATGGTTCTGCGGGTTTGGAGTGCGTCGGATATGTGGATATAGATTCGCAGGAGATAAAGACAGAAGAAAGTCTACCACGGATTATGCTTTCTCCATGAGCGGTGGTGCTATTAGCTGGGAGTCGAAGCTTCAGTCGGTAGTCGCTTTGTCGACGACGGAGGCAGAGTATATAGCAGTGACACATGCTTGTAAGGAGGCTATCTGGCTAAAAAGACTTTTAGGAAAATTAAAAGTGAAGCAAGATGTGGTGGGAGTGAATTGTGATAGTCAAAGTGCAATACACTTGGCGAAAAATCCGGCGTTTCACTCTCGGACGAAACATATTGATATTCGTTATCACTTCGTGAGAGATGTGGTGGATGAGGATTTTATCTCATTGTTGAAAATTCACATAAAGCGAATCCTGCGGATATTTTAACGAAGCCGGTGACTCGAGAGAAGTTCAATTGGAGTATGACTTCTCTCGGTCTTGGAGCTACGTGAAGAGAGTGGGAATTTGGCAAGATCTTTAATTTTGTGTTTTATGGAATTCAGCGCATGTTTTTAAGTGGAAGAATTGTTGGATTATGTAAAATCATGTTTCGAGTCGATATGGATTTGATCCTAATCTTATCCAATCTTGTTCCTAAATATTATAGATGATTTAGGAATATCTTAAAGAGGATTCTTAAAAGGATATCGACGACTCGGATGAACGGTGGAGATCGTTTTCTATTAGAATTAGATTTTTTAGAGTTATATTAACTCTTGTGATTCATCTTTTAATTTTTAGGGTTTCATTAAAAAATCCTAATTGAGAGGAAAAACATGGAGAGCCTCCGTGAGAGAGTTTCTTGTAATCCAATTTTACTTCTTGTACTTTTGTGTCGTGGATTAATCGAAGAACGCATTGAGGTGGTCTTGCCCGTAAACGTAGGTCGACACATTATTGGCCGAACCACGTAAATCTTGTGTCCTTGTATTCCTTTATTCGTTTTATTTGTTTAATTATTCTCGTGCTTGTTTCTACAATCATTCTCGTCTACTTTCATCTACGAAAGATCCTGTTTCTGCTGCGCTCGTGTGCTGTGTCGGTTGAGGTGTGCTCGGTAATCCCATGACCGGTTCCCCTTCAACCGTGGGCACTGTGTCTGTACATTATAAATTAATTGCGTATTTCTAATAGCTCGAGTTTTTTGAAATTAATGGTTACCACCAATATCCAACAATTCATATTTACTCCTAAAAAATTATACGTGATAAAATTTTGCCCATTAAAACTTTAACTTCTTTCAAAAATATTACTAGAATTAACTTTTGGTAGTTTACTATTAAACATAGCTGTTAACTCCATAACAAATTTAAGTGACAGAATTTACTCTTCCAAAAGAAGCTCTTTTTGTTTTTTTTTTTTGTTACTAACTTGCATTTTAATAGCATTAAATAGAGTTATTAGCTTCTATCTAAAATAACAAATATGTTGACAATAGTATGAAAATTGATAAGAAAAAAAATATAGTACAGTAATATTTTTAAGAAAACAAAATAGCACTGAATAACGAATGAAAATAAATCTAATGTGGAATGTAGAAGATTTCTAGGCCCCCGTTTGATTTGGGTACAAAGGGGGATATCCCCCTTTGTACAAAGGGGAATATCCCCCTTTGTACCCCCCTTACCGGGTTGTAGGACAACCCGATAAGGGGGGGATATCCCATCCCCCTTGAACTATTCAATTCTGGCCCCTTCCCAAGGCTGCCTTGGGAAGAGGCATTTGCTTTTTATTTTTATTTTTATTTTTTTTCTTTCTTTTATCCTTCTTTTGATTTTTTTTATTAAAATTTTTAAATTTTAAAAGATGTTTAAATTTTAAATTTTTAATTTTATAAATTTTAATTTTTTTAATTTTATATTTTAATAAATCTAATTTTTTTTTAAAAAAAATATTAATTTTAAGATTTTAAAATTTATACAATTTTTTTATAATTTTTTAAAAATTTATATAAATTTAAAAATTAAAATTTTTACTACTACTTATAATTTTAAAATTAACTTTTTTTTTTTTGCTCCCACTTAAAATTTTTATAAAAATTAAAATTAATAAATATTAAAATTTGAATAAATTTTGAAATTTTAATTTTGAAAAAAATATTAAAAAGAAAAGGATATTTTAATCTTTTAACACAAAAGTCAACTCTCTATTCCTCTTATTCTTCAATCACTACCAAACACTAATTTTCTTATACCAGGTACTAACCTAATTCCCAACCAAATACAAATTCACATTATATCTAACTCATACATAACTTTATACTTATCCCTGGTACTACTAATTCTCTCTTATACACGAACCAAACAAAGCCTAGGAATACAGTAGTTCAATGATGCCTTAAAATAATAATAATAATAATAGTATAGTGCAGTAAATAAAAATAATACTAAAGAATAGTGTGTATTGTGGGAGAGAGAGAGAGAGAGAGAGAGAGAGAGACACCTCAACTAGGGTAATATTAATAGAATATGAATAACAGAAATAATCAACTTTTCCACCTTTAAATTATTACTATTTATTAATCACCAACTAAACTCTTAGTTAGAGTTTCGCTCGGAAACTAGACCTAAAATTAGGGATGTCAATGGATACGGATACCCTAAATTTTATCCGAACCCGAATCCAAACGGGATGGATTTATCCGATGTTAAACAGATATGGATTCGGATATGGATATAAAAATAGAAACTCGACGGATTTGAATTTGGATATGGATTTTGATTATATCCGACCCGAACCCGAATCCGACCCGAACCCGAATTGATTTGACGTTATATAATATATATGTATATAAATATTTGATATTATATTTAAATTTAATATAATATATTTTGAAATATGATAAAAAAAAAAGAAAAAAAGATATTTCGGGTTTGGATTTTCGGGTTCGAGTTCAAGTTCGGATTTTGGATTTTTGGTCGGGTTTGGATTTGGATATGGATTTTTAAAATCCGTCGGATTCGGGTTCGGGTTCAGATTTGATAGTCGGGTTCGGGTTCGGGCTGGATTTTTGAAAATCCGCCCCGAATCCGACCCGTTGACATCCCTACCTAAAATAAGGTCTTATTCCATCTTGTTTTCCGAACGTTGTTGGGTTTCGACGGAACGGCAGTCCTCGTCTTTCTGTAATAAGATGGTATAAGATTGAAACTATTGTTTCAGTCTTTTTCCTGAAACAAGTTTGCTCCACTTGATAATAAGCTTAATTAAAATAAATATAATTTTAATTATTATATTAACTATTTAATTAATTTAATATTTTGACTAATCTAATTATTTTATTAATTAATTATTTAACTATTAGATAATTAACTAATAAATTTATTAATTTATTAATTTATTTGTAGTTAATTAAATTATTTATTAACCATACTCATTATTATTAATTATTATATCAATTAATATTTAGAGTTATCTAGCAATAATTAATTAAATCATTATTGTTAATTATTTTATCAAATAATATTTAGAATTATCTAGCGCTAGTTAATTAAATAAATTAAAATATTATTTAATTAATATTTTATATTAATTAATTAGATAAAGTATTATTATTTCAAAATATAAATACTCTTATTCTCACTATTCCAATCTAACTATTCAAACACTAATTTTTTTATTCCCAATAACAATTCAATTTTCATCCAAGCGCAAAATTAGTTTTATTTTTGTTTGTTTCTAAACTTATACCTATCTTTGGAAGAAGCAGTTCTAGCTTATATCTGAACCAAACGCAACCTACACATACAAGTGTCAAAAAGTGGATAGTAAATATTATTCACGTACTATTAATAGTATTCCAACACAACTCTCTCTCAACTCTCTCTCTCTCTCTCTCTCTCTCTCTCTCCCTATATATAGTCCGGCTACTAGACTATTAATAGTAACTAAGTTATGGTGCTATCAAGTTTTCTACCCTTAGATCAATCCGTTGATCATTTTAACTCGTTAGATTTTACTATTTCTCCAACCATCTATTAAACCCAAGGGGGCCACTATCATCTCAACCATACATCTTTTAATCCAAGGTTAAAAACTTGATAGCATCAATAACTTGGTACTATTAATAGTATTCAGCCTAGCTATATATATATATATATATATATATATATATATATATATATATATATATATATATATATATATATATATATGGTCCAACTACTATACTTTTATGAGTAAAATTCTTTCGTACTCATAAGTTTTCGGCTCTTGGATGAAGGAATGTGTGGTTAGGATTATAATGGTCCCCTATTATTTATACTATTTCACCAACAACCCAATAAACCCTAGGGGGACCACATCATCCTAACCGCACATCCCTTCATCCAACGGCGAAAAAGTTATGAGTATAAAGAGATTTATACTAATAAGAGTATAGTAACCCTACGTTATATATATATATATATATATAGATATATATATATATATATATATTATATATATATATATATATATATATATATATATATAAACTAGGCTGGAATACTATCGATAGCATGAAGTCATTGATGCTACCAATTTTTAGCCCTTGGATTAAGGGATGTGCGGTTAGGATGATAGTGGTCCCCTAGGTTTAGTGGATGGTGGTTGAATAGTAAAAAAATTAGGAGACCAGTATAATTCCAACCGCACATCCTTTCATCCAATGGCTGGAAACTTGATAGCATCAATTGCTTGGTGCTATCGGTAGTATTCCAGCCGGACTATATATATATATATATAATTGAGCTCCTATACTTTTAAAAGTACCAAGTCATTAGTGATCGTAGCTTTTTAGCCCTTGGATGAAAAGATGTGTGGTTGGGATGATAGTAGGCCCCTTGGGTTAAGTGAGTGGTTAGTGGAATAAAATGATGTAAGGGATGAATTAGTCCAAGGGGTAGATCTAACGATAGAAAACTTACAAGTACCAATTGTTTGGTACTTGTACAAGTATAGTAGCTGAACTCTCTCTCTCTCTCTCTCTCTCTCTCTCCTCTCTATATCTCTCTCTATATATATATATATATATATATATATAGAATTAGGCTAGAATACTATCGATAGCACCAAGCCATTGGTGCTATCAAGTTTTTAGCCGTTAGATGAAAAAATATGCGGTTGAGATTATAGTGGTCCCCTAGGGTTTACTAGGTGGTTGGTTAAATAGTAAAAATTTTAGGAGATCATTATAATCCCAACCGCACATCTTTTCATCCAACGGCTGAAAACTTGATAGCATCAATTGTTGGTGCTATCGATAGTATTCTAGCCGGACTCTATATATATATATATATATATACTATCTGTAGCATGGAAGCCTCTGTGCTACCAAGTTATTTTCAATGATGCAGCTTCCAAATCGACTATATAGTACATCTTCTGTACTTTTGAAAGCACTGGAGCTTCGTTCTTGTAAATTGTTTTCAATGATAGGGTATCGATTCGACGATCGGCCCGTTAGACATGATCTACAATATTAGAACTATCTAGAAATCAAATTTCATAATTTTTCGACATCATTTACTAATCGATCAAATTGTCTCACAAATGACTATTTTAAACGGCCGATGTAGTATGTTTGTAAGTTTAATAGTGTAGAACAATCCAAATTGTGTGAAACTTTAGTAAAAAATTCTACATAACATCAAGAGTGATATCAAAACTTTTGATTTGAAATTTAAGTATTTTATTACTATTTTTATGAGATTTTTATTTTCAATCGTTTATTTGGGGTTACTCGTTTACTAGGCTACAAATCGTCATCATCAGAGATCAATAGATATATCCGTAACTAATGCTAGTCTACTCAACAAAAATAATTCAAATCAATTATTACATCAACATTTACATGACTGATCAACTAGAACTGGAACAAATGCTGGAAATAAAGGTCTGGAGATGTCATCAACATATGTAAGCTCATGGGGACAGCTCTATCGTAATCTGCTCACTGGACCGTCCCGCTATCTCCCCACCCGACCGACCTGGAAAATGGTCACCCAGGGGGTGTGAGATACACTATACATGTGATGATCCGGACCCCCGCAGAACCTCCGCAACATTAATAGTGACTGTAGAAGGCTTGTACTGTGCATCGGAGCTTGTAGAAGCGAAATTGGATATTTTTAAGAAACTCTGCGCGAAAATCGGAGCAAACGGGAATTTCCGGGAGCTTTCGGCAAAATTTCGGATGAGAATTTGGCGAAACGGACGGCGGATTTGGACTCAGCGCGCGAAAACGGTCAAAATGGTATATTCGCTTTATTTTTCGGCACATTGGTACTGTTCACCGGAATTACTGTTCCGGCCGGCCGGAATTACTGTTCCGGCCGGCGGCGGCCGCCGGCGAGCGGCGGCGGGCGGCGGCGCACGGCGGCGGGCAGCGGCGCAGCGGCGGGGCAGCGGCGGAGCGCGGAGGAGCGCGGGCAGCGCGGGCAGGCGCGGGCAGGGCTCGGGTGCGCGGTCCATGGCCTGGCGTGCACCGGGTGCACCGAACATTCCCCTTGCCACGTGGCAGCTTCCCATTGGATGGCCGGCTTCTAGAAGCATCTGGATGGGTGACACGTGGCAGCACCCCATTGGCCGACATTTTCCGGAAGACCCGGAGCGCGGACCGGCCATGTGCACCACGTGGACACGTGGCAGATTCTCATTGGCCCTTGCACAGGCTGTTTCCTGTTTGGGCAACACGTGGCGCGTTCTGGTTGGCCCGTTTCGGTGTTTCCTGTTCGGATCCGATCCCGTGTGGGAATATTCCCTTTTGGCCCACTATATAAGAGAGTCCCCACCCCCTCTCATTTGCACCTCGTTTTGCGAGCCTTAGAGAGAGAATCAGGCAAAGTGCCAAATACAAAAGTTGTTCCTCTCTCTCTCTTCTTTCTCTCTCTAGAATCTCAGAATTTCTGGAGTTACAGATAGTGAGTTATCTGCGACGCGGCGCACTGCGACGATTTTCTTTTTAGGCCCATTTCCCGTCGCAGTTCCGTCGAAAATTCACTGCGGGCTAACCAGGTGGAATTTTTGGACGATTTTTGCGACAGCGCGACCGTAAGAGGTAGGGCTTCGATTTCCGTGTTGATCATTTTGCTCCATTTCGTACTTTTGGCACAGTTTTTAGGTCCTCTTTGACCCCCTTTTTACTGTGATGATTTTTGGACAGCACCGACTTCTCCGATTTTTATCTTGACGTAGGAGCATCAGATCGAGGCGTTTAAAGAGTCGATTTTGATCTACTCTTCGCGAGGAACGCAACCGTGATTTTTCTGGGATTTTAGGAGCTCATTTTAGAGGTGAAAAATTCCTCTTTTTCCGTGCTGTCTGAAAAACAGCAAATATTGTACTTTTTAGGAGTTATTTTGACCGGGTGCGCTGATTTGCAGGATTTGAGGACTGTGGACAACCAGGAGACTACCTGGGGTGTTGTTTGAGCTGTTCGAGGTGGGCGGTTGTTGCTTACCTCATTTTTGACAAGCTCACTGGGATTACTAGAAATCCCCTAAAATATGACAATTAAATCATTGGGACAAACTAACAGGACTACTAACAGGACTACTAACAGGACTACTAACAGGACTACTAACAGGACAACTAACAGGACAATTAATGAGAACCATTGGGACAAATTAATATGACAAATGACAAGGACCGCTGGGATAAACTCCCCTAAAAATTAATATAACCCCACAAATGATATGATGACTTATATTGGGACACTGTGATTGAGACAAAGGCTATGATCTCGCATGCAAATGACTTTTATTCAGTAAATCAATTGTTTTAAACCTTTGACACTATTTTACCACTTTTAAAAATAAAGACAGTTGCATGCATGCCCGGACATCAGGTAAGGTCACTATTCATTGCTACACTATCATATTGGGATTTGAACATGTTTTATTGTTGTCCTTTGCATTCAGATGTTGTTGCTCAAGTGTGAGCAGGGGTTTGGGATAGTGTAGCCAAGGTTGTGGACTTGTGGGGTATTGCGGTGACCGCGGACAGTAGGCGGTCGACCAGAGGATTATCCTTGCATCAGATTGGGGTTGAGTCTGGTTTATTGCGTCAGTTGGGATCGGGTTTCCTAGTGGATGGTTTCCCACTTTGATCATAGTCATGATCCAGTCCTGCTAATTTATGGCACCTCTGATACTTATTACTGAGACACTTTACTCGTGTGGGTCGCTCCCCTCGAGTGCCACTCCGGAGTGTGTTCCAACATTATCCCCTATCGGCACCCCCGATTTGGCCAACATTATCCCCTATCGGCATACCCGATTTGGCAAATACTATCCCCCATCGGCGTTATACCCGATTTGGCAAGACACAGCAGGAAGTACCAGTTTTGCTAGTGACACCAGATTGAGTTCATTCAGACAGGCATTTATACACTGATTCATACATTTAGTTATTCTATTGCTTGGCATTTAGAGGCATGGTGGTGGTAGTTTCCTTTTTATCAGCAGTCTTTATAGCTTACAACTGTTCTTTCCTGTTGCCTCTAGTAGTCCTAGTGGGTGCGTCAGAGTTGAGGTTTTACCCACTAGGGGAGGCTGCTGGTTTATCTGGTAGTTCTCACCCCCATTATTGTTTCTTTTCTTTCTTCTCCTTTATTTTGCAGAGTCATCTGCGGGAGCTGCTAGGCCATCAGCAGCTGATAAAGGTAAGGGGATCGCTGAATAGATAGATCTCCTGGGAGACTGAGAGCTGTAGATAGATGTGTACCCTCCACTCAGACTGTGATATTCTCCTTTATTTTGGGTCTGGCTTCCGCCAGCTGGATGTACTATTTTGGTGAGCTGGGAGATTATTGTACTTATTACAGTTGTATTTGTATTTCCAGTCTGAAATACTATGTGGTTCTTCTATTCAGCTCGATATTATGCTCTTTTACTGTTCATATTATATCTGAGCAGGTTACCAGCGCTTCGTGTACGCGGGAAATCCCGTGTGCACGGCGGATCTGTTGGCGAGCCCGGGTTCCGGGGCGTGACAGATTAAAGTTGGTATCAGAGCTTAGGGATAGGTCAGTTGGGACTTAGGAAACCCTAGGCTTTTGGCAGACCCTAGGATAATAGGGTATGAGAGACGTGATAATTTTGCAGAAGTCGTTGGGTTACTTATTTAACTCTTCCAGTAAAGTAAGAAGGATCGACATAGCCTACTTCTGGTGGACAGTTATGTTGGCTGCAGACAACATAAAGTCACAGAAATAGGAGAATGTCTTTGACTTTCGCTAAGATTGGGTCGTGTGGGGTGATGATACTGAGAATGGTTTCTTGTGGTAGGATGCCTCCGCGACGTAGAATGTTGACGCGTTCTCAACCTGATTCCCCTGAACCCGATCAGGAGGAGTCCGAGCAGGGCCAGCAGAGTGAGGTGCAAGAGCTGCAGGCTCAGATGGCCCAGATGTCTGAAGCTGTTCGGCGTCAGGAGGAGGCCATGAGCCGGCTGACGCAGATGTTAGAACAGAGGGCGCAGCCTGTTGTAGCACCCTCGGAGAATTCTCCCGTACCTTCTTCTCCTGCCGTGAATCCCCCAGTTGTACCAGTGACCCTGGCATCCCCTGTTGCTCAGGGAGCAATCCGGCCATTGACTCCTGCAGAGGAGCAGGAGTTTTCTGACAAACTTACTCAATTCTGTAAGCGGGGACCGCCCAGGTTTTCAGGGCAAAATACTCAGCCTTGGGAGATCGGGACTTGGCTTTCTTCGATGGAGAAGTTATTTCGGGACTTCTTCATTGACCCGAAGTACAGGGTACATATGGCTGTACACTGCTTAGACGGGGATGCTGATGCATGGTGGCGCCGGGTGGAGCCCCTGGAATTTCAAATCACTCGGCAGCTACCCTGGTCAGAATTCAAGAAGATGATCTTAGATACGTATTTCTCCACGAGCATGAAGAAAAAGCTGGAAGATGATTTGAAGAATCTCCAGCAAGACAACCGGACAGCATTGGACTATTTTCAGGAGTTCAAGCGGTTACTCAACTGCGTACCTTATGTCGCCAGGGACGGACCCCACCAGGTAGAACTCTTTGAGTCGGGCTTGCGCCCAGAGATCTATACTCTGGTGCATGCTCAGAGACTACAGACCTTGGAGGAGGCAGCAGAGCATGCCCAGTGGGTTGAGAGGGGAGACCACGTCGTCGCCAGACGTGGGGGCCTGGTCGCTCAAGGCGCTGACAGGAAGCGACCAGCGCAGGACGACGGGGGGCAGGCCAGTTCGTGGAGGCCGCCGCGACCGCCACGGCCTCAGTTTTCCGGCCGCGGACGTTCTGAGCGGCGAGGGCCTGGTGGATCCCAGAGGCCACCGCAACATCAGCAGCAACAGCATTCGCATCAACAGAGATCGCAGTCACGGCAGCAAGGGCCCCCGCGACAGAGGCAGCAGGCGAGGCAGCCCCAGGCTACGGTTAGGTGCATTTTCTGTCAGGGACAGCATAACTCTGATACATGTGATCTGAGGTTTGGCCGCTGTTATCGATGTGGACAGTCTGGCCACCTCCGAGCTGCCTGCCCATATGCACCATCGACGGCTCCTTCTTCAGCATCTGCTCCTTCTTCGTCTCAGCAGTGGTCGACAGCTCAGCGACCATATGCTCCAGCAAGCAGGCCATCTTCTTCCTATCCCACGGAGTATCGCCCTCCAGCTCAGAGTGGGCGAGTGTATGCTGCGCAGGTAGAGGACTCTTCAGCAGCAGAACACGTGGTGGCAGGTATCACCTTACTTTCTGGCATTAGGACTCGTACATTATTTGATACTGGAGCATCGCATTCTTTTATTAGTAAATCATTTGCATCATTACATGGGATAGAGGTAGGACCTTTACCACGTGCACGAGAGGTTCAGATTCCCGATCACACTTTGCACGTGGAGGAGTGCTGTTGGTCCTGCCCGATGCAAATCGAGTCCTGGATTATGCCAGCAGACCTGTTGGTCTTGAGACAGCTGAAGGACTTTGATGTGGTCCTCGGGATGGACTGGCTGGCTCGGTATTTCGCAACTATTGACTGTGCCGCAAGGACCGTCACTTTTAAAGAGCCAGGCCAGGAAATGTTGGTATATCGGGGATGTCAGAGTGCTTTCTTTGCCTCTATGGTTTCGACTTCCCGAGCGAGGCAAATGATCCATCGAGGATGTGTAGCCTTTTTGGCTAGTGTTGTTGAGGGGCCTACGGCGGCGCCGGAACTCGGGGATATCCCTATTGTCCGCGAGTTTCCGGATGTTTTTCCACCTGAGCTGACTAGTATGCCGCCAGATAGGGAGATTGAGTTCGTGATTGACGTGGTTCCAGGAACTGCGCCAATCTCTAAGGCTCCTTACCGAATGGCACCGGCTGAGTTGCGAGAGCTTAAGGCGCAACTCCAGGATTTAATGGATAAGGGCTTTATCAGGCCGAGTGTGTCGCCTTGGGGAGCACCGGTGCTATTCGTGAAGAAGAAAGATGGGTCACTTCGACTATGTGTGGACTATAGGGAGCTAAATAAAGTGACCATCAAGAACAAGTACCCTTTGCCGCGCATTGATGATCTTTTTGATCAGCTGCAAGGGTCTTGTGTCTTCTCTAAGATAGATCTGCAGTCCGGTTACCACCAGTTGAAGGTGAAGGCCGAGGATATTCCGAAAACGGCATTTAGATCACGGTACGGGCATTATGAATTTACAGTTATGCCTTTTGGGCTAACTAATGCCCCTGCCGCATTCATGGATTTAATGAACCGGATTTTCCGACCATACTTAGACCGATTTGTGGTGGTGTTCATTGATGATATCTTGATCTACTCCCGAAGTGATGCCGAGCATGAGGAACACTTAAGGATTGTGCTGCAACTTCTGCGAGAGAAGAAGTTGTATGCCAAGCTGGCGAAGTGCGAGTTTTGGCTTCGGGAGGTGGTCTTCTTGGGCCATGTGATTTCTGCCGCAGGAGTGGCAGTAGACCCGGCAAAGATTGAGGCAGTCCGTGATTGGCCCCGACCGACGACGGTTTCTGAGGTACGTAGCTTTATGGGATTAGCTGGGTATTACCGTCGGTTTGTGGAAGGCTTTGCGAAGCTTTCCACACCCCTCACTCGCTTGACACGTAAAGAAGTGAAATTTATCTGGAGTGAGGACTGTCAAAGGAGCTTTGAGGAGCTAAAGAATAGACTGATGACCGCTCCTATCCTTTCCCTCCCTGTTATGGGAAAAGGATATGTGATCTACAGCGATGCATCACACAGCGGACTTGGTTGTGTGTTGATGCAAGAAGGGAAGGTAATTGCCTATGCATCAAGGCAACTCAAAGATTACGAGAAGAATTACCCTACCCATGACTTAGAGCTCGCTGCTGTAGTGTTTGCACTGAAACTTTGGCGTCATTACCTATATGGAGAGCACTGTGAAATCTACACCGACCACAAGAGCCTAAAATACCTGTTCACGCAAAAGGAGCTAAATTTAAGGCAGCGTAGGTGGTTAGAGCTATTAAAAGATTATGATGTAGATATCCTCTACCACCCAGGCAAAGCTAATGTGGTTGCTGATGCCTTGAGTAGGAGAGCGGTGCAAAGTTTGTCTATGATGATCACAGACCAGGCACCACTATTAGAGGAGATGAGACGGCTCGAGATAGAGGTTGTGTCCCCTGGGGTCTCTGCTAGACTGACATCTTTAGTCGTGCAGCCCACTCTGCTGGACAGGATCAGGGAGAAACAGAGTGAGGACCCCCACTTGACCAGGATTAGAGATCAGATTCCGAGTAATCAGTCAGGGGACTTTACGGTAGATGCCTCGGGAGTACTGAGGTACAGGAACCGAGCATGTGTGCCAGCGGATGCGGAGATCCGAGAGCAGATATTGCGAGAGGCCCATTATACACCTTATACCCTACATCCTGGTGGGACTAAGATGTATAAGGACCTCAAGGCACACTTCTGGTGGAATGGCATGAAAAGGGATATCGGGAGATTTGTGGCTCAGTGTTTAACTTGTCAGCAGGTGAAAGCTGAGCATCGAGTGCCAGCTGGCAAGTTACAGAGTCTCCCAATTCCCCAGTGGAAATGGGACCACATTACGATGGATTTTGTGGTCGGACTGCCGAGGGCACAGGGAGGAGCAGACGCTATCTGGGTAGTCGTGGATCGACTTACCAAGTCGGCGCACTTTCTGCCCATGCAGACTACGTGGCCACTTGAGCGACTAGCCCAGTTATATCTGGATGAGATAGTGAGATTACATGGAGTACCCGCCTCCATTGTATCAGATAGAGACCCGAGGTTTGTTTCGCATTTCTGGAAAAGTTTGCAAACAGCCTTGGGGACTGAACTCAGGTTCAGTACAGCCTTTCATCCGCAGACTGATGGGCAGTCAGAGCGGACTATACAAATCCTGGAGGACATGCTTAGGGCTTGCGTCTTGGATTTCGGCGGAGGGTGGATTCGACACTTATCTTTAGCTGAGTTCGCGTACAACAATAGCTTTCAAGCGAGCATTCAGATGGCTCCGTTTGAAGCGTTGTATGGACGCAAGTGTCGATCACCACTTTATTGGAGTGACGTGGGCGAGAGGCGGACCTTGGGACCAGATGTCTTGATAGAGGCAGAAGAGAAGGTCCGAGTGATTCGGAAGCATCTTCAGACCGCCCAGAGCCGACAAAGGAGCTATGCCGATGTTCGGCGACGAGACTTAGAGTTTCAGGTTGGTGATCATGTGTTCCTGAAAGTCTCGCCGTCCAAAGGAATCAGGAGATTCGGCATTCGTGGAAAACTTAGCCCCCGATATATTGGACCCTTTGAGGTATTGGAGCGTATCGGGCCAGTTGCCTACCGACTTGCACTTCCTCCGAGGCTTGCTGGTGTCCATGATGTATTTCATGTTTCTTCTTTGAGGAAGTATGTCTTCGACCCATCGCACGTCATCGACTTCACACCGCTGGAGATCAGCGAGGATTTGAGGTATGAGGAGCGCCCACTGCGAATTCTGGATCGAGAGGTAAAAGAATTGCGCAGTCGGGCCATTCCCTATGTAAAGATCCAATGGAGCAATCATGACGAGCGCGAGGCTACATGGGAGCTCGAGTCGGAGATGAGGAATGCTCACCCCTACTTATTCGAGACATCGGACTGAGGATTATGTTTAGTCTCGTTTCGAGGACGAAACTCTTTTAGTGGGGGAGGATGTGATGATCCGGACCCCCGCAGAACCTCCGCAACATTAATAGTGACTGTAGAAGGCTTGTACTGTGCATCGGAGCTTGTAGAAGCGAAATTGGATATTTTTAAGAGACTCTGCGCGAAAATCGGAGCAAACGGAAATTTCCGGGAGCTTTCGGCAAAATTTCGGATGAGAATTTGGCGAAACGGACGGCGGAATCGGACTCAGCGCGCGAAAACGGTCAAAATGGTATATTCGCTTTATTTTTCGGCACATTGGTACTGTTCACCGGAATTACTGTTCCGGCCGGCCGGAATTACTGTTCCGGCCGGCGGCGGCCGCCGGCGAGCGGCGGCGGGCGGCGGCGCACGGCGGCGGGCAGCGGCGCAGCGGCGGGGCAGCGGCGGAGCGCGGGGAGAGCGGCGCGGGCAGCGCGGGCAGCGCGGGCAGGCGCGGGCAGGCGCTCGGGTGCGCGGTCCACGGCTGGCGTGCACCGGGTGCACCGAAAATTCCATCTGCCACGTGGCAGCTTCCCATTGGCTGGCCGGCTTCTAGAAGATTCTAGATGGGTGACACGTGGCAGCACCCCATTGGCCGACATTTTCCGGAAAACCCGGAGCGCGGACCAGGGCACGTGGACCACGTGGCCACGTGGCAGATTTCTATTGGCCCTGCACAGGCTGTTTCCTGTTTGGGCAACACGTGGCGCTTCTGGTTGGCCCGTTTCGGTGTTTCCTGTTCGGATCTGATCCCGTGTGGGAATATTCCCTTTTGGCCCACTATATATAGAAGTCCCCACCCCCTCTCTTTGCACCTCGTTTTGCGGGCCTTAGAGAGAGAATCAGAAAAAGTGCCAAATACAAAAGTTGTTCCTCTCTCTCTCTTCTTTCTCTCTCTAGAATCTCAGAATTTTGGAGTTACAGATAGTGAGTTATCTGCGACGCGGCGCACTGCGACGATTTTCTTTTTAGGCCCATTTCCCGTCGCAGTTCCGTCGAAAATTCACTGCGGGCTAACCAGGTGGAATTTTTGGACGATTTTTGCGACAGCGCGACCGTAAGAGGTAGGGCTTCGATTTCCGTGTTGATCATTTTGCTCCATTTCGTACTTTTGGCACAGTTTTTAGGTCCTCTTTGACCCCCTTTTTACTGTGATGATTTTTGGACAGCACCGACTTCTCCGATTTTTATCTTGACGTAGGAGCATCAGATCGAGGCGTTTAAAGAGTCGATTTTGATCTACTCTTCGCGAGGAACGCAACCGTGATTTTTCTGGGATTTTAGGAGCTCATTTTAGAGGTGAAAAATTCCTCTTTTTCCGTGCTGTCTGAAAAACAGCAAATATTGTACTTTTTGGGATTTATTTTACCGGGTGCGTTGATTTGCAGGATTTGAGGACTGTGGACAACCAGGAGACTACCTGGGGTGTTGTTTGAGCTGTTCAAGGTGGGCGGTTGTTGCTTACCTCATTTTTGACAAGCTCACTGGGATTACTAGAAATCCCCTAAAATATGACAATTAAATCATTGGGACAAACTAACAGGACTACTAACAGGACTACTAAAAGGACTACTAACAGGACTACTAACAGGACAACTAACAGGACAATTAATGAGAACCATTGGGACAAATTAATATGACAAATGACAAGGACCGCTGGGATAAACTCCCCTAAAAATTAATATAACCCCACAAATGATATGATGACTTATATTGGGACACTGTGATTGAGACAAAGGCTATGATCTCGCATGCAAATGACTTTTATTCAGTAAATCAATTGTTTTTAAACCTTTGACTCTATTTTACAACTTTTAAAAATAAAGACAGTTGCATGCATGCCCGGACATCAGGTAAGGCCACTATTCATTGCTACACTATCATATTGGGATTTGAACATGTTTTATTGTTGTCCTTTGCATTCAGATGTTGTTGCTCAAGTGTGAGCAGGGGTTTGGGATAGTGTAGCCAAGGTTGTGGACTTGTGGGGTATTGCGGTGACCGCGGACAGTAGGCGGTCGACCAGATGATTATCCTTGCATCAGATTGGGGTTGAGTCTGGTTTATTGCATCAGTTGGGATCGGGTTTCCTAGTGGATGGTTTCCCACTTTGATCATAGTCATGATCCAGTCCTGCTAATTTATGGCACCTCTGATACTTATTACTGAGATACTTTACTCGTGTGGGTCGCTCCCCTCGAGTGCCACTCCGGAGTGTGTTACAACATTATCCCCTATCGGCACCCCCGATTTGGCCAACATTATCCCCTATCGGCATACCCGATTTGGCAAATACTATCCCCCATCGGCGTTATACCCGATTTGGCAAGACACAGCAGGAAGTACCAGTTTTGCTAGTGACACCAGATTGAGTTCATTCAGACAGGCATTTATACACTGATTCATACATTTAGTTATTCTATTGCTTGGCATTTAGAGGCATGGTGGTGGTAGTTTCCTTTTTATCAGCAGTCTTTATAGCTTACAACTGTTCTTTCCTGTTGCCTCTAGTAGTCCTAGTGGGTGCGTCAGAGTTGAGGTTTTACCCACTAGGGGAGGCTGCTGGTTTATCTGGTAGTTCTCACCCCCATTATTGTTTCCTTTCTTTCTTCTCCTTTATTTTGCAGAGTCATCTGCGGGAGCTGCTAGGCCATCAGCGGCTGATAAAGGTAAGGGGATCGCTGAATAGATAGATCTCCTGGGAGACTGAGAGCTGTAGATAGATGTCGTACCCTCCACTCAGACTGTAATATTCTCCTTTATTTTGGGTCTGGCTTCCGCCAGCTGGATGTACTATTTTGGTGAACTGGGAGATTATTGTACTTATTACAGTTGTATTTGTATTTCCAGTCTGAAATACTATGTGGTTCTTCTATTCAGCTCGATATTATGCTCTTGAACTGTTCATATTATATCTGAGCAGGTTACCAGCGCTTCGTGTTCGCGGGAAATCCCGTGTGCACGGCGGATCTGTTGGCGAGCCCGGGTTCCGGGGCGTGACATTATATGAGAGCTAACATACTCCAAAAGGACCATGACACAGGGGCTTTCATTATTGAAACAACAGTTAGAGGTGTCAAATTTGATATTACTCCAGCAGTAATTGGGGCAAATCTTGGATTAGCTATTGACACTACTGGTCTTTACTACACAGATGGTGATTTCCAGCATGACACTCATTGGGACACTGTTGTGGATTCAATTTGCAAGTCAGGGACACACACAAATAGGTCATATGTTGAATCAAAGGACCTAAAACCAGAATATCACATTTTGTCCTTAATCGTCTGCTACAACTTATTGCCTACAATGGGGACCAAAAGGATTCGATGGGATCGATTGCTACTTCTCTTTTTCCTTGGTCACCCGGAAAGTGCAAATGGGATCAACATCAACATTCCATTTCTAATTTGGCAGCAAATGGTACATGTCATTGAGGGATCAAGGCAACGTGACCTTCTACCGTATCCAATCTTGATTACTCGTATTCTGGAAGACCACGGTGTTGACATTTCTTGTACCAAATTTGACTACGGCTTAGGCTCAATCGATGGAATCACGTTAGCCAAGTCAGTTAGCACTTTAAAGACATTTGGACACACAAAGGGCTATGCAAGTGAAGCAACTACGAGCGCACCGCCTCGCCAAGAATCTCCTGAACCAGAAGAAGTGGTAACTCTTCAGACTTTGCAGAAAAAGATGGAGCAAGGTTTCAAGAAAATCGAGGATGGTTTAAAGAAGATATTCGAAATCCTTGGGTGCAAACACGACGATGTGGTCACTGGAGCAACTGCACCGAGTACATCTCATGGACCTACATCACATGAGGACGATGATGATTCAGATCAGGATGAGTGATTTCTTTGCCTTCTTGTTTTTGGTTTTTAGTTTCTTTTCACTTTATGATGAACAAGAACTCTAATGGGCATGTAACTATGAACGTATCCTGCTAGTATGTTTCTTTTTGTCTATTTTGATTGTTTGACAATTTGTGACAAAAAGGGGGAGAACAGAAAATATTGATTGAATCACAAAGGGGGAGAACATAGATGCTCAAGACAGGGGGAGAACATGGAGAACATGGAGAACATGGAGAACATGGAGAACATGTTGGAATGCTCAAGATAGAGGGAGATAAAGAAAAGATTGAAAGAGCCACAAAACAAAAGAACCAAAAGGAAGACGGATCAAATGTAGGATTTTAATTTCTAACGACTAACATTTGATTTTGTTTGGAGTTTTGTTTTGCAGGAATTACATCACTTTAAGACTCCAAGTCCTAAGTCATAGAGTATGTTCTAGGACCGTTTGGTTCAAATGTAATTTTGTATTTATTGGATCTTTCACGCAAAGAAAATCAATGTTTTGGTGATGACATTGAATTTCGATTTTTTGGTTTAAGATGAGTGACTTGAGCGGTTTTATGTATTTTTGGGTTTTGTCACGAAATTGCCAAAGGGGGAGATTGTTACGGCATTTTGGTGTTGGCATATTTCGTGAGTCAAGTCAGTGAGTTGAGTCGGAGTCTTAAAGGGATCAAATTGTCAAATCAGCCTTCGAAGACTCATTGAAGATTCAACATGAGCCCAAGTCAACTCTCAGGTATGATTAAATATTGTTCATGGTGATTAAAGTTCGTTTATAATCATTGGAAACAGGAAATTAATGAAAACCGGTTTAGACTTGGTTTTAGGAACTTGGTTTTAACTTACAACTTGTTTTAAGTTTGGATTCCGGTACTTGGTTTGTTTTGGATAAAGTTTATCTTGGAAAAATCAGTTTTTACATTGAGTACCGGAACCACACTTGAAGTTCCTCAAACCCGACACAGAATTTTCTGAAATTTGTATTGCGTACCGGAACACAGACTCGCGTACCGGAACACAATAGAAAAATCAGTGTTTTGCACCATTGAGTACCGGAACGTGATAAGTGGTACCGGTACACAATGTTACCTCGGGAAAAGTTTCCTAAACCGACTCTAATATGTTTCCAAGGGTTATAAATAGATACTTAGGGTTTCTCGAATAGAATGACCAATACCGAAAATACTCGAGAGCAACCCTAGAGGCTAGGTTTTTATCGTTCTTCTCTTTAGCCTCTTTTAGGTCAATTCGACGGTTCTTCCAAGATCTATCTTTTGTCGAATTGATCTAAACTTTGCTTAGAATTTCTTTCTACGGTTCTCCAATGATAATCTAAGCAAAGGATCACCATCGAAGCCTATATTTCTTTATCGGCTGAGTTTGCGTCGTGGATTCGACGTAGCACCGTGGATTCGGTGTGTTGAAGGCGTTTCGTGGATTCGAAACGTGTGCTCGTGGATTCGAGTGGCGTTCGTGGATTCGAACGTGTGCAGTGGACGTGCAATCGGTGGAGCGCAAGGTCTGAAGAATTTGAAGGAGGGGTTTGAGTCCGTGGAGTCGGTAATCACCTTGTTATTCTTCTTTTTCTTAGTGGATTGTTATTGCGTGTTGGTCCCGTGGTTTTTCTCCTGGATTGGAGTTTCCACGTAAATCTCGGTGTGTTGATTTTTATTTTTCGCATTATTTTTTATTTTTTGCACTGAGATTGGTTTTTATAATATTACACCTATTCACCCCCCTCTAGGTGTTTGATAGTACCTATTTAGATCCTTGTGGATCCTAAATAACTCTACACCCTTTATCAGATCTCGGCCCCAATGCCTCGGGAGGTGTGCACATTGACCAAGGAGGGTCGGGACCGACAAGAAGGTGCCAAAGGAGGTGGCCGTTGATGGCCGGAGGCAGCAGCGGTGGTGATGGAAGCCCGCGGCCAAAGCTAGGGCACACTCGGGTTCAGTTGAGCCTGGGCAGCGTCGGCCTTCGAGGTGCTACGATGTGACTCCGGTGAGGTTCCCAAAGCCATAAAATGTCGGTAGTGACGACAGAAGGGCGGCGGTGGCCGCGACGGTGCTGGGATCTAGGTTGTGACTCGCTAGGGCATCCTCGGACTCAGGTTGAGCCCGAGGCTTGGTGGCAGCTAGGGGGTTCCAGACATGCTGGAGGGGGACCTTAAGGCTGCCGTAGGTGGTCCTCGATGGTGGGGAAGCGGCGATGGTCGTGATGGCTCCAGTTTCAAAGGTGCGACCATCTAGGGCATGCCTCGGGCTCGGCTCGAGCTCGAGCCATGGCAACGGCCAGGGGAGATGTAACGACCCGCCCACTAGCAATAATAATTCGTTGGGCACAAACCACAACCCAAAATGCTTATGCCCAGTTATTATTACTAGTGTCCATGATCTCATATATACCCAATCACAACCTCATTTCGATCCGATGTGAGACTATTGGGGTGTGACAAACTGTCACGCCCCGGGTCGAAACTGCGACCCGGGCTCACCAACAGATCCGCCGCCCATACGGGAAGCCCCGTATAGACGTAGCGACTAACCTGCAAAAGAAGTCTACACTATACAGATATCAGAGCTGAAAAGTAAAAGCTGGGAAAAATAAATACAACTCTCAGAAAATATACAAGCAGAAACCTCACCCAAAATACAAGTATCTCTCAAAATAAGAAGAGTACAACTCAATCCTCACTACAAGTCACTCGACATGAACTCTCAAAAGTAGGGAGGTACATCTACTCTCAGGCGACACTGGTAGGGATCTATCTCGCGACTCCCTTACCTCGATCAGTCGGGTCAGCAACAGGTGCAGCAGGAACTGGTGCAGAAGAAGAAGAAGTCCCTGGGGAAAAGACACCACGACGGGTGTGAGAACTACGTCCCAAGTAGTTCTCAGTGGGTGCCGCCAACAAGCCCGACGGTCTGCCCACTAAGTCTACTAGAGGCAAAAGTAATAAATGCAGTGCGGAAAGGGAAAATGCTGGTAAAGTAAACTCTACAGCTACTATGCCTCTATCTAGATGCTCAACAGTGGAACAGGGAGAAACATGATGCTACAACTAGCTCTCGACTCAAATCACCCAATCTCAACTGACTGCCGCATAGGGTCCAGTCAAACCTGCGCCTACCTACTGCCGTCACGTCCCGGGGGACCGGACTTACGTAGGGCGTCCATGACTGCCACTAACTGGCCCAGCCAGAGGGACTGTGTCCGTGACTGCCACTAACTGGCCCAGCCAGAGGGAACACTGCGTCGACAAGTCGCGATAGAAGAACAGGCCCAACTCCGGAGTGGCTCTCGAGGGGAGCGACCCCACCGAGGAAAGTATCCGCGTATCTCTGTCGAGCTCAAATGTGGCTCATGCAGGCTATAATCCAAATCCTCGATCAACAAGATCGGCTGTAACCAAAGGAACACTGTCTCACTCACAGGCTGGAAAACTGCACAGCCGAGACCCACTATCACTCAAATGGCTCCCAAGATCCCAGATCTAACACCAAAGTCACTCTCCCAAAGAAATCTGGTCTACAGACTGCTAACAACTCCACTCGGTCCCCAGACACGAGTGTAAATGCATCCCACAATAATCCGACCTCTCGGCCCACTACTTGGGCGAGTAAAACTCTAAGTCCAGAGTGATAAAAGAATAGTGCAGTGGGAATGTCTAGAGCAATAAAAACCTAGCCCAAGTTGAGGTTTTCTACAGTCTGGCTGAACATGCATCATATGGCAGTGGTGCTAGGTCAAGTTCCAAGATAAACAATAATTAACAGCTTGTAGGGAGCAAGATAATAATAATCAACAGCTGAGGGGAGAAAATAATCACATGATCATCAAACTACAACAAGAATATCAATTCACACATTCTAGCATGCTGGACATCAAACATTAAAATATGCAAGTCCCTAAAGCTAGAATTAGTACACAGTCCGCTGATCTTGAAAAAGAGGTCACCCACCTGATGCGCTGATCTGTCCAAATCTTACAGCTGAAATACCAAATCCACAGCAACTCACTGTCCAGTACGCTCAATACAGTCCAAAATCCCACCTGGGTACAACATAGGCTACAGTTATACACAAATCTCCCAAAATCTGTCCAAATATCACATGCTGGATTTCAGCTGTAAAGATGCTGAAATTTCACCTGTAGATAGTGCTCAGTAAATACCAACAAAAATACCCCGGCGTTCCTCGCGTCGATAGCTTCGAAACAAGTACCTGCACGCCCAAATCGGAGTTCCGTAGGCCAAGATATAAATTCCACAACACGGGCGCGCGAAAACATACATCCACATAACTGTAAAATCTTGCACAGATGAAAAGGAAAATATATACCTCCGGGAAGATCTCATAAAATCCCAAAAAAAATACCACGATGATCCTTGCGTCGAGTAGATGAAAAAAGTCTATAAGCACGTCCTGATCCGAGATCTGTGCGCGAAGATATCCTCAAAGGAAGCCGCTGTCCTCACCAAAAGCTCACAGAAAAAGGGTCCCAATGAGCACGAGAAAACACCTCGAAAAACGCGAAATCTGGAAATGTCTGTGAAACCCAAAATCGTAGCCTCACCTGTCACGAATCCAGCGGCGAAGAAATCGCTCGAAAAGATGGTCGGAGTAGGTCGGGGGAGCTCGTACACCGAAGAGCGACGGAAGAAACACCGAAGAACGAGCGTCGCGCCGCGCCAAGAAAATGAGAATCTCGAAAAGCGTGCCCCCAAAAAGTCCCAAAATCTGCAGATGGATGGAGCTCTGCGAGGGGAAGAACTTCTCTGAAGACCTCACAGTGAAAAGGAGAGGAAAAAGTGAGCAAAAGGGCCCAGGAAGCCTATTTATAGGCACAGCCCAAAGGCTGAGTGGGCCGGGTTTTCGGGCGCAGTTTCCGGGCGCATTGCGCCCGAAAATCCGGTCGGACCAACCCCGTCCGACGCGCCCGAAAGTTCCTGGTGACGCCACGTCACCCCATAACAGGAAACAGCGGTGCGGGGGTCTTCGCTGCGCGCCACGTGGCCCTCCCGCGGTCAGCGGGGTAGGTACGGACCACCAACCGCGTGCCGACGCGTGGCGCACTCGAGTACGGCGACCACTCGCGTTGCGACGCGTGGCGCACTCGAGTGCGGCCGACAGCCGCGTCAGCGCCCCCCTGTGCGCCCTCTGTCCCGAGGCGGGTCCCCACGCACCCCGTGCACCGCGCGAACTGAGCCCGCCACTCAGCTGCCGCCACGTGTCCCTGCGCCGGGTCTATGCACCCGCGCGGGGAACTCCGTGGACCGATCCCCCAGCGCCCGCCAATCGGAGGCCGAAACGTGGGTCCCGCACAGTAATCCTGCACCGGCGCTCAAACAATGCACCAGCCGGTCCGGATTCCGTGGACCGCGCACCAAAGGCCTGCCAATCAGGCGGCGCCACGTGTCATGCGCCGGGTCCGTGCACCCAGCCGCGGCCCTCTGTGGACCGCGCGCTGCAGACCGGCCAATCATGGGCTGCCACGTGGCAGCCGGCGGTCCACGGCCCCTCCCATGCACCGAAATTCACCGTAAACTTCCGGGAGTCCGTTTTTGGGCATCCGGACTCAGAATTTAACAAGCAAATAGCCGTTTTCAAGCGTTTTTCCGCGCTGAATCCATATCCAACCTCTGTTTGGCCAAAATCCTTTTCTAAATTTCGGCAAACACAGCCGAAGGCCAACACAGCTGTAGATATCTCACAGGGTCCATCTGTAGCATCACCTTGACGCACAATGGGCCAGACACACCAACAATAGGTGTTCTAAACAAGGGATTCACCAGAAAAGCTGCATGGGAAACTGGGCCACCACATCCTCCCCCACTAAAAGGGAGTTTCGTCCCCGAAACAAGAAACAAACAGGCGTACCTCAAACAGAAGTCTCGAACAGGAAGGGATAGGTATCCCGCATCACCGTCTCCAGCTCCCAAGTAGCCTCCCGCTCCTCGTGATTGCTCCATAAAACCTTCACATAAGGTATCGCCCGGTTGCGCAATTCTCTCACCTCTCGAGCAAGAATTCGCAACGGGCGCTCCTCGTAGCCAAGATCCTCAGCGATCTCCAAAGAAGTGAAGTCGATCACGTGCGAGGGGTCGAAAACATATCTCCTCAAAGCTGAGACGTGGAAGACGTCATGAACTCCGGCCAGGCGAGGTGGAAGAGCAACTCTATAGGCCACAGGGCCAATCCTCTCAAGTACCTCAAAGGGTCCAATAAAGCGGGGACTAAGCTTTCCCCGAACTCCAAATCTCCTGACCCCTTTCGAAGGCGAGACCTTCAAAAAGACATGATCACCAATCTGAAACTCTAGGTCTCGCCGCCGAGTATCAGCATAGCTCCTCTGGCGACTCTGGGCTACCTCAAGATGTCGGCGAACCAATCTGACTTTCTCCTCTGCCTCCAGCAGTAAGTCCGGTCCCAAAGTCCTCCTCTCACCCACGTCACTCCAATACAGGGGTGACCGACACTTGCGTCCATACAACGCCTCAAACGGAGCCATCTGGATGCTCGCTTGATAGCTGTTGTTGTACGCAAACTCAACCAAAGCTAAGTGCCGGTACCACCCTCCTCCAAAATCCATAACGCACGCTCTCAACATGTCCTCAAGGGTCTGTATGGTGCGCTCAGACTGTCCATCGGTCTGTGGGTGGAATGCTGTGCTAAAACGGAGCTGGGTCCCCAAGGCTGAATGAAGACTCCCCCAGAAGTGCGAAACGAACCTCGGGTCCCTATCTGATACAATCGAGGTGGGTATGCCGTGCAGTCTCACTATCTCATCCAAGTATAACTGCGCAAGTCGCTCCATCGGCAAAGTCATCTGTACAGGCAAAAAGTGTGCAGACTTGGTGAGTCTATCCACGATAACCCAAATCGCATCGGCCCCACTCTGTGCCCTCGGCAGTCCAGTGACGAAATCCATGGTGATGTGGTCCCACTTCCACTCGGGAATTGGAAGACTCTGCAACTTGCCAGCAGGAACACGATGCTCTGCCTTCACTTGCTGGCAAGTTAAACAATGAGCCACGAATCTTCCAATATCCCGCTTCATTCCGGGCCACCAAAAATGTGCCTTGAGGTCCTTATACATCTTAGTACCACCAGGATGAATGGTATAAGGTGTATAATGGGCCTCCCTCAAAATCTGATCTCTGAGCTCAGTGTCCATAGGCACACACACTCGGTCCCTGTACCGCAGTACTCCCGAGCTATCCACTACAAAATCCCCTAACTGATCAGCCTGAATCTGCGATCTAATCCGAGTCAAGTGGGGGTCCTCACTCTGTGTCTCTCTAATCCTCTCCAACAGAGTGGGCTGCAAGACCATAGACATGAGTCTAGCAGAGACCCCAGGGGATACAACCTCAATCTGTAAGCGCCTCATCTGCTCCACAAGCGGTGCCTGCTGGGTGATCAACATGCTCAAGCTCTGCGCTGACCTCCTACTCAAAGCATCTGCCACTACATTGGCCTTGCCGGGGTGATAAAGAATACTCACATCATAGTCCTTTAGCAACTCCAACCACCGGCGTTGCCTCAAATTCAGCTCCTTTTGTGTGAACAGGTACTTCAAGCTCTTATGATCAGTGTAAATCTCACAATGCTCCCCATAGAGGTAATGCCGCCACAACTTCAGCGCAAACACCACGGCTGCAAGCTCCAAATCATGAGTAGGGTAATTCTTCTCATAATCCTTTAATTGCCGTGAAGCATAAGCAATTACCCTACCATGCTGCATCAGAACACATCCCAAGCCGCTGTGAGAGGCGTCACTGTAGATCACAAATCCATCGCCCATCACTGGAAGTGCTAAAACTGGTGCCGAGATCAATCTCCTCTTCAGCTCCTCAAAGCTCTCCTGGCACCGCTCAGTCCAAACAAACTTTATCCCCTTTCTGGTCAAACTGGTCAGGGGAGTAGAGAGCTTCGCAAAGCCCTCTACAAAGCGACGGTAGTAACCTGCTAAACCCAAAAAGCTACGGACCTCAGTAACCGTCGTCGGTCTAGGCCAATCCCGAACAGCATCAATCTTCGTCGGGTCCACTGCCACTCCTGCGGCTGATACAACGTGGCCTAGAAAAGCAACCTCCCGGAGCCAAAATTCGCACTTTTTAAACTTGGCATACAGCTTCTTCTCTCGCAGAAGCTGCAGCACTATCCTCAAGTGCTCCTCATGCTCCAAATCACTCCGGGAGTAAATCAGAATGTCGTCAATAAACACAACGACAAACCGATCCAAGTACGGCTGAAATACCCGGTTCATTAAATCCATGAATGCTGCAGGGGCATTAGTTAATCCAAAAGGCATAACTGTAAACTCATAATGCCCGTACCGGGATCTAAAAGCCGTCTTGGGAATGTCCTCGGCCCTCACCCTCAGCTGGTGGTAACCTGACTGGAGATCAATCTTGGAGAACACAGACGCTCCCTGCAACTGATCAAACAGATCATCAATCCGTGGAAGGGGGTACTTGTTCCGGATGGTCACTTTATTCAGCTCTCTGTAGTCCACACATAATCGAAGCGACCCATCCTTCTTCTTCACAAATAAAACTGGCGCTCCCCACGGAGATACACTGGGCCTCACAAAGCCCACATCCATCAAATCCTGCAGCTGAGCTTTCAGCTCTCTCAGCTCAGCAGGTGCCATCCTATAAGGTGCCTTTGAGATTGGTGCGGTTCCTGGAACCACATCAATCACAAACTCAATCTCCCTCTCCGGCGGCATGGTCGACAACTCTGAGGGAAACACATCTGGGAACTCGCGGACAATAGGGATATCCTCGAGTCCCAGTGCCGCCGTAGGCACCTCTACAATCGTCGCCAGGAAGGCGGTACAACCCCTACTCATCATCCGCCGGGCTCTCGCCGAAGAAACAGTCATGGCAAATAAAGTACTCTGGCAGCCTCTGTAAACGAACTCCTCCTGTCCAGGCTCGCGGAGGGTCACCGTCCTCTCTCTGCAGTCAATGGTGGCAAAATACCGAGCTAACCAATCCATGCCAAGTACCACGTCGAAATCCTGGAGCTGCCGCAAGACGAGCAAGTCTGCCGGCAGGACCCAGGGTCCCAACTGTACAGGGCAATCCCTACAACACTCCTCGACATGCAAGACATGGCCTGGGATCTGAACCTCTAATGCATGCGATAAAGAAACTACCTCTATACCATGTAGGGATGCAAATGCTCTACTAATGCATGAGTGCGATGCGCCAGTATCAAAAAGTGCTCGGGTATGAACTGCAGAAATCAAAATAATACCTGCGACGACGTGATCTGCGGCAGAAGCATCCTCAAACTGGGCGGCATAGACACGCCCGCTCTGTGCTGGTGGTCGTCGATCTGGCTGCCGCGAGGAGGATGGAGGATGATCAGGCCTACCATAGGCCACAGAAGGCCCTGCCGTCTGCTGAGGAAGAGGAGGTGCAGAAGCGGTGGAAGAAGCCGGAGAACCTGCTCTGGGGCATGAGCTCTGAATGTGACCGGCCTGCCCACAACGGTAGCAACGGCCGTGCCTCTGCTGACAATGCATCGGTAAGTGCGGCCCTCCACAAAAGATACAACGATCCTGCCGGGACTGCCGCGAAGTCTGCTGCTGCTGAGATGACTGCTGGGGTCGAGGTGGTCGACGCTGCTGCGAAGACTGACGAGATGATCCCGATCTCTGGCGCCCCTGCTGTCCACGACCCTGAGGATGGAATCGTGGGGGTCTCGGGGGTCCCTGCCTACTCGACTGCCCCTCATCCACCGGCGCCGGGCGCTTCGCCCCAGGAATCACTACGGGGGCTGGAGCCACCTCTGCCATAACTGCCTCTCCAGACTCAACATATAGCGCCTGCTCCATCGAGGCCTCCAAAGTCTGCAATCTGCGGGAGCGAACAAGCTGATAAATGTCCCGGCGCAGCCCCCGCTCAAACATGTAGATCCGGTGTGACTCGTCCCTGGCCACGTGAGGCATACTAGCCAACAGCTGATTGAATTCGGCTATGTATACATGCACGGGCCGATCTCCCTGGCGGAGATTCCTCAGCTGCTCCTCTAATCTCTGCCGTACACTCTCAGGAAAGAAGGCCCCCAAAAGAAGACTGCGGAACTCCGCCCAAGGAAGAAGCTGCGTCCCTGGCGGACCAGCGGGTCGCACACGCCGCCACCAAGCCTCGGCGTTGCCCTCCAGATAATGCGCTGCCAAGAAGACCCGAAACCGATCCTCAACAAACAAACTCTCAAAGTGACGCTCCATGGCCGTAACCCAAGTCTCGGCCTCCCACGGCTCAGCACCCAGACCAGAGAAACGGGGTGGATCGAACCGGCGGAACCTCATCAACAAATCCACCGCTGTACTCTGCTCAGAAGAAGTAAAAGGTCCCGTCGGCCCAGACGGTGGTCTGCACGAAACCGGCTCGACAGGAACTGCCGGTGCTGACGGAATCACAGGGGGTGCTGCAGCTGGCGAAGAGGGCACAGGCGAACTCTCAGGGGGTGCTACCACCGGCTGTGACCTCTGCTCTAACATAAGCATCATCCGACTCAAGGCCTCCTCCTGGCGTCGGGAAGCCTCCTCCTGGCGATGCGAGGCCTCCTCCTGGCGTCGCAAGGTCTCCTCCTGACGCTGAGAGGTCTCCTCCTGGCGCTGAACAGCCTCAGACATCTGTGCCAACTGGGCACGAAGCTCCTGCACCTCACCCTGATGTCCCTGTCCCGAGTCCTCCTGCTCGGGCACAGAAGAAGAAGGCTGCGAGCGCGTCGACATCCGGCGTCGCGGAGGCATCACTCACCTGCGGGGAACCAGAAGAACAGTCAGAACCCCCAAACAAAACACGACCCAATCCAGCGAAAGTCAATGGCATGTCGCCCTTCCCGTAGCACTATGTTGTCTGCAGCCAACATAGTTGCCACCGAAGGAAGACATGTCGATCACTCATCCCATCCACTGGGAGAGTTAAAGACCCCAATCCAGACTCTCGCTAAAAAGTTACGTCTCTCACGTAAGTCATCCTAGGGTCCAACCATAAGCCTAGGGTTTCTAAGTCCTCAATGACCTACACCTAGGCTCTGATACCACTCTAATCTGTCACGCCCCGGGTCGAAACTGCGACCCGGGCTCGCCAACAGATCCGCCGCCCATACGGGAAGCCCCGTATAGACGTAGCGACTAACCTGCAAAAGAAGTCTACACTATACAGATATCAGAGCTGAAAAGTAAAAGCTGGATAAAATAAATACAACTCTCACAAAATATACAAGCAGAAACCTCACCCAAAATACAAGTATCTCTCAAAATAAGAAGAGTACAACTCAATCCTCACTACAAGTCACTCGACATGAACTCTCAAAAGTAGGGAGGTACATCTACTCTCAGGCGACACTGGTAGGGATCTATCTCGCGACTCCCTTACCTCGATCAGTCGGGTCAGCAACAGGTGCAGCAGGAACTGGTGCAGAAGAAGAAGAAGTCCCTGGGGAAAAGACACCACGACGGGTGTGAGAACTACGTCCCAAGTAGTTCTCAGTGGGTGCCGCCAACAAGCCCGACGGTCTGCCCACTAAGTCTACTAGAGGCAAAAGTAATAAATGCAGTGCGGAAAGGGAAAATGCTGGTAAAGTAAACTCTACAGCTACTATGCCTCTATCTAGATGCTCAACAGTGGAACAGGGAGAAACATGATGCTACAACTAGCTCTCGACTCAAATCACCCAATCTCAACTGACTGCCGCATAGGGTCCAGTCAAACCTGCGCCTACCTACTGCCGTCACGTCCCGGGGGACCGGACTTACGTAGGGCGTCCATGACTGCCACTAACTGGCCCAGCCAGAGGGACTGTGTCCGTGACTGCCACTAACTGGCCCAGCCAGAGGGAACACTGCGTCGACAAGTCGCGATAGAAGAACAGGCCCAACTCCGGAGTGGCTCTCGAGGGGAGCGACCCCACCGAGGAAAGTATCCGCGTATCTCTGTCGAGCTCAAATGTGGCTCATGCAGGCTATAATCCAAATCCTCGATCAACAAGATCGGCTGTAACCAAAGGAACACTGTCTCACTCACAGGCTGGAAAACTGCACAGCCGAGACCCACTATCACTCAAATGGCTCCCAAGATCCCAGATCTAACACCAAAGTCACTCTCCCAAAGAAATCTGGTCTACAGACTGCTAACAACTCCACTCGGTCCCCTGACACGAGTGTAAATGCATCCCACAATAATCCGACCTCTCGGCCCACTACTTGGGCGAGTAAAACTCTAAGTCCAGAGTGATAAAAGAATAGTGCAGTGGGAATGTCTAGAGCAATAAAAACCTAGCCCAAGTTGAGGTTTTCTACAGTCTGGCTGAACATGCATCATATGGCAGTGGTGCTAGGTCAAGTTCCAAGATAAACAATAATTAACAGCTTGTAGGGAGCAAGATAATAATAATCAACAGCTGAGGGGAGAAAATAATCACATGATCATCAAACTACAACAGGAATATCAATTCACACATTCTAGCATGCTGGACATCAAACATTAAAATATGCAAGTCCCTAAAGCTAGAATTAGTACACAGTCCGCTGATCTTGAAAAAGAGGTCACCCACCTGATGCGCTGATCTGTCCAAATCTTACAGCTGATAATACCAAACCACAGCAACTCACTGTCCAGTACGCTCAATACAGTCCAAAATCCCACCTGGGTACAACATAGGCTACAGTTATACACAAATCTCCCAAAAATCTGTCCAAATATCACATGCTGGATTTCAGCTGTAAAGATGCTGAAATTTCACCTGTAGATAGTGCTCAGTAAATACCAACAAAAATACCCCGGCGTTCCTCGCGTCGATAGCTTCGAAACAAGTACCTGCACGCCCAAATCGGAGTTCCGTAGGCCAAGATATAAATTCCACAACACGGGCGCGCGAAAACATACATCCACATAACTGTAAAATCTTGCACAGATGAAAAGGAAAATATATACCTCCGGGAAGATCTCATAAAATCCCAAAAAAAATACCACGATGATCCTTGCGTCGAGTAGATGAAAAAAGTCTATAAGCACGTCCTGATCCGAGATCTGTGCGCGAAGATATCCTCAAAGGAAGCCGCTGTCCTCACCAAAAGCTCACAGAAAAAGGGTCCCAATGAGCACGAGAAAACACCTCGAAAAACGCGAAATCTGAAAATGTCTGTGAAACCCAAAATCGTAGCCTCACCTGTCACGAATCCAGCGGCGAAGAAATCGCTCGAAAAGATGGTCGGAGTAGGTCGGGGGAGCTCGTACACCGAAGAGCGACGGAAGAAACACCGAAGAACGAGCGTCGCGCCGCGCCAAGAAAATGAGAATCTCGAAAAGCGTGCCCCCAAAAAGTCCCAAAATCTGCAGATGGATGGAGCTCTGCGAGGGGAAGAACTTCTCTGAAGACCTCACAGTGAAAAGGAGAGGAAAAAGTGAGCAAAAGGGCCCAGGAAGCCTATTTATAGGCACAGCCCAAAGGCTGAGTGGGCCGGGTTTTCGGGCGCAGTTTCCGGGCGCATTGCGCCCGAAAATCCGGTCGGACCAATCCCGTCCGACGCGCCCGAAAGTTCCTGGTGACGCCACGTCACCCCATAACAGGAAACAGCGGTGCGGGGGTCTTCGCTGCGCGCCACGTGGCCCTCCCGCGGTCAGCGGGGTAGGTACGGACCACCAACCGCGTGCCGACGCGTGGCGCACTCGAGTACGGCGACCACTCGCGTTGCGACGCGTGGCGCACTCGAGTGCGGCCGACAGCCGCGTCAGCGCCCCCCTGTGCGCCCTCTGTCCCGAGGCGGGTCCCCACGCACCCCGTGCACCGCGCGAACTGAGCCCGCCACTCAGCTGCCGCCACGTGTCCCTGCGCCGGGTCTATGCACCCGCGCGGGGAACTCCGTGGACCGATCCCCCAGCGCCCGCCAATCGGAGGCCGAAACGTGGGTCCCGCACAGTAATCCTGCACCGGCGCTCAAACAATGCACCAGCCGGTCCGAATTCCGTGGACCGCGCACCAAAGGCCTGCCAATCAGGCGGCGCCACGTGTCATGCGCCGGGTCCGTGCACCCAGCCGCGGCCCTCTGTGGACCGCGCGCTGCAGACCGGCCAATCATGGGCTGCCACGTGGCAGCCGGCGGTCCACGGCCCCTCCCATGCACCGAAATTCACCGTAAACTTCCGGGAGTCCGTTTCTGGGCATCCGGACTCAGAATTTAACAAGCAAATAGCCGTTTTCAAGCGTTTTTCCGCGCTGAATCCATTTCCAACCTCTGTTTGGCCAAAATCCTTTTCTAAATTTCGGCAAACACAGCCGAAGGCCAACACAGCTGTAGATATCTCACAGGGTCCATCTGTAGCATCACCTTGACGCACAATGGGCCAGACACACCAACAATAGGTGTTCTAAACAAGGGATTCACCAGAAAAGCTGCATGGGAAACTGGGCCACCACACAAACTCCCCACGTTTAGGCCTAACGTCTTCGTCAACCCAAACACACACACAGCCCAAGATCACCAAGCGATGTGAAACTTGTCTCCCTAGCCCAGTAATCTAGACCCAGATTCTGCCGAAACTTGTCACACACTTCCGGCTGGTGATTGGCTCTAATACCAAATGTAGTCCCACATCGGATTGGAATGGGGTTGTGATTAGGTATATATGAGACCATAGACACTAGTAATAATAACTGGGCTTAAGCATTTTGGGCTGCGGTTTGGGCCCAATGGGTTATTATTGCTAGTGGACCGGATCGTTACATTTGGTATCAGAGCCAATAACCAGCCGAAAGTGTGTGACGAGTCTCGACTGAGCTAGGGTGTGGTGGCCCAAATCCCCGTGTAACTTGCTCACGTGGTCTGCAGCGAGAAAATACCCATTATTGGTGTATCAAGTCCATAACATGTCAAACGGATGTGAAAAACAGACTCAGCGCGCGAAAATACTAAAAATAGGCTATTTGGGCTAATTGGGCCCATTTCTACTGTGGGCCGGTCCACGGCCCAGGGCACGTGCACCGGGCACAGCGAACCAGCGCGTGGGACAGGTGGCAGGCAGTGATTGGGGCGGTGTACTGTGCGGGCGGTTGGGTGGCAGGCGGGTAGGTGGAGTGGCACGCATGCGGGGCCACGCGGCTCCCTGCGGTTGGCTGGCGCCAACCGCTCCGCCAGGCGAGCAGGGTCGCGTGGCGTGGCCCAGTTGGTTGGGCCCCCGCTGTCCCGTGGGCCGGGACATGCGGCGTGCCCGAAACAATCCGGGCGCTGCGCAAATCGCGGACCGGTGTCACGTCCCCCAAACCCGCAAACAGGCCATTTTCTGGTTTTTGCCTATAAATAGGCCATTCTCTCCCCCTTTTCTCCGATTTTTGGAGGTTTCTCTTGAGGGTTCTTTAGCTGAGATTGTTCCTCATCAAGTTTTCTACTCTTCCAAGGATCTAGGGCATATTAGGAGGCCGCAGCATCGATGTTTTCCCCGACTCGGCGCACTTCGACGCTTCTCCAATTGTCGCTTTTACTGTCGACGCTCCGTCCGCGGGCTCTCCTAAGCTGACCCAAAAAAGTTTTTAGCCAATTTTTTGCGACAACGTTTCCACAAGAGATATCTTCGATTCCCGTATTTATTACTCATCTCTATTTTGAGTTTTTACTGGATTTTTAGAGCTTCTTTAGACCCCATTTTCTACGGCAATTTTCTAGACCGAGGTGGAATAATCTTGCATTTTCTCGGCCTACGGTTGTCGGAACTGGGAGTTTAAGAACTCGATTGACATCTACACTTCGAAAAGAACGCAACTGTATTTTTCTTGGATTTTTCTGAGGGCTCTTCGCAGGTAAGAATTTTCATTTTTGGGGATTGTTGCACTGAACAGTAAAATGCAGATTTTGTGATGGTAATTTTTGCGGCGTTCGGCTTGTGATATAGTTTTCGCTAAGATTTTGGAGTTTTGCAGAGAAAAGGGAAGTTGGAACTTGTCATCATAATCAAGGTGAGCATTTTTCTTTTTGGCCCCAGCTGAAAATTATGTGCGGATTTTCTTCTACACTCGAGCGACGCGCTCGCTGAAATTCATTAACTTGTTGGACAGCACTTCAGTATTTTACTTGCCGCCGCCGATCCAGGAGGAGTTTTTGGATGTTCTTGGATTCGTTGGAAGTGTAGGAGCTGAGGGAACGCGCATGCCAAATTTCAACCCGATCGGATTTCGGATCTGCGCCTTCCAGGTAGGTTGTTGAGCACTCCTTTCTACGGCTTACTCACTAGGGCTATTAGAGTTCCCACGACACACTGCTTATTATTTCGCCACCCCACAATGAATCATGCTTAAATAAATTATTTTGATTAATTCTCAGCCTATCTATGTGAAATTGGTATGCGATGGTTATGATATATTAACATGCATTGTTAGCACTTAGCCTTCCATCTATAGTTGGTACTTGTTGCGACGTATGATATATCTTGTGTAAAATTGCTACTTGATGCTTTTCATTCCACATTACTTGAGAACAATTGCATGTTTGAATGGGCATCTAGATAAGCCACCTTTTATCGCTACACTATCATATTGGGACTTGACTTAGGAGAAACCATACTTTTTCTTTTCTTCTCCTTTTTACATAGATAGAGGATTCATGTTGCTCGGGTTGCGAGCGGGGGTTTGAGATAGTGTAGCCGAGATTATCGAGTTAGGGCGGGATTGCGCCAGATTGTGGGCTTATGGGGCATCGCGGCTACCGCGAATATTGGGCGGTTGACCGGATGTTGACTTTAGTATCGGATAGGGGATCGGGGTTTCTTTAGTGGATAGAGTTTCCTACTTTGAGTATAGTCATGATTAAGCCCTACTGTATTGAGGTACTTGTGACATGGTTACTTTACTCGTGTGGGTAGCTCCCCTCGAGTGCCACTCCGAAGTAGGCGTTATGGGCGAGCCGTGTGCCGGTCAGTTGGTTACTTTGAGATCGAGCCGTGTGTGTAGTGACCCCGATCCCCGTGCGGCTTTTCCCATGATCCTTGTTGTGGAACATCTATTATTGGTGTGTCGGACCCACAACGTGTCAAATGGACACGTTGGACGGACTCAGTAAGATTTCTGGATCAAGCCTGTCTTTCGGCTACTTTCGACGAATTTTAGAAAGGATTTCAGGCTAATCCGAGACCGAATTTGGATTCAGCATGGAAAAACACTGAAAATTGGCTATTTACTCGTATTTTTCGGAGTCCGGATGCCCAAAAAGGACCCCCGAAAGTTTTCTGCTCATTTTGGTGCATGGGGGAAGCTGTGACCGGGGGGAGCCACGTGGCAGCTCCGGATTGGCCGGCTCACGCGCGCGCGGTCCATGGGAGCACGTGCGGGGAGCCATGGACCAGGGCGGAGCCACGTGGCAGCTCTGGATTGGTCGGCTCACGCGGCTCGGTCCACGTAGCGCTACAGGTGCGCAATCCATGGACCTGGCGCGTGCGCTGGGCGCAGCGAACGCCGGTAGAGGGCCACGTGTCGCTGCAGGATTGGTCGGGGCAGGTCGGGGCAGGTGAGGGCAGGCGCGGGAGGTATGGCGCCCACGTGGGGGGGCGCCACATGGCGCCCCGCCATTGGCTGCCGCCGCCACGCCTCACCCCGCTGTCGGGCCACGCGGCAGCGCCTGGTTGGCCGGGCGCCAATGTCCCGTTTTCGGGACACGCGTCGCACCCGGGACAATCCGGGAGCTACGCGAATCGGCTGCAGGTGTGCGCTGTTCGGCGCCCGAATGTTTCGGGCGCCCGAAACTGTACCCCAATGTATGCTTTTTCTCCCCCCCCCCTAAGGCTATAAATAGACTTCCTCTCCCTCTCTTCTCACTTTTTTGGAGGAGTTTCGAGCTGGGATTTTCACAGAGCCTCTTTCCACATGTGCTCCACCACTTCCAGGGTTTGATGATTTTTGGAGATCTCGACATCGGCGATTTCTGCGATTCGGCGCACTACGACGTTCTTCTTCCGGTGCTCTATTCCGTCGCATTTCGCTCCGCGGACTCCCCTAGGCTACTCCGAGGGACTTTTTGAGTGATTCTTGCGGCATTTTCTTCATGACAGGTAGGGCTACATCTCATTTATTTACCACTTCTGCCCGTTTTGTTATTTTACTGGGTTTTCTAGAGCTTATTTAAACCCCCTTTTTCTGCGACAATTTTTGGACATCGGCGGAGTATTTATGGATTTTCTCGGCCTACGAGTATCGGAATGAGGCGTATAAATACTCGATTCGTATCTACAGTTCGCGAGGAACGCAACGGTGATTTTTGGAACTGCTACCATTGATGTTAAGTGCGATACTTTTTGCAGTGGTTCACAGATTTGGGTGTTCTTGGACTCGTGGGGATCGTGGGAACCTGAGAATTATCCACGTTCTGTTTGGACTTTGGATCGACGCGCACTTTCAGGTGAGTTTCTTCGTCTCCAAAACCGGTGGACGGTTCTCTAATTCTATGGAATAGCAAGCATGCATGATTGTGAGATGTGTTAGGAAGCATGTTAGGGAAAGAGATGATGTTTATTTTTGGTTGATATTGAGATCATGTCTGATAGTGTTCCCTATTTATGTTCTAGTTGAACTAAACACTATTATTGGAACTTTGACCTAGCACCCTGTCATATGTTGCATGTTTCAACCAGACTAGTAGAAAACTCCAATTTGGGCTAGGTTTATTTATGCTTTAGACATCCACACGTTATACTCTATCCCTGGACATAGTGTTTTCCCCACACGGTGTAGTGCGCCAAGTGGTCGGGATTTCTCTTAGTGTAGGATGCATGTTACACTCGTTCTTGGGGGGAGAGTGGAGTCTGGTAGATATAGCTAGTCTTGTACCTGTGGCGGGATCCGTTTGGGTAAACGGTGCTCCCGGGTTTTCGAGTTCTTCGATTTATTTGTCGCCGCTGTGTTCGTGGCAGTAGTGTACTAGTGATAGCAGGACCTTGAATCCAGAATCTTTTTGAACACACATAATTTCAGTAAACCAATATTTTTCTTCCAAATGTCGAAGGGTCTCCAGAGTCTGTTCTTGTTTGATTGGGCGAAGGCATTAGCCCTTCGGGGTTTGGGAATAAAACTTGTTTTCTAACTAATTTTTCTAAAATAGCCAAAATTCATTAAAATGGGTTTCCTTAAATCAAGATGGTTTTACATAAAAGGAACTACTTTTAGTCCTCACCCCACATAGATTCGAGTGAAAATGGTTTTCGGTAATAAATATCACCTTTTCTGTAAACTTCTTCACTCGAGAGAGTTCGAGTGATCTGGATTCTAAGGGCTGCCCTTTTCTTTGGGTCAAGAACAACGAAAAGCTATGCCTAAAGCCTGTTCTTGTTTGATTTGGATTGTAGGTTCTAGTCTTTTAGAGTTTTCGGACCCTTCATTATTGTCGGCTGTGGAGTATACCCAGCTAGTGAGTTTGCATGTCGAGTTGATGTCCTATTTGGGGAGCCGTTGGGTTGACAGCGGTCCTAACTGTTCGAGTATTTTCAGCTAGTGAGTTAGAGATGTGATTTGGGCACTGTTGATCTTGTTGATCATTGATTTGGATTATAGCTTGCATGACCCATATTGAGCTCGACAGAGATGCGTGGATACTTTCCTCGGTGGGGTCGCGCCCCTCGAGTGTCGCTCCGGAGCTAGGCCTGTTACTTTGCTATCGCGACTTGTCGACGCAGTCCCTCTGGTTGGGCCTTTTTTAGGCAGTCACGGACGCCCTACGTAAGTCCAGTCCTCCGTGGATGTAATGGCAGTAGGTGGGCACAGGTTTGACTAGACCCTATGTGGCAGTCACTGTGATTGGGTTGATTGAGTACTTCGGGTTAGAGTCGATGCATCATTTTCATCTGTATCACCCATTGAGCATTGTAGATAGAGGCATGATAGCTGAAAACTTTTTCCAACTTATCTTTATATTATTATAGTTTTCCTATTATCTTATGCCTCTAGTAGACTTAGTGGGCAGACCGTTGGGCTTGGTGGCGGTACCCACTGAGAACTACGTGTTGGTGTAGTTCTCACACCCGCTGGGGGTTCCCCCCCTTCCTCTTTCCTCTTCTTTGTTTTGCAGAGTCTTCTGCGAGAGTTGCTGATCCTTCTGTTGTTGATCGAGGTGAGGGAGTTGCGAGCTAGTTCCCTACCCGTCCTTGGAGTATAGTGGTACTCTTTTTGGAGCTTGTAGTACAGTCTGCTGGATTTTAGTAGTTAGTTACTTTTGAGAGTTTTATTTTTGAGAGACTTATGTATTATGAGGTTCAAACTTGTACTATTTGGAGATGTATTATCTTATTTCAGTAGTATACTTCTCAGCTCTGTATTTGTATAGCTGTAGTATTATCTTTTGCAGGTTAGACGCTTCGTCTATTTGGGGCTTTCTGTATGGGCAGTGGATCTGTTGGCGGGCCCGGGTTGCAGTTTCGACCCTGGGGCGTGCCAGATTAGAGTGGTATCAAAGCCTAGGTTGTAGGTCATTGTGGACTTAGAAACCCTAGGCTTATGGATGGACCTTAGGATGACTACGTGAGAGTCGTGACTTATAGCGAGAGTCCTGATTAAGCTTTATACCTCTCCCAAGGGACGGGATGAGTGATTGACATGCTTATTCTCCTAAGCGATTATGTTGGCTGCAGACAACATAATGCTATGGAATGGATGACATGTCTTAGACTTTCGCTGGATTAGGTCGAATGGTTGTTGTGTCCTGATGTTTGTTATTGTGCAGTGGACTATGATGCCCCTGAGACGTCGTGCAGTGAGGAGGGCACATCCCGCATCTGATGAGTAACCCGAGCAGTATGAGGCAGAGCTATCAGAGCAGAGCGAGACCCAAGAGTTATGGGCCCAGATGGCACAGATGTCGGAGGTTGTCCGACGCCCGGAGAAGGCCATGGAATGTTTGATGCGCCTGTCGGAGCAGAGAGCACAGCCAGTTGCAACACCGCCTGAATATCCTCCAGCACTTTCTTCCCATGCAGTGGCATCTCCAGCTGTACCAGTGGCACCGATTGAGCGAGCAGCCCCCTCCGTGCCGACGAGTAGTGCCGAGGCACCGAGGCAGGGTGGATAACTGATAGTCTGATCCACCCCGATTCGCAGGATTGAGCTTGGAGCCGTGGGAGGCAGAGTCTTGGTTCACGACGATGGAGCGACTTTTTGAGAGTCTTTTTATTAAGGAGCGGTTTCAGGTCCTTCTGGCGACAAACTTTTTGGAGCACAATGCTGAGGCTTGGTGGCGCCGAGTGCGACTTGTCGGTCCGCCTGGGACACAACTGCTTACTTGGGCGGAGTTCTGCAGCCTTCTTCTTGGAGCTTTCTTCCCCGAGAGTGTTAGACAGAAGCTAGAAGAGGATTTGAAGAACCCCCAACAAGAGACCGTTCTGTGCTGGAGTACATAGTGGATTTTAATCCATTGCTGAACAGTGTACCGCATGTGGCCAGGGACGAGACGAGTAGGCAGGAGCCTCCGAGACCTCCACGATTTCGCCCTGAGGATCATAGGATTCAAAGGCGCCAGAGATCTGGTGGACCCCAGCAGTAGCCGCAGTACCAGTAGTCTTAGCAGCAGTATCCCCGACAGCAGCAGTATCAGTATCAGCAGCGACGGTAGCATGGATGTGTTGTTTGCGAAAGGCCCCATTCGTCGCTCTAGTATGAGCCATTCGTCGCTCTAGTGTGAGTAGAGGCAGAGGCCGTGCTTTCTATATGGATAGTCTAGATATTTTCTGACCGACTGGACTGTGACGTCGAGGCAGACTGAGCGACGACCACCTGCATTAAGCGGATGAGTCTGTACCGCCCAGTTGGAGGGCGCCACGGCATTGGATCAGGTTGTCGCAGGTATGATTTCATTATAGCAGTCTGAGTTAGAGTATTTTGCTTTCCGGCATGGACTAGAGGTAGAGTTGTTACCACGTGCACTAGAGGTACAGGTTCCTGTTGGTGTTGTGCACTTGGAGGAGGCTTGTGGATCATGCCCAGTGCAGTGAGACCGCGTGTTATACCGGTAGGTGTGACGGTTTGGTGGCAGCTCCAAGACTCTGACCGAGCACGGGATGGACTAGTTGGCGCGATATCATGCAACGACTGATTGTGGAATGAGAACAGTGACCCTTCCGCGAGTTGGACAGGAGGAGTTTATTTTCACAGGTTGTCGAAGTGCCCTTCCTTCAGCGATGGCTTCAGCATCAATGGACAGACGCCACCACTTGAGCATATGTGACGATTAGGACTAGAGGTTGTGTCCCTAGGGGTCACAGTTAGATCGTAGCTTTCGTTTTTGTAGCCACAGCAGGAACGGCTTCAACACTACTCTCCCTTTTTCTCACCTTTATGCTGAAACTTACGAACGGGACGAAAACTTCCAAAGGCTACTCCAGAAATGGAGACAGTGCCCGAACCTGTTCTTTTTTTATTTGGGCGAAGGCACCGGCCTTTCAGAATTTTCAGACCTTTCGCTATTTTTGGCTGCTTTCCAAATAGAGAGTTGGAGTTGATGACGTTCCTGCTGGTGGGCCTTTTGTGATGACCCGGATCTCCGCAGAGCTGCTGCAGTGCGTTGGGGTGACTATTGGAGGCCTATTTGGTGTGTTGGAGGTGCTTGGGACATAATTCGGTACAAGTGTTGGACTTCGGGCTTAAATGGAGCTTGTGGGTGATCGGGAGTGATCGGAGGACCCCGTGGAGGGTTTAGAGGAGGTTTCGCGCGAAACGGATATTAAAATTGGGCTCCGCGCGAGATTTGGGCTAAGAACGCATTTTCGGGTGCCTTCGGCAATTTTTAGAGTTGGAATTTGCCGAAACGGACGTCGAATTCGGATTCAGCGCGCGAAAACGGTCAAAATGGACTACCTACTCGACTTTTTGGGCACGGGTTTACTGTTCACCGCCGGAACAGTAACTCCGGCGATCGCCGGCGGCAACCGGCGGCAGCGGGCAGCGGCGGAGAGCGGCGGTGCGGCCTCGGGCAGGCGGCAGCACGGCGGCGGGCAGGCGCGGGCAGCGCGCAGCGCGCGGGCAGGGCGCACGGTCCACGCGGCAGGCGTGCACCGGAGTGGGGGGCCACGTGGCAGTTTTCCATTGGATGGTCCACGGGTCGCGGTCCAGGGAGCATAGCGGAGTGTACGGTGGACCAGAGCAGGGACACGTGGCACTTACCTATTGGCTCGGTGCAATGGATGCGGCGCACGTGGGTGCGCGGGCAGGCCGGGCAGGTGCGCGGGCAGGCGCAGGGGGTACAAGCTGGTGGTGTGCCACGTGGCAGCGTTCTATTGGCCGAGAGGTTGACACGTGGCAGAGCGGGGTTCGTCGGGTGCACGGAGTGGGTGCACCGGGTGCAGCGAGTGGGGGACCTTAACACGTGGCGAGCGAGGATTGGGTGTGCTACTGTGCGCGTACGGCGTGGCAGGCGGCGGTGGCAGGCGGGGCAGGCGGCGGCCGGCAGGCGGGGCAGGCGGCGGCCGGCTGGCGTGGCGGGCACGGCAGCAGGGTGGCGCACGCGGGCGCCACGTGGCGGCCCGCCATTGGCGGGCGCCAACGGCCCGTTGACCAGGGTGCACCACGTGGCGTGAGAGGAGCGGCCGGATCCGCTGTTTCGTGTTCGGGGACACGTGTCAGTGCGTGGAGCGGGTCGGACGGCGTGCGGTCCGACCGGATCGCGTGCGGGGAGTGGGCCGGGCCGGGCTGAGTTACTGTGCGCGCCCGAAAGTTTGGGCCGGGCCGCACTGTTTGCGCCCGAAACATTTCGGGCGCCCGAAAATGAGGACACAGCGGGCATTTTTGGATTTGTTTGGAAAGGCCTATATATACCAACCCGAGCCCCTTCTTTGGCTTTTTCTCCCAAACTGCGCCCCCTCTGCCCGAGCCACCTTAAGGAGATTTGTTCACCTCTTGATGCTTGATCTTCCTGCCAAGTTCTAGGATTTTAGGAGGCTCGAATCCGAGGTTCCCCATTTTACGGCGCGGCGCGACGTTGCATTTCCTGTTTCCTTCTTCGGCGCAGCAGTGATGTTTTAGCTCCCCTGGACTACTCCGAGGTCCTTTTTCAGTGATTCTTGCGCCAACAGACTCCTTACAGGTAGGGCTTCAACTTTTATTTTGGTCGCACTTTCCCGTTTCGAGGTTTTGGCACGGATCCCGAGGCAAACAGTGACCCCTTTTGCTGTGTGGATTTCCTTGACAGCACTGCGGTATTTTGGCCATATCTTCGCGTACGAGCGTCAGACGGAAACGAGCTTATACAACTTTTTCATCTACGGATCGCAAGGAGCGCGCTCGTATTTTTCTTGGATTTTTCGAAGAATTATTTTGAGGTGAAAATCACTGTTTTCTCAGTGAACAGTGCACAGTTTTTGGCACAGATTTTTGTATGAGTATACCCCCTTGCCGAATTTTTATCTTGACTTACCGATCTCAGTTTTGGACGTGCAAGGTACCGTTGCGAAGCTATCGACGCGAGGATCGCCGTGATATTTTTCTTAGAATTTCTTGGGCACTTTCAGCAGGTGATAATTTATCAGTTTCGGGACTGATGTTGTATGAGTTACTAAAAGCAATATTTGGGATCCTAAGTGTATTTTGTGGACTTTGTGTTGTGCCAGGAGTGTTTTGGGTGTACTGTACTTGTTGGAGCGCGGGATTGGAGTTTTTGGCATTTTCAGCTGTACGGACCCGGACAGTTAGCGCTTTTCGAGGTGGGTGGTTGTTGCTTGCCTCTATATCTGACTTACTCACTAAGTTTATTAGAAAATTCCCCACTTTTGAGCATATTGATTGATTAATATGCATGATTGACTGATATACATGTGAACCTACTATCTGTGGTTAATTTTGTGGATAAAGCATGTTGGGGATATTATTGGGATAATATTGCTGTTGGAACATGGTCTTTGGAATAATTTAATAAGTGATGATTAACATGCCACATTAGCACCTAGATTTGTATGAAAGTGGATTAAATGGATTAACTGTTGGGACATAATGATATATCAATGTGCGGTTTCACTCTGGGAATTTATTATGGAACAGGGATCTTATACATGTGTAGTCCACTGATGATTTTAGCCTGATGGTGATATTTATCTGGATATTATTGTTATTACACACGTAAAACTGTCATTTGACATATTCTCTCTTTCATTGCTGAGGACTTTTGCATGCTCATTTGGACATCTAGATAGGCCACTATTTTATTGCTACACTATCATATTGGGATTTGACTTAGGAGAAACCATGATTGCTTCTTTCTCCTTTTATTTAGACTTTTGAGTCATGTTGCTCGGGTTCGAGCAGAGGTTTGGGATAGTGTAGCCGGGACCTGAGGGTCAGGGACAGGGTGTACTTGATGTTGGATTGTGGGTTATTGCGGCAACCGCGGACAGTAGGCGGTTGACCGGATCTTGATTATTTTACCCAATTGTGGGTTGCGGGTTATTGCGGTGACCGCGGACTGTGGGCGGTTGACCGGATGTTTACTATTGCATCAGATTGGGTATCAGATTTCTAGTGGATGGTATTTCCCACTTTTTGAGTACTATTGCATCGGATCGGGGTTTCATTAGTGGACGGAGTTTCCCACTTTGATCATAGTCATGATCCAGTCCTGCTATTGTGAGACATTGGTTACAGAGATACTTTACTCGTGTGGGTCACTCCCCGAGTGCCACTCCGGAGAGGCTTTCCACGGCTTGCAGTGCGCCGGCACCCGGTGAGTACAGACTTTGAGTCCTAGGTCCTTTTGCTTCGGTGTTATGCGTAGGCTGGCATAGTCGCGGCAGAGCAGGCAGTACCAGTTTTTACTGGTGGCACTAGATTGGGTCTATTTGGTTAGACACTGTCTTTCTGATGCATTCATACCGTCATTTCCTTCGGTATTGCATTTAGAGGCATACTTGTTGTGGGTTCCCCTATCATTCAGTAGTTCTGTTTACAGCTTTACCACTTGCCCTTTTCTTGCCTCTAGTAGACTTAGTGGGTACGCCGGAGCTTGAGGCTTTACCCACAGGGGGAGGCTACTGGTTTACTAGTGGTTCTCACCCCCATTGTTTTTCCCTTTCTTTTCTCCCCCTGTTTTGCAGAGTCCTCTTCGGGAGTTGCTGAGCTTCGGTCGTTGTTCGAGGCGAGGGAGTCACGAGCTAGATCGTTACCACCCGAGGAGTGTAGCTGTATCCCCTGGACTGGAGATTCCTCGTAGCTGTTGGCTGATTTTACTGTTTTCCTTGGAGAGAGATCTTTTGTATTTGGAGAGACAGAGTTGAGACTGATGTACTATAGTTTTAGTTTATCTCCTTTTATAGTTGAGAGATGCTGTATGAGGACATTGTATGTTGATTACCTGTATTTGACGAAATGGATATTGTACTCTATTTCATGTTGTCAGTGATTCGATTTTATTTTACAGCATTTTATTTCAGCTCTGATATTTGTGTAGCTATAGTACCATCTTTTGCAGGTTAGACGCTTCGCCTATGCGGGTTTTAGCATAGGTGGCGGATCTGTTGGCGAGCCCGGGTCGCAATTTCGACCCCGGGGCGTGACATTTTTCCTTCTTATTTGGTGTGACGGCGTACTTCGAGTGAGTTTGGACGAGTTGGCCGGTTTTGTGGTTTGTGGTGTGTTTTAGTTTCGGGGACGTACTTTTGTTAGTGGGGATTGGAGTTTTTGGCCCCATCCCCATGCAGCTTTCCCATGATGGTTGTTGCTTGACACTATTATTGGTGTGTATTAGACCCCAGACGTATCAAATGGATGTTGGACGTGACTCATGTGAGGTTTATTGGGATAAGCTGTCTGTTGGATGCTTTTGGAATTTTAAAAGGATTTGGTTAATCATGCCAGATTTGCACCAGATTTGTATGAAAGTGGATTAAATGGATTAACTGTTGGGACATAATGATATATCAATGTGCGGTTTCACTCTGGGAATTTATTATGGAACAGGGATCTTATACATGTGTAGTCCACTGATGATTTTAGCCTGATGGTGATATTTATCTGGATATTATTGTTATTACACACGTAAAACTGTCATTTGACATATTCTCTCTTTCATTGCTGAGGACTTTTGCATGCTCATTTGGACATCTAGATAGGCCACAATTTTATTGCTACACTATCATATTGGGATTTGACTTAGGAGAAACCATGTTTGCTTTCTTTCTCCTTTTATTCTAGACTCTTGAGTCATGTAGCTCGGGTTCGAGCAGAGGTTTGGGATAGTGTAGCCGGGACCTGAGGGTCAGGGACAGGGTCTGCTTGATGTTGGATTATGGGTTATTGCGGCAACCGCGGACAGTAGGCGGTTGACCGGATCTTGATTATTGTACCCAATTGTGGGTTGCGGGTTATTGCGGTGACCGCGGACTGTGGGCGGTTGACCGGATGTTTACTATTGCATCAGATTGGGTATCAGATTTCTCTAGTGGATGGTATTTCCCACTTTTTGAGTACTATTACATCGGATCGGGGTTTCTTTAGTGGACGGAGTTTCCCACTTTGATCATAGTCATGATCCAGTCCTGCTATTGTGAGACATTGGTTACAGAGATACTTTACTCGTGTGGGTCACTCCCCTCGAGTGCCACTCCGGAGTAGGCTTTCCACGGTGCAGTGCGCCGGGCACCACGGTGAGTACAGACTTTGAGTCTAGGGACTCCTTTTGCTTCGGTGTTATGCGTAGGCTGGCATACCCGTCGCGGCAGAGCAGGCAGTACCAGTTTTTACTGGTGGCACTAGATTGGGTCTATTTGGTTAGACACTGTCTTTCTGATGCATTCATACCGTCATTTCCTTCGGTATTGCATTTAGAGGCATACTTGTTGTGGGTTCCCCTATCATTCAGTAGTTCTGTTTACAGCTTTACCACTTGCCCCTTTTCTTGCCTCTAGTAGACTTAGTGGGTACGCCGAAGCTTGAGGCTTTACCCACAGGGGGAGGCTACTGGTTTACTAGTGGTTCTCACCCCCATTGTTGTTTTCCCTTTCTTTTTCTCCTCCCTGTTTTGTAGTGTCCTCTTCGGGAGTTGCAGAGCTTTGATCGTTGTCCGAGGCGAGGGAGTCACGAGCTAGATATTTACCACCCGAGGAGTGTAGCTGTATCCCCTGGATGGAGATTCCTGGTAGCTGTCAGCTGATGTTTACTGTTTTTCCTTGGAGGGAGATCTTTTGTATTTGGAGAGACAGAGTTGAGACTCATGTACTATAGTTTTTAGTTTATCTCCTTTTATAGTTGAGAGATGCTGTATTGAGGACATTGTATGTTGATTACCTGTATTCGACGAAATGGATATTGTACTCTATTTCATGTTGTTCAGTGATGTCGATTTTATTTTTTCAGCATTTTATCTCAGCTCTGATATTTGTGTAGCTATAGTACCATCTTTTGCAGGTTAGACGCTTCGCCTATGCGGGTTTTAGCATAGGTGGCGGATCTGTTGACGAGCCCGGGTCGCAATTTCGACCCCGGGGCGTGACACCTTTACCTTCTTATTTGGTTGTGACGGCGTACTTCGAGTAGTTTTGGACGAGTTGGCCGGTTTTGTGGTTGTGGTGTGTTTTAGTTTCGGGGACGAAACTTTTGTTAGTGGGGAAGGATGTAGTGGCCCCAATCCCCATGCAGCTTTCCCCATGATCCTTGTTGTTGAACACCTATTATTGGTGTGTCAGACCCGCAACGTGTCAAATGGACACGTTGGACGGACTCAGTGAGGTTTCTGGATCAAGCCTGTCTTTCGACTGCTTTTGTCGAATTTTACAAAGAGTTTCGGTCTAATCTGAGGCCAGATTTGGATTCAGCATGGAAAAACATCGAAAATCGGCTATTTACTCGTCTTTTTCGAGTCCGGATGCCCAAAAAGGGACCCCCGGAAGTTTTCTGTGCATTTTGGTGCATGGGGGAAGCTGTGGACCGGGGGAAGCCACGTGGCAGCTCGGGATTGGCCGGCTCACGCGCGCGTGGTCCATGGGAGCACGCGCGGGGAGTCGTGGACCAGGGCGGAGCCATGTGGCAGCTCTGGATTGGTCGGCTTACGCGGCTCGGTCCACGCGGCGCTGCGGGTGCGCGGTCCATGGACCTGGCACGTGCGCTGGGCGCAGCAAATGCCGGTAGAGGGCCACGTGTCGCTGCAGGATTGGTCGGGGCAGGTCGAGGCAGGTGAGAGCAGGCGCGGGCGGCATAGCGCCCACGCGGGGGGGGCGCCACATGGCGCCCCACCATTGGCTGCCGCCGCCCCGCCTCACCCCGCTGTCAGGCCACGCGACAGCGCCAAGTTGGCCGGGCGCCGCTGTCCCGTGTTTGGGACACGCGTCGCGCCCGGGACAATTCGAGCGCTGCGCGAATCGGCTGCGAGTGCATGCTGTTCGGCGCCCGAATGTTTCGGGCGCCCGAAAACTGTACCCCAATGTATGTTTTTTCTCCCCCCCACCCCCCCCTTTAGGCTATAAATAGACTTCCTCTCCCTCTCTTCTCACTTTTTTGGAGGAGTTTCGAGCTGGGATTTTCACAAAGCCTCCTTCCACCTATGCTCCACCACTTCCAAGGATTTGATGATTTTTGGAGATCTTGACATCGGCGATTTCTGCGATTCGGCGCACTGCGACGTTTTTCTTCTAGTGCTCTTTTCCGTCGAATTTCGGTCCGCGGACTCCCCTGGGCTACTCCGAGGGACTTTTTGAGAGATTCTTGCGACATTTTCTTCATGACAAGTAGGGCTACATCTCTTGTATTTACCACTTCTGCCTGTTTTGAGGTTTTACTGGGTTTTCTGGAGCTTCTTTAAACCCCCTTTTTCAGCGGCAATTTTTGGACAGCGGCGGAGTATTTATGGATTTTCTCGGCCTATGAGTATCGGAATGAGGCGTATAAACACTCGATTCGTATCTACACTTCGCGAGGAATGCAACGGTGATTTTTATGGATTTTTCTGAGGACAGCATAGAGGTGAGAATCCATGTTTTCTGTGCTTTATTTGCAAAACAACAAGTGTTGTTTTTGGAACTGCTACCGTTGATGCTATGTGTGATACTTTTTGCAGTGGTTCACAGATTTGGGTGTTCTTGGACTCGTAGGGATCGTGGGAACCTGAGAATTATCCACGTTCTGTTTGGACTTTGGATCGATGCGCACATTCAAGTGGGTTTCTTCGTCTCTAAAATTGGTGGACGGTTCTCTAATTCTATGGAATAGCAAGCATGCATGATTGTGAGATGTGTTAGGAAGCATGTTAGGGAAAGAGATGATGTTTATTTTTTGTTGATATTGAGATCATGTCTGATAGTGTTCCCTATTTATGTTCTAGTTGAACTAAACACTATTATTGGAACTTTGATCTAGCACCCTGTCATATGTTGCATGTTTCAACCAGACTAGTAGAAAACTCCAACTTGGGCTAGGTTTATTTATGCTTTAGACATCCACATGTTATACTCTATCCCTGGACATAGTGTTTTCCCCACCCGTGTAGTGGGCCGAGTGGTCGGGATTTCTCTTAGTGTAGGATGCATGTTACACTCGTGCTTGGGAGCAGAGTGGAGTCTGGTAGATGTAGCTAGTCTTGTACCTGTGGCGGGAGCCGTTTGGGTAAACGGTGCTCCCGAGTTTCCGAGTTCTTCGATTTATTTGTCGCCGCTGTGTTCGTGGCAGTAGTGTACTAGTGATAGCAGGACCTTGAATCCAGAATCTTTTTGGACACACATGATTTCAGTAAACCAATATTTTTCTTCCAAATGTCGAAGGGTCGCAAGAGTTTGTTCTTGTTTGATTGGGCGAAGGCATTAGCCCTTCGGGGTTTGGGAATAAAACTTGTTTTCTAACTAATTTTCCTAAAATAGCTAAAATTCATTAAAATAGGTTTCCTTAAATCAAGATGGTTTTACAAAAAAAGGAACTACTTTTAGTCCTCACCCCGCATGGGTTCGAGTGAAAATATTTTTCGGTAATAAATATCACCTTTTCTGTAAACTTCTTCACCCGAGAGAGTTCGAGTGATCTGGATTCTAAGGGTTGTCCATTTCTTTGGGTCGAGAACAACGAGAGGCTATGCCTAAAGCCTATTCTTGTTTGATTTGGGTTTTAGGTTCTAGTCTTTCGGAGTTTTCGGACCCTTCATTATTGTCGGCTGTGGAGTATACCCAGCTAGTAAGTTTGCATGTTGAGTTGATGTCCTATTTGGGGAGCCGTTGGGTTGACAGTGTTAAGAAATTTGTGTTGGCGTATTTCATGAAGTGTTCTAAGTCTTGAAGATTGAAGATGAAGAATTGTGGATCACATACATCAATCTCAAGAAGAATGAATTCAAAATGATCAGGTACGTTTAACTAAATAATTTTGGTGATCCGAATACATTCTTATAGTTTAGAAACACTTGGAATATTTTTCATTGCACAAAAATAAAAAACTGGACATGTTTAGTGTTCAGGATCTGGATCAGGGACATCCAGTCTGAACCCCGAACATAAGTTAGTTCATGCAGAATTCCAGTCCGGATCAGCCTCCTTTGAGTCCGGACCCCGAACTATGTGTTTGTTGAAATCGCATGAACAGTCCGGATCAGAAAATTTCAGTCCGGACCCCGAACTGTTTTTTTCAGGAAATTCTCTGGAAAAAGGCGACAGTCCTGATCAGCCAAATCCAGTCCGGACCGCTGTGCAGGAAAAAATTTGTTAAGTCAGTTTTTTATGCTTATCTATTTCCAAAGATTTCTAGCCTATAAATAAACCCTATTATTCATCTTTTATGGTAATCCAAAAATAATCCCGGTTATCAAAAACCGAAGGATAAAATTTCACATATATTGAGAAGAAAGGAAAACATGATCTAATTTATGTTTCTTCGTCTATATTGTTCAATTTGATTCTAGGGTTTCCAAACTCTTATTTCTTGTAGAATGAAATTGATGAATACTTAGATTGTGTTTTCTTATCTATCTATGATCTAAGTATTAGGAGGATTATCATCACCAACAAAACAACGATTTTCCAAAATCGGCGCGTGGATTCGCGTGGCCTTGTGGATTAAAGGTGCTACCGCTCTCGTGGATTCGGAGCGAGGTACGTTCGTGTGATCGATACATGCTACATTGGTGAAGAGCGCAGATTCGGTTGGACGTCGTGGATTCGACGTTGGACGCAAATCGTGGATTCGAGGAGCGTTGTGGAGCGAGCGGAGAAGATCTACTTGGAGCGTATGGAAAAGGTTGAGTTGTAGGATTACGGTAAATCACCTTGTACGTGTTTAATCTTAGTGGATTTCGCCGTGTTATTGGTCCCGTGGTTTTTTACTCTTGTGATGGAATTTTCCACGTAAATCTTGCGTACTTTATTTATTTTTCGCATTGGGTTATTTTTTACGCAATAATTTTGTGTGTTTATTGTTTACACCTATTCACCCCCCCTCTAGGTGGTTTTTTCCCTATTCAGATCCATTATTAACATAACCCACAGGCAGCGGTCCTGACTGTTCAAGTATTTCTAGCTAGTGAGTTAGAGATGTGATTTGGGCACTGTTGATCTTGTTGATCATTGATTTGAATTATAGCCTGCATGAGCCATATTGAGCTCGACAGAGATGTGCGGATACTTTCCTCGGTGGGGTCGCGCCCCTCGAATGCCGCTCCGGAGCTAGGCCTGTTACTTTGCTATCGCGACTTGTCGACGCAATCCCTCTGGCTGGACCTTTTTTAGGCAGTCACGGACGCCCTACGTAAGTCCAGTCCTCCGTGGATGTAATGGCAGTAGGTGGGCACAGGTTTGACTGGACCCTATGTGGTAGTCACTGTGATTGGGTTGATTGAGTACTTCGGGTTAGAGTCGATGCATCATTTTTATCTGTATCACCCATTAAGCATTGTAGATAGAGGCATGATAGCTGAAAACTTTTTCCATCTTATCTTTATATTATTATAGTTTTCCTGTTATCTTATGCCTCTAGTAGACTTAGTGGGCAGACCGTCGGGCTTGGTGGCGGTACCCACTGAGAACTACGTGTTGGTGTAGTTCTCACACCCGCTGGGGGTTCCCCCCCTTCCTCTTTCCTCTCCTTTGTTTTGCAGAGTCTTCTGCGAGAGTTGCTGATCCTTCTGTTGTTGATCGAGGTGAGGGAGTTGCGAGCTAGTTTCCTACCCGTCCTTGGAGTATAGTGGTACTCTTTTTGGAGCTTATAGTACAGTCTGCTGGATTTTAGTAGTTAGTTACTTTTGAGAGTTTTATTTTGAGAGACTTATCAGATTTGTACTATTTGGAGATATATTATCTTATTTCAGTAGTATACTTCTCACCTCTGATATCTGTATAGCTATAGTATTATCTTTTGCAGGTTAGACGCTTCGTCTATATGGGGCTTTCCGTATGGGCGGCGGATCTGTTGGCGGGCCCAGGTCGTAGTTTCGACCATGGGGCGTGATAGTGTGACGGTCAGTTACTGGGTTCTTGAGTTCGACAGCAGGGCAGGCGGCACTGGGTTTCATACCGGTCCATTTGATTGGGTTATATTGGCAGATACTGTTCACTGATGCATGCATACAGCCATCTTATTCAGTATTGTATTAGAGGCATGGTAGCGGTAGTTTTCCTTATCAGCAGATTATTTTTAGCATACCAATGTACTTCTTTTCTTACCTCTGGTAGACTTAGTGGGTACGTCGAAGTTTGATGATTTACCCACTGGGGTCTACTGGTTTTACTAGTAGTTCTCACACCCGTTGTTGTTTTTCCTTTTCTTTCTCTTTGTTTTGCAGAGTCTTTTACGGGAGCTGCTGGCCCTTCGGCGGCTGATCGAGGTAAGGGGATCGCTGAGTAGATAGATCCTTTGCCAGACAGTGAGAGTGTAGCTAGACTTTTGGTGTACCCCTTTTACTCATACTGAAGTTTTTTTATTTTGAGTCTGGCTTTTGCCAGCTGGTTGTATTATTTTGGTGAGCTGGGAGATTTTATTGTATTTATCACAGCTATATTTCACTATCAGTTTCAATTTCAGTCTGAGATGGTATAGTTTTTAGTTTTAGTTCTATACTTGTGCTCTTTTATTGTTCATCTTATATCTGAGCAGGTTTTTAGCGCTTCGTGTATGCGGAAAATTTCGTGTGCACGACGGATCTGTAGACGAACCCGGATTCTGGTTTACCCCCGGGGCGTGACACAAGGTCTGAAGGACAAGGTGACTGGGTATGTCAGGGTCTGAATGACGAGGCTAGCGAGACAAGTCTCACATCGCCTGGTGATCTTGGGCTGTGTGTGTGTTTGGGCTGACGAGGACGTCAAGCCTAAATGGAGGGAGTTTGTGTCACGCCCCGGGTGTAAACCAGAACCCGGGCCCGTCTACAGATCCGCCGTGCACACAGTATTTCCCGTGTACACGAAGCGTCAACAACCTGCTCAGATATAAAAGATATAATAAAAGAGCAATAAAAACAGAGCTGAACTAAAACTAATACATCTCAGACTGAAGCTGGAAATAAAATACAATACATCTGTATAAATGATACATCAGTCTCTCCCAGCTCACAAAAAATAAATACAACCTGCTGGCAAAAGCCAGTCCCAAAGGTGAAAGTACAACCGTCTGAGGAAAACCTGGGTACACCAACAGTCCAGCTAACACGCTCATCCTGCCTCGAGATCTATCTACTCAGCCGTCCTCTCTCCTCGACCCGCCACTGAAAGCCCAGCAGCACCCACAGAAGACTCTGCAAAACAAGGGAGAAGAAAAAGAGAAAAGAAGAATGGGGGTGAGAACTACTAGTAAACCAGTAGCCTCCCCTAGTGGGTAAAACCTCAAACTCTGACGCACCCACTAGGTCTACCAGAGGCGAAAAGGAAAGAAGAGTGGTAAGAAATGAAACTGCTGAAAAAGGGAAATCTACCACTACTATGCCTCTAAAATGCAGTCCTAGACTGGAATAACCGTAAGAAACAATAACCAACCGTCCCAGATGAACCCAATCTGTACCGCCCTCATCATCGGGCAAGAAAGCCGCGCCGATGTGATAGCAAAACTCCTGCTGCCGCCCTCATCATCGGGCAAATAAGCCGCGCCGATGTGATAGCAAAACCGTCAATAACTGTCTGACCCCGGCCTCCGGAGGGGAACTCGAGGGGAGCGACCCACACGAGGAAAGCATACCGGGCAATAACCGCGCCGGTAAATAAGTACCAAAAGCAGGAGTAAATCACAACTGTAAAGCCCCAGTGGAACACACCCTCCACTAAAAGAAACACAGATCCCCAAATCTGATGCACAAATGAACATCCGGTCGATCGCCCAAAATCCGCGATCGCCGCAATACCCACAATCACAATCATGTCCCACATCCGACATCCGGTCAACCGCCCACTATCCGCGGTTGCCGCAAAACCCATAATCCACAATCCAGGCCCCGGCTACACTATCCCAAACCCCTGCTCAAACCCGAGCAACAAGAACCACCTGACTAACGAAAAGGAGAAAAGAAGCAAACAAGGTTTCTCCTAAGTCAAGTTCCAGCATGAAAGTGTAGCGATAAAAGATGGCCTATCTAGATGTCCATACAAGCATGCAAGTGTTCTCAAGGAAATAAAGGAAAAGGTGTCCAATAGTGGTTCCGCATGTGTAACAATTAATATCTCCGCATAGATATAACCATCATGCTAAAACATTATCCAACCACACATGTCTATAATCCATGTTCCATAATAAAGCATCACTATCCACCTATGCATGTCATAAAATCCTCAAATAGTACCAACCACTAACAGGATAATCATACAGTCCAAAATAAATATTCCATTCCACATGCAAGGTTAAACGCTAACATTCCATCCATACCAACATGTATAAGTCCCAACCACTATCAGATATCCACAAGCATGCAAGTCCCAATTACAATTATCAATCATGGATGTCCAAGAAGGATCTCTCTAATATTCCTAGTGGGCATGTCAGAAAAGAGGGATAAAGCAACCACCCACCTGAAGTGCAACTGTCCAAATCCGTACAGCTGAAAATACCAAAAACTCCAAATCCTTGCTCCCACAATTTTAGCACACCCGTAATATTCCTGATACAATACAAAGCTCACTAATTACACTTAGGCTCCCAATTAATTCTCTTATAACCACATACAACCTCGGATTCGAAACTGTTAAATTATCACCTGCAGAAAGTGCCCAGAAAATTCCAAGAAAAATATCACGGCGATCCTTGCGTCGATAGCTTCGCAACGGTACCTTGCACGCCCAAATCAGAGTTCGGTAAGTCAAGATAAAAATCCGGCAAGGTGGTGATCCAAACAACAAACTGTGGAAAAAGACTGCGCACTGTACACTGAGAAAACAGTGATTTTCACCTCGAAATAAATCTCATAAAATTCCAATAAAAATACGAGCGCGTTCCTTGCGATCTGTAGATGAAAAAGTTGTATAAGCTCGTCTCCGTCAGACGCTCGTGCGCGAAGATACGGCCAAAATACTCCGATGCTGTCCTCACATTCCTCACAGAAAAAGGGGTCACATTAATGCCTCGGGATCCGTGCCAAGGAGTCAAAATCAGAATGCGCGATCAAAATAAAGTTGAAGCCCTACCTGTTAGTGAAGCCAACGGCGCAAAAATCACAGAAGAATGATCTCGGGGTAGACCAGGAGAGCTAAAACACTGCTGCTGCGCCGAAGAAGAACACAGAAAATGCAACGTCGCGCCGCGCCGTAAAATCCAAAACCTCGGGATTTGAGCCTCCTAAAATCCTGAAACTTGGCGGGTGTAATCCTCACTTGAAGGAGAAGAAATCTCCTTCTCACCTCCCCTTCGAGCTGAGGTCTCGAAGGGGTCGAAAATCCCCCTTGAAGAGCCCTCGGGTTGCACTTAAGGGAAAAACCAGAAAATCTTTTCGGAAAATACCCATCGTGTCCTCAAAAAATTCCACTGCGCCCGGTGCACGTGCGATCGCCAATGACGACGCGCCACGTGGCCCCAACCACCGTGCACCGCGCCGTGGACCGCGCACGTCGCACCTGCCCGCACGTCGCGTACGGCACCTGCTCCACCCATTGCGTGGACCGGGAGCACAACACCGCACCAATCACGTAACGCCACGTGTCCACTGACCGGTCCACCGTGCACCCGAAGAACTCCGTGGACCGCGCGCTGTGAGCCGCCCAACCACCATCCGCCACGTGGCACCGCCACGGTGCACGCTCGGGCCGCGTGGACCGGCCGCCTGCCCGCGCGCCCGCGCGCTGCCCGCGCCGCGCGCCGCCGCTGTGCCGCCTGCCCGAGGCCGCGCCGCCGCCCGCCGGCGCTGCCCGCCGCCGCCGCCGCCGCCGGCGATCGCCGGAAAGTACTGTTCCGGCCGTGAACAGTACCCGAGCACCAAAAATAAAAGTAAATAGTCCATCTTGACCGTTTTCGCGCGCTGAATCCAAATTCGCCGTCCGTTTTGCCAAATTCCAATCCTAAAATTTGCCGGAGGCTCCCGGAAAGGTATTTTCAATCCGAATTTCACGCCGAGTCCAAATTTGATATCCGATTTGTGCGAAAACACTTCTAAACATCCGACGGGGTCTTCCGGTTACCCAAGTGATCCAATAAAGCTCGAGGTTCAACACTTGTATCTAATCATGCCCAACACCTCCCGAAACACAGAACAGGCTCCCCCGAAGTCACCGATGACCCTACCACAACTCTGCAGAGATCCAGGTCATCACATCCTCCCCCACTAAAAGAAAGTTTCGTCCTCGAAACTAAAGTCGTTCCTCAACACGGAATCTCAACCAGATAGAGGGGGTAATTATCCGATCATCCGCCACTCAAGCTCCCCAAGCTGTCAAATACCTCCTCCAGGGACACGATAATCCAACCACAAGTCCATGGACACAAAAGCTTGATCCCAATACCTCTGTACTCCCAAGGTATCCAATATAAGTCCCCCAACTGATCACGTAGACTCTGATCTCTAATCTTTAAACCGTCGGGGTGTAAAAGCAATTCCCCAACTCTCCGGCATCAACACACAGCCATATGCAGTCGAAAAAACCAGATTGCAAATCCACCATGCTCGACAAGGGTACTAGCTCCAGATGGTCACTTCATCTAATTCCGGGGATCCACGCAAAGCCGAAGTGAACCAACCTTCCATAACTCGAATAGCACCGGCGCCCCAAAGGCGACACACTTGATCTGACAAACTTCCAAAACATCGAATCCTGGAGTTGTGTCCTCAACTCCCAAACTAGTGACATGCAAGACCACTCCGATAGGAGAACAGCTGGGAACTCGCAACCAAAGGGGTATCCCCGAGTTCCAGCGCCGCCGTAGGTCCCTCAACCACACCAGCCAAGAGTCTACTCATCCACTGTGAAACACCCGCCTCGCTCCCGAAGTCAAAACTATAGAGGCGAAGATAACCCTCAAGTAACCCAAGTGCACCAACACCTCCGGGCCTGGCTCCCCAAGAAAACTGTCCTTGCGGCATAATCAACCGCCGCAAAAGAAAACTGAACCCGCCAGCCCAACAAGTACCACCACACCGACCACTGTAACATATGTGCTCCGACAGTCTCAGAAATCCACTATCCTGGAAAAAGAAATCAGGAATGCCTCCACCGACTGATCTGTCCTCCATCACCCGGCGCCAAGCGCCTCAATCAGAACTCGCCTCAGGCGGTAGATCCCAACCCAAAGGAACTACAATACCACGCTCCACACCCGGCGCCTACTCCAATGAGGCGTCCCTAATCCGTACTGGAGGGACCCAATGAGTTAAAAGGTATCTTGGCGCAATCCACTCTCAAACACTCGTATCCTATGCGCCCCGTCCCTCTACACATGGAGCGTGCAGTTCAGCAACTGCGTTAACTCTTGACATAAAGAGCCTCCAAGTACTCTCTATCCCCCACCGAACAAGACCCTGCCTCCAAGGGCTCCATACTCAATCCACGAATCTGGATGACTCATCCGCCAAAACTGGCTCACTCGATCGTTGCAATCCCACAGCTTACCCGCTGTCAACTATCCACCCTGCCTCGGTGCCTCACACTAAACGTCGGCACGGAGGGGCTACTCGCTACTCCGACAACTGTGCCACTGCGCTGCTCCGACAATTGTGTCACTGCTCCGACAACTGTGCCACTGCGCTGCTCCGACAACTGTGCCACTGCGCTGCTCCGACAACTGTGTCACTGCTCCGACAACTGTGCCACTGCGCTGCTCCGACAACTGTGCCACTGCGCTGATCCGACAACTGTGCCACTGCTCCGACAACTGTGCCACTGCGCTGCTGATCTGCCCCCCAACACTACTACCCTTCGGGTCCGGAGCTCTCAGACCCCAATCTGGGTATCCGGCCCGAAACAACCAGCCCAGACCCAACTGCCGCACCAAGGTGCACCCGGGTCAGGGCCCAACGTCGGGGAGACACCGCTCACCACGACAAAACCGCAAATCAGCACACCCCAACACTCGACCCAATCTAGCGAAAGTCAAAGACATCCCCCTATTTTTGTAACTTTATGTTGTCTGCAGCCAACATAACTGTCCAACAAAAATAGGATATGTCGATCCCTCTTCACTCACAGGAAGAGTCAAATAAATAAATCACCGACTTTCGCAAAATGTCGCGTCTCTCACACCCTAACATCCTAGGGTCCGCCATAAGCCTAGGGTTTCCTAAGTCCCAACTGACCTATCCCTAAGCTCTGATACCAACTTAATCTGTCACGCCCCGGGTGTAAACCAGAACCCGGGCCCGTCTACAGATCCGCCGTGCACACGGTATTTCCCGTGTACACGAAGCGTCAACAACCTGCTCAGATATAAAAGATATAATAAAAGAGCAATAAAAACAGAGCTGAACTAAAACTAATACATCTCAGACTGAAGCTGGAAATAAAATACAATACATCTGTATAAATGATACATCAGTCTCTCCCAGCTCACAAAAAATAAATACAACCTGCTGGCAAAAGCCAGTCCCAAAAGTGAAAGTACAACCGTCTGAGAAAACATGGGTACACCAACAGTCCAGCTAACACGCTCATCCTGCCTCGAGATCTATCTACTCAGCCGTCCTCTCTCCTCGACCCGCCGCTGAAAGCCCAGCAGCACCCACAGAAGACACTGCAAAACAAGGGAGAAGAAAAAGAGAAAAGAAGAATGGGGGTGAGAACTACTAGTAAACCAGTAGCCTCCCCTAGTGGGTAAAACCTCAAACTCTGACGCACCCACTAGGTCTACCAGAGGCGAAAAGGAAAGAAGAGTGGTAAGAAATGAAACTGCTGAAAAAGGGAAATCTACCACTACTATGCCTCTAAAATGCAGTCCTAGACTGGAATAACCGTAAGGAACAATAACCAACCGTCCCAGATGAACCCAATCTGTACCGCCCTCATCATCGGGCAAGAAAGCCGCGCCGATGTGATAGCAAAACTCCTGCTGCCGCCCTCATCATCGGGCAAATAAGCCGCGCCGATGTGATAGCAAAACCGTCAATAACTGTCTGACCCCGGCCTCCGGAGGGGAACTCGAGGGGAGCGACCCACTCGAGGAAAGCACTACCGGGCAATAACCGCGCCGGTAAAATAAGTACCAAAAGCAGGAGTAAATCACAACTGTAAAGCCCCAGTGGAACACACCCTCCACTAAAAGAAACACAGATCCCCCAAATCTGATGCACAAATGAACATCCGGTCGATCGCCCAAAATCCGCGATCGCCGTAATACCCACAATCACAATCACGTCCCACATCCGACATCTGGTCAACCGCCCACTATCCGCGGTTGCCACAAAACCCATAATCCACAATCCAGGCCCCGGCTACACTATCCCAAACCCCTGCTCAAACCCGAGCAACAAGAACCACTTGACTAACGAAAAGGAGAAAAGAAGCAAACAAGGTTTCTCCTAAGTCAAGTTCCAGCATGAAAGTGTAGCGATAAAAGATGGCCTATCTAGATGTCCATACAAGCATGCAAGTGTTCTCAAGTGTTGGGTTATAAGTAATTGGATCTAAATAGGGGAAAAAACACCTAGAGGGGGGGTGAATAGGTGTAAACAATAAACACTCAAAAAATCATTGCGCAAATAAACCCAATGCGGAAAAATAAAAGAACACGCAAGATTTTTACGTGGAAAAACTCCAAACCGGAGTAAAAAACCACGGGACCGATAACACGGCGAAATCCACTAGAATTAACACACGTACAAGGTGATATAACGTACTCACAGACGACTCAACCTTTTACCATACGCTCCTAGTAGATCTTCCCGCTCGCTCCACGACGCTTCTCGAATCCACGATCCGCGCCCAACGCTGAATCCACAGCGTCCAACGTCGAGTCCACGACGTCCGACCGAATCCACGGTCTTCACCCAATGGCACGCTTCGAATCCACGAACGTACCTCGCTCCGAATCCACGAGAGCGGTTGCACCTTGAATCCACAAGGCCACGCGAGTCCACGCGCCGATTTTGGGGTAAATCGTTGTTTGTTTGGGTGGTGATGATCCGCCGAATACTTAGATTAAAGATAGATCGGAAATACCATCTAAGTATTCATTGATTTGATTCTACTCAAAATGTGAGTATGGAAAACCTAGAATCAAATCAATCAATATAGATGAAGAAACATAGAATAAATCTATTGATTTCCTTTCTTCTCTATATGTGGATTTTTTCTTTTCGGCTATTTTCTTCTGTAATAGCGGATGCCCTAGAAATGAATATAGGGCCTATTTATAGGTTAGAAACCCTAGGAAGAATATACGGATCAAAAACAGCCTTTTCTGGAAAGATTTACCGACGGCGATCCGGATTGGATTTGGCGATCCGGATTGCAGAAGCACAAAAGACGGTTTCCAGAAAATTGCCTGTTCGGGATCCGGATCGTAGTCCCCGATCCGGATCGTTCATACAGTTTTACCAAAACATCATGTTCGGGATCCGGATTGCAATTCCTGATCCGGATCGAGGAAGCAACAGGTAAAACTAGTGTTCGGGATCCGGATCAGAGGATGCTGCGATCCGGATTGAACCAGTGTATGAACGAACACCCTTCGGGATCCGGATTGCAAGCACGATCCGGATCCTGAACATGTCCCATGTCCAGTTTTTGATGTTTAAGCAATTAAAACCTCTTCCAGGTGTTTCTACACTATAAGAAGTATTCGGATCATCAAAATTCTTTAGTTAAACGTACCTGATCCTTTTGAATTCTTCTTTCTTGAGATTGAGGTATACGATCCAAAGTTTCTTCATCTTCAATCTTCAAGACTTAATACATTCACGAAATACGCCAACTCAAATTCCGTAACAATCTCCCCCTTTGGCGGTTTCGTGACAAAACACAAATCCACAAAAGAAAATTCAAAAAGATATTTTTGTTGCTATCACCATACAACAAAAATTTACAAAAGAGATCCAGAAATTAAAAACATGAGATAAACTCCTAGAACAGACTCTAGACTTAGACATCTGTAATCTCTGCACACAGAAGGCATTCTTGACAAACAAAATCGTTAGATACCTCAAGAATTGAATCATACAAAACCAAATACAGAGATAGAGTTTATTCTCATCATGACATTTGAAAAATTCAGATATGTAAGAGAATCATAGTTAAAACCAACATATCTTCTAAGCAGTCGAAAACCAAATGTCAAAGTATGTTAGTCCAACATCAACTTGTTAGTCATATTACATGCCCAAATAGTTAGTCGAATAGTTAGTATAGAGGCATGTCACAAATCACAAAGAAAAACCAAAGTTGAGTTGAGAGTCATACTTACCTTGATATTCACCATATTCACATCATCATCATTGTTCACATCATCATCATTGTTCATCATTGTTCAAGTTCTCTCTAAACTCTCTCCCCCTTTTTGTCACAAAACAAAGCCAAAACGTAGCAAAACTACAAATGTAAGGAGAGTTAAAAAAAAGTTCTATTAATATGCACAAACTGAGAACTAAACTAAAAATATCAATAAGACTAAAGACTAAAAATCCTGCACAAGGAAAAAGTTTGTTTAGTCTGAGGTGTCTGAACTAGTACAGCTCAGCTTGCTTAAAATCCTTTAAGCATCTTTGAAATATTTGAAATTTCTTCTTGATCTTCTTGTGCTCAGATGAAATGTGCTGAAGTTCTCTCGACAACTTTCTTGTTCAGCAGAGAGTCTTTGCTGTTCTTGGCGAATGGATTCCAATGTATCTGTTTCAGCAGTCCTTCTCCTTGATGTTGATGGATTCTGCGTAGATGCAGATGGTGCATTCTGTCCCGTAACCCATGGAGATTCAGTTTGTAGAATTCCAGAAAGTGAGCGTGCTCTGGTAAGAGGCCCATTAATCTGAATTCTGGTACTTTTTCGTCTTGTATATTGTCTTGTCGTTGAGGCAGATTTCATTAGCCTTTTGTTCTTCAAATTGCCTGTCCTCCTCATCAATTTTTCGTTGAACATCTTTGAAGAATTCTTCCCATTCTTCATCATCATAGTCTGAGCTGTCATCAGTTTTTGTCTTGTCTCGAGGAGGACATCTTGTTCCTTTTTGACAGTTGCACGGGTGTGCACCATAGTGACTAACAACAGGATTAGCCATGAGAGTGCCATTGGATTAAGAGAAAGTGTCCTGTGAAGAGTAACTCAAGAACACACGAAAAATCGTCAATTTTGAAAAGTTTGAAAAAATTGTACCTAGACAATCATAATCATGTAGAGAAGCCAAGAATCAAATTAGTTTTCCAAAAAGAATTTTAAAAATAGATCAATTCCATGATTTTCAAAAATTCCTCTTTTATGCCCTAAACCAGAATTTTTAGAAATCGAAGCCTAAAAACTCGTTTATCTTGAGAAAACCCAGCATAAAAGCAAAACTAATTGACCCAGAGTCCTTATTTCAAAAGAAATTTGATCAAAAACCATTCACAAACGAAAAAGTTTCAAGATTTCAACTCACGTTTGAAGAAAAACCATAAAAACTGTGAAAAACCGAGTTTTGATCAATAAAACTTACTTGAATCCGAAGAACTTTGAGTTTGGAAGCTCCAAAATGCAAGAAATCTAGAGAGAGAAGCTCTAGAGATTTTAGAACAAAAGATTAGGGTAAAAGAAATCAAATCCTCTTTGTTCTTATAAAAACCCTAGCCGTGATCCGGATCGGATCGAGAATGTGATCCGGATCGGCTACCCGCAGGAAGAATCCTGCGTTCGGGATCCGGATCACTTACCCCGATCCGGATCGGCTTCAACTTTTTCTCCAGAAAAATTCAGAAAAATTCCATAAAATCCAGAAAAAGTATGTAAGCACTTTACCATGTCAACTTTAAACAAAAGACATCGTTTCATACAACAAGAAATAGATTATGCAAAATCTATCAAAAATACCCAAAAATGAAACGAAAATTTACGAAAGTTAAAACACTTAAAGTTGAACAACTTCAATTACATCTATCCTGATCTTATGTGTAATGCCTTTATCAAATCATCAATTTTGGTAAAGAAAATGAAATACCAAGATCAATAGATGTTTGAAATCCCAGATAAGTTAGATAATATATCTAGACAATCTGTTGAAGGAGTGGCTCTTTGAGCATCTTTTACTAAAAATCCCACCTTATACCAACCATGAAATACGACTGAGTCAAGTATTTCAATATGAATTTCATCAACAATTTTCAAAACAAAAATTTGCTTTTCATTCATGGAGTATTTTTTTTTTTATTTTCTCCATGTGGTGGTAGTTTTCACACTCCTCATTGGGATGTAACTCTTTCCACATCTTTTGAGCATTTTACATTTCATTGACTCCCCCTCAATTGGCTATCAATTATTTAATATATAAGGTATTCAACCAAACCATTGATCTCGAATTCATACTCGACTAAGCAATCAAATATGATAATGACTATACCAAGAGATCATTGAGAGAGAAATTGACTTTGATCACTTAAAAGATGGTTTAATTAACGTAAATGATCATTGCAACATTGAAATATTATGACATCAAAAGCATAATAAATTTCTAAATGCATAAAAGGATGCAATTAAAGTCAATTATGATTTATGCTCAATTAATGTCCTATGTACAAAACATAGATAAAGAACAAAACAAAAACAAAAACAAAACCTAACCTAAGCAAAGGTTTCAAAAGAGTTTATTTCAAGGAAAGCATGCCAATTGCTTTACGCAAGTGAATAAAACGTTTTTGATCCAAAGGTTTTGTTAAGATATCAGCTAATTGATCCTCAGTTGAAATATATGACAGTTGAAGAATGTTTGATTCAACTAGCTCTCTAAGAAAATGATATCTAAGTTCAATATGTTTTGTTCTAGAGTGCAACACAGGGTTTTTAGAAATGTTAATAGCACTAGTGTTGTCACATAAAATGGTTACCGAAGATGTTGAAATCCGGAAATCGCTCAACACGCTTTTCATCCAAATCAATTGGGTTGAACAACTTCCTGCAGAAATGTACTCCGCTTCGGCAGTCGAGAGTGCTATGCAGTTCTGCTTTTTACTGTGCCATGCAACAAGGCAGTGGCCAAGATAGAAGCATGCACCACTCGTGCTTTTCCGGTCATCCACTGATCCAGCCCAATCGGCATCTGAGTATCCAACAATATCCAAAGTCGTTCCCATAGGATACCAAATTCCGAAATTGATTGTACCTTTGATATATCGGATGATCCGTTTCACCGCTTTCAGGTGAACCTCCTTCGGTGCTGATTGATATCTCGCACAAATCCCAACACTGAAGGATATATCCGGGCGACTAGCCGTGAGATATAGTAGACTTCCAATCATACTGCGATACAGTTTCTCGTCTACATTCTCACTTTGTGATTCACTTCCAAGTCCCTTATGGCTAGTTCCCATTGGAGTCGGAAAATCCTTAGAATTTTCAAGATCAAACTTTTTGACCAACTCCAGTGCATACTTGGATTGACACAAGTGAATTCCTTCATCGTTTTGTTTAACTTGTAATCCAAGAAAATAAGTCAATTCGCCCATCATGGACATCTCAAATTCGCTTTCCATGGTCTCCGCGAATTTAGAAGCATCATTATCTCTTGTTGCTCCAAAAACAATGTCATCGACATAGATTTGAGCAACTATGAAATTGTTTTGATAATGCTTCACAAAGAGAGTCCTGTCAGCTCCCCCTCGAGTGTAGCCCTTTTCCAAAAGGTGCTTTGTCAACCTTTCGTACCATGCTCGCGGTGCTTGTTTCAGACCGTAAAGAGCCTTTTTCAGACGAAAAACATGGTTAGGTAGTTTATGATCCACAAAACCTTTCGGTTGAGCCACATAAACTTCCTCATTTAAAAACCCATTTAAAAAGGCGCTCTTAACGTCCATTTGAAATAATTTGATTTTAAAATGACAAGCAATCGCAAACAATATACGAATGGACTCGAGTCTAGCTACAGGGGCGAAAGTTTCATCAAAGTCTATACCTTCTACTTGAGAGTAGCCTTGAGCAACTAACCTTGCTTTGTTCCTGATGATAGTACCTTCTTCATTTTTCTTGTTCTTGAAGATCCATTTGGTACCTATCACATTGTGTTGCTTCGGAGGCTTCGTTAATTCCCAGACTTTGTTTCGCTCGAATTGATGGAGCTCTTCCTGCATTGCTTTAATCCAGTAGTCATCTTGGAGAGCTTCATCAACATTCCTTGGTTCGATTTGAGATACATAGCATGCAAATCCGCAAACCAATTGTCTCCGTGTTCTAACTCCTTCTTGTGGATCTCCAATGATGTTCGATTCAGGGTGATCCTTGGAGATGCGTAACGTTTGAGGTAGAGGAGTAGACGGAGGTACACGAGATGATTCCTGCACATCAGATAAGCTTGAAGAACCGTTAGATGCATCAACATTATTATCGAAAGAATTGTTAGAAGAAGATGCATTAGCAGGTGTATCATCATCAAGAGAGATATCGAGGGTAGATTTTTCAGATTCAAAGTGAAAAGCTTCATCTACCTTAACATTTATCGATTCTACGATCGTCTTAGATTCTAAGTTAAAAACTCGATATGCTCTGCTGTTTGTAGAATAACCTAAGAAAATCCCTTCGTCACTTCGAGAGTCAAATTTTCCAAGATTCTCACGATCACGTAAAATAAAACACCGACTCCCAAAGATGCGAAAATATTTGATGTTAGGTTTTCTACAAAACCAAAGTTCATATGGTGTATTCAATGTCCCCGGGCGCAAATACACGCGATTAATAACATAAACAGCAGTGTTCACCGCTTCAGCCCAAAAATAAAAAGGTAAGTTCCGGCTGTGAAGCATAACACGTGCCATTTCCTGTACGACCCTGTTTTTGCGCTCGACTACACCATTTTGTTGAGGTGTGTAAGGTGCGGAGAATTCATGTTTAATGCCATTAGAAGTGCAAAAATCAATGAATTTGGAATTTATGAATTCCCCACCTCTATCACTCCTAACTCGAGTAATCCTATCATTCTTTTCAATCATAATACGATTGCAGATTTCGAGAAAAGAATCAAAGGTATCAGCTTTTTCTTTTAAGAATGCTACCCAAGTATATCTAGAAAATCATCAACCAATAAGAAAATATACCATTTACCTCCCAGAGATGGTTGACGAGTTGGCCCCATTAAGTCCATATGCAAAAGTTCCAAAGGCCGTTTTGTACCTATGTGGTTCAAGTTCTTGTGTGCAGTCCTAGACTGTTTTCCCTTTTGGCAACCGCCACACACAAGGTTTTGTTCAAAAGAAAGTTTCGGAACCCCCTTGACCACATCTTTGTTCGAAATTCTAGCAAGTTCCTTAAAGTTTATGTGACCTAGCCTTTCATGCCAAAGTGTTTCATTTTTCAAAGATGCTAGGTTACATTTTTCAGAAATCTTAGAGGAACTACATAACAATTGTTTTCTGATCTAACCCCCTTTAAAAAGAAAGCATGGTTCATGTCAGTTACAGTGCATTTATCAGATGAAAAATTAACTGAATAACCACTATCACAAAGTTGACTTATGCTTATGAGGTTAGTCTTAAGGCCATGAACAAATAACACATTATCTAGAACCGGGCCATCTGGAATAGCTACCGTTCCCTTTCCAACAATTTTGGAAGACCGACCATCTCCGAAAACAACAAGTCCTCCGGAGTTTTTCTCAAATGTTTGAAAACAGTTTTTGTCACCGGTCATATGACGGGAACACCCGCTATCCAGGTACCAAGACGAACTATCATATGCATGCAAGGAAACATTGGTAGCAAGACAGGGAAAATTTCACCTTTGCGCACCCAAACCTTTTTGGAATGCGTCGGTAATGATCGTGAAGTTGATTTCCTAGGTGAGAGCGTCTTGCTTGAAGAATTGCTGCTCCTTGATGATGTCGTCTTGAGCGGTGTACTACCAAGGCTCTTTTCCTTCAATTGTTTGCAGTTGTTTTCGAGGAATAGCCTTTTGGTAGTCATTGCAAGAGGTGCTTGAGGTGTGCGTTTGGCTTCCGTCTTGCAATTTCTCCTTATGTGCCCTGAAATGCCACAACGAAAACATACCTTGATTCTTGTCGATTCCGAGGAGGATGTAGTAGGTTTGTTGTCGTTGCTTGTCGTGAATTCCGGTGTCGGAGGAGGAGATACCGACTGAGGCACAAATACTGTACCACTCGAACTTGGAATGTCTCCAGTTTGAGTGTATCCGAGGCCGAACTTATTTCTTTGACCAAGACCAAGAAGTCTGTCCAACTTACTCCTTCCAGAAGAAAATCTCTTTAAGTCATCCTTCAGTTGGCGTATGGTCTCCGTCATTTCCAATTTTTCCTGTCGAGCCTCGCCGTTGAGCTTCAAGAAGTAATTCGCTTTGTTCACCATATCCATATAATTCTTCTCGAGTTGCTCATTGGACTCTTGAAGGGAAACATTTGTTTTAATCAGATTATCCCTTTCCACTTCAAGATCGGTTGAGAGAGAGGTTACCCTTTTTACTTCTTCTTCGAGATCCTGCAATCTCCCTTTCAACCCCTTGTTTTGCTTAGCCAGTTTCTTTGAATCCCTCAAAAGCTTATGGTAGGCTAGAGCAAAATCTTCACCTTCCGAATCATCTGATTCATCGTCCGTTGCAATCTTTTCAACAGTGGAGTTGGACAGTGAATCGGATGTACTTGCCATTAAGCACATGAAGGGTGAAGATGTAGTGGACGCGTGGAAAGCTGTCGCGTTGTCTTCTTCATCACTTGAGGATGACTCATTTGACGTGGAGTTGTCATCCCAAGTAACGACTTGCATCGCTTTCTTCTTAGCCGGATTCTTGTTGGGACACTCCGTTGCAATGTGGCCGTAGCCTCGACATTTGAAGCACTGAACTTGTCCCTCAGAACTTTTCTTATCCTTTGAGAAGTTCTCTTGCTTTCTTGACTTGTAAGTTGAAGAACCCTTGCCTTTCTTCGACTTTCCGAAGGATGGAGTTTTGCTTGAATTACCCCTTCGAAAGTTGCGGCGAAACTTCCTTGTCAAGAGAGCGAGCTGCTTCTCAAAGTCCTCCATAGAAAGGTTCTCGTCGTCGTCCGAGGAGGATGAATCCGCGTCTTCTTCTTTAGTTGATTTCAATGCGTAACCTGAAGACTTAGAAGAGGATGCCTTTCCAGAAGAATAGTTAGTAGGAAATGTCATTTCATAAGTTTGTAAAGCACCTACTAATTCTTCTACACGCATTTCGTCCGGGTGTTTAATTGTTTCAATGGCTGCGACCTTCGGGCGAAATCGTTCAGGAAGAGTTCTTAGAATTTTTCTTACAACTTTAAATTCTGGAATCTTCTCTCCCAAGTTAGCACATGAGTTTACGATGTCTTGCAATCGTGTGTAATAGTCAGTGAAAGATTCATTCTCTGCCATAGAGATAGAGTCAAACTTGCTCGTGAGCATTTGCAGTTTCTGAATCTTCACTAGGTTAGTTCCCTCATGCGTAACTTGAAGAACATCCCAGATTTCTTTCGCAGTCTCACATGCCGAGACGCGAGAGAACTCAGTTTGTGACAAAGCATTAAATAGAGCATTAATTCCTTTGCCATTGTAAGAAGATAAGTCTATCTCTTCCTTGGTCCATTTCGACCTAGGTTTTAAGGTGCGAACATCATCTAAAATTTCAGTTGGATTAGACCATCCTAATTCAATTGATTGCCACACCCTTTCGTCGATGGAAATTAAAAAGGCTTTCATCCGTACTTTCCAGTACGCATAATTTGTTCCATCAAAGAAAGGGGGTCGATTGATGTTTCCACCTTCAACCATTGTTTACAACCCTATTCCCGCTCTGATACCACTTGTTGGGTTATAAGTAATTGGATCTAAATAGGGGAAAAAACACCTAGAGGGGGGTGAATAGGTGTAAACAATAAACACTCAAAAAATCATTGCGCAAATAAACCCAATGCGGAAAAATAAAAGAACACGCAAGATTTTTACGTGGAAAAACTCCAAACCGGAGTAAAAAACCACGGGACCGATAACACGGCGAAATCCACTAGAATTAACACACGTACAAGGTGATATAACGTACTCACTGACGACTCAACCTTTTACCATACGCTCCTAGTAGATCTTCCCGCTCGCTCCACGACGCTTCTCGAATCCACGATCCGCGCCCAACGCTGAATCCACAGCGTCCAACGTCGAGTCCACGACGTCCGACCGAATCCACGGTCTTCACCCAATGGCACGCTTCGAATCCACGAACGTACCTCGCTCCGAATCCACGAGAGCGGTTGCACCTTGAATCCACAAGGCCACGCGAGTCCACGCGCCGATTTTGGGGTAAATCGTTGTTTGTTTGGGTGGTGATGATCCGCCGAATACTTAGATTAAAGATAGATCGGAAATACCATCTAAGTATTCATTGATTTGATTCTACTCAAAATGTGAGTATGGAAAACCTAGAATCAAATCAATCAATATAGATGAAGAAACATAGAATAAATCTATTGATTTCCTTTCTTCTCTATATGTGGATTTTTTCTTTTCGGCTATTTTCTTCTGTAATAGCGGATGCCCTAGAAATGAATACAGGGCTATTTATAGGTTAGAAACCCTAGGAAGAATATACGGATCAAAAACAGCCTTTTCTGGAAAGTTTTACCGACGGCGATCCGGATTGGATTTGGCGATCCGGATTGCAGAAGCACAAAAGACGGTTTCCAGAAAATTGCTTGTTCGGGATCCGGATCGTAGTCCCCGATCCGGATCGTTCATACAGTTTCACCAAAACATCATGTTCGGGATCCGGATTGCAATTCCTGATCCGGATCGAGGAAGCAACAGGTAAAACTAATGTTCGGGATCCGGATCAGAGGAAGCTGCGATCCGGATTGAACCAGTGTATGAACGAACACCCTTCGGGATCCGGATTGCCGAGCTCGATCCGGATCCTGAACATGTCCCATGTCCAGTTTTTGATGTTTAAGCAATTAAAACCTCTTCCAGGTGTTTCTACACTATAAGAAGTATTCGGATCATCAAAATTCTTTAGTTAAACGTACCTGATCCTTTTGAATTCTTCTTTCTTGAGATTGAGGTATACGATCCAAAGTTTCTTCATCTTCAATCTTCAAGACTTAATACATTCACGAAATACGCCAACTCAAATTCCGTAACATCAAGGAAATAAAGGAAAAGGTGTCCAATAGTGGTTCCACATGTGTAACAATTAATAGCTCCGCATAGATATAACCATCATGCTAAAACATTATCCAACCACACATGTCTATAATCCATGTTCCATAATAAAGCATCACTATTCACCTATGCATGTCATAAAATCTCAAATAGTACCAACCACTAACGGATAATCCTATAGTCCAAAATAAATATTCCATTCCACATGCAAGTTTAAACGCTAACATTCTATCCATACAAACATGTACAAGTCCCAACCACCATCAGATATCCACAAGCATGCAAGTCCCAATTGCAATTATCAATCATGGATGTCCAAAAAGGATCTCTCTAATACTCCTAGTGGGTAAGTCAGAAAAAGGGGATAAAGCAACCACCCACCTGAAGTGCAACTGTCCAAATCCGTACAGCTGAAAATACCAAAAACTCCAAATCCTTGCTCCCACAATTTTAGCACACCCGTGATATTCCTGATACAATACAAAGCTCACTAATTACACTTAGGCTCCCAATTAATTCTCTTATAACCACATACAACCTCAGATTCGAAACTGTTAAATTATCACCTGCAGAAAGTGCCCAGAAAATTCCAAGAAAAATATCACAGCGATCCTTGCGTCGCTAGCTTCGCAACGGTACCTTGCACGCCCAAATCAGAGTTCGGTAAGTCAAGATAAAAATCCGGCAAGGTGGTGATCCAAACAACAAACTGTGGAAAAAGACTGCGCACTGTACACTGAGAAAACAGTGATTTTCACCTCGAAATAAATCTCATAAAATTCCAAGAAAAATACGAGCGCGTTCCTTGCGATCTGTAGATGAAAAAGTTGTATAAGCTCGTCTCCGTCAGACGCTCGTGCGCGAAGATACGGCCAAAATACTCCGATGCTGTCCTCACATTCCTCACAGAAAAAGGGGTCACATTAATGCCTCGGGATCCGTGCCAAGGAGTCAAAATGAGATTGCGCGATCAAAATGAAGTTGAAGCCCTACCTGTTGTGAAGCCAACGGCGCAAAAATCACAGAAGAATGATCTCGGGGTAGACCAGGAGAGCTAAAACACTGCTGCTGCGCCGAAGAAGAACACAGGAAATGCAACGTCGCGCCGCGCCGTAAAATCCAAACCTCGGGATTTGAGCCTCCTAAAATCCTGAAACTTGGCGGGTGTAATCCTCACTTGAAGGAGAAGAAATCTCCTTCTCACCTCCCCTTCGAGCTGAGGTCTCGAAGGGGTCGAAAATCCCCCTTGAAGAGCCCTCGGGTTGCACTTAAGGGAAAAACCAGAAAATCTTTTCGGAAAATACCCATCGTGTCCTCAAAAAATTCCGCTGCGCCCGGTGCACGTGCGCCCGCCAATGACGACGCGCCACGTGGCCCCAACCACCGTGCACCGCGCCGTGGACCGCGCACGTCGCACCTGCCCGCACGTCGCGTACGGCACCTGCTCCACCCATTGCGTGGACCGGGAGCACAACACCGCACCAATCACGTAACGCCACGTGTCCACTGACCGGTCCACCGTGCACCCGAAGAACTCCGTGGACCGCGCGCTGTGAGCCGCCCAACCACCATCCGCCACGTGGCACCGCCACGGTGCACGCTCGGGCCGCGTGGACCGGCCGCCTGCCCGCGCGCCCGCGCGCTGCCCGCGCCGCGCGCCGCCGCTGTGCCGCCTGCCCGAGGCCGCGCCGCCGCCCGCCGGCGCTGCCCGCCGCCGCCGCCGGCCGCCGGCGATCGCCGGAAAGTACTGTTCCGGCCGTGAACAGTACCCGAGCACCAAAAATAAAAGTAAATAGTCCGTTTTGACCGTTTTCGCGCGCTGAATCCAAATTCGCCGTCCGTTTTGCCAAATTCCAATCCTAAAATTTGCCGGAGGCTCCCGGAAAGGTATTTTCAATCCGAATTTCACGCCGAGTCCAAATTTGATATCCGATTTGCGCGAAAACACTTCTAAACATCCGACGGGGTCTTCCGGTTACCCAAGTGATCCAATAAAGCTCGAGGTTCAACACTTGTATCTAATCATGCCCAACACCTCCCGAAACACAGAACAGGCTCCCCCGAAGTCACCGATGACCCTACCACAACTCTGCAGAGATCCAGGTCATCACATCCTCCCCCACTAAAAGAAAGTTTCGTCCTCGAAACTAAAGTCGTTCCTCAACACGGAATCTCAACCAGATAGAGGGGGTAATTATCCGATCATCCGCCACTCAAGCTCCCCAAGCTGTCAAATACCTCCTCCAGGGACACGATAATCCAACCACAAGTCCATGGACACAAAAGCTTGATCCCAATACCTCTGTACTCCCAAGGTATCCAATATAAGTCCCCCAACTGATCACGTAGACTCTGATCTCTAATCTTTAAACCGTCGGGGTGTAAAAGCAATTCCCCAACTCTCCAGCATCAACACACAGCCATATGCAGTCGAAAAAACCAGATTGCAAATCCACCATGCTCGACAAGGGTACTAGCTCCAGATGGTCACTTCATCTAATTCCCGGGGATCCACGCAAAGCCGAAGTGAACCAACCTTCCATAACTCGAATAGCACCGGCGCCCCAAAGGCGACACACTTGATCTGACAAACTTCCAAAACATCGAATCCTGGAGTTGTGTCCTCAACTCCCAAACTAGTGACATGCAAGACCACTCCGATAGGAGAACAGCTGGGAACTCGCAACCAAAGGGGTATCCCCGAGTTCCAGCGCCGCCGTAGGTCCCTCAACCACACCAGCCAAGAGTCTACTCATCCACTGTGAAACACCCGCCTCGCTCCCGAAGTCAAAACTATAGAGGCGAAGATAACCCTCAAGTAACCCAAGTGCACCAACACCTCCGGGCCTGGCTCCCCAAGAAAACTGTCCTTGCGGCATAATCAACCGCCGCGAAAGAAAACGAACCCGCCAGCCCAACAAGTACCACCACACCGACCACTGTAACATATGTGCTCCGACAGTCTCAGAAATCCACTATCCTGGAAAAAGAAATCAGGAATGCCTCCACCGACTGATCTGTCCTCCATCACCCGGCGCCAAGCGCCTCAATCAGAACTCGCCTCAGGCGGTAGATCCCAACCCAAAGGAACTACAATACCACGCTCCACACCCGGCGCCTACTCCAATGAGGCGTCCCTAATCCGTACTGGAGGGACCCAATGAGTTAAAAGGTATCTTGGCGCAATCCACTCTCAAACACTCGTATCCTATGCGCCCCGTCCCTCTACACATGGAGCGTGCAGTTCAGCAACTGCGTTAACTCTTGACATAAAGAGCCTCCAAGTACTCTCTATCCCCCCACCGAACAAGACCCTGCCTCCAAGGGCTCCATACTCAATCCACGAATCTGGATGACTCATCCGCCAAAACTGGCTCACTCGATCGTTGCAATCCCACAGCTTACCCGCTGTCAACTATCCACCCTGCCTCGGTGCCTCAACACTAAACGTCGGCACGGAGGGGCTACTCGCTACTCCGACAACTGTGCCACTGCGCTGCTCCGACAATTGTGTCACTGCTCCGACAACTGTGCCACTGCGCTGCTCCGACAACTGTGCCACTGCGCTGCTCCGACAACTGTGTCACTGCTCCGACAACTGTGCCACTGCGCTGCTCCGACAACTGTGCCACTGCGCTGCTCCGACAACTGTGCCACTGCTCCGAGAACTGTGCCACTGCGCTGCTGATCTGCCCCCCAACACTACTACCCTTCGGGTCCGGAGCTCTCAGACCCCAATCTGGGTATCCGGCCCGAAACAACCAGCCCAGACCCAACTGCCGCACCAAGGTGCACCCGGGTCAGGGCCCAACGTCGGGGAGACACCGCTCACCACGACAAAACCGCAAATCAGCACACCCCAACACTCGACCCAATCTAGCGAAAGTCAAAGACATCCCCCTATTTTTGTAACTTTATGTTGTCTGCAGCCAACATAACTGTCCAACAAAAATAGGATATGTCGATCCCTCTTCACTCACAGGAAGAGTCAAATAAATAAATCACCGACTTTCGCAAAATGTCGCGTCTCTCACACCCTAACATCCTAGGGCCCGCCATAAGCCTAGGGTTTCCTAAGTCCCAACTGACCTATCCCTAAGCTCTGATACCAACTTAATCTGTCACGCCCCGGGTGTAAACCAGAACCCGGGCCCGTCTACAGATCCGCCGTGCACACGGTATTTCCCGTGTACACGAAGCGTCAACAACCTGCTCAGATATAAAAGATATAATAAAAGAGCAATAAAAACAGAGCTGAACTAAAACTAATACATCTCAGACTGAAGCTGGAAATAAAATACAATACATCTGTATAAATGATACATCAGTCTCTCCCAGCTCACAAAAAATAAATACAACCTGCTGGCAAAAGCCAGTCCCAAAAGTGAAAGTACAACCGTCTGAGGAAAACCTGGGTACACCAACAGTCCAGCTAACACGCTCATCCTGCCTCGAGATCTATCTACTCAGCCGTCCTCTCTCCTCGACCCGCCACTGAAAGTCCAGCAGCACCCGCAGAAGACTCTGCAAAACAAGGGAGAAGAAAAAGAGGAAAGAAGAATGGGGGTGAGAACTACTAGTAAACCAGTAGCCTCCCCTAGTGGGTAAAACCTCAAACTCTGACGCACCCACTAGGTCTACCAGAGGCGAAAAGGAAAGAAGAGTGGTAAGAAATGAAACTGCTGAAAAAGGAAATCTACCACTACTATGCCTCTAAAATGCAGTCCTAGACTGGAATAACCGTAAGAAACAATAACCAACCGTCCCAGATGAACCCAATCTGTACCGCCCTCATCATCGGGCAAGAAAGCCGCGCCGATGTGATAGCAAAACTCCTGCTGCCGCCCTCATCATCGGGCAAATAAGCCGCGCCGATGTGATAGCAAAACCGTCAATAACTGTCTGACCCCGGCCTCCGGAGGGGAACTCGAGGGGAGCGACCCACACGAGGAAAGCACTACCGGGCAATAACCGCGCCGGTAAAATAAGTACCAAAAGCAGGAGTAAATCACAACTATAAAGCCCCAGTGGAACACACCCTCCACTAAAAGAAACACAGATCCCCCAAATCTGATGCACAAATGAACATCCGGTCGATCGCCCAAAATCCGCGATCGCCGCAATACCCACAATCACAATCATGTCCCACATCCGACATCCGGTCAACCGCCTACTATCCGCGGTTGCCACAAAACCCATAATCCACAATCCAGGCCCCGGCTACACTATCCCAAACCCCTGCTCAAACCCGAGCAACAAGAACCACCTGACTAACGAAAAGGAGAAAAGAAGCAAACAAGGTTTCTCCTAAGTCAAGTTCCAGCATGAAAGTGTAGCGATAAAAGATGGCCTATCTAGATGTCCATACAAGCATGCAAGTGTTCTCAAGGAAATAAAGGAAAAGGTGTCCAATAGTGGTTCCACATGTGTAACAATTAATAGCTCCGCATAGATATAACCATCATGCTAAAACATTATCCAACCACACATGTCTATAATCCATGTTCCATAATAAAGCATCACTATCCACCTATGCATGTCATAAAATCCTCAAATAGTACCAACCACTAACAGGATAATCATACAGTCCAAAATAAATATTCCATTCCACATGCAAGGTTAAACGCTAACATTCCATCCATACCAACATGTATAAGTCCCAACCACTATCAGATATCCACAAGCATGCAAGTCCCAATTACAATTATCAATCATGGATGTCCAAGAAGGATCACTCTAATACTCCTAGTGGGCATGTCAAAAAGAGGGATAAAGCAACCACCCACCTGAAGTGCAACTGTCCAAATCCGTACAGCTGAAAATACCAAAAACTCCAAATCCTTGCTCCCACAATTTTAGCACACCCGTAATATTCCTGATACAATACAAAGCTCACTAATTACACTTAGGCTCCCAATTATGCTCTTATAACCACATACAACCTCGGATTCGAAACTGTTAAATTATCACCTGCAGAAAGTGCCCAGAAAATTCCAAGAAAAATATCACGGCGATCCTTGCGTCGATAGCTTCGCAACGGTACCTTGCACGCCCAAATCAGAGTTCTGTACATCAAGATAAAAATCCGGCAAGGTGGTGATCCAAACAACAAACTGTGGAAAAAGACTGCGCACTGTACACTGAGAAAACAGTGATTTTCACCTCGAAATAAAATTCACAAAAATCCAATAAAAATACGAGCGCGTTCCTTGCGATCCGTAGATGAAAAAGTTGTATAAGCTCGTCTCCGTCAGACGCTCGTGCGCGAAGATATGGCCAAAATACTCCGATGCTGTCCTCACATTCCTCACAGAAAAAGGGGTCACATTGTTGCCTCGGGATCCGTGCCAAGGAGTCAAAATCAGAATGCGCGATCAAAATCAAAGTTGAAGCCCTACCTGTTAGGAGTCTTTCGGCGCAAGAATCACAGAAGAATGAGCTCGGGGTAGACCAGGAGAGCTAAAACACTGCTGCTGCGCCGAAGAAGAACACAGAAAATGCAACGTCGCGCCGCGCCGTAAAATGGGGAACCTCGGGATTCGTGCCTCCTAAAATCCTGAAACTTGGCGGGTGTAATCCTCACTTGAAGGAGAAGAAATCTCCTTCTCACCTCCCCTTCGAGCTGAGGTCTCGAAGGGGTCGAAAATCCCCCTTGAAGAGCCCTCGGGTTGCACTTAAGGGAAAAACCAGAAAATCTTTTCGGAAAATACCCATCGTGTCCCAAAAAATTCGCTGCGCCCGGTGCACGTGCGCCCGCCAATGACGACGCGCCACGTGGCCACAACCACCGTGCACCGCGCCGTGCACCGCGCACGCCGCACCTGCCCGCACGTCGCGTACGGCACCTGCTCCACCCATTGCGTGGACCGGGAGCACAACACCGCACCAATCACGTAACGCCACGTGTCCACTGTCGGTCCACCGTGCACCCGAAGAACTCCGTGGACCGCGCGCTGTGAGCCGCCCAACCACCATCCGCCACGTGGCACCGCCACGGTGCACGCTCGGGCCGCGTGGACCGGCCGCCTGCCCGCGCGCCCGCGCGCTGCCCGCGCCGCGCGCCGCCGCTGTGCCGCCTGCCCGAGGCCGCGCCGCCGCCCGCCGGCGCTGCCCGCCGCCGCCGCCGGCCGCCGGCGATCGCCGGAAAGTACTGTTCCGGCCGTGAACAGTACCCGAGCACCAAAAATAAAAGTAAATAGTCCATTTTGACCGTTTTCGCGCGCTGAATCCAAATTCGCCGTCCGTTTTGCCAAATTCCAATCCTAAAATTTGCCGGAGGCTCCCGGAAAGGTATTTTCAATCCGAATTTCACGCCGAGTCCAAATTTGATATCCGATTTGCGCGAAAACACTTCTAAACATCCGACGGGGTCTTCCGGTTACCCAAGTGATCCAATAAAGCTCGAGGTTCAACACTTGTATCTAATCATGCCCAACACCTCCCGAAACACAGAACAGGCTCCCCCGAAGTCACCGATGACCCTACCACAACTCTGCAGAGATCCAGGTCATCACATGTCACACCCCAATAGTCCCACATCGGATAGAAATGGGGTTGTGATTGGGTAAATATGAGACCATGAACACTAGTAATAATAACTGGGCTTAAGCATTTTGGAATGTAGTTTTAGCCCAACGAGTTATTATTGCTAGTGGGCCGGGTCGTTATAAGAGGTCGGAGCCGCACCGGGGGGTGCCCTGGGTCATCGGAGGTCAAGCATGAAAGCAGGGAGCGATGCCAGTGAGCTTGGCCAAACCAGGTCAGGGAGCTCCACCTAGGCTCGGTGCTTCCAGGCGACATCGGGTTGGTCGGGGCAGCATCACCGGACTCCCAGGATGCGATGGTCGTGGTATGGGGATGGCATAGCCATCATCGATTGCCTCAAGTTCATGGCAGCCTGAGTAGGTGAGAGAAAAAGACTTGACTTCCACTTCGGCGGCCGGAGGGGATTGCCGGAGGCAGGGTTGCGTCGTAGGGGTCCTCAGGTGATGGCAGCTTGGTGAAGGGGAGAGAAGAAGGGAGAGCTAGGGCATGAGTAACCCTAAACACATATGTATATATATATAGGTGAAACAAATGCCGCTTGTCCTCTACAGCTGAAATTTTCAATTGAGACCTTTACAGCACGCGTAATTTGCGTCGAAGCACCCCTCGGTCAAGTTTCACGCAAAATGGCGCATAAATATTACACTTTTTCCATAAAAATTGTAGAAAAATACCTTGTTTCACATTTTTCAGTGGTTTCATTTTCGCCAAAATAAAATCGGACTTTACCACGACGTTCAGCGCGATCCGACCATTCAGGTAGCGATTTGTTTCGTCATATTCGAGTCCCGTTTCGTTAAGTTAAAGTATATACCCCTCCGAAATTCAAGTTTTAAAATTTAAATGTCACGCCTAGGAGCGATTTAAGAACCCAAATTAAAGAAAACCCTCGATTTGCGAAAGTGTTTTTTTTTATTTTTAAATAAATTTTGCTCCTGAAAAGTGCACAAACCCGCTACTCATACAAGTTCTCTCTGTTCAAACGGACTTCTCTCTGTTCAACGGACAGAGTCTTCCCGGTGTATGCACGGCGTTGACACTTTTACAACAAACATCAACCACATACAGAGTTTGCGGAAATAAAATTAAAGATATTGACCAATAGAGATTTGTAAGCATTTAACCATAGTAACAAAGCCAACATTTGAAAAGCGACGCATACTCGGGGCAAATATTGAAAAAAAGGATAAAAACCACAATATTTAAAATCCACGTCTACACGACGC
>CM054945.1:6208632-6294851 GCA_029168755.2 Tillandsia fasciculata
TCGCCGTAATACCCACAATCACAATCACGTCCCCACATCCGAAATATGGTTCCAACGCCACTATCCGCGGTTTGCCACAAAACCCATAATCCACAATCCAGGCCCCGGGCTAACACTATCCGCCAAAACCCCTGCTCAACCGAGCAACAAGAAACCACTTGCTAACGAAAAGGCGGAAAAGAAGCACACACAAGGTTTTCCTAAGTCCAAGTTTCCAGCATGAAAGTGTAGCGATAAAAGATGGACTATCTAGATGTCATACAAGCAGTGCAAGTGTTCTCATGTGTTGGGTTATAAGTAATGGATCTAAATAGGGGAAAAAACACCTAGAGGGGGGTGAATAGGTGTAAACAATAAACACTCAAAAATCATTGCGCAAATAAACCCAATGCGGAAAAATAAAAGAACACGCAAGATTTTTACGTGGAAAAACTCCAAACCGGAGTAAAAAACCACGGGACCGATAACACGGCGAAATCCACTAGAATTAACACACGTACAAGGTGATATAACGTACTCACAGACGACTCAACCTTTTTCATACGCTCCTAGTAGATCTTCTCCGCTCGCTCCACGACGCTTCTCGAATCCACGATCCGCGCCCAACGCTGAATCCACAGCGTCCAACGTCGAGTCCACGACGTCCGACCGAATCCACGGTCTTCACCCAATGGCACGCTTCGAATCCACGAACGTACCTCGCTCCGAATCCACGAGAGCGGTTGCACCTTGAATCCACAAGGCCACGCGAGTCCACGCGCCGATTTGGGGTAAATCGTTGTTTGTTTGGGTGGTGATGATCCGCCGAATACTTAGATTAAAGATAGATCGGAAATACCATCTAAGTATTCATTGATTTGATTCTACTCAAAATGTGAGTATGGAAAACCTAGAATCAAATCAATCAATATAGATGAAGAAACATAGAATAAATCTATTGATTTCCTTTCTTCTCTATATATGTGGATTTTTCTTTTCGGCTATTTTCTTGTAATAGCGGATGCCCTAGAAATGAATACAGGGCCTATTTATAGGTTAGAAACCCTAGGAAGAATATACGGATCAAAAACAGCCTTTTCTGGAAAGAATTACCGACGGCGATCCGGATTGGATTTGGCGATCCGGATTGCAGAAGCACAAAGACGGTTTCCAGAAAAATGCTTGTTCGGGATCCGGATCGTAGTCCCCGATCCGGATCGTTCATACAGTTTTACCAAAACATCATGTTCGGGATCCGGATTGCAATTCCTGATCCGGATCGAGGAAGCAAACAGGTAAAACTAGTGTTCGGGATCCGGATCAGAGGATGCTGCGATCCGGATTGAACCAGTGTATGAAAAACACCCTTCGGGATCCGGATTGCCGAGTCGATCCGGATCCTGAACATGTCCCATGTCCAGTTTTTGATGTTTAAGCAATTAAAACCTCTTCCAGGTGTTTCTACACTATAAGAAGTATTCGGATCATCAAAATTCTTTAGTTAAACGTACCTGATCCTTTTGAATTCTTCTTTCTTGAGATTGAGGTATACGATCCAAAGTTTCTTCATCTTCAATCTTCAAGACTTAATACATTCACGAAATACGCCAACTCAAATTCCGTAACAATCTCCCCCTTTGGCGGTTTCGTGACAAAACACAAATCCACAAAAGAAAATTCAAAAAGATATTTTTGTTGCTATCACCATACAACAAAAATTTACAAAAGAGATCCAGAAATTAAAAACATGAGATAAACTCCTAGAACAGACTCTAGACTTAGACATCTGTAATCTCTGCACACAGAAAGCATTCTTGACAAACAAAATCGTTAGATACCTCAAGAATTGAAACATTCAAAACCAACTACAGAGATAGAGTTTATTCTCATCATGACATTTGAAAAATTCAGATATGTAAGAGAATCATAGTTAAAACCAACATATCTTCTAAGCATTCGAAAACCAAATGTCAAAGTATGTTAGTCCAACATCAACTTGTTAGTCATATTACATGCCCAAATAGTTAGTCGAATAGTTAGTATAGAGGCATGTCACAAATCACAAGAAAAACCAAAGTTGAGTTGAGAAGTCATACTTACCTTAATATGTCACCATATTTCACACTCATCATCATGTATTCACATCATTCATTGTTAATTCATTGTTCAAGTTCTCTCTAACTTCTCCCCCTTTTTGTCACAAAACAAAGCAAAAACGTAGCAAAACTACAAATGTAAGGAGAGTTAAAAAAAAGTTCTATTAATATGCACAAACTGAGAACTAAACTAAAAATATCAATAAGACTAAAGACTAAAAAATCCTGCACAAGGAAAAAGTTTGTTCAGTCTGAAGAATCTGAACTAGTACAGCTCAGCTTGCTTAAAATCCTTTAAGCATCTTTGAAATACTTGAAAAATTTCTTCTTGATCTTCTTGTGTTCAGAGGAAATCTGCTGAAGTTCTTTCGACAACTTTCTTGTTCAGCAGAGAGTCTTTGTTGTTCTTGGCGAATGGATTCCAAATGTCTCTGTCAGTTGTCCTTCTCCTGATGTGATGGATTCTGTGTAGATGCAGATGGTGCATTCTGTCCCGTAACCCATGGAGATTCAGTTTGTAGAATTCCAGAAAGTGAGCGTGCTCTGGTAAGAGGCTCATTAATCTGAAGCTGGTACTTTTTTCCGTCTTGTATATTGTCTTGTCGTTGAGGCAGATCTTTAGCCTTTTGTTCTTCAAATACTGCCTACCTCCTCATCAATTTTTTGTTGAACTTCTTTAAGAATTCTTCCCATTCTTCCATCATCATAGTCTGAGCTATCATCAGTTTTTGTCTTGTCGAGAGAAGACATCTTGTTCCTTTTTAACAGTTGCACGGTGTGCACCATAGTGACCAACACCAGGATAGCCATGAGAGTGCCATTGGATTAAGGAAAGTGTCCTGTGAAGAACCAACTCAAGAACACATGAAAAATCGTCAATTTTGAAAAATTTGAAAAATTGTACCTAGACAATCATAATCATGTAGAGAAGCCAAGAATCAAATTAGTTTTCCAAAAGAATTTTAAAAATAGATCAATTCCATGATTTCAAAAATTCCTCTTTTATGCCCTAAACCAGAATTTTTAGAAATCGAAGCCTAAAAACTCGTTTATCTTGAGAAAACCCAGCATAAAAGCAAAACTAATTGACCCAGAGTTCTTATTTCAAAAGAAATTTGATCAAAAACCATTCACAAACGAAAAAGTTCCAAGATTTCAACTCACGTTTGATGAAAAAACCATAAAAACTGTGAAAAACCGAGTTTTGATCAATAAAACTTACTTGAATCCGAAGAACTTTGAGTTTGGAAGCTCCAAAATGCAAGAAATCTAGAGAGAGAAGCTCTAGAGATTTTAGAACAAAAGATTAGGGTAAAAGAAATCAAATCCTCTTTGTTCTTATAAAAACCCTAGCCGTGATCCGGATCGGATCGAGAATGTGATCCGGATCGGCTACCCGCAGGAAGAATCCTGCGTTCGGGATCCGGATCACTTACCCCGATCCGGATCGGCTTCAACTTTTTCTCCAGAAAAATTCAGAAAAATTCCATAAAATCCAGAAAAAGTATGTAAGCACTTTACCATGTCAACTTTAAACAAAAGACATCGTTTCATACAACAAGAAATAGATTATGCAAAATCTATCAAAAATACCCAAAAATGAAACGAAAATTTACGAAAGTTAAAACACTTAAAGTTGAACAACTTCAATTACATCTATCCTGATCTTATGTGTAATGCCTTTATCAAATCATCAATTTTGGTAAAGAAAATGAAATACCAAGATCAATAGATGTTTGAAATCCCAGATAAGTTAGATAATATATCTAGACAATCTGTTGAAGGAGTGGCTCTTTGAGCATCTTTTACTAAAAATCCCACCTTATACCAACCATGAAATACGACTGAGTCAAGTATTTCAATATGAATTTCATCAACAATTTTCAAAACAAAAATTTGCTTTTCATTCATGGAGTATTTTTTTTTTATTTTCTCCATGTGGTGGTAGTTTTCACACTCCTCATTGGGATGTAACTCTTTCCACATCTTTTGAGCATTTTACATTTCATTGACTCCCCCTCAATTGGCTATCAATTATTTAATATATAAAGTATTCAACCAAACCATTGATCTCGAATTCATACTCGACTAAGCAATCAAATATGATAATGACTATACCAAGAGATCATTGAGAGAGAAATTGACTTTGATCACTTAAAAGATGGTTTAATTAACGTAAATGATCATTGCAACATTGAAATATTATGACATCAAAAGCATAATAAATTTCTAAATGCATAAAAGGATGCAATTAAAGTCAATTATGATTTATGCTCAATTAATGTCCTATGTACAAAACATAGATAAAGAACAAAACAAAACAAAAACAAAACCTAACCTAAGCAAAGGTTTCAAAAGAGTTTATTTCAAGGAAAGCATGCCAATTGCTTTACGCAAGTGAATAAAACGTTTTTGATCCAAAGGTTTTGTTAAGATATCAGCTAATTGATCCTCAGTTGAAATATATGACAGTTGAAGAATGTTTGATTCAACTAGCTCTCTAAGAAAATGATATCTAAGTTCAATATGTTTTGTTCTAGAGTGCAACACAGGGTTTTTAGAAATGTTAATAGCACTAGTGTTGTCACATAAAATGGTTACCGAAGATGTTGAAATCCGGAAATCGCTCAACACGCTTTTCATCCAAATCAATTGGGTTGAACAACTTCCTGCAGAAATGTACTCCGCTTCGGCAGTCGAGAGTGCTATGCAGTTCTGCTTTTTACTGTGCCATGCAACAAGGCAGTGGCCAAGATAGAAGCATGCACCACTCGTGCTTTTCCGGTCATCCACTGATCCAGCCCAATCGGCATCTGAGTATCCAACAATATCCAAAGTCGTTCCCATAGGATACCAAATTCCGAAATTGATTGTACCTTTGATATATCGGATGATCCGTTTCACCGCTTTCAGGTGAACCTCCTTCGGTGCTGATTGATATCTTGCACAAATCCCAACACTGAAGGATATATCCGGGCGACTAGCCGTGAGATATAGTAGACTTCCAATCATACTGCGGTACAGTTTCTCGTCTACATTCTCACTTTGTGATTCACTTCCAAGTCCCTTATGGCTAGTTCCCATTGGAGTTGGAAAATCCTTAGAATTTTCAAGATCAAACTTTTTGACCAACTCCAGTGCATACTTGGATTGACACAAGTGAATTCCTTCATCGTTTTGTTTAACTTGTAATCCAAGAAAATAAGTCAATTCGCCCATCATGGACATCTCAAATTCGCTTTCCATGGTCTCCGCGAATTTGGAAGCATCATTATCTCTTGTTGCGCCAAAAACAATGTCATCGACATAGATTTGAGCAACTATGAAATTGTTTTGATAATGCTTCACAAAGAGAGTCCTGTCAGCTCCCCCTCGAGTGTAGCCCTTTTCCAAAAGGTGCTTTGTCAACCTTTCGTACCATGCTCGCGGTGCTTGTTTCAGACCGTAAAGAGCCTTTTTCAGACGAAAAACATGGTTAGGTAGTTTATGATCCACAAAACCTTTCGGTTGAGCCACATAAACTTCCTCATTTAAAAACCCATTTAAAAAGGCGCTCTTAACGTCCATTTGAAATAATTGATTTTAAAATGACAAGCAATCGCAAACAATATACGAATGGACTCGAGTCTAGCTACAGGGGCGAAAGTTTCATCAAAGTCTATACCTTCTACTTGAGAGTAGCCTTGAGCAACTAACCTTGCTTTGTTCCTGATGATAGTACCTTCTTCATTTTTCTTGTTCTTGAAGATCCATTTGGTACCTATCACATTGTGTTGCTTCGGAGGCTTCGTTAATTCCCAGACTTTGTTTCGCTCGAATTGATGGAGCTCTTCCTGCATTGCTTTAATCCAGTAGTCATCTTGGAGAGCTTCATCAACATTCCTTGGTTCGATTTGAGATACATAGCATGCAAATCCGCAAACCAATTGTCTCCGTGTTCTAACTCCTTCTTGTGGATCTCCAATGATGTTCGATTCAGGGTGATCCTTGGAGATGCGTAACGTTTGAGGTAGAGGAGTAGACGGAGGTACACGAGATGATTCCTGCACATCAGATAACTTGAAGAACCGTTAGATGCATCAACATTATTATCGAAAGAATTGTTAGAAGAAGATGCATTAGCAGGTGTATCATCATCAAGAGAGATATCGAGGGTAGATTTTTCAGATTCAAAGTGAAAAGCTTCATCTACCTTAACATTTATCGATTCTACGATCGTCTTAGATTCTAAGTTAAAAACTCGATATGCTCTGCTGTTTGTAGAATAACCTAAGAAAATCCCTTCGTCACTTCGAGAGTCAAATTTTCCAAGATTCTCACGATCACGTAAAATAAAACACCGACTCCCAAAGATGCGAAAATATTTGATGTTAGGTTTTCTACAAAACCAAAGTTCATATGGTGTATTCAATGTCCCCGGGCGCAAATACACGCGATTAATAACATAAACAGCAGTGTTCACCGCTTCAGCCCAAAAATAAAAAGGTAAGTTCCGGCTGTGAAGCATAACACGTGCCATTTCCTGTACGACCCTGTTTTTGCGCTCGACTACACCATTTTGTTGAGGTGTGTAAGGTGCAGAGAATTCATGTTTAATGCCATTAGAAGTGCAAAAATCAATGAATTTGGAATTTATGAATTCCCCACCTCTATCACTCCTAACTCGAGTAATCCTATCATTCTTTTCAGTCATAATACGATTGCAGATTTCGAGAAAAGAATCAAAGGTATCAGCTTTTTCTTTTAAGAATGCTACCCAAGTATATCTAGAATAATCATCAACCAATAAGAAAATATACCATTTACCTCCCAGAGATGGTTGACGAGTTGGCCCCATTAAGTCCATATGCAAAAGTTCCAAAGGCCGTTTTGTACCTATGTGGTTCAAGTTCTTGTGTGCAGTCCTAGACTGTTTTCCTTTTTGGCAACCGCCACACACAAGGTTTTGTTCAAAAGAAAGTTTCGGAACCCCCTTGACCACATCTTTGTTCGAAATTCTAGCAAGTTCCTTAAAGTTTATGTGACCTAGCCTTTCATGCCAAAGTGTTTCATTTTTCAAAGATGCTAGGTTACATTTTTCAGAAATCTTATGAGGAACTACATAACAATTGTTTTCTGATCTAACCCCCTTTAAAAAGAAAGCATGGTTCATGTCAGTTACAGTGCATTTATCAGATGAAAAATTAACTGAATAACCACTATCACAAAGTTGACTTATGCTTATGAGGTTAGTCTTAAGGCCATGAACAAATAACACATTATCTAGAACCGGGCCATCTGGAATAGCTACCGTTCCCTTTCCAACAATTTTGGAAGACCGACCATCTCCGAAAACAACAAGTCCTCCGGAGTTTTTCTCAAATGTTTGAAAACAGTTTTTGTCACCGGTCATATGACGGGAACACCCGCTATCCAGGTACCAAGACGAACTATCATATGCATGCAAGGAAACATTGGTAGCAAGACGGGAAAATTTCACCTTTGCGCACCCAAACCTTTTTGGAATGCGTCGGTAATGATCGTGAAGTTGATCTCCTAGGTGAGAGCGTCTTGCTTGAAGAATTGCTGCTCCTTGATGATGTCGTCTTGAGCGGTGTACTACCAAGGCTCTTTTCCTTCAAATGAGTTTGCAGTTGTTTTTCGAGGAATAGCCTTTTGGTAGTCATTGCAAGAGGTGCTTGAGGTGTGCGTTTGGCTTCCGTCTTGCAATTTCTCCTTATGTGCCCTGAAATGCCACAACGAAAACATACCTTGATTCTTGTCGATTCCGAGGAAGATGTAGTAGGTTGTTGTCGTTGCTTGTCGTGAATTCCGGTGTCGGAGGAGGAGATACCGACTGAGGCACAAATACTGTACCACTCGAACTTGGAATGTCTCCAGTTTGAGTGTATCCGAGGCCGAACTTATTTCTTTGACCAAGACCAAGAAGTCTGTCCAACTTACTCCTTCCAGAAGAAAATCTCTTTAAGTCATCCTTCAGTTGGCGTATGGTCTCCGTCATTTCCAATTTTTCCTGTCGAGCCTCGCCGTTGAGCTTCAAGAAGTAATTCGCTTTGTTCACCATATCCATATAATTCTTCTCGAGTTGCTCATTGGACTCTTGAAGGGAAACATTTGTTTTAATCAAATTATCCCTTTCCACTTCAAGATCGGTTGAGAGAGAGGTTACCCTTTTTACTTCTTCTTCGAGATCCTGCAATCTCCCTTTCAACCCCTTGTTTTGCTTAGCCAGTTTCTTTGAATCCCTCAAAAGCTTATGGTAGGCTAGAGCAAAATCTTCACCTTCCGAATCATCTGATTCATCGTCCGTTGCAATCTTTTCAACAGTGGAGTTGGACAGTGAATCGGATGTACTTGCCATTAAGCACATGAAGGGTGAAGATGTAGTGGACGCGTGGAAAGCTGTCGCGTTGTCTTCTTCATCACTTGAGGATGACTCATTTGACGTGGAGTTGTCATCCCAAGTAACGACTTGCATCGCTTTCTTCTTAGCCGGATTCTTGTTGGGACACTCCGTTGAATGTGGCCGTAGCCTCGACATTTGAAGCACTGAACTTGTCCCTCAGAACTTTTCTTATCCTTTGAGAAGTTCTCTTGCTTTCTTGACTTGTAAGTTGAAGAACCCTTGCCTTTCTTCGACTTTCCGAAGGATGGAGTTTTGCTTGGATTACCCCTTCGAAAGTTGCGGCGAAACTTCCTTGTCAAGAGAGCGAGCTGCTTCTCAAAGTCCTCCATAGAAAGGTTCTCGTCGTCGTCCGAGGAGGATGAATCCGCGTCTTCTTCTTTAGTTGTTTTCAATGCGTAACCTGAAGACTTAGAAGAGGATGCCTTTCCAGAAGAATAGTTAGTAGGAAATGTCATTTCATAAGTTTGTAAAGCACCTACTAATTCTTCTACACGCATTTCGTCCGGGTGTTTAATTGTTTCAATGGCTGCGACCTTCGGGCGAAATCGTTCAGGAAGAGTTCTTAGAATTTTTCTTACAACTTTAAATTCTGGAATCTTCTCTCCCAAGTTAGCACATGAGTTTACGATATCTTGCAATCGTGTGTAATAGTCAGTGAAGGATTCATTCTCTGCCATAGAGATAGAGTCAAACTTGCTCGTGAGCATTTGCAGTTTCTGAATCTTCACTAGGTTAGTTCCCTCATGCGTAACTTGAAGAACATCCCAGATTTCTTTCGCAGTCTCACATGCCGAGACGCGAGAGAACTCAGTTTGTGACAAAGCATTAAATAGAGCATTAATTCCTTTGCCATTGTAAGAAGATAAGTCTATCTCTTCCTTGGTCCATTTCGACCTAGGTTTTAAGGTGCGAACATCATCTAAAATTTCAGTTGGATTAGACCATCCTAATTCAATTGATTGCCACACCCTTTCGTCGATGGAAATTAAAAAGGCTTTCATCCGCACTTTCCAGTACGCATAATTTGTTCCATCAAAGAAAGGGGGTCGATTGATGTTTCCACCTTCAACCATTGTTTACAACCCTATTCCCGCTCTGATACCACTTGTTGGGTTATAAGTAATTGGATCTAAATAGGGGAAAAAACACCTAGAGGGGGGTGAATAGGTGTAAACAATAAACACTCAAAAAATCATTGCGCAATAAACCCAATGCGGAAAAATAAAAGAACACGCAAGATTTTTACGTGGAAAAACTCCAAACCGGAGTAAAAAACCACGGGACCGATAACACGGCGAAATCCACTAGAATTAACACACGTACAAGGTGATATAACGTACTCACAGACGACTCAACCTTTTACATACGCTCCTAGTAGATCTTCCCGCTCGCTCCACGACGCTTCTCGAATCCACGATCCGCGCCCAACGCTGAATCCACAGCGTCCAACGTCGAGTCCACGACGTCCGACCGAATCCACGGTCTTCACCCAGTGGCACGCTTCGAATCCACGAACGTACCTCGCTCCGAATCCACGAGAGCGGTTGCACCTTGAATCCACAAGGCCACGCGAGTCCACGCGCCGATTTTGGGGTAAATCGTTGTTTGTTTGGGTGGTGATGATCCGCCGAATACTTAGATTAAAGATAGATCGGAAATACCATCTAAGTATTCATTGATTTGATTCTACTCAAAATGTGAGTATGGAAAACCTAGAATCAAATCAATCAATATAGATGAAGAAACATAGAATAAATCTATTGATTTCCTTTCTTCTCTATATTTGTGGATTTTTTCTTTTCGGCTATTTTCGTCTGTAATAGCGGATGCCCTAGAAATGAATACAGGGCCTATTTATAGGTTAGAAACCCTAGGAAGAATATACGGATCAAAAACAGCCTTTTCTGGAAAGAATTACCGACGGCGATCCGGATTGGATTTGGCGATCCGGATTGCAGAAGCACAAAAGACGGTTTCCAGAAAATTGCTTGTTCGGGATCCGGATCGTAGTCCCCGATCCGGATCGTTCATACAGTTTCACCAAAACATCATGTTCGGGATCCGGATTGCAGTTCCTGATCCGAATCGAGGAAGCAAGCAGGTAAAACTAATGTTCGGGATCCGGATCAGAGGAAGCTGCGATCCGGATTGAACCAGTGTATGAACCAACACCCTTCGGGATCCGGATTGCCGAGCTCGATCCGGATCCTGAACATGTCCCATGTCCAGTTTTTGATGTTTAAGCAATTAAAACCTCTTCCAGGTGTTTCTACACTATAAGAAGTATTCGGATCATCAAAATTCTTTAGTTAAACGTACCTGATCATTTTGAATTCTTCTTTCTTGAGATTGAGGTATACGATCCAAAGTTTCTTCATCTTCAATCTTCAAGACTTAATACATTCACGAAATACGCCAACTCAAATTCCGTAACATCAAGGAAATAAAGGAAAAGGTGTCCAATAGTGGTTCCACATGTGTAACAATTAATAGCTCCGCATAGATATAACCATCATGCTAAAACATTATCCAACCACACATGTCTATAATCCATGTTCCATAATAAAGCATCACTATTCACCTATGCATGTCATAAAATTCTCAAATAGTACCAACCACTAACGGATAATCCTATAGTCCAAAATAAATATTCCATTCCACATGCAAGTTTAAACGCTAACATTCTATCCATACAAACATGTACAAGTCCCAACCACCATCAGATATCCACAAGCATGCAAGTCCCAATTGCAATTATCATCATGGATGTCCAAAAAGGATCTCTCTAATACTCCTAGTGGGTATGTCAGAAAAGAGGGATAAAGCAACCACCCACCTGAAGTGCAACTGTCCAAATCCGTACAGCTGAAAATACCAAAAACTCCAAATCCTTGCTCCCACAATTTTAGCACACCCGGAATATTCCTGATACAATACAAAGCTCACTAATTACACTTAGGCTCCCAATTAATTCTCTTATAACCACATACAACCTCAGATTCGAAACTGTTAAATTATCACCTGCAGAAAGTGCCCAGAAAATTCCAAGAAAAATATCACAGCGATCCTTGCGTCGCTAGCTTCGCAACGGTACCTTGCACGCCCAAATCAGAGTTCGGTAAGTCAAGATAAAAATCCGGCAAGGTGGTGATCCAAACAACAAACTGTGGAAAAAGACTGCGCACTGTACACTGAGAAAACAGTGATTTTCACCTCGAAATAAATCTCATAAAATTCCAAGAAAAATACGAGCGCGTTCCTTGCGATCTGTAGATGAAAAAGTTGTATAAGCTCGTCTCCGTCAGACGCTCGTGCGCGAAGATATGGCCAAAATACTCCGATGCTGTCCTCACATTCCTCACAGAAAAAGGGGTCACATTAATGCCTCGGGATCCGTGCCAAGGAGTCAAAATGAGATTGCGCGATCAAAATAGAAGTTGAAGCCCTACCTGTTGTGAAGCCAACGGCGCAAAAATCACAGAAGAATGATCTCGGGGTAGACCAGGAGAGCTAAAACACTACTGCTGCGCCGAAGAAGAACACAGGAAATGCAACGTCGCGCCGCGCCGTAAAATCCAAAACCTCGGGATTTGAGCCTCCTAAAATCCTGAAACTTGGCGGGTGTAATCCTCACTTGAAGGAGAAGAAATCTCCTTCTCACCTCCCCTTCGAGCTGAGGTCTCGAAGGGGTCGAAAATCCCCCTTGAAGAGCCCTCGGGTTGCACTTAAGGGAAAAACCAGAAAATCTTTTCGGAAAATACCCATCGTGTCCTCAAAAAATTCCACTGCGCCCGGTGCACGTGCGATCGCCAATGACGACGCGCCACGTGGCCACACCCACCGTGCACCGCGCCGTGGACCGCGCACGTCGCACCTGCCCGCACGTCGCGTACGACACCTGCTCCACCCATTGCGTGGACCGGGAGCACAACACCGCACCAATCACGTAACGCCACGTGTCCACTGACCGGTCCACCGTGCACCCGAAGAACTCCGTGGACCGCGCGCTGTGAGCCGCCCAACCACCATCCGCCACGTGGCACCGCCACGGTGCACGCTCGGGCCGCGTGGACCGGCCGCCTGCCCGCGCGCCCGCGCGCTGCCCGCGCCGCGCGCCGCCGCTGTGCCGCCTGCCCGAGGCCGCGCCGCCGCCCGCCGGCGCTGCCCGCCGCCGCCGCCGGCCGCCGGCGATCGCCGGAAAGTACTGTTCCGGCCGTGAACAGTACCCGAGCACCAAAAATAAAAGTGGGTAGTCCGTTTTGACCGTTTTCGCGCGCTGAATCCAAATTCGCCGTCCGTTTTGCCAAATTCCAATCCTAAAATTTGCCGGAGGCTCCCGGAAAGGTATTTTCAATCCGAATTTCACGCCGAGTCCAAATTTGATATCCGATTTGCGCGAAAACACTTCTAAACATCCGACGGGGTCTTCCGGTTACCCAAGTGATCCAATAAAGCTCGAGGTTCAACACTTGTATCTAATCATGCCCAACACCTCCCGAAACACAGAACAGGCTCCCCCGAAGTCACCGATGACCCTACCACAACTCTGCAGAGATCCAGGTCATCACATCCTCCCCCACTAAAAGAAAGTTTCGTCCTCGAAACTAAAGTCGTTCCTCAACACGGAATCTCAACCAGATAGAGGGGGTAATTATCCGATCATCCGCCACTCAAGCTCCCCAAGCTGTCAAATACCTCCTCCAGGGACACGATAATCCAACCACAAGTCCATGGACACAAAAGCTTGATCCCAATACCTCTGTACTCCCAAGGTATCCAATATAAGTCCCCCAACTGATCACGTAGACTCTGATCTCTAATCTTTAAACCGTCGGGGTGTAAAAGCAATTCCCCAACTCTCCAGCATCAACACACAGCCATATGCAGTCGAAAAAACCAGATTGCAAATCCACCATGCTCGACAAGGGTACTAGCTCCAGATGGTCACTTCATCTAATTCCCGGGGATCCACGCAAAGCCGAAGTGAACCAACCTTCCATAACTCGAATAGCACCGGCGCCCCAAAGGCGACACACTTGATCTGACAAACTTCCAAAACATCGAATCCTGGAGTTGTGTCCTCAACTCCCAAACTAGTGACATGCAAGACCACTCCGATAGGAGAACAGCTGGGAACTCGCAACCAAAGGGGGTATCCCCGAGTTCCAGCGCCGCCGTAGGTCCCTCAACCACACCAGCCAAGAGTCTACTCATCCACTGTGAAACACCCGCCTCGCTCCCGAAGTCAAAACTATAGAGGCGAAGATAACCCTCAAGTAACCCAAGTGCACCAACACCTCCGGGCCTGGCTCCCCAAGAAAACTGTCCTTGCGGCATAATCAACCGCCGCGAAAGAAAACTGAACCCGCCAGCCCAACAAGTACCACCACACCGACCACTGTAACATATGTGCTCCGACAGTCTCAGAAATCCACTATCCTGGAAAAAGAAATCAGGAATGCCTCCACCGACTGATCTGTCCTCCATCACCCGGCGCCAAGCGCCTCAATCAGAACTCGCCTCAGGCGGTAGATCCCAACCCAAAGGAACTACAATACCACGCTCCACACCCGGCGCCTACTCCAATGAGGCGTCCCTAATCCGTACTGGAGGGACCCAATGAGTTAAAAGGTATCTTGGCGCAATCCACTCTCAAACACTCGTATCCTATGCGCCCCGTCCCTCTACACATGGAGCGTGCAGTTCAGCAACTGCGTTAACTCTTGACATAAAGAGCCTCCAAGTACTCTCTATCCCCCCACCGAACAAGACCCTGCCTCCAAGGGCTCCATACTCAATCCACGAATCTGGATGACTCATCCGCCAAAACTGGCTCACTCGATCGTTGCAATCCCACAGCTTACCCGCTGTCAACTATCCACCCTGCCTCGGTGCCTCAACACTAAACGTCGGCACGGAGGGGCTACTCGCTACTCCGACAACTGTGCCACTGCGCTGCTCCGACAATTGTGTCACTGCTCCGACAACTGTGCCACTGCGCTGCTCCGACAACTGTGCCACTGCGCTGCTCCGACAACTGTGTCACTGCTCCGACAACTGTGCCACTGCGCTGCTCCGACAACTGTGCCACTACGCTGATCCGACAACTGTGCCACTGCTCCGACAACTGTGCCACTGCGCTGCTGATCTGCCCCCCAACACTACTACCCTTCGGGTCCGGAGCTCTCAGACCCCAATCTGGGTATCCGGCCCGAAACAACCAGCCCAGACCCAACTGCCGCACCAAGGTGCACCCGGGTCAGGGCCCAACGTCGGGGAGACACCGCTCACCACGACAAAACCGCAAATCAGCACACCCCAACACTCGACCCAATCTAGCGAAAGTCAAAGACATCCCCCTATTTTTGTAACTTTATGTTGTCTGCAGCCAACATAACTGTCCAACAAAAATAGGATATGTCGATCCCTCTTCACTCACAGGAAGAGTCAAATAAATAAATCACCGACTTCCGCAAAATGTCGCGTCTCTCACACCCTAACATCCTAGGGCCCGCCATAAGCCTAGGGTTTCCTAAGTCCCAACTGACCTATCCCTAAGCTCTGATACCAACTTAATCTGTCACGCCCCGGGTGTAAACCAGAACCCGGGCCCGTCTACAGATCCGCCGTGCACACAGTATTTCCCGTGTACACGAAGCGTCAACAACCTGCTCAGATATAAAAGATATAATAAAAGAGCAATAAAAACAGAGCTGAACTAAAACTAATACATCTCAGACTGAAGCTGGAAATAAAATACAATACATCTGTATAAATGATACATCAGTCTCTCCCAGCTCACAAAATAATAAATACAACCTGCTGGCAAAAGCCAGTCCCAAAAGTGAAAGTACAACCGTCTGAGGAAAACCTGGGTACACCAACAGTCCAGCTAACACGCTCATCCTGCCTCGAGATCTATCTACTCAGCCGTCCTCTCTCCTCGACCCGCCGCTGAAAGCCCAGCAGCACCCGCAGAAGACACTGCAAAACAAGGGAGAAGAAAAAGAGGAAAGAAGAATGGGGGTGAGAACTACTAGTAAACCAGTAGCCTCCCCTAGTGGGTAAAACCTCAAACTCTGACGCACCCACTAGGTCTACCAGAGGCGAAAAGGAAAGAAGAGTGGTAAGAAATGAAACTGCTGAAAAAGGGAAATCTACCACTACTATGCCTCTAAAATGCAGTCCTAGACTGGAATAACCGTAAGAAACAATAACCAACCGTCCCAGATGAACCCAATCTGTACCGCCCTCATCATCGGGCAAGAAAGCCGCGCCGATGTGATAGCAAAACTCCTGCTGCCGCCCTCATCATCGGGCAAATAAGCCGCGCCGATGTGATAGCAAAACCGTCAATAACTGTCTGACCCCGGCCTCCGGAGGGGAACTCGAGGGGAGCGACCCACACGAGGAAAGCATACCGGGCAATAACCGCGCCGGTAAAATAAGTACCAAAAGCAGGAGTAAATCACAACTATAAAGCCCCAGTGGAACACACCCTCCACTAAAAGAAACACAGATCCCCCAAATCTGATGCACAAATGAACATCCGGTCGATCGCCCAAAATCCGCGATCGCCGCAATACCCACAATCACAATCATGTCCCACATCCGACATCTGGTCAACCGCCCACTATCCGCGGTTGCCGCAAAACCCATAATCCACAATCCAGGCCCCGGCTACACTATCCCAAACCCCTGCTCAAACCCGAGCAACAAGAACCACCTGACTAACGAAAAGGAGAAAGAAGCAAACAAGGTTTCTCCTAAGTCAAGTTCCAGCATGAAAGTGTAGCGATAAAAGATGGCCTATCTAGATGTCCATACAAGCATGCAAGTGTTCTCAAGGAAATAAAGGAAAAGGTGTCCAATAGTGGTTCCACATGTGTAACAATTAATAGCTCCGCATAGATATAACCATCATGCTAAAACATTATCCAACCACACATGTCTATAATCCATGTTCCATAATAAAGCATCACTATCCACCTATGCATGTCATAAAATCCTCAAATAGTACCAACCACTAACAGGATAATCATATAGTCCAAAATAAATATTCCATTCCACATGCAAGGTTAAACGCTAACATTCTATCCATACAAACATGTACAAGTCCCAACCACTATCAGATATCCACAAGCATGCAAGTCCCAATTACAATTATCAATCATGGATGTCCAAGAAGGATCTCTCTAATACTCCTAGTGGGTAAGTCAGAAAAGAGGGATAAAGCAACCACCCACCTGAAGTGCAACTGTCCAAATCCGTACAGCTGAAAATACCAAAAACTCCAAATCCTTGCTCCCACAATTTTAGCACACCCGTAATATTCCTGATACAATACAAAGCTCACTAATTACACTTAGGCTCCCAATTAATTCTCTTATAACCACATACAACCTCGGATTCGAAACTGTTAAATTATCACCTGCAGAAAGTGCCCAGAAAATTCCAAGAAAAATATCACAGCGATCCTTGCGTCGCTAGCTTCGCAACGGTACCTTGCACGCCCAAATCAGAGTTCGGTAAGTCAAGATAAAAATCCGGCAAGGTGGTGATCCAAACAACAAACTGTGGAAAAAGACTGCGCACTGTACACTGAGAAAACAGTGATTTTCACCTCGAAATAAATCTCATAAAATTCCAAGAAAAATACGAGCGCGTTCCTTGCGATCTGTAGATGAAAAAGTTGTATAAGCTCGTCTCCGTCAGACGCTCGTGCGCGAAGATACGGCCAAAATACTCCGATGCTGTCCTCACATTCCTCACAGAAAAAGGGGTCACATTAATGCCTCGGGATCCGTGCCAAGGAGTCAAAATCAGATTGCGCGATCAAAATAGAAGTTGAAGCCCTACCTGTTGTGAAGCCAACGGCGCAAAAATCACAGAAGAATGATCTCGGGGTAGACCAGGAGAGCTAAAACACTGCTGCTGCGCCGAAGAAGAACACAGGAAATGCAACGTCGCGCCGCGCCGTAAAATCCAAAACCTCGGGATTTGAGCCTCCTAAAATCCTGAAACTTGGCGGGTGTAATCCTCACTTGAAGGAGAAGAAATCTCCTTCTCACCTCCCCTTCGAGCTGAGGTCTCGAAGGGGTCGAAAATCCCCCTTGAAGAGCCCTCGGGTTGCACTTAAGGGAAAAACCAGAAAATCTTTTCGGAAAATACCCATCGTGTCCTCAAAAAATTCCACTGCGCCCGGTGCACGTGCGCCCGCCAATGACGACGCGCCACGTGGCCACACCCACCGTGCACCGCGCCGTGGACCGCGCACGTCGCACCTGCCCGCACGTCGCGTACGGCACCTGCTCCACCCATTGCGTGGACCGGGAGCACAACACCGCACCAATCACGTAACGCCACGTGTCCACTGACCGGTCCACCGTGCACCCGAAGAACTCCGTGGACCGCGCGCTGTGAGCCGCCCAACCACCATCCGCCACGTGGCACCGCCACGGTGCACGCTCGGGCCGCGTGGACCGGCCGCCTGCCCGCGCGCCCGCGCGCTGCCCGCGCCGCGCGCCGCCGCTGTGCCGCCTGCCCGAGGCCGCGCCGCCGCCCGCCGGCGCTGCCCGCCGCCGCCGCCGGCCGCCGGCGATCGCCGGAAAGTACTGTTCCGGCCGTGAACAGTACCCGAGCACCAAAAATAAAAGTGGGTAGTCCGTTTTGACCGTTTTCGCGCGCTGAATCCAAATTCGCCGTCCGTTTTGCCAAATTCCAATCCTAAAATTTGCCGGAGGCTCCCGGAAAGGTATTTTCAATCCGAATTTCACGCCGAGTCCAAATTTGATATCCGATTTGCGCGAAAACACTTCTAAACATCCGACGGGGTCTTCCGGTTACCCAAGTGATCCAATAAAGCTCGAGGTTCAACACTTGTATCTAATCATGCCCAACACCTCCCGAAACACAGAACAGGCTCCCCCGAAGTCACCGATGACCCTACCACAACTCTGCAGAGATCCAGGTCATCACATGTCACACCCCAATAGTCCCACATCGGATAGAAATGGGGTTGTGATTGGGTAAATATGAGACCATGAACACTAGTAATAATAACTGGGCTTAAGCATTTTGGAATGTAGTTTTAGCCCAACGAGTTATTATTGCTAGTGGGCCGGGTCGTTATAAGAGGTCGGAGCCGCACCGGGGGGTGCCCTGGGGTCATCGGAGGTCAAGCATGAAAGCAGGGAGCGATGCCAGTGAGCTTGGCCAAACCAGGTCCAGGGAGCTCCACCTAGGCTCGGTGCTTCCAGGCGACATCGGGTTGGTCGGGGCAGCATCACCGGACTCCCAGGATGCGATGGTCGTGGTATGGGGATGGCATAGCCATCATCGATTGCCTCAAGTTCATGGCAGCCTGAGTAGGTGAGAGAAAAAGACTTGACTTCCACTTCGGCGGCCGGAGGGGATTGCCGGAGGCCAGGGTTGCGTCGTAGGGGTCCTCAGGTGATGGCAGCTTGGTGAAGGGGAGAGAAGAAGGGAGAGCTAGGGCATGAGTAACCCTAAACACATATGTATATATATATATAGGTGAAACAAATGCCGCTTGGTCCCTCTACAGCTGAAATTTTCAATTGAGACCTTTACAGCACGCGTAATTTGCGTCGAAGCACCCCTCGGTCAAGTTTCACGCAAAATGGCGCATAAATATTACACTTTTTCCATAAAAATTGTAGAAAAATACCTTGTTTCACATTTTTCAGTGGTTTCATTTCGCCAAAATAAAATCGGACTTTACCACGACGTTCAGCGCGATCCGACCATTCAGGTAGCGATTTGTTTCGTCATATTCGAGTCCCGTTTCGTTAAGTTAAAGTATATACCCCTCCGAAATTCAAGTTTTTAAAATTTAAATGTCACGCCCTAGGAGCGATTTAAGAACCCAAATTTAAAGAAAACCCTCGATTTGCGAAAGTGTTTTTTTTTATTTTTAAATAAATTTTGCTCCTGAAAAGTGCACAAACCCGCTACTCATACAAGTTCTCTCTGTTCAAACGGACTTCTCTCTGTTCAAACGGACAGAGTCTTCCCGGTGTATGCACGGCGTTGACACTTTTACAACAACACATCAACCACATACAGAGTTTGCGGAAATAAAATAATAAGATTTGACCAATAGAGATTTGTAAGCATTTAACCATAGTAACAAAGCCAACATTTGAAAAGCGACGCATACCCGGGGCAATTATTTGAAAAAAAGGATAAAACCACAATATTTAAAATCCACGTCTACACGACGCATTATTTTAAAAATCAATTTAACAAAACAATTCAAAATCTGCGTCTACACGATACATTATTTAACTATTGAAAATAATAAACCATTTCAACATTCACAATTATTAATCATAGAACCACACACATCTAGTCCAACCTATAAATAGAATAACGTAAATAAAGCAACTAACTGAAAGAAAGAAAATAATCAAAGCGAGGTCCAAACGATCACTAAGCAGCGTCCTCACGCACGTCTCGTCCCCCATCTCCACTAGGTCCTGTAAAAATGGTGGGGTGAGAAACACAAATTGAATCATGTTTCCTAGTGGGTACAACGCACGGACGGAGACAAGTCGTACTCACTGGGCATCACGATGGATAATAAGCTTAAGGATAACTGAATCAAAATAAACCATAGTAGCAAAGGGATAACTATGAGAACAGTAAGAGAAATACAGGAAAAGTCGCTACTATAAAAATCATTCAATATACATGACCATAATGAGGAAATGGAATAAAGTACGACCACCTCTCCGAAAAAGTACACTATCATGGTGGCCAAATCGTTAGTGTGCATAAAATGCGTCAAGAGCGTGACGATCAAAAACAGATCCAATCAACCACAACGATCAGTCGCATAGCGATAAGCAAATAAAACTAACCTGGAAGGTCAAACAGGAAGTCAAAAAAAGGACTATACATCTAAATCACCTAGATGTCGATAAGTGTTCCTATTCTACAATATTCCGTCAAGTAATTTCAAACCATTGTAAAAATTCACTATTCTGCTTACGCTAATTTCAAGAATTAACTAAGCAACACAATAGCCGTGTTAAGTGAACACCTATGGCAAAAAGTTTCAACCAATACAACTACAGAAGCTATCACAATAACCTTGAAGGAAAGTAACCACGTTACTTGACAAAAATTAAGGAAGCAACAATAAGAAGAAAAGAAGGATCGAGTTAACCAGGTCGAATATATTCTCGACTTTGGATCGAAGTACCCACCTCAACCAGCAATCAACCCGAGCTCGCGACTTACCCACTAGTATCCCGTGAATCACCCGGACCTAACCAAAGTCCACTAATAGTCATTATATTGAATAACAATAACAAGCGAATTAGTGATCCCAACCACTATACCAAAGTCCCATTTGTTCCAACTAACCAGAATGATTACTTGATTCTCGAACCATCGCACTGATCGGTTCCCCGATCAAAAATGTGATCCGAACGACTTTGCCGTCGTTTGAATGAGGACAATCAGTCCAAGGGTTCAACTCGCGACGTTCACGCTGTCCGAGGATGCCTACACGTGCGATTTGTACCCAAAATTCCCACCGATGTACAAAATTATACTAAGTAAAAGTCTACGCGGAATTTAGGCCATACCTTTGATCCCGCGACCAACGCTAATTTCGGGCAGCACGTGATGTCTCGGACATCGTGGCGCTGTCCGGGGTCCGTTCAACATCCAAAAATTTGAATCCGAGTCAACCGGAGCCACAACCGATGAACACACGCAATAATTACACTATCGCTACAACCGGAATGTAATTTAAGGTAATTTATAAGCACAAGAGGGGTTCTGGGATTACTGTGCTCGGATATTGGAAGATTGGTGGCCGCCGGAAGTACCGAAATGCAAAATGGTGTACCGCTGTCCAATTCTCAAGAACCGGACAGCAGCCGCGTCTCTGGATCGATTCGCCGCCAAATCAGGGTTCGAGCCAATCTCGGATGATCACGATGGAGACTCGATAATCAACGACACGACGGATGGTGATTTGGAGGCTCAAAGGTGTCACTGTGAAGTCCGCGACAGAATCCGGGCTGCCTCGGATCAGCCTCAAGTCCTAGCCCATAGAGAGAGAACTCTGTGAGGGAGAGAGGACTAGGGCACCAGTCGGGTGCATGCAGGGAAAAATAGGAGTCCGCAAGCACGGGGGAGGAGAGGGGGTGACCGAGCTAGTGGCTTTGCTCCACCCACACGTGGCTGACCCACAAGGCCGGCGCAGCCTGGGCCTGGCGCAACGCTGCGGCCCGCTCGGCTGGGCACGCCTCTGCTGAGAACGAGCGCCCGAAAAGGGAGAGGAAAAAAATACCCGTGGGGCTCTGGCCCAGGGCAGCGCGCACGGTTGCGTGCTAGGGTGGCAGTGGCTCCCACGCGCGCGCGCGCGTATGTGCACCTTGGCGTGGTTTGCGGGGTGCTGCGAAAATAGGTGTCCGGATCCGGTCAAGGAAGGCCCGAACCCACCCAAACTCTAGGGTTCCCTGGCTCCGACTTCGTGGCAAGGTGAGGGCGGCGTATGGACGAATGGAAGGGGAGAGGGTATTTGCGGCTGTGTAAGGGAAAAGAGAGAGGAGGGATTTTTTTTAAAATAACCTTAAATATTTTTAAAATTTGCAAACTGACCCTTTAAAAACAAATTTTGCAAAAGTAACCCTGCTTTTACCAACAGGGCGCCACGGAGGCTGGACGATCTGAAGACGCTGAATGATTCAGCGCCTTCAGTGTATTTGCTGAAGGCGCTGAATCATTCAGCGTCTTCACAAAAACCCTATGAAGACGCTAAATGATTCAGCGTTTTCTGCATATGTGCTGAAGGCGCTGAAATCAGCGCCTTCAGCACGCTGAAATCAGCGCCTTCAGCACATATTCAGAAGACGCCGATTCATTCAGCGCCTTCTGCATATATGCTGAAGGCGCTGAGGACATGGCCAATTTTCGCAAAAATTGACTAAGTTCTCAAATATAAGTGCTAAAGGCGCTGAACCATTCAGCGTCGTTAACATCAATGTTAAAGATGCTGAATGGTTCAACGCCTTTAACATATGATGTTAAAGGCGCTGAATGGTTCAGTGCCTTTAACATTGATGTTAAAGACACCCGGCGCTGCTCTGTGGACCGCGCTTAATAAACTGGCCAATAATAGGCCGCCACGTGGCACCCAGCCGGTCTACGGCCGCCCCCATGCACTAGAATCCACTGAAAACTTCCGAGAGTCCGTTTTTAGGCATCCGGACTCAGAATTAAACTAGCAAATAGTCGTTTTCAAGCGTTTTTCCGCGCTGAATCCAAATCCAACCTCTGTTTGGCCCAAAACCTTTTCTAAAATTCGATAAAAGCAACTGAAGGCCAATCCAGCGATCGATATCTCACAGGGTCCATCTGTGGCATCCCTTTGATGCACTATGGCCCAGACACACCATCAATAGGTGTTTTACACGGTGGATTCACGGAAAAAAGCTACATGGGGTTCTGGGGCCCTACAGTGAGAGATCCCCTCACAATGAGATCGCTCACTGTGAGATCGCTCACAGTGAACGATCCCCTCACTGTGAGATCGCTCACAGTAAGGGATCCCTCACTGTGAGAGGGATCTCTCACTGTGAGAGAGATTTTACTGTGTCCGTGCGAGATCGCTCACTGTCGCCCTTAGCATTACCTTGCGAGATCTCACTGTGAAAGGTTTCACTGTCCCTCTCTCACTGTGAAGTTCAATTAGTATTTTAAAGTGCTTAATTTTTTTTATAGTTAAAATGGCTAATCGTCGCATGTCGCTAAGTGTTCATTGGGATGGACAGTTACTTATCAATGAGAATGGTCCAAAATATATCGGCGGTCGAAAAAAATTAATCACGATACCTTCTGATTCTACATATACTAGTTTCGAGACGAGAATGTATCGTTTAACAAATTGTACAAGAGAAGAATTTCGTTTAAAATTCACTATTCGTTGCCCCAGTGTCGGTAATGAATATTTAGCTCACGAAGTAGTAGATGATGAATCATTGGAGGGAATGATTGGATTATGTGAACATTATGGTTTTGTGACGGTATACATTGAGAAAGAGCTACACCCGTTGGAAAATTTTGAACCGCAAGGTTATTACACGAGAATGCTCCACAATTATATTGATGTGGGTCCTTCCGCCAATGTAATGGATGATCAAAATATTTTAAGCGAAGGTGGTGTAAGAATTACAAGGTTAGTAAAATAACATAATAAATTGGTGATTTGTAATTTTCTTTAATTGGACTTAATCATTATATATACTATAGAGAAAGTGAGTATTCGCCTATTGAGAGTGTTGTACCTTGCTGGGTTATTGTGCCACCAACGACCACATGTGTGCCACCTACGACCACACACACGCAAGCCACAACCTCACGTGGACAATGCACGACCTCACGCGGACAATACACGACTTCCCGTCTAGAACCTGAATTGTCTCATTTACAACTAGAACCTTATGATTGGGGGTAAGTACAAATCAAATTAATTTTTAAATTAATGGGATGTGGAGGTGGTAATGTTGGAATTTTATTTTTACCAAATGTGCAGGTTATCTACTTCCTATGAACATTGGAATAATCCTGCTATTAATGATTTTGGTACTAATATTGACGAAGGAGGTGAATATATTGATGAAGGAGATGCTAATGTTGATGGGGGTGATGATAGTGATATTAATCATGAGGATTCACCAATCAATGATGATCATAATAGTATTGAGGATGACGATTTGAATGATCCATCATATGATATAGATGATGATCATGATGGAGGGATAAATTATCTTGCAAATGTCATTTTCAATAAAATAGACAACCCAGAAATAAGCAACGAATATGTTGACAATCCTGACGAGAAAATTGAATTTGTTGATAATCCGGAACGTTTTCCTATATATAATAATTAGATGAATCAGTATGTTGTAGATCCTACAGAGGGTGATATTCGACAAATCAATATTGGTCTCCCTAGCATTGACGGGACTTAGGTTGGCCGCGTCTTTTGTGATAAGGCATCTCTATTGAATGCTCTAGACCGGTGGCATATTGATCATAATGTACAAATGAAAGTATTGAAATCTACTAGAACGACTTATACTGTCAAATGCTTTGTAGAGGGATGTGCATGGAGATTACATGCTTCGGTACCTAAAGATACGACGTACTTTAGGGTAAAAATATATGCTGGTCCACACACATGTGTAATTCCAATGCTGAACGCGGCACACCGTAATTGTAATTCGAGCCTTATATGTCAATTGATTCTCCCTACATTAAAGGCTAGACTTAATATGACACCAAAAGAAATTCAAGAAACGGTGCGAGAGACTTACCATGTTGACATAACATATTGGAAGGCTTGGCAATCAAGGAGTAAAGCATTACAGCTTATTTACGGGAACTGGGAGCAGTCATACACAGATTTGCCTCATTACCTTACTATGGTGAAGGAATCTAATCGTGGTACTTTATGGCGTCTGGATCATAGGTGGCCCGCTGATGGGATTTGTCGCTCTGGTCGTGTTTTTTGGTCATTTAAACCTTCGATTCGTGGATTCGCACAATGTCGGCCGGTAATGAGTATTGATGCCACACATATGTACGGCAAATACGAAGGTCATGCGTTGATAGCGACGGCTGTAGATGTAAATAATGGACTATATCCTTTGGCATTTGCAATTTGTGAGGGGGAGAATGGCGGGAGTTGGCGATGGTTTATGCAAAACCTGCGTCATTATGTTACCCGCGATAGAGCCATTTATTTTATATCTTATCGATTTCTTGGATTGAGGGAAATAGTGGCTACTATCTATCCTCCAGCACAGGGTCACTCGCATCGTTGGTGTCTTCGACACATGAAAGCAAATTTGAATAAGCACTTCAAAAAAAAAAAACTTTGTTAGATAAATTTTGGCAAATCGAAATTGCTTCAACACCGACGGAATATAATCAGTTGAAGGAAGAATTAGATACGTTGGATCACGATGCTTGGCAGTGTGTCCATGATCTTGATAGATATAAAGAGTACTGGGCAAAGGCATTTGATGGAGGCCGCCGGTTTGGATTGAATACTACGAATCTTTCTGAATCGTTAAATGGGGTACTTAAGGGCAGTCGTGGTTTGCCTATCACGGCTTTTGTTGCGGCTACATTTTATAAGCTGAATAAGTATTTTTTTGATCGACGTGCTCACGGTGAAAGTATGACGGACGCGCTAACCCCTAATATCAAAAAAATAATTACCGAAAATATAGATACGGCGCGGGGACATCGGGTTGACCGATTTGGACTAATTGAAGTCAGATCTGAAGATTTCTCCTTCAAAGTGATCGTGAATGGAACAAATGCAGAATGTTCATGTGGTGAATTTCATCTAACGGGAATACCTTGCTCGCATATCTTAGCAGTTTGTAGTACAACACATATGAGATTAGACTATCATATTTTTTGTTCAGTCTGGTATAGTACGGACTGCTATCATGCGACGTACACACCACATTTTCATCCTGTTCCTGATAGACGGCACTGGCCACAACCCCAAGGTCCCCCGATTGTACCGCCTCCTATACGAAAGAAGAAAGGTCGTCCACGATCTACACGTATTCGTAATATAATAGACGAGGGGGGTGGCCGACGAGGAACATGCTCCATTTGTAAACAGGCAGGACATTATAGGAGCACTTGTCCACAAAAAGTACAAAGAGTGCAACAAGGACGTCGGCGTATGACTTCCACAATTTTATTTATCTTGTCTTAATAGTTGCTCTTTTTTAGCTATTATATTACTAATATGTAGATTATATATTGCAGATGGCAGATCACGAGGAGTTGGAGACCCAGACGTTCCACTTTTGCCATAGTGAGATGACCGTCACACTCCAGGATGTGGCGGTTATTTCAAGTCTCCGTGTCGATGGTCCACCAGTGACAGGAACTTCGCTTCAAGAGTGGGTGCCGATATACGAGGCATTGTTGGGAGCTGTGCCCGACGAAATAAGCGGGTCGCAGATACGCCTAACGTGGCTATATCATCAGTACAGCCATATACCTCTAGATGCCCCTGCAGAAGTAGTGGCAGCTACAGCCCGTGCATATATGTTATATCAAATCAGGTGTAGTTTGTTTCCCAACCCCAGCGGACACAGAGTTCACCTAAAGTGGCTATCACTTTTGGCTGATTTTGATCTCTGCGGGGCTTATGCATGGGGTGCAGCTGCCTTGGCATATATGTATCGAGCGCTAGGACTTGCCTCACTATACGGGAAGGCCGAGTGTTATTGTTTTGGAACGCTATTGCAGGTATAATATATAATATTTTGATTTCATTATTATGTTAATATTGGTATTTAATATTTTATTTATTATATTAAGTCGTTTGTGTTAATATATAGATTTGGGCTTGGGAGCATATTCATATCGGCCGACCTACAGGCGTCCTAGCGCTACCCGACATTATAGATCTCCCTCTGTGTTGCCGGTAAGATATTTAATATAGTAGATTTTTGTATTTCAAATGTGATTGCAACTAATATATATATTTTACAATTTAGATGGGTAAACACTGGAGGACTACGATTCAGAGCCAATGTCAGGACCGCTGACATTGAGTTTTATAGAGATGAGTTAAATCAGCAGAGAGAGATGCAGGTATGTAGATATTTTAATCAATACTTTAAATATTTTTTTCTAAACATTTTTATACTAACTGATCATTTTGTATCATTAACAAGTTATATGGATGCCATACACAGAAGAGATTTTAGCTGCATTACCAGACTTCTGTGTACAAGTCTCGCAAGTCTGGCGTTCAAGGACAGTCATCATCTGCTATCACATTGTAGAGATACATGTACCAGACAGAGTCCTGCGGTAATTCGGTCTTCTCCAGCATATACCTCTTAATGTGGAGTCCATCCGACGCGTGACATCACGTGGGCGTCCGGATGAGGATTGGATTGCATTTCACGCTGTACACATTGAGAGATGGTCTGAGATGCTAGATCACATTATTGATCAGCTCCCGGCTGCTGGTGAGGACCCACTGCAGGCGGCAACCATATACATGCAATGATACTGGACGATTACGAGGAGATTGATATATCGTCCAGTACAGCGCCCTCCGCTGACTTTTCATCCCCGTGGGCATATCGAGAGGACAATGGTATAATAATTTATATATATAAATTTAACATATTTTGTATATTTAATATAAATTTAATTTGCCCATTGAAATGCAGGCCGACACACTACGACAGATAGATACTACTATAGGCCAGTTATTGCATGACCGTCCGTCGCCTACGAGGATATTCGGGACTCTGATAGATATGCGCGAGCATATTCATATGGTACTGCAAAATGTACCGTCGGTACCTACTGTTAGAGTTTCTGAGGGACGAGGAGATTATACTCACGCATCGTCCTCGAGTCATCAAGTACCTTCATATCACTAGAAATTTCAAATTAAGTCTTCAAATTCAAATTAACTAACTATTTACGCCATTTCAGGTGCCACGATCTCCATCTCCTCCTATTCAGGCCCCTACGACATTTCCCTCGATGTCAGAGTCACTCCCGCCTCCTGTATCACGAGCATCTTTTGCATCGACATATTCACGTCGTCGTCCCTCGTCATCATCACCACAGGAGATCCAACATATTGCTGAGCATGATGAGGGTGGTATTATCGAGGAGCTCGATCAGTTGGCAGCGGTCGAGCATCTTGATGATATGCCGATTATTGAGCTTGTTGTTCCTCGTGGGCGTGGGCGTCCGCGAGGGCGTGGACGCAGGCGTGGCCGAGGAGGTCGAGGGAGAGGATAAGCTCAAAATTGAGTTTTATCTCAATTTTGAGTTTGAGGGTGTATTATTAACATTTTTGTGATTATATTTTTTTATTGTTTCTCAACTGTTATATCTGAATGTTGTGAAATTGTTCCACATAATTTCTGAATGTTTTACCTCAATATCTAGATGTTGTGAAACGTGTTGTACTTTTTCATTCTGTTATGAAACTTGTTGTACAAATTTTGTTTTTTTGACTTGAAAAAAAATTCTTGTCTTTACTGTGGTTAAAGGCGCTAAACCATTCAGCCCCTTTAACGTTTATGTTAAAGGCGTTGAATGGTTCAGCGCCTTTAACATATGATGTTAAAGGCGCTGAAAGGTTCAGCGTCTTTAACATTGATGTTAAATGCGCTGAACCATTCAGCGTCTTTAACATTGATGTTAACGACGCTGAATGGTTCAGCGCCTTTAGCACTTATATCTAAGGACTTAGCCAATTTTCGCAAAAATTGGCTAAGTCCTTAGCGCCTTCAGCATATATGCAGAAGGCGCTGAATGAATCGGCGTCATCTGCATATATACTGAAGGCGCTGATTCAATCAGCGCCAATCAGCGCCTTCAGCATATATGCATTCATAGGGTTTTTGTGAAGACGCTGAATGATTCAGCGCCTTCAGCAAATACACTGCTAAAGGCGCTGAATCATTCAGCGTTTTCAGATAGTCCCGCCTCCGTGGCGCCCTGTTGGCAAAAGCAGGGTTACTTTTGCAAAAAAAAAATTGAAAGGTTTATTTTGCAAATTTTAAAACTTTTTAAGGTTAGTTTAAAAAAAAATCCTTAGAGAGGATTTGGGGATAGGTTTTGTGATGCCCTAATCCTAATCCTCTTAATGACCACTTTTGGTTATTTACCCCAACGTCCCTAAGCCATGTATTTTTCTCCATTTGGCCCCAAAGTTTAAAATTTCAATTTTAAATTTCTCAAAATGTGTGCAGATTGTCAAATCGAATCTCAACAACTGATTTTGCGAATTCTCACGCGTACTCATCGCGTTTTTTCCGAATTCACCGAAATCTAATTTTTCGGTCCGCTTTACTCGCCAAACATGTAATTCCGTGAAATCTGGGTATCGAATTTGAGATCCGATTGAACCGCTATTTTCAGTTCAGCCTTGCCGTTGGAGTGACGATTTTATTTTCTAAAAATCTCATTTGATGACTTAGTTGGTCAATTTATAAGAAAATCTCTTATTTTCGTGATTTTTCGTAAAATTCTATTTTTCTCGCTTTTTTGTACAACCAGAACAACAAACTTAAAAATAGACTCGACCACTCCCTTCAACGTAGATTAGCCAATAATTTAGTGATTTAATTTTTGAGAATTAAATCCTCATTATGCAGAAAATAATGTCCTCTTTGAATTTTTCAAAATAAATTCTAACTTTTTATTTAAATTTTTGAATTCACAAATTTAAATTTCAAATTTAAAATACTATTATTACATTAAAACTCCAAAAAAAATATTTTCCAAGTTTTTATTCATTTAAATTTTACAATTATTACATCACACTACAACAAAATTAGGTTATAGGGACACATCTTTGTGACACTTTTGTACAAGTGTTCTATCTATATTTCATCAATATCCAAAATTAGGTTATAGAGACATATTTTTTAGACACATTATAATAATGTATCGCTATACACCCTTGCGACTGCTCATATAGCGACACTAAATACAATTGTCGGTATTTGTGATACTTTTGTACAAGTGTTCTATCTATATTTCATCTATATCCAAAATTAGGTTATAAAGACACATTTTTGGGATACATTATAATAATGTATCGCTATACACCCTTGCGACTGCACATATAGCAACACTAATTACAAGTGTCAGGATTTTTGCTAGCGACACTTTTTTCAGATTTTAGAAATACTTAAAAGTGTCGCTGTAATATAGTTTTGTTGTAATGTCACTCACTCCTAATAAGAAGTTTCGTCCTCAAAACTTAATTATATATTCAAAATTTGCAGTTCCTACACCAACACAAAAGGCACGAAACTTAAATCTGGAAATACTAACGAGCTACACCTAACACAACCAAAAACTACCTCGAAAAATACGAAGAAATATTATAAAAAATAAGAGAAATCTACCCCAAAGTTGACGCGCCGTTGAATCTCACGCGCGCACACCCGTGCTCAAGTTCTCGGATCGAACCGCGCGCTCTATGACACTCCCCACGCGCTCATGACCTCCTTATCCCTTTCTATCTCCCTCGCTCTTTGTTTCTCTCTCTAAAACCCATGGAACGAACAGAAGGAAGAAAGAACAAAAGGAAAGAGAGAGGCTGCGCATAATAAATACCCTCAAAAAGAGGATTCGGTAGCCCAAAATCTACTTTCGGGCACCCGAAACCAGACCACTCGAGCGACCCAACCAAAAAACGGTGGCTCAAAACATTCCGGCCGCTATAGTGGGCGCTTTGGGCACTCACTCGTGCGCTCGCAACCAACCCGGAGCCACCACACGTCCTGCTGCGTGTCAACCCACACGTCGCGTCGCACCCACACCCAACGAGGCGCCACCATATGGCGGCCAGCCCGGGCGCCCCGCGTCACGGGCATGATGCTTGTGTCGCTCTGCTTCCCCGTGCCTAATGGGGCGACGCCACGCATCCCGCCTCGCGCCCCGCGCTGCCGTGAGCACGTCGGCTCGCGCCACGCGTCCACTCGCCAACCACTTTTCGGGAGGCTACACGGCAGATTCGAGCACCCGGATCCGCGCCCGAAACCCAAAAAATTCTCTCAAAAGCTCCTCCGTGCTCCTTTTTTGCATCAATTTGCACTAAAACGGTCCCGGCTCAGTCCGACACTCCCACAATGCGCTGACTGACCACCATACTGTGATTTTACTATTTGCAAAAGTCTAGTATCTCACATTATATGCCTCTGAAAAGTTTTCATCTGTCTATATATTTTTGAAAAGTTTTCAACTTTTTTATCTATTCCTCTTAAAAGGCTAATATTTAAAATACTCTTTAACATTCCAAGATCTTTTAAATACATCTCTTGAGTTAGATTCTTTTATTAGTGAACTGGTAGTAACAGCCATTATCTTTATAAAATTATTATTGTCCTTTCAAATATATTTTTCTACCATTATCATTTTTTCTTATTTGTTCTTAAGTTAGGTACAATAAAAGTATTTTATATTATAATTTTTTATATTTATAAATATACTTTTCTATCGTCATCAATTTTTCTTATATGCCCTCAAGTTAGGGACAAAATAGGTTTTTTTTTTTTTAATTCTGATAAAAATTTAATACGGACTTAATCCGAGATAATTTAACGTGTACCAACAATGAGGATATTTTTAAATAACGAATGAATATATAAAAAGTATATTTAAAATAAAAAAAATAAATAAATAAGATATTTCTAAAGTAATGCGGAGTATATAGAAAATTATCGATATTATACGGTACTATAAAAATTTAAACAATTATAAAGGCATAAATGATAACTTAATATAAACCAGCTAACCAGCTAACCTAATCCAAATCTAACTAAAAATACTAGTTGGTTTGATTTCTCATAATGAGATGGGATTGGAATTTACTCAGAATAATACTATACTATAGATATCTCATGTTTAATGTACCCCCCACCCCCAAGTGCACTAAACAGCTTAATTTTACCACAAACCAGTTAATTAGCGAGGATAATTTATATTTGGTTTTTATATATTAGTTTGATGCCACATTTGAAATTTGACTGTACCAACTTCATATTTGGACGACTTTCCGTTCACTAATAACATTACTCATTTCCCAAAGCTTAGATGAAGTTATTGCGAGGAAACCTAAACTTTGGACCAGTTGATGTAACTTCGAAATCAGAAATCGTTTCGATTTGGATTTTCGATTCGCCGACGATTTTGCGATACGATAACAAATTTTATGAATGTCTGTGGTGAAAGTGGTACGGATTGGATTCGATAAGTCAAACCCGTTAACATTAGTTTTTTTTTTTTCTTCTTGCCCTAGCAAGATCAAGCGATTTTACGATTATCAAAAACATTCTGTATTCTCTTTTGTTTCGACATAGTGAAATTCTTCTTTTTCATCCTTAATTTTTTTTCTGCAAAAAAATTTTTACGTAAATCTGTGTGTTATTTTTTTGTCGTGCATTTTTGAATTTATTTTTGTGTCGTGATCGCCAATTAATTTTGTTTGATTTGTACGCTCGTTGCTAACAGCAAGTATATATCTAAATAAACTTGAATTTCAATTTCTAATCTTTCAAAAATGCTAGTTTTATTTTTCAATCACTAGCCCAAACAACTAGACAAGTTCATGTACTCTCCGTCCAATACCACGCTACTATTGAACCATAAGATAAAATAAAAGAAAATTAAGATCGACAATAGAGTGATGCATGACTATAAGAATACATTGAGTGGAGGCAAAATTCTTAAGCTGTTCGATCATGAACGAGGTAAATTTTATCAAATTAATTTGGTTTGATCTTAAAGGTTTCATTTATGTTCGATTGGGATTGGAATTTGGATTTAATGATCACAAAACCAAATTTGTGGAAACCTAGCCAATATTGTAAATTATATTTACAACTAAGTTTACTTCACAGATTCGCGCTCTGCATTATTACAGATTATGTCGATATAATCAAATATTTGATATTACTGAATCAAATTACTACTGATCTTGTGTTACTGCGTTTAGATTAATATAGTAATATAATATTAAATTATAGTGTATATAAAATTATTATGTTTGATTTATTTTATAAAATTGAGTAATACTGACAAAATGAATAGTATACTTCAAAATTATCTATTTGGTCAAATTTAATATTATTTTTTATTAAACTATAACTTTAATATAATTTGTAATTAAATTTTAAATTTAAATTTAAATTTAAAATTTAAAATATTAAATTTAAAATCTAAATATAAATATAAAATTTAATATTTTAATTTAAAATTTTAAAATTAAAAATTCAATTAAATTATTTTGAAAGGCTATTTCATTTTTTAAGTCGGAACCTTAGGTGGCTCTCCAAAAAAGATAGCGAAAAAAATTATCCCTAAAGTCCAGTTAAAATAAAAGTATAAATATAAATTTTAAAATTTAAAATTAAATTAAAATTTTAAATTTTAAAATTTAAAATTTAAATTTAAATTTTAAATTTTAAAATTCAAATTTTAAAATTTAAAATTTAAAATTTAAAATATAAAATATAAAATCTAAATTTTAAATTTTAAATCTAAATTTGAAATTTTAAAATTTAAATTTAAAATTTAAAATTTAAAATTTAAAATTCAAAATTTTTAAATTTAAAATTTAAATTTAAAATTTAAAATTTTATAATTTAAAATTTTAAATTAAAATTTTAAAAATATTGTGTTGATAACATTCCGGGGTTGGATAGTAAAATTATAATTTTAATGATATGCAATATTATTCGTTTTCAGTAACGTGAGATATCCGAATTTTTTTTGAATAATATTTTCGATGTAATCTCGCACAATTTGTAATATTACATTACGAAACGGATTACAGACTGTATAAATCAAACACAATAATCCTGACAGGATTACTAATAATCTTTACAAGATAACCGAAGCAAGCGCCCCTAAATTAAAATCCTTTCTAAAATTTGACGATTGAATATTTAAATTGATTATCAATTTTTTATTTCTTTCACGGAAATAATAAATAGTCGAACATTCGAGTTCTCTCCGAAAATCAAAAGCTATTATTCTTGATCTAGATGTTTCCAAAAATCTTCAAACAAAAGCATTTAAACAAATAATCGTTTATATTGACAGATATTTTCTTAACCTTGGGACCACCTAATGTAAAACTATAAAAGAGAATTCAACAAGCTCAATATTCAACTGAATAGAATTCAACGCGCATGAAATTTGGCCCGTTTGATGTACAGCTGAGTATAATAATTCAACAAGCATGAAATTGATTTTCAGTAGTTCCAGATACTTTAGAATTACCCAACATTCAAGTAATTTTTTTCAAGGCTAATTACAGAAAACCCCCTCATAATATACTGCTTTTTCACTTTGCTTCCCTGTCTTTCAAAAGCCTACATTTTGTCCTCTCGTAATTCTGAAATTGTGGGTGTAAAGAATTGTGCATTTACACCCCGCCGTCAGTATTCCGTTAATGAGCCGTCAATTTCTTAGATAATATACGGAAAATACCCTTCAACCCCTTCTTCTCCCGATCGCTCCGAGGCCCCGCCGTCGTCGGGAGCCCCCGACGATCGTCGGCGCAGTCACCGCTCGTGCCCGCGCGGCTAGGCGCGGCAACATGCAGCGACGGGCGCTCGCTCCTGGCGTAGGGCACGCCAGGATGATCCTCGAGCAGCATGCTATTTGCCCAGGGCGACGGCGCAGCTCCCATGCGCGGCGCGTGAGTGCGGGTGCCCCTGTGTGGGATGCAGTAGGGAAGGCCCACCCGGATCTGCTCCCCTCAGGCTCCGGCTTCTATGGCGGCGACGACATAGAGAAAAAAACTAGGGTTTCGTCTTGCCTTCACGTTGCGGGAGGAAGAAGAAGGGCATTATTGGCATTTCGCATATTCTGTTAGTACCGTTACTCCTAAAAATAATTTTGTAATTACGAGGGAGCAAAATGTAAGCTTTTGAAAGACAGGAGGGCAAAATAAAAAAGTGGTATATTATAGGAGGTTTTCTGTAATTTAATCTTTTTTAAATGAAAGATAGCATATTATTTATTTCATTTATTTTTTTAAAAAATTAAATTTAACTAAAAATATAAAATAAATAAATTTCGAGCTTGAAATCTCAGGCATCAATTATTAAATTCTTTACAACTTGCATCCGAGACAATTAGTAAATATATTCATTAAATATATATATATATATATATATATATATATATATATATATATATATATATATATATATATATAGGTTTTTTTATTTTTTTCATATTTGTATAGTTTATTCTGGATTCAAGCTCTGTCCCAAATCCTAGAAATGGTAAAGAATTAAAATTTCAATTTTTTATAAATCTATTTTTTTTTTTTGCACATATTTATGATAATTCAATTTATTATTGTAAATATAAATAACTCTCATCCTTGTTAATAGCAGTTTAGGATCATTTCGTACTTAATAATATTTATTTTTAAAATAATATGATATTAAAGTCAATTCTAAATACTTTGGTTTTATTATTTACTTCCAACATCAAAAAGTTAAATTCCTACCTATTTGGAAAAGTAATTTTATTAAATAACTTCTCATATTTTACTAAACAATAAAAGAAAATAAAATTTCGACAAAAATATACAAAATCTATATGAACTATAAACCATTTTAAGTCATGTATCTAACCGTTTAAAATATTAGTTTTATTAACTAATTAATCAATTTGTTTGACTTGAGTCGGTCAATAATATTTTAATTTTATAATTAAGCTAATTACTTATCGTTTTAATAAATTTATAGTTGTGAAAATTGTATTAAGTATATTAACTAAATCTGTAAAGTTAAAAAACATATTTATTGAAAAATAAAATAGAGTTTTATTTTACAATGTATTGAATATATTGAAAATTTTAATATTCTATAAAAATATTATTCTATTTTTACTGTTTGGATTGTGAATTTAAAAAAAATACTATATTTTAAATTTAAACTTTCAATACAAAAATTTAAATTTAGATTTTATTTTTTAAAAATTTTAAATTTTTCAGATTTAAATTTTAATTTTAAATTTTAAATTTTAAATTTTTTATTTTTTATTTTTTATTTTTAAATTTTTAAAATTTTAATTTTAAATTTTAAATTTTTAAAGATGAACGAAATGCGAAAGATGGTCGCAAGAAGTCATAAGCGAAATGAAAAAAAAAAAAAAAAAAAAAAAAAAAAAAAAAAAAAAAATCGCCGGTCTAAGCTTTTTCTATTTTTCCAAATATACTCCGAAATATTTATAATGCGCTGTATTTTTTTACGTTGTTAGACCATCCAAACGAACTAATTAATAAAAAAAAAAATATTTAAAATACAGAGTAAAATGACCTAAAATTCTCTTTTATATGTTTTCTGCCCAAAAATTAATAAAATTCAAAATTATCTGAATTCTTTTCCTTTTGAATTTTATTAAATTTGAATTATTTAGAATTGAAATATAATTTAATAAATTATATTTGTATTCTTCCTGTACCTGCTGTTTGCTGGCGCATGTGGTGGCAATTTTCTTGGGAGGAGATCTGCCACTTTTCTTCTCTCCACGCCCACTCGTCTATTTGTCTTTTAATTCTGATCATCATTTATGGTTGTAATTTGTTGGCATCTTGAAATATCCTTCTTTAATTTTTGTTTTTGTTTTTTTTTTTTTTTTTTTCTTGACTAATCTCAACTTTTAATTTTTTTAATAAATAATTAAGTCAAAAAAAATTCTAGAATGTTTAGTAAATTTAATAATTTTAATTATGTTCTATCAAATAAATTTAATCATTAAATTTGGACTAAATTATAAAAAACTTTCTTACACTTTAGCACTTATCTAAATTATCCCACTATATAAAAAATTGTATAAATTAACTCCTTACGTTTTATCCTTGTTTTAAAGAGGTATATTTATTTGTGATAATTTTTGAATTCAACTATAAAATTTTATAAAAATAAATTTGCTGGTAAAATTATCTATAAGTAATACAATAGAATTATATAAATTGAATAACTTATTTAATAAACCATTGGTTTTGATAGTATTAACACAATAGAATATCTCATTTATTTAAATATTTTATATTTTTTTCGAATTGCAAATTGAATATATGTTGAGAGGTAAAATAATAGAAAAACACTTACCCCGAAAATCCACATATCTAAAAGATCTATAAGGTACCGTTTGGTTCGGAGATTATGAGCTTGCGGATAAATTTTTTTATTCCTGAAATAGCTTCAGGATAGTCATGAATAAAAGAAAATTAATGTTTGGTTTATAAAACTATTATTCTTAAAAATATCTGAAATTGTGTTTAGTTCATTTATTGAAATAAGCGAGAATAGTAAAAAAATAAGAATAATTATAATTTTAAAATAATAATAATTTATCTAATTAATTAATATAAAATATTAATTAAATAATAATTAATATTTGTATAAATTAAAGTTTATATTTTAGTAAATAATACCGTTTAATTTATTAAAAATTAAAGTTAAAAATTTTAAAAAAATTTGTATAAATTTTAAGATTTTAAAATTTATTAAATTTATAAATTTATTAAAATTAAAGTTACAAATGTAAAAACTTATAAAATTTAAAAATTTTAATTTTAATTATCTCAAAAAATATGTAAAAGATGATACAAAAATTTTAATTTTTAAATTTGTATAAATTAAAAAATTTCTATAAAAATTTTAAAAATTTATATATGCAAAATTTGTATAAATTTTAAAAATTTTAAATTTAAATTTTTTAATTTTTTTTTATTTTTTTTAAATTTTTAGATTTATAAAAAATTAAAGTTAAAAATTTTAAAATTAATAAAATAAAAAAATTTAAATTTAAAATTTTATAAATTTTAATTTAAATTTTAAAAAAATAATAATAATAAAAAAAAAGGGAAACAAGGTTGTTCCCGGGTAGGAACCACCTTGTTCATACCAATGGGGGAAATTGTTATCCCCCATTTTTAACGGGCTATTCCAGAATAGCCCGTTAAGGGAGGGATAGCAAATCCGCCCCCCTCCTCTTTTTTTTTGCTTGGGAGATAAAAGGGAGATAAATCCTTCATCCCCCAACCAAATATAGCCTAAAAGTCCACTAGTAATAAATAATCATAATCATAGACTCTGGGTCCCAAATAGTCCGAGAATAGATAAAATATACAATTTCTACAACTACCAGCAATAATAAAACAAAAAAATTCCTACATCTAACATACAGACATAAAAGATGCTCAGCTATTTTCGGCGACACGGAACTCACCTAGAAAGCAACTCCTGGCAGAACTCAGTAGGCGAAAGAATTACACGCCTAACGGTGATCAACACACGCGAACGACATAATCCGAAAATCCCGGCGGCAGACCGCACTACGACCCTACGGTTAAAAAGCATGGAGTTCAAAATCAAGAACTCTAACGGGCAACACCAAAAACAACCAAAAATTATACCGAAAAACACAGCAAAAACCAATAAAATAAAAGAAACTTACCCCGACGTCAACGTGCCGTCGAAACTCATGCGCGCGCGTCCGTTCGGCTCCCCGGATCGCTCCGCGCGCACTCCATAGCACTCCCAGTGCGCTCGCGACTCTCATTTTTCTCTCTCTCATGCTGCCTTTCTCTTTCTAAAACCTCTTGGTTCGAGCAGAAGAAGAAAAGGGAGAAAAAGGAGGTCATAGCGCGCGAGATTTGGGTGTCCGAAATCATCTTTTAGGCTTGAAAAATTCGGGCTGCTACAGGAGGCTCCTCGGGTGCTCGCTTCGCGTGCCATGGCCAATCCCAGGCCACCACGTGTCCCGCGCCTTGAGCCCGCCCCCGCTCGTCAACGCGAGCGTTAGCGACACGACGTGCGCTCGTCGCAGCGCGTGCCACGTTGCGCATCACGCGTCGCGTCGTGCACACGACCCAACCGGGCGACGCCACGTGGCTCCCCACACCAGCGCCGCGCACGCTTCCTCGTGCGCGTATCAGGAGTCGTGCCTCCTCGGGAACCGCACCATTGCCTCTCACTCTCTTTCTCTCTTCAAAAGCCTTCCCAAAATGCACCTCGAACTTCGTTTTTCATGCCAATTTGTGAAAAAACGATCCCGGCTCAATCTAATACTCCCTCGACGTGCAAAAAGACCAATCTGACTATAACTTTGCAATTTGCAAAAGTCCAGTACCTCACTGCGTGACTCCTTATAAGGTCGGTTAATGTTAGCAAGATAAATCTCACATCACCTGATACTTGTGAGTGTGTTTGAGTCTGACGACTCGGCAATAGCATGTTGAGCCACAAGGTCGATTAAAGCTAGCGAGACAAATTTCACATCGCCTGATACTTGAGAGTAGATCTAGGATGGGTGACCTTTTTGGGAAGTAGAGCGGCTCCCAGGCTAATGATTGTTGTGGGTGGAGAATGGCTCCCTACAAGGTCGGCTAAGGCTAGTGAGACAAGTCTCATAATGCGTGGTGGTTGTGAGTTTCTTAACCAGACTATAACATGTTGGGTGGTGGTTAGGTCCAAGAGATTAAAAGGGTTAAGTGTGCTAGAACTAAAGTAGTTTTAGGATGGGCAACCCCCCCCCCCCTCTGTGAAGTGCCATGTTGGGCGTTGGTTAGGCCCAAGAGATTAAAAGGGTTAAACGTGTTAGCACTAGAGTAGTTTTAGAATAGGTGACCCCCCCCCTCCGTGAAGTGGCATGTTAGGCGGTGGTTAGGCTTAAAAGGTTAAGAGGGTTAAATGTGCGAGACTAGAATAGTTTTAGGATGGATAACCCTCCTGTGAAGTGGGATGATTTTTTAGTTAACGATCGTTGTGGGTAGAGTGGTTCCCCACAAGATCGGCTACAACTAGTAAGACGAGTCTCACATTACCTGATGATTATGAGTTTCTAAACCCTGCTATAGTATTTTAGACGATGGCTAGACTCAAGAGATTAAGAGAGTTAAGTGTGTTAGAGCTAGTAATTTTAAGATGGATGACTCCTTAGAAAGTTGAGGCGTCATATGTTCCTAGTGCGATAGAGACAAGCGATAATGACAAGTGGCAAAGAGCCTGATGCTTAATTCCCATGAGTCCAAGTTCACATACTAATTGCTTCATAATTTCAGATAAATTATAAACATTTGCTAATTATTAACTTCTATTTTATTTAGATTTTTAATATTAATTAAGTTAGAATTTTTGTTAAGTTTTATTAAATTTATAACTCTATTAACTTTTAGTAGTTCATTAATCCAATTTTATTTGCAATAAATAATTTATATAATTAATTTTAATAAAATTATTAATCAATTTGATGAAAATTTAATTTATTTGGCTTAAATTACTTAATTTTTTTTTTAAAAATAAAATATGAGAGAGTTACAAATCATCATGATATGAAAGAAGAGTAAATACCATATTCAATTCTCAAACTATGAGTCAGGTGACAATTTGGTCTTCATATTTTAATGTGTTATAGTTTCTGACTTGAACTTTTAAATTAATAATAATTAAAATTTTAAATTTAATTTTATTGACTAAATATTGACGTATTATTCATATATAAATTTGAGAACTAAAGTGTTAACTTACTCAAAATTTGAAAACCAAACGTACAATTTATTCTATAAAAAAAAAAAAAATCAAATTTTGCTCATACACTTGCCCAAAAAAAAAAAAAAAAATTCTTACACACTTTATTCTAAAATTTATAAATATTTAATTAAATTTTAAAGAACGGTCAGAATATATGCCTCCGTTAGAGTGTACCAATATTATTATTTTAAAAGGAAAAACTTTAGGACTCCATTTCAAGGTATTTTTATCTAATTTAATTGAAAAGTAAAGCTACACATAAATTTCAAAAAAAAATAATATATTTAAAAACTAAAATATATTAATAAGTTATATTTAAATAATTAATAAAAATATTTTATTTATTAGACGGATGAAACGTACAAATAATTTGTTTTTTAATTTAATTTTTTTAATTCGTTCTTTTGGTCAAATACCTGCGTCTCTCTCGATCACTCCATCCACAATCCAACGGCCGCGATCGGTTTCCCATCCTCCCCCAAAACCACTCCCTCTCCATCTCTCCATACATAGAGCAACACCGCCCCTCCCCTCCTCACTTTATATAGCAATCGCTAATAAGTTCAATTCTCGATCTAGAGTGCTTTTTAGAGAGAAAAAAAAAACCATAAAAGTAGAGAGATGGTGAAGATCACATCCGTCAAAGCTCGGCAGATCTTCGACAGCCGCGGAAATCCCACCGTCGAGGTGTGATTCCTCATCCCCCCACCCCTTTTTTTTTTTTCGTCTAATTTTAGCGGATTATTAATCATGATGATTTAGATCAACTAAATCTTGCGTTTTCTTTGATCTAATTTTCTTTTTGTTTCCTTTTTTTTTTTTTTTTTTTTTTGTTTCGGATCCAGAAGAAGAGTATAGTGATTTCGATTTTGTTAACCCCCCCTTTTTTTTTCGTCTAATTTTAGCGGATTATTAATCATAATGATTTAGATCAACTAAATCTTGCGTTTTCTTTGATCTAATTTTCCTTTTGTTTTACTTTTTTTTTTTTTTTTTTTTTTTTTTTTTTTTTTTTTTTTTTTTTGGGTTTCGGATCCAGCAGAAGAGTTTAGTGATTTCGATTTTGTTAAATTTAAGTGGTCGAACGTTTTCAACTTGTTTCCAGGCGAAAATCTGTGTTTTCAATGCTGTTCCCCCCCCCCCCCCCCCCCCCCCCCCCTGATGGCTTGCATTTTATTTTATTTCTGTTTTTTTTTTTTTTTTTTTTTTTTTTTTTTTTTTTTTTTTTTTTTTTGATCTGGTATGGAGTTAGGTGATCGATGTTTTCGACTTGTTTATAGTGAAAGCCTCTGTTAATTATCTGCGTTTGTTTTGTTTATGATCTACTCAGTGACATTGTTGAAACTAGTGAATTAGTACTCACCAAATTTGCCTCCTTTTTATCACTTTCTTTTGCTATCTCTGATTTGATTGTGTTAAAGATATGGTTTTGTTTTGTTTTTTTTTAAATAAATCAGATTGATTACTTATTAGGTGGGCTTTGATTTTTTAGATCTGTGGATTGCTTGTGTAATAAATGTTAGTGATAATTTGAACAATTAATACACTGCAGGTGGATGTTTCCATCGATGACGGCATCGTCTTCGCCAGAGCCGCAGTGCCCAGTGGTGCATCAACTGGTATAGAATTTCTCTATCTACACTAAATTTTCCTATTTTTATTAATTTTGATGTTCATCTTTCTTGATTTGGTTACTTATTAGTTAATCAAAGCTTTTCAATGCTCTTTTAGTTGTGGAAATCTCTTTTTTTTTAAGGTCTCTATGAGATGGGAATTGTAGTTTTCAACTTTAAAGTCTTGTTTTGTTTCCGAAAACAATCTGTGTGTATGTTAAGAAATGCAAAAGTTTATCGTTTTGCTTTTGTGAGAAAGAAGAGGAGAATAGTGTGCTGTGAAGCAATTGCCATCATCATCATATTTTCTCTTTCAGCCTTTTTGATAAATAACATCTTAAAAACGGTCATTCACTCATCATGGAGTTATCTTATTAGTTATATATAGGAAGAATCATAATCAGAATGTTTGAAATTCAGGCATCTAATTTTTAGTTTTGGAAACTAAAATAGTTGAATTCTATTTTACTATACAGGGATTTATGAAGCATTGGAACTAAGAGATGGAGGATCTGACTATCTTGGTAAAGGTGTCCTGAAGGTTAGTTACTCTGTTTCTTTTGTTTAATGACTTCATTGCAGTTGAGGCTATCACAAAGTGTGTTTCTTTTGTTTAATAACTTCATTGTAGTTGAAGCTATCACAAAGTGTGGTGGTCATGTTTTACTGATCTCTTGTAGCGGCATGGAGATAAGATGCAGAAATGGCCTCTTCGGTAACAATTGTATATCCTGCATTGGTTGGAGCTACTATAGAAAAGAAAAAAACTCTGATGCTATTTTTGTCTTTATTGGTTTTAGTGTGTCTCTGTGTTCTCTCTTCACGAATATTTTTTCATCTGGTAACTTGTTAATTTTCCTCTTGACATATTTTGGTGCTTTGTCATAGCATTCAACTAGATTACATTCTTTTTCTTGTGGATCCTTTTCATTTATTGAGGTTTGGTGTTGCTTGTGTGCAGAAACTACTTAGGTTACTAAGTCCTTCACAGGCTAAAAGTTCTCAATTTACTCAAAAAGTCAAAACGTTATGCCTGTGTTGGTTATTTGGTCTGTCTATTCATTGAAATTCTCAACAATAGCATTGTTCATTTCTTTATTGTATCTCTCCCAACTTTAAAATTAAGTGATTAAGGTAAAGCTGACCATTTTTTCCTTCTCTTTTTATTTAGGCTGTTAATAATGTGAACAGTATCATAGGACCCGCCCTAATTGGGAAGGTATGTGTTTTTATATTCTTGTATATTACTTTGTGATATGGGGCTTTATGCTTTATTCCTAACTTTGGCTTGTAATAATGTGCTAGAATATAGCTAACAAATAATCAATATTCACTTTGCAGGATCCTACACAACAGACTGAGATCGATAATTTCATGGTGCAGCAGCTTGATGGAACCTCCAATGAGTGGGGCTGGTGCAAACAAAAGGTATCATTGTGCAGATATTCATGTTACATATCGAACCCTGAAATCGTTTATTTACTCTATGCTGATTTGTTTCATGTTGTTCAATTGTTTCTCAAATTTAGCTTGGTGCAAATGCTATTCTGGCCGTGTCACTTGCTGTATGCAAAGCAGGCGCAGCTGTGAAGAAGATTCCTCTTTACCAGGTTCTTGGGATAATCAAATACATCCTGAAATTTGAATTTTTACCTTGGTTATTTAAAATTTATAATATTTTGTTTCATATTATGCAGCATATTGCTAACCTTGCTGGAAACAAGACCTTGGTGCTGCCTATACCGGCATTTAATGTTATCAATGGAGGGTCACATGCTGGAAATAAGCTTGCTATGCAGGTAATGAAAATGCTCTGCTGGGGCATCTTTTTATGGAATAAGTGTATCTTGCTCTACATTATTCTCAGTACTTCATTGTAATGCTTGTGCAGGAGTTCATGATCCTCCCTGTTGGGGCTTCCTCATTTAAAGAGGCTATGAAGATGGGTGTGGAAGTGTATCATAATTTGAAGGTAGGTGGTCAATTCTGTTGATATATTTTATTGTCCCTTTTTTTCTTAGACGGCAATTAACGAGTTCTTTTTAATTTAGGCTGTGATTAAGAAGAAGTATGGGCAGGATGCTACCAATGTCGGTGATGAGGGAGGTTTTGCTCCTAACATTCAGGTTTGTTATATCACCCAATGGTGTTTTATAGCTTATCGTGTCAGCATCATCAAGCTGATTGATGGGGTTCCCACTTTCTAGTAGAAGAGCATAGTAGCTATTGTACTAGAGGAATTACTGATGCCTAAACTCATTAGGACACTGCAATATTTATCCAGAAAATCAAATTTGTTATCGAATTTATAGCCGATTAACAACTTTCCGAAATTGTTCTCGTTGCTTTTAGATTTTACATAGCATATCTAGTGCAAGTTTAACACATTCTTCTTGACAACACTTCCTTGTGCTATGAATACAAAATTGTTCTAGTTTCCTTTTGTCTTGAATTTCATTTTTTCTCCACTATACTAAAGTTGTCAGGGGAAATTCTAAAATTTTAATAGCAAGATTTGATATGTTAGTTTTTGATTCAGTTTTACCCTAACTTCTGGAGTTGTCATTGGCAATTTCAGCGGTTTCTTATTTAGGCTTCATCTGTTGGTTGAAATTACAAAAGTTTCAAAAAGACTAGGTTTGATATTCACTGTTAGACCTCTTGTAGCAGTTAATCATAGAACAGAGTTGTTGTATTAGAGTGTGACACCCCAATAGTCCCACATCGGATGGGAATGGAGTTGCCGAGTTATTATTGCTAGTGGGTCGGGTCGTTACATTTGGTATCAGAGCTGATCACTAGCCGGAAGTGTGTGACGAGTTTCGGCTGAGTCAGGGTCTGAAAGACAAGGTGACGGGCTATGTCAGGGTCCGAATTATAGGGCTAGCGAGACAAGTCTTACATCGCCTGATGATCTTGGGTTGTGTGTGTGTTTGGATTGACGAGGACGTCAGGCCTAAACGGTGGAATCTGTGACACCCCAATAGTCCCACATCGTATGGGAATGAAGTTGTGATTGAGTATATAAGAGATAGGACACTAGTAATAATAACTGGCTTAAGCATTTTGGGCTGTGGTTTGAGCCCAATGAGTTATTATTGCTGGTGGGCTAGGTCGTTACATAGAGTGATAGCTAATTTATATGTTACTGTTTATTAAAGAGATAAATAAATTATTCAAGAAATTATGATGCTTATCGTTACCTGAATAAAACTGGGGTGCCCAATTTGAGCCAGTTTAAGCACTTTTAGACCGGTTTTAATGCTAGCTTAGATGTTTTCATTTTGGGTGCATCATAGTTTTTGGAATGCTGATTGTGGAGGTTCCTAAGCTAAAATGAAGAGGTGATTGGAAACAGTGTCCTCTCTACTAGGCATCTAATCTCTTGCTTTTAGAATGTTTTGTGAAATCCTTATGACTCTTGACCTATGGCAGTTGCTTTTATGTTTCTATAGGAAAACAAAGAAGGCCTTGAACTACTGAAGACTGCTATAGCAAAAGCTGGTTATACTGGAAAAGTAATTTCTCTTTATTTTACATTTTTGCAATGAAGCTTTGGTTACCCTCAAAACTAAGTTGACTAGCTGGTGTGTGTTAAAACTATTTATGTAATGGCAGGTTGTGATTGGGATGGACGTTGCTGCTTCAGAGTTTTATTCCGAGAAGGGTCAGACTTATGACCTTAACTTCAAAGAGGAGGTGAGCTTTCCTTTCTCATAGAACAGTCAGCTTATATTTGTTGTTGCTTTGAAATTCTTGACTACTTTTGATTGACTTGAGAGTTCAGAGGAAAACTAACACAACATTTTTTTCTAAGGGTTTCGTAAACTGACTACTGTTGATGTGGTGTTTTTCAGAACAATGATGGCTCACAGAAAATTTCTGGAGAGAGCTTGAAAGATCTCTACAAGTCCTTTGTAGCTGAATACCCTATTGTATCCATTGAAGATCCATTCGATCAGGACGATTGGGCCCACTACGCCAAGCTTACGGATGAAATTGGACAGCAAGTGCAGATTGTTGGTGATGACCTTCTTGTCACAAACCCTACGGTAATATACTTATAAATGCAGCAATCAAATTCATTCTATAATCCCCGTAAATTTAAAATTCTATTTTCTTGGCTGTTGCAGAGGGTTGCCAAGGCAATTAGTGAGAAGACGTGCAATGCACTTCTCTTGAAGGTAATATAAACTTGCTTCAATTCTCCATCTCACTTTGCTGTTATTTGTTCTAGAAATATTTCTGTGGAGATTTTGTTCATTGGGATAATCATCGACCATATTCAAAGCTACTTTGTTCTGTCTTAATATGGAGCAGGTGAATCAGATAGGCTCCGTGACAGAGAGTATTGAGGCTGTCAAAATGTCCAAGCGTGCCGGATGGGGTATCATGGCAAGCCACCGAAGGTGGGACCACACCAAAGCTGTATTGTTTTTTAGAAATTTCTTGTATTGTTCCTAACATGTTCTTCTGGTTTCAGTGGTGAGACAGAGGATACCTTTATTGCTGACCTCTCAGTTGGTCTGGCGACGGTGAGTTTCTTTTTCTTTGTGCAATTACTATCAAATTTTCTCCCCATAAATATAAAACATATGTAAATTTTTTTCTGACTATATTGGACTACGAGATGGAATATTTAAATTTAAATGCTTGAGAATCTGACATGCAAATCGTTCGCCTTTCTGCAACAGGGACAAATTAAGACGGGAGCTCCGTGCCGTTCTGAGCGTCTGGCCAAGTACAACCAGGTAAGTTTTGCTGAAGATTTTAATGTTCTGATCAGCTACTTTTATCTTTCCTTTAATGCTTTATGCTGAATACCTCATTCCTTTTTGCATTTCGAAAGCTCTATTACTTTTATTGGTTTACCACATTCTTCTCAAATCCTTAGCAGTATAAAGTCTTTATTTTTATTTTTTATTTTTTATTTTTTGGGGTTTCTTTACCTGCCTTAGTGCCTTGAATTTCTATTCTTACGTATTGCAAAACACAAAGTGTGGTAAGATTAAAGCAATTTCCTCTTTGGTATTGATTTTAGTTATGAGATTGTATTGGGCTTACTGTGAATAGATTGATGGCCATTAAATATGCGGTCTCATAAAATTATTGTTATCGTGCGGAAGGCAAAACTAATATGAGTGTAGTAGTATGTGTTGTCAGGACTTGGCATCATGTCTGCTCCATATATTGTCCCTACAAGATACTAGATAATATGAAAATAATCTATGTGTAAGAGAGAAGAAAACAGAAAATTACTGAACTTGTAAAAATTCTATCCAAGTTTACAATATGACTTTGTTTTATAATAATTAAGATTATGTTGAAGTTTCAATTCGGTCACTGCGGGAAAAACATATGCGGTAGTTTCAATTCACCCACTATGAGAAAAAAATATTTATCATGAATGGCAATCAAGATACAATACGAATTCTTGCATATCCTGTTAATTTCCAGTTACTAACCAACTGTTTTATCCGCATATCAATCTTAATGTGGTATCTCTGGTTCTTTCCAAGGGACTACACTCATATTCAGCCGTCCGTACCTGCTCATGCTTACAACTACCTTCCCTATTACATAGTGAATAGTTTCTTAATTTTAAAAGTTTAATAGTTACTTATTGAACTAGGTGAATGGATAATTGGATTTCGGAATGCTTAGTGCAATTTTTTTACCTCACCACAAAGAGGCCATTAAACACAGCATGTTATAATCTGTTAACCGTGTACAGTGTTACGACGACAGTTGGTTGATGATACCAAGGGTGTCAACTGAAGCTTTTTGGAATATTTTTTGATGCAGCTTCTTAGGATTGAAGAAGAGTTGGGTGATAAAGCGATCTATGCCGGAGCCAAATTCAGGGCACCTGTGGAGCCATACTAGAAGTTTCGACAGGTTCCTGCGGATACTATTTTGTCACTTTCGGCCGCCGTTTTTCCTTTTTCTTCCATCTTTGTTGCTGGAAATGCGGTGTGAGGGTTTTATAATAATAAATGACATATTGTCTTATTGCAGTTTTTAAACTGCAGGATAAGTTGCCAACCTTTGTTGTTGGTAGATGGGGATGTTGCTCTTTTAGTTTGTACCCCTTTAATTTGTGTTTAGCTCCTTTTGACCATGTGGTGGTGTAATTTAATGAATCGAGACATCTTAAATTACTGGTCTCTGAGCTAGTAACGTCCCATAACGTGTGATTATGGTGATGGTTTTTGTTGAAGGTTAAAATATGCCGGGGGTAAAAATTGCAGTGTTATTCTCAGTGGTGATCTTGGATACTTTGAATTGCTGATTTTAATAATTATCCGCGGGTGATAGCTAAAAGAACAATTAATTTTAATAAATTTTAAATTTATTTGGGAGAAATAATTAAAATTGAAATGAAGTATTTAGGGATAATTTTATTTAGTATTTTCTTAACATATCTCCCTACCATTTTTGTCTCTTAGAAAAGTATGGTTAGTGAATAATTTTTTTTTTTTTTTTTTTTTTTTTTTTTTTTTTTTTTCATTTTTGATATTATAATTTTATTAAAATAGGTTTAGTTCTTCCGTGATCAAAATTTTTTATTTTTTATTTTATCTTCTTCTCTCGATCAAAATTTTAGCAATAAAACTTTTCTCCTCTTTATCATCCTTTCTTCTCGTTCATGCTAGTTTCGAATCCATAAGTAGAATTTCTGTGTCTCCATTCACCCAAAGTTTCTTTATTCTCATTCATCCACGATATGTTGCTGAGATATGCTACGCACTACTATAAATTAAAAATTCCGTTGTAGTAATTCAATACTTGATTGTATTAATTAATTAAAAATTTTGGAGCAATTTGATATACTTTTGGTTGAAGTGTTGTTATTTATTTTGTTTTTTATATACATTTTATTGAAAATTATCAATTTTTTCTATGATTTTTCCTTATTTTGCTCTTTTTAATTGAAGAAAAATGTATGATTGTGTCACGCCCAGAACTCGCCTATTTGATCGGTTCGGATACATGAGCAAACCACCGAATGGATAGTCTCTCACCCGCCCAAGACATGCCTATGCTAGTGTATGAATTTTAATAAGAAATATAAGTATACAACCAAGCAGAGAGATGATATCATAGAACGAAAAATTTAAACTTAACTAAACATTTAAGTTTTATATTATACATCTCACAAATCTTTAATATATTACAATACATTTTAACCAAAAATTAAAGTTTGTTCAAAATAAATAAATACAATCTCTCTTGCTATCCATGATGACCTATATCCGAGACCACTATCTAGGGTGCGATGCTCTTGCCGCGATCTTGTGTCGCTGCACTCGCTGTAGGCTCTACAAAGCAGGAGGTGAAAACTAAAAGAAGTTTCTAGTGGGTTTGGTTCCGATCTAGACGCCTTTCTCACTATATCTAATCAAGGCATAAATAGATAGATAAGAAAAGCTATAAATGTGCTAGGTGTTGGTCAGGGTTACCTATTATATAAAATGTTTTGAATTTAGGGACAATATCCATCAGGAAAGGGGACGCTATCGCATTATGTAGGATATGGACGCCCCTTGCTCTTCTGTTTCGGAGTCGCCTCATCGATTGTTTGTTTTATTTGAGATGAAATTAACTTATGAATTTCTTCCTTTGTCATCATGAAATTGCCTTGGTGGCTTTGTTATTCTATCAATGCTGGTTGTTCAGTAACGGCTGGTGGCGCTAGCTATAGTGTATTCTGAGTCGTGAGTTGTTCATTCGTTGATACATTCGGGTGTGCTTTATCTGGCCACAGTATAGTTTGGTGTCGTTGATTTTCCAAATGAGATTGCACATTTAGTAACAGTTCCACTCTTCATCCATCTTTTTATAGAGATTAATTATATCTCTATCTTTTTCTTCGACTCGTCTTTTCAAAGATGCAATTGTTGTGAAATATTTATCTTTTCAAATTGATTCTATCAAATAATTTAAAACCAGTAAATTCAAATTGAAATATAAATGAATACTGTAAAATAAAAGATTTAGAGAAGGCCTGTGGATTGAGGCGTGCAGAGCACTGTCCTAGAAGCAAGATTGCCCCTCTACGTGCGAGGCTTCCCGGCAATCACTTCCAGCGATACAACGTCCACGTTCCACCCCGTCGGCACGACTTCAAGGTGGCGCAAGGTGAACCCGGCAAGCTTTCAAAGATCCAGCAAATCGAAAAACAGGATAAAAATTGGAATATGGGCTTAGTGGAGATGGCGGTGTGAATTAGGAGAGGAGAGAACGTACGGGAAAACCTCCCCTTAAAAACATCCGAAATGGGCGAACGTGCGCCAACGGTAAAATATCCACCTCCGCAAGGTAAGCGAAGAGATAGTGCACTAACGGCACGATAACTTGCTCCGCAAGATAAAAATAAGTCAAATAAAAATAAAAATAAAAATAAAAATAATAATTAAATAAAAGAAAAAATAAATAATATTTAAATAAGTTTTAAATCATCAAAAATTTTAAATAAAATCCAACAATCCCCCACATGATTTAAAACTTCAAATAAAGACTGAAATTCAAAGCAACACAAAAGAACGCTGGATCTCTTATACCACGTATTCGGCGAAGGTACCTTTCGGGTTTGAACCTTCACTTAGTGCTTGTCTATGTACATCCGAGGGCACAATGGTGGACTACGCCTTGAACCAAGGCCGGTGAATCGGATTTCCACAAACCGCACACATAGTACAGCCGTTAAGGTTCGAAGCGGGTGAGCGCTATAATGGCCATGCGCTAGAATCGATTCATATGTGTTTTAGGAAACCGCCCGCTTTCCATAGTCGCGGCCTCACGACTCCACACATATAGTAGGTCCTCAGAGGGTATCTGCAAGGTCGTACCCTGGCTCATGGGTCTTGGAACCATTCAGGGCCAAAGCCCTTCCTATCCACTTGCAGAAATGAGCACTGTCGCCATAGGGATGAGGATACAAAAACAGTGCTCCTCAAGCTACCTGTTCGACTTGTTACTACCCATTGAACCTGCAACAGGTTGGGTTGCCATCGCCGGTAACTTCTATTATGGGCTAAGCCCCATCCCCCTCGACGATTCTAGGATCACGGTCCTAGACAAAGCCTTGGTGAGCTGATCAGCCATGTTTCTTGCAGATCTCACAAATTCCAATGCAACCACATTTTCTTTCAAATTCTGTCGAATGAATTTCTGTCTCAATTTCATAAATCTGTTCATTTTAGTCTCCACATTCTCTTGGGCACATTTGTCAATTGCAGCTCTACAATCACAATGAATAGACACAGGTGCTAAAGGTTGCTCCAACAGTGGCAGATCAAAAAGAAATTCTTTCAACCACTTAGCCTCTGTTATAGTAGTATCTAAAGCTATCAATTCAGATTCCATAGTACTTCTAGAAATCAAAGACTGTTTAGTTGACTTCCAAGAAACAGCTGCTCCTCCTAGGAGAAATACAAATCCTGTAGTAGACTTCACATCAGCTGTATCACTAATCCAATTCGCATCACTATAACCTTCTAATACTGCAGGAAAACCACAATAATGCAATCCATAGGATACAGTTCCTTTCAAATATCTCAATACTCTTTCTAAGGCATTCCAATGCTCTCTGTTCGGATTATGGGTATATCTTCTCAATCGATTTACAGCATAAGCCAAATCAGGTCTAGTGTAATCTACTAGATATCCTAAGGATCCGATAATCTGTGAGTATCTATTCTGGCCTATTGGATCTCCTCTATTCTTCTTAAGATGCACACTAGAATCATAAGGTGTTACTACAGGTTTAATATCAGAATATCCAAACTTCTTCAATAATTGTTCACTGTAGTGAGATTGGCTCATAATAATTTCTTTCGACTTTCTAATGATTTTCATATTGAGAATCACATCTGCTTGTCCAAGATCTTTCATATCAAAATTCTTATTCAATAATTTCTTCACATCATTTATTACATTCATGTTTGTACCAAAGATCAAAATATCATCAACATACAAACATAAGATCACAATCTGTCCATCATACTCTTTTGAATATACGCACTCATCAGACATATTCACATGAAAACCATTTGAAACAACCAAAGAATCAAATTTTAAATGCCACTGTTTAGGAGCTTGCTTTAATCCATATAAAGATCTAGTCAATTTGCACACTTTGTTCTCATGTCCAGAAACCACAAATCCTTCAAGTTGCTTCATATAGATCTCTTCATCTAAATCACCATTTAGAAAGGCTGTCTTAACATCCATTTGATGAACAATCAGATCAAGAATGGAGGCTAAAGCAATCAACACTCTCATAGAGGTAATCCTAGCAACAGGAGCATAAACATCAAAATAATCTACCCTAGGCTTCTGTGCAAAACCCTGTGCCACTAATCTAGCCTTATACTTATCTACAGATCCATCAGGTTTCAACTTCTTCTTAAAAATCCACCTACAGCCTACAGGCTTACATCCTAGAGGTAAATCAGACAACTCCCAAGTATGATTCTGTAGAATAGATTGCATCTCAAGATTAATAGCCTCTTTCCAAAACGATGCATCTACAGATGTCATAGCTTGGTCAAAGGTAGATGGGGTGTCTTCTACAAGTAGGACACAAAAATCATCTCCAAAAGTCTTCTCTACTCTAGGACGCTTACTTCTTCTAGGCTCAATCTCTTCTATCGGTTCACTGACTCTAGGTCTGCTAGAGCTACCTACTAGTTCAGCAGGAACAGATCTATCTACTCTAGTCTTAAACGGAAAAACATCCTCAAAGTACACAGCATCTCTAGCCTCAATGATTGTATTGTTAGAAATCTCACTAATTTCAGAATTCACCACTAGAAATCTGCTGGCATTACTATCCTGTGCATAACCCACAAAAATTGTATCAACAGTCTTAGATCCAATCTTCCTTTTCTTATTCTCAGATATCTTCACTTTAGCTAGGCACCCCCACACTTTAAAATAATTCAAATTAGGCTTCCTACCTTTCCAAAGCTCATAGGGAGATACATCAGAATTCTTGTGAGGAATCCTATTTAAAATCATACATGCAGAAATCAAAGCTTCCCCCCACAAGTTCTCAGGTGCGCCTGAACTAATAATCATCGAGTTTATCATATCCATCAAAGTCCTATTCTTACGTTCAGCAACTCCATTAGATTGAGGTGAATAGGGAGCAGTCACTTGATGTATAATTCCAAATTCTCGACAAAAACTAGTCATCTCATTTGAAGTGTATTCACCACCTCGATCAGATCTCAAAATTTTGATTTTCTTATCCAACTGATTTTCTACTTCAGCTTTATAAATTTTGAATCTGCCAAGAACCTCATCTTTTGATTTAATCAAGTAGACATAACAAAATTTCGAATGATCATCTATAAAAGTCACAAAATACTTATTTCCACCTCTACTAAGTCTACTTCCATCACAAACATCACTGTGCACAAGTTCTGAAAGATCACTATTTCTATCCACAGATTTAAAAGGTTTTCTAGGTTCCTTAGCTTGTACACATATTTCACATCTATGATCAGGTAAATCAGATTTGGGAATCAAATCAAGATGCATCATTCTTTTGATAGTATTGAAATTCACATGTCCTAATCTTCCATGCCAAATATTAGTAGAAACAACATTTAAAACAACAGCACTTTTATTCATTGGAAATGAAGATACAGAAAGTTTAAACAAACCATCACTCAGAAAACCCTTCCCTACAAAGTTCACACTTTTTGTTATTACTACCCTATTACATTCAAAAACTAACTTAAAACCCTGCTGAACTAAAAGAGAACCACTAATCAAATTCTTCCTAATATCGGGAACATAATGGACTCCGTGCAAGGTTAAGGTCTTTCCAGAGGTCAACCTCAAATTCACTCGACCTGTCCCAAGCACGCAAGAAGAGGCAGCATTCCCCATGTTCACCGATCCTCCACATGTGTCCTGATAAGTGGAAAACCACGACCGATCAGAACAAGCATGGACATTAGCTCCAGTATCTATCCACCAATCAGAAGAACAAAGGGCAAGGTTAAGCTCAGGTAAACTAGATTCTAACCTGATAGTGGAGTCAGAAGGGTCAGAGCCGGCAGTCAGCATATTCGTCTGACGCTCAGGTGGAGCTCCCTTCTTCTTCATTGGCGCAGAAGGCCGAGTCTTGCGAAAGTAGCAATCCTTCGCAAAATGGTTCGTCTTTCCACACACAAAGCAACCAGAGTTGCCTCCACTTCTCTCAGGTTTAGGCTTCTTAAAGTTTCTATAAGGCTGAAAGTTTCTACCCTTATTTTTGGACTGCTCTATTAGGTTGGCTTGGGTAGTAGGCTCATTAAGTTTCTTATCCCTAGCTCGGTTCGACTCTTCTATCCTAATGGATCTTAGGACAAAATTCAGGGATAGCTCACTTTGATTGTGGTTAAGATCGTTTGCAAACAATCCTATCGCAATGTCACAATATTGTTAAAGATTTAAAACAGTTTAACAGTTTAATCTAAATTGACAGATTAAAATTTAATTAACAAAAATTATATTAAGATTTTAATTGACAGTGTAATAATGTAACACTATGTTTTAATTAACAGTAAACAATTTAAATATATTGCATTAACAATTAATATTATATATCAACAATTCTGTTAACAGTAAACAATTTAAATATGTTACATTAACAATTAATATTATTAGATAATTATACTAACAGAGTTGTATAGATCAACAATGTAAATTAATTAATTATACTAAGACAATATTAATACTGACAGTATTAAAAATTAATTAATATTTTTAATTTACGCCTGTTCAATTATACTAACACGATATTAACAGAAGTGGGAATATTAACAGAACAGTATATTACTAACACAATATTAACCGAAGTGAGAATATTAACAGAACAGTATAATTACTAACACAATATTAACCGAAGTGGGAATATTAACAGAGCAACCAAATTAGTTAATAAAATAATTCGTAGTACTAACACAATCTAATTAATCTAACACAATATTAGCGTAACAGTAAATCAACTATTTAATTAAATAAATTAATTAAATATTTATCTTCATCACAATCCCACAGTACGTACTAACATGTATGTATAAAAATTCTAACAGAGAACAATAATGAAAGTAGGACTTAATTAGCACAATAATATTTAATTAAAAATTATATGTAAATCATAGTACGATAACAATTATGAAAAGATAAATTAATTTTTATCTTGCTTCTAGATTGTTGTGAAATATTTATCTTTTCAAATTGATTCTATCAAATAATTTAAAACCAGTAAATTCAAATTGAAATATAAATGAATACTGTAAAATAAAAGATTTAGAGAAGGCCTGTGGATTGAGGCGTGCAGAGCACTGTCCTAGAAGCAAGATTGCCCCTCTACGTGCGAGGCTTCCCGGCAATCACTTCCAGCGATACAACGTCCACGTTCCACCCCGTCGGCACGACTTCAAGGTGGCGCAAGGTGAACCCGGCAAGCTTTCAAAGATCCAGCAAATCGAAAAACAGGATAAAAATTGGAATATGGGATTAGTGGAGATGGCGGTGTGAATTAGGAGAGGAGAGAACGTACGGGAAAACCTCCCCTTAAAAACATCCGAAATGGGCGAACGTGCGCCAACAGTAAAATATCCACCTCCGCAAGGTAAGCGAAGAGATCGTGCACTAACGGCACGATAACTTGCTCCGCAAGATAAAAATAAGTCAAATAAAAATAAAAATAAAAATAAAAATAATAATTAAATAAAAGAAAAAATAAATAATATTTAAATAAGTTTTAAATCATCAAAAATTTTAAATAAAATCCAACAATTATGTCATCCTTCGAATCATTGGTGATGAAAACCGGTTCTTCTTCATCGTCCCCATCATGAGATTCATCAGGTAATGATGTGTCTGTGGGTAATCTTTGAAGATTGGATGAGCTTTGCTCACTTGGTCTTGCTACCCCTTTTCTCCCTACCTAGGCGGTAGCTCTAGTAAGCATCTGGTTCAACGTTGCTTCTTCTCGTCAGGTTGGTCGAGTTCTTGGTTGTCCTGACCCATTCGAACAACAACATGGACAATCATATCTTCTATTTTGTTCTCTTCCTGTGAATCCTTAGTTATCTGAACAGATTCTTTTTGTATCCACACTTTGCTACGAGATAATAATAGTTGTTTTTGCGCTCCTGATTTTCTAATCCGTCCTTTAATGGCTTTGTAAGCCTTATAAATTCTCTTAGAAATGTTCTCCTCCTGAAGTTCTTTTTGACTCTTCTTTGGAATTTCTAGTTGATTGATTTTTGACGTCAGCTGTAAAACAACAGTGGTTGCATTTTTCTTCACAAACCCTAATGGAGCGAAGGAGTTGTGAGTTGGAAGTGCATAATGAATCATAGATTTAATCATTTGGTGCTGTTGAATGTTATTGTTCTTGTCCCCTGTAGCCTTGGATCGACGGCGATTGTTCTTCTTAAAAGATGTTCGGGTGGGAGGAATAGTAATTGTTTTGTCACTAGAAAATGTCAGCCTATCGAATACTGATGCCTTCAGTGTCAAATCCTTCGGAAATATGAGCCTTCCTTCAAATACCATCATTTTGGATGCAGGCATGTAGGTAAGTCGTTCACCTACAGGTCGGCAAGGAGGGTTGGGGATGACTACATTAGGCCGCTTTCCTCGAGACTGTAGGCGAAGAATGACCACGTCGTGTACATCTTGGGAAGGGGTAACAAGAGTAATCATTCCCTCAGTAGCAACAATGGAAGTTTGAGCCATAACTGCGGTCCGATCAGCTTCTGGGATGGTGCCAAATTGGATCGAGGCACCGGCCAGCCCAAAAGTCAGGACAGACACGGCCAGACATACTTGTGAACCTGCTTCCAGTATCATTGAGTTGGTCGGTGTAGCGAAAACGTTTTTCTATGTTGGAGCCATTTCCCTGGTATAAAAGTAGAAGTTAGGACTTCTTTCTCTCACTTTTTTTTATTATTATTTCTTTTTATTTTTAGGTATATGTATGTATATTAAAGGTCTCAAAAGATAGAAGGAGAGGTTAGGTCCCATTGGGTGTGCCATTTTGTCTGCGACCACGAATGGCTCATCTCGCACGGTTCATATTTTTCAATTTCCGTGGGATAGTATTCACGATTCAGATGAATATTTATATGGGTATGTAGGTGTCAGGTATTGCGGATTTATGACTTCTAATAGATGCAAGCATCTATTGTTGCTTACTCCCGTGAGATTGGGGCACATTCAATTAAAAGACCTTTGTGAGAAGAATAGAATAAATCGCATCCTACTGATTGACCAAATCCTAAGTATATGTGTTAGGATTCAGTTGAATTTGAAATTGACTAGATCCCGAGCATATGTGTTGAGACCTAGTTGGTATTAAACTCTAAGGCATCGTTTGGTAACAGGGATAAGGGGGGAATAACCCCCTTATCCCTGAATCCATTCCCAAACGGGAATTAAAATAAATGGAATTGCTATTCTAGAATATCTGGAATAACAAGGATGGGGGTGGGAATTGGACCCCCACCTGGAATTGGGCTCGTCCCATTCCTGGCATGGGAATCGAAGTCTTCTCTCTCTCTCTCTGCACATCCTCTCTCTCTCTCTCTCCACCCAGCACTTTTTTTTCTTTTTTCTTTTTTTTTTTTTTTTTTTCTTTCACTAATAAAAAGTTTTTTTTTTTTTATTTTTTAAATTAAAATTTTTAAATTTTAAAGATATTTAAATTTATAATTTTAAAAATTTAAAATTTTTTATTTAATAAATATTATTTTTTTAAACTTATTTTTTAATAAATCTAAAAATTTTATTTTATTTCATTTTTGAAAAAAAAATTTATTAATTTTAAATTTATAAAATTTATACAATTATTTTATAAATTTTTTAAAATTTATATAAATTTAAAAATTAAAATTTTTACTCCCACTTAAAATTTAAAAATTAATTTTTATTTACTCTCATTTAAAATTTTTACACCCCACTTAAACTTTAATTTTTATTATGTATTTTTTAAAATTTATATAAATTTAAAAATAAAAATTTTACTCCATTTAAACTTATTTTAAAAGGGCAAAATAGTCAAAACACATAATTATCCCCTCTCAATTCTTCTTATTCCTCTATACTCAACCAAACACAATTTTTTCTTATTCATCTTATTCTCCTTATTCCTATATAATTTACCAAACACAATTTTTTTTAAACCCGGTATAACTCATAAACCCAACCAAACGCAAATTTACACTAATTCCTGCTAATACCATAATCTATACCTATCCCCGGTATAACAAAATTTTCCTTATCCCCGAACCAAACGGTACCTAAGTACATGTATTAGAGTTTAATTGGAAGATATGACCAAACCCCAAGTTCATGTATTGAGGTGGGTCAGATTTGATGCTACTCGAAGGTAGAAAGTGGTTGAATCCTGAATGTATGTATCAGGATTGGCTGAGTTCAATATATCTTTCACTCTAGTTATATGTGTTAAAGTGAGAATTTGACTAAGCTCTAAGTATATGTATTAGAATTCGTCAAAATTAATTGAACTTTCACCCTAAGTATATGTACTAGAGTAAGAGGTTCACTAAACCTTAACTATATGTATTAAGGTTGGTCAGATTGATTTGGTTTCCACTCTAAATATATGTGTTAGAGCAAAAAGGTTGACCAGACCCTATGTATTAGGGTTAGTCGGGTTGATTTGAATGAACTCTAACTGTATATATTAGAGCTCGATTGAATTCGATTTGACTAAATTCTAAGTGTATGATTTAGAACTAGTCGGTTTGGATATAGTTTTGCCTTAATTATATGTGTTAAGGGTATGGAATCGAGTTTTACTCTAGAGTAAGAGGTTGAGATTCATGATGAAGTTGGATCATGATAAAACTCTGCATTAAAGTTGGAGTTGATCCATGAACTTGGTGTATGCTTCATGAGAGTTCATGTGATTGGTTCATGACATTTTTGGGCCTTGATGGTTTTAAGGGCTGAGTTGTATTTGTGGACTAAATGGGTTATAAATTTTATTTGTGATTTGGAATAAGTTTTGGAGTTTTATTTGTAGACTAAATGGGTTGGGTTTTATTTGTAGATTGGAATAGATTATGGGTTTATATGTGTGGATTGGAATGAGTTTTGAATTGAACTGGATTGGAACTTATTTGTAAACTTAAATAGGTCTTGGACTTTATTTGTGGATTGAATGAGTTTTGGGTTTTATTTATGAATTGGAATGGATTATGGGTTTTATGTATGGACTAAATAGGTTATAGGTTTTATTTGTAGGCCGAATAGGTTTTGAGTTTTATTTGCATGTAGACTGGATTTGAAGCACGTATGTGATTCTGGGCTTATTTATATGTGGACCAGATTCAAGGCCCGTATATGGACTGGGCCTGTATTTGTATGTAGACTGGATTCAGGTCCCGTATATGAATTGAGCCTATATTTGTATGTGGATTGAATTCAGGGCCCGGTATATAAACTGAGCCTTATTTTCTAAGGGATTGAATTTGAGGCCCATATATTGACTGGGCCTTTTTTTTTTTTTTATGGGTTAAATTTGAGGCCGTATGTGGAATGTGCCTTATTTTTCAAAGGACTGAATTTATTTATGATTAGGCCTATTTGAATTTGTCTTATTTGGACTTGGACTGCAAGTTGATTAGGCACCTTTCGAATTTTGTTTGGAATTGATTCTGGATTCAAAGAAATTTCTTTCAAATTTTATTTGATTTGGGGTTAAAGGAACCGGGTACAATGAAATTCCATTTATTTTCATTTGGTTGGAATCCAAAAAAAATCCTCTTTTTATTTTGATACAAGTCAGAAATTTTTTTCTTTTTTTTTTTTACTCATCTTGATTTAGGGTCCAAAAAAATCCCTTTTATTTTGACTTGGGCCTGAAGATTTTTTTTTTATTTTTAAATAATTTGGGGTCCAAAATTTTATTTATTTATTTTTTAATTTATTTGGTGTCCGAAAAAATTCTCGTTTTATTTTTAATTAATTAATTTGGGGTCCGAAGAAATTTTCATTTTAACTGAACCTAAATTTGATGTCCGAAGAAATCATCCGAATCAGTTTGGGTCAAAATGAACGAGCCAGAGCTCAGATGTCCGTAAACTCATCCGAGATTGCGAGGCCTTTTTTTTTTTTTTTTTTTTTTTTTTTTTTTTTTTTTTTTTTTTTTTTTAAGATTTTATGGCGATGGTTCAATGTAAATGGGGTGGAGAGTTCTGAAAAAACGGAGGATCATTGATCTTCCTCCTCTCTTCTATCGAAAAAACGGAGGATCATTGATATTCCTCTCCCCTTCTATCAAAAAAACGGAGGATCATTGATCTTCCTCCCCTCTTCTATGGAAAGACGTTAATATGGGATTTGGTGGTGACAATGATGACAACGACGATGGATTCCATTGATTAATGACTTCGAATGAGGTGGAGACTGGAGAGGTCCGAAGAAACGGAGGATCGTTGATCCTCTTTCCCTCTTCTTTCCCTCTTCCATTGAAGACATTAATATGGGATTATGAGATTTTGGCAGTGACAATGCCGATGACGACGGTGCTAATGAAGACGATTGTGAGGACCCGAATCCCCGCTTAAGGGTTCATTGATGGATTAGTGGCTTCTGGGAGTATTTGTGCGCGTGTCGGGCCTAAGAAATGGATTTCTGGTATAAATTGGGAGCAAGGTTGCTTAACCGGAGGCCTTTGGAAAATTTTAGAAGTGGAATTGGGCCAAACGGACATCGGATTTGGATTCAGCGTGCGAAAACGGTGAAAATGGACTATTTACTTGTATTTTTTGGAGCCTGGAGGAGAAAACACGGATTTCGAGGTGTTTGGGCACTGTTCCGGCGGCCAGAGAGGCGCCGGCGGCGGCTGCTGGCGGCGGAGCGCGGCGGCGGGCGGAGGCGTAGCCGCCCGGTCCACCGCGGAGGCGTGCACCGGGGAGCTGGACGCGTGGCGGCTCCCGGTTGGCGGGCGCAGCGGGCGCGGTCCACGGGAGTGACGCGGATGCACGGTGGACCGGAGCCGGACACGTGGCGTGATGGCATTGGCTGGTGCACGAGCGCGCGGTCCACGCGGCTGGCGGCGGGTGCCTCGGGATGCGTGCCCGACACGGGGCCGTGGGCGGCGCGGCCGCGCACGTGGGCGCGGTGTGGGCGCGGCCGGCGCACGTAGGTGCGAATCCCGAGCAGTTGACCCCGGGTTCGGTGGCAGAGTGGGAGGACATGTGGCGCGACGCGGTTGGCTGCGCTTGCTGTTGCCTGTTCGGGGACACGTGTCGCTCTAGGGACGATTCGGGCGCTGATGGTTTGGGGTGCATTTTGGGTACACTGTAGCAGCCCGAATGTTTTGGGCGCCCGAAAGTTGGGACACACTGGGTATTTCTGGATTTGTTGAGTTGGGGCTATAAATAGCCCCCTTTGGCCTGCGATTTGAAGCTTTTCCCGAGCTCCCCTGCCCTTGGACCCTTCAGCAAAGTTGGAGCTCATTGTGTTGCGCATCTTCTGGAGGAGGCCAAGAATTTTTGGAGGCCGCGGCGTCGACAATTTCGGCATCGTAGCGCGGAGCGACGATCTTTCATCGGAGGCCTGTTATCGTCGCATTTCTGTCTGAGAGGTCCACAGAGCTACTCCGACAGTATTTTTGGATGATTTTTGCGGCGTTGGATTCACGAGAGGTAGGCCTTCGATTTTTATGTTGATCATTTTGCTTTATTCTAAATTCTTGGCATGGTTTTCGAGGATCTCTAAGCCCATATTTTGCTGGTGGAGTTTATGGACAGCAGCACCTTGCCGGAATTTTATCTCCGTGCTTGAGCGTCGGAACGAGACCAGCCTGCACACTTTTTGCATCTACTCGTTGCGAGGATTATCGTCGTATTTTTTGGGGATTTTTCAGAGTCTTTTCCGAAGGTATATTCTTCCCTCTTTACTGTGCAGAGTATTACAGTTGTGTTGTTGTGAGGTTTTGCGCACCCTGTGTTGTGGAATTTGTAACTCGGCCTACGGGGCTCGGAATTGGACGTGCAGGTACCCGTTTCGAAGCTCTCGACGCGAGTATCACAGCAGTATTTTTATCAGATTTTTTGGAGTTTGTTCTGCAGGTGGAAATTTCAGATCTTCAAGACTGTTTTCTGCAGATTGTTATACTTGGATATTTTGTGGAATAAAGTGTAACCTTGGACCTTTTGTTGTACCCAGGGGTGTTTGCGGGTGTTGTTGAACCTGTTGGTGTTGAGGAATATTGGAGACTGTTGTTCTTGGGTATTTTCAGCTGTGAAACCTTAGACAATTAGCGCTCTCAGGAGGGTGGCCTCGTCTTCAATACCTATGGACTGTACAGTAATTCTACTGATGTAGGACCTTGCATGTTTATAAAATTATGGTGTAGCATGCTAGAATGTGATAATTGATATTTCTAGAGTTATTCGGTGATCATGCGATCTTTTGCTTCCTACCATCTGTTAATTTATCGTTATCTTGGAACTTGACCGAGCACCCCCGTCATATGCTGCATGTGTAATTAGACCAGTAGAAAACTCCAACTTGGGTTAGGTTTATTTTGCTTAAGACATCCACACTTCTATTTCTTTCCTGGACATAGTGTTTTACTCGCCCGGGTAGTGGGCCGAGTGGTCGGGATTCCTTTTAGTGTGGGATGCTTGTTACACTCGTGCTTGGGAGCAGAGTGGAGTCTGGTAGATGTAGTTGGTCGTTCATCTGTGGCGGGAGCCGTTTGGGTAGACGGCGGTCCCGAAATGTTTTATTTTCTTATTTTATTTGTCGCCGCTGTGTTAGTGGCAGCTGTATACCAGTGTCAGTAGGATCTTGAACCCAGAATTTTTTTGGACACACACATGATTTTAGTCAACCAATATTTTCTTCCAAGCATTGTAGGGTCGCCTGAGTCTGTTCTTGTTTGATTGGACGAAGGTATTAGCTCTTCGAGGTTTGGATATAAAACTTATTTTCAAATTGTTTCTCCTAAAAAGAACTAAAAATCATTAAATATGGATTTCTTCCAGATCAAAATAGCTTTCAGTAATAAATGTCACCTTTTTCCTATAAATTTAACCACTCGAGATGATTCGAGTGGTCTGGGTTCTAAGGGCTGCCTTTTTCTTTGGGTCGAGAACAACGAGAGGTTATGCCTAGGGCCTGCTCTTATTTGATTTGGGTTGTAGGTTCTAGTCTTTCGGGGTTCCCGGACCTTTCATTGTGTCAGTTGTGGAGTTTATCCTGTCAGTGAGTCTGCATGTTGGGTTGATGTTCTGTCGTGGGGAGCCGTTGAGTAGACGGTAGTCCCGGGCCGTCGAGTATCTTCTGGCCTGTGTAGTTGGGAACCGTTGGGGTTGACGGTGGTCCCGGGTCGTTGAGTGTTGTCCGACCAGTTTTGTTAGCCCTGATTTGTGGGTCGATCCCGGCTGTGGAGTATCTCCAGCCAGTGTGTTTCGTGCTTTGAGTTGGTGGAGTTTGCTAGTGTCTTGTGTTTCGAGTGAGCTGATCAGCTGAGTCGTCGAGAGTGCTCCGACCGTTGTGCGAGATGTTTGAGGATTCTGAGTCTTTCCTGTTAAGGATTTTTGTATTGGCGTATTTCGTGAAGTTGAAGATTGAAGATGAAGACTTGACAAATCATATACTTCAATCTCAAAAGAATGGATTCAAATGTTCAGGTACGTTAAATTAAATAATCTTTGATATTTTGAATACATTCTTATAGCTTAGAAACACTTTGGAATATTTTCTATGGCCAAAGAATCAAAAACTGGACATGGGACATGTTCAGGATCCGGATCGGACCTTGTAATCCGGATCCCGAAGGGTGATTGTTCATTGGCAATTTCAATCCGGATCCTAGGCCATTCCGATCCGGATCCCGAACATGGGAGTTGGCTGAATTGCATGAACGATCCGGATCGGACCTTGTGATCCGGATCCCGAACCCTTGGATTTCTGGAATCGTCAATCTCGTTACGACGATCCGGATCGCTGTAATCCCGATCCGGATCGCCGTCCTGTAAATTTCCAGAAAAGGCGATTTTTGATTCTTATCTCTTTCCAAAAGGTTTCTAGCCTATAAATATACCCTAATATCATCTTTTAGGGTTATCCCAAGGGGGATCAAAGGTAAGAATCCACATAGAGAAGAAAAGGTAAACACCTCTTTATTTTAGGTTTTCTTTCTCTATTGATCGGTTTGATTCTAGGGTTTTCAAAATCTATATCTTTCGAAAGAATCAAATCGATGAATACTTAGAGGGTGCTTCCTTGTCTATCTATGATGATCTAAGTATTCAAAATATCATCACCAACAAAACAACGATTTTCCCAAGAAATCGGCGCGTGGATTCGCGTGGCCTTGTGGACTCAAGGTGTTACCGTTTCGTGGATTCGAGACGAGGTGCGCTCGTGGATTCGAGACGTACTACTTGGGTGAGACCGTGGATTCGGTCTGGCATCGTGGATTCGACGTGACACGCCGTGGATTCGGCGTTGGACGCCTTCGTGGATTCGAGGTGCGTTGAGGAGCGAGCGGCGAAGATCTACTCGGAGCGTATGGAAAAGGTTGAGTCGTGTGTGTGCGTTATATCACCTTGTACGTGTTTTAATCTTAGTAGATTTCACCGTGTGATCGGTCCCGTGGTTTTTTACTCCTGGATTGGAGTTTTCCACGTAAAATCTTGCGTGTTATTTATTTTCCGCATTGGGTTATTTTTACGCAACGATTTTGGTGTGTTTATTGTTTACACCTATTCACCCCCCTCTAGGTGTTTTTTTCCCCTATTTAGATCCTTATTTACTTATAACCCAACAAGTGGTATCAGAGCGGGAATAGGGTTGTAAACATTGGTCGATGGTGGCAACATCAATAGACCACCGTTCTTCGATGGAACAATTTATGCCTACTAGAAAGTACGCATAAGAGCGTTTTTGATTTCCATCGACGAACGGGTTCGAAACAATAAAACACCCGGACGAGATCAAGGTAGAAGAATTAGTTGGTACACTTCAAACTTATGAAATTACTTTTCCTACTAACTCTTCTGCTGGAAAGCTCTCTTCTTCTTCCAAGTCTTCAGGTATGGCATTGAAATCAAAAGAACATGAAGACGCGGATTCATCCTCCTCGGACTCTGACGATGAGCTATCTATGGAGGACTTAGAGAAACAACTCGCTTTCTTGAAGAGAAAATTTCGCCGAAATTTCGGAAGGGAAAACTCAAGCAAATCTTCATCATTCTCGAAGTTCAAGAAAGGCAAAGGTGCTTCTACGTCAAAATCAAGAAAGCAAGAAGGTTTCTCAATGGAGAAGAAGAACGCTGAAGGACAGATCCAGTGTTTCAAATGCAAAGGCTTTGGCCGCACTACAACAAGATGTCCCAGCAAGAATCCACCAAAGAAGAAGGCTACGCAAGCCGTCACGTGGGATGACTCTTCTTCTATGGATAAGTCATCTTCTAGTGATGAGAATACAAATGCCATCACATTCTTCGCATCCACGACTTCACCCTTCGTGTGTATTTCATTGATTGCATCTGGTTCGTTGTCTATTTCTTCCCAGGATGATCAAACGGCAACGGATGATGAACCAAGCGATTCCGAAGGTGAAGACTTTGCTCACGCCTACCAACTACTTCTACGAAACTCAAAGAAATTGGCGAAGCAAAATAAAAACTTGAGGAGAAGGTTGTTGGAACTCGAGGAACAACCTAATAGAGCAACCTCTCTCTCAAGGCTCTTGAAGTGGAAAGGGACAACTTGGTTGAGAATAATACTTTCCTTCAAGAGATGAACGAGCATTTTGAGAAGGAACTTGAAAAATCGGTGGATAAAGCTAATCTCTTCTCAAAGCTCTATTCCGAGGCACAACAAGGAAATTTTGAGATGACGGAGACCCTTTCCAACTTAAAAAGGATTTGCATAGATTTTCTTCAGGACAAAGTAAGTTGGATCGCCTTCTTGGTCTTGGTCATACTAATCATTTAGGCCTCGGATATGGCCGAACTTGTGAGGACCCAAGTTCGAGCAAGACAGTTTTTGTGCCCCAGTCGGTTGCTCCTTCTCCGACGAAAATCATCATAGCCAATGTTGACAAGCCTACCTCATCTTTTCGGGTTCAACTTTTACCAAGGTATGTCATTGTTGTGTTTTTTTTTTTTGGGCACATAAGACCAAATTGCAAGTATGGAGCAGAACGAGCAATCAAGCAATACTTGCAACTACTACCATCAAGAACACGACTCGGGAAACGAAGAAAAATCTTCTAAGTGTTAAGACAGATGGTAGGACACCCCCTAAGCCGAAGTCATTGAGGAAATCAAAGAAAAGTGTATTGAGTGATTTTCGCATCTCTACGACCTCGGTAACTATTTTGTGTGACACCACAAGTGCCATTAACTTTTCTAAAAACCCTGTGTTGCAGTTTAGAACAAAACACATTGAATTTTCCTAGAGAGCTAGTTGAATCAAGTTTTTTACAAATTTCTTTTGTTTCAACTGAAGATCAATTAGTTGATTTTTTTTATAAAACCTTGGATCAAAAATATTTTATTTGCGAAAAGCACTTGGCATGCTTTCAATTACATAACTTTTTGAACCACTGCTTAGAAAGGTTTTTGTTTGTGTTTTGTGTTCTTTTTGTAATATAGAGCATTAATTGAGCATTTGCTATACTGACTTTATTTGCATCCTTTCATGTTTAGAGAAGTTTATTATGATTTGAATATCATTATAACTCATTTGATGCAATGATCATTTATTTCAATTATTTCATCTCGAATTGATCAAAGTCGTTACCTCTCTCAATGATCTTCTGGTATTTATTTTATCTTATTTGATGATTGAAATAAGTATGAACATAGAATCAATTTTTGGTTGAATACTGAATATCTTTCATAATTGATAGCCAATTGAGGGGGAGTTTATTATGTTTTTCATGCTCAAAAGATGTGGAAAGAGTTACATCCTTAAGAGGAGTGTGAAAACTACCACCACATGGAGGAAAGAGCTACCACCTCGGTTGTCCGAATACTGTGTGCAGCTACCACATGTTAACCAAGCATGGTGATCTTGTTTATAAAATAAAATGCTTTTCGGAATACTTGACTATGTCAAATTCCATGGTTGGTATAAGGTGGGATTTCTAAAAGATGCTCAAAGAGTCACTTCCCAAATATATTGACTAGATATATTATTTGACTTATTTGGGATTTCAAACATCTATCGATCTTGGTGCTTCATTTTCTTTGCTCAATTGAGAATTAGATAAACTCTATACTCATTAGATCGTGAAGGATGTTTGGAAATTGATCAACTTTAGAGGTTATAATTCTTATAAATTTTCGTTTCACAATTTGGGATATTTTGATAGATTTATCATAATCTATTTCTTTCTATGTGAAATGATATTTTTGTATAAAGTTGATATGCAGAAATGCTTATATACTCTTTCTGAATTTTCTGAAATTTTTACAAATTTTTTCTAGAGAAAAAGTTGTAGGCAGTCTTTAAGAATTTTCAAAAAAAATTTTATGGAATTGGTCTATTTTTTAAAATTATTTTTGCAAAAGTGTCTTGATTCCTAGCCTACACATGTTAAGGATTGTTTGGGCAAGATTTTTCAAAATTTTGAAATTTAAACAATTTTTCATGTTCTTTGAGTTTTTGCTCACAGGTGCTATTTTCAAATACTCATAACAAAGGCTCTTGAGTGGACAATCATGTTCATCACCGCGTTGGTTAGCACGAGGATGACCAATAAATTAAGGAGAACAAAAAAAGACTGATTGAATCTCAAAGGGGGAGAACATAGATGCTCAAGACGGGGAGAACATGGAGAACAGAGAACAGAGATGATAAAAAGAGATGCTCAACATAGGGGGAGATGAAAAAGATGAGGAGCCACTTGCTGAGAGTGTATCGATGAGAGACATGTGAATGTTGAAGCTCTTCGGGAACAACAAAGACTATCATCTGAGCAGGAGCGAATTTCATTAAACAAGATCAGATTTCTCTTGACCTGCAACGGATTAGTACAACACAAGTGGTCTTGACGAAGAAGTACAATGCACTGATGAAGTTGGACAAGAAGATTTTTGCAAAACTCGGATGCAGCAACTTCGATGACAACGATACCGTTCAGATTGATTTTTGATGAAATTGACTTTATTTGTTTTTCTGACAAAAGTTTTTCGTTTGTCTATTTTTTTCTCTCTTATAATTTTGGCTGGTTTTTTGTGACAAAAAGGGGGAGAGAAAGGAGAAAAGAACGAGCCAATAGATCGTTTGGAAAAAGGGGGAGAAGGAAAAGAACGAACATGACCGGATAACTTGAAACTTGAAGTTTAACACTAACTATTCTACTGACTATTTTGCGTTGTAACTTCTAACAAGTTTTGTGACAGGTCATGCAAAAGGTATGAACATTTGAACTTCTTTGACATTATGGTTGGAACTAACCCTGATGATCGATAAAGATATGTGATATGTTGATTGTCTACTTTTATGCATATCTGATACCTAATGTCATGTTAAATGTATAACTCTCTGGTTGCTTAACGATTAAATTCTTGAGGTATTAATGATTTCTTGTTGTCAAGAATTGTTTCTTTTGCAGAGAGTACAAGATTTGAACACTCCTAGTTGCGTCTAAGTCTAGAGTTTGTTTTAGGAGGTTATCTCTTGTATTTACATTTATTTGGATCGTTCATGCGTATTTTTGTTGTATGGTGATAGCAACAAAAATCGTCTTTTTGTTATTCTTTTGTGGATTGTGTGTTTTGTCACGAACCGCCAAAGGGGGAGATTGTTAAGGATTTTTGTATTGGCGTATTTCGTGAAGTTGAAGATTGAAGATGAAGACTTGACAAATCATATACTTCAATCTCAAAAGAATGGATTCAAATGTTCAGGTACGTTAAATTAAATAATCTTTGATATTTTGAATACATTCTTATAGCTTAGAAACACTTTGGAATATTTTCTATGGCCAAAGAATCAAAAACTGGACATGGGACATGTTCAGGATCCGGATCGGACCTTGCAATCCGGATCCCGAAGGGTGATTGTTCATTGGCAATTTCAATCCGGATCCTAGGCCATTCCGATCCGGATCCCGAACATGGGAGTTGGCTGAATTGCATGAACGATCCGGATCGGACCTTGTGATCCGGATCCCGAACCCTTGGATTTCTGGAATCGTCAATCTCGTTACGACGATCCGGATCGCAGTAATCCCGATCCGGATCGCCGTCCTGTAAATTTCCAGAAAAGGCTGTTTTTGATTCTTATCTCTTTCCAAAAGGTTTCTAGCCTATAAATAGACCCTAATATCATCTTTTAGGGTTATCCCAAGGGGGATCAAAGGTAAGAATCCACATAGAGAAGAAAAGGTAAACACCTCTTTATTTTAGGTTTTCTTTCTCTATTGATCGGTTTGATTCTAGGTTTTCAAAATCTATATCTTTCGAAAGAATCAAATCGATGAATACTTAGAGGGTGCTTCCTTGTCTATCTATGATGATCTAAGTATTCAAAATATCATCACCAACAAAACAACGATTTTCCCAAGAAATCGGCGCGTGGATTCGCGTGGCCTTGTGGACTCAAGGTGTTACCGTTTCGTGGATTCGAGACGAGGTGCGCTCGTGGATTCGAGACGTGCTACTTGGGTGAGACCGTGGATTCGGCCTGGCGTCGTGGATTCGACGTGACACGCCGTGGATTCGGCGTTGGACGCCTTCGTGGATTCGAGGTGCGTTGAGGAGCGAGCGGCGAAGATCTACTCGGAGCGTATGGAAAAGGTTGAGTCGTGTGTGTGCGTTATATCACCTTGTACGTGTTTTAATCTTAGTAGATTTCACCGTGTGATCGGTCCCGTGGTTTTTTACTCCTGGATTGGAGTTTTCCACGTAAAATCTTGCGTGTTATTTATTTTCCGCATTGGGTTATTTTTACGCAACGATTTTGGTGTGTTTATTGTTTACACCTATTCACCCCCCTCTAGGTGTTTTTTTCCCCTATTTAGATCCTTATTTACTTATAACCCAACATTTTCGTTCTGAGAGTGAGCGTGGATTTGGACTATAGCCTGCAGTGCCACTTTGAGCTCGACAGAGTGCGTGGATACCTTTGTCCTCGATGGGGTCGCGCCCCACGAGAGCCACGTCCGGGGTGGATCTGTTACTTTGGTATCGCGACTTGTCGACGTTGTCCCTCTGGCTGGGCCAGTTTTGGTAGTCACGGACGCAGTCCCTCTGGCTGGGCCAGTTTTGGCAGTCACGGACGCCCTACGTTAGTCCGGTCCTCCGTGGATGTAACGGCAGTAGGTAGGCGCAGGTTTGACTGGACACGAGGAGGCTTTCAGGTAGATTGGGTGATCTGAGTTGAGGGATAGTAGATGCACCATGTTTTTCATCTGTTCCACTTTTTGAGCATCTAGATAGAGGCATAGTAGCTGTAGAGTTATTCTTTCCCAGCTTTTCCCTTCAGTATTTCATTTGTTACTTCATGCCTCTAGTAGACTTAGTGGGCAGACCGTCGGGCTTGTAGGCGGCACCCACTGAGAACTACTGTACGATGTAGTTCTCACACCCGTCGTGGTGTCTTTTTCTCCAGGGACTTCTACTCCTGTTCCTGTTGCTCCTGTTGCTGATCCTGTCGATCGAGGTGAGGGAGTCGCGAGATAGATCCCTACCAGTCGTCTTCCAGAGAGAGTAGATGTACCCACTTTTTATATTGTGAGCGTGTTATGTTGAGAGACCTTTGTAGTGAGGTATAGAGTTGTACTTTTCTTTTATTGCTGAGAGACTAATGTATTTTTTTGGTGAGGACTTGGAGTTGTATTTATTTTTATTTCTAGCAGTTTACTTTCAGCTCTGATATCTGTTTAGTGTAGTATCTTTCTATTGCAGGTTAGACGCTTCGTCTATACGGGGTTCACCATATGGGCGGCGGATCTGTTGGCGAGACCGGGTCGCAGTTTCGACCTCGGGGCGTGACAACGATAGAGGGGCAACTGTGGCGATGTAGCGCATGAACCACCTATTCCCTTGATTGACGACTTCGAATGGAGTAGAGAGGTCCGAAGAAATGGAGGATCATTGATCCTCTTCCCCTTTTCCATCGAAGAGGTCAACATGGGATTGGGTGGTGGTGGCGAGGATGACGAGACTGGCGATATCGACGGGAATGACGATGACGGCGGGCAAAAGAAAGAAAAAAGAAAAGATTTTATTTTATTCTATTTTATTATTATTTTTTTTGAAAAGATTTTATTTTATTTTATTTTTTACCTAGTTTGAGGAAGAAGATCGGAGATGAGGATCGTGTATTCAGATTTGTAAAAATTATCTCCCTTTATTTTTTTCTTTCTATTTATAATAGGATTTTGTTGATGGTGTAACGGGTAAGGGAGGTTTAGGAAAGGAATTGGTGTGGGGAAAGTTGAGGGAACGTGGGAATTGTTGAGGGATTGGCTTGGGATTAGTTGAGGTAACATGGGAATTGTTGAGGGATTGACGTGGGGTTAGTTGAGGGAACGTGGGTAACAGCTAGGTTTAAAATTTAAAATTGAATAGGATTTGGGTGAGGTTGAGGGAATTCGATTGGATTCAAAATTCAATTTCAAATAAATGGGATATGGGTGAAGCTCGGATAAGTCGGTTGAGAGATACTTTGGGATTTGTGGATTCGTAATTTATTCCGGTAAAATTAAGCATCGTTGACCTATCTTTAAATTTTTTTTCCTTAAACAACAATCTATTCTATATAATCATACTTGGGAGTTGTCTAATTTACCTTCTAGTTGTAAGCATACAGGTTGTAGATAGATTTTTAAGAAGAAGTTGAGACCTGATGGTACTATAAAAAAATATAAATTAGATTAGTAGCTCAAGATTTTTTTCATAAACTAGGTGTAGATTAATTTGATGTGTATGCTCCTATTGTTAGGATAACTTCTATTAGAGTGTTGATTGTCTTAGTTTTTGTCCATGATTTGATTGTTTATTAAATAAATGTTAAGACAAGATTTCTAAATGGTGATTTAGAAGCAACCTGAAAGATTTGTAGTTGCTGTACATGAAAATAAAGTGTGCAAGTTAACTTGATCTTTATATGGACTTAAGCAAGCTCCTAAGCAATAGCACTTGAATTTTGATTTTTTGACTGTGACCAATGACATTCAAGTGCATATGTCTGATGAATGTGTATATTCTAAGGAATACAATGGACAAATAGTAATTTTGTGCTTATATGTTGATAACATCTTAATTTTTGGTACTAATATGGATGTGATAATTGATAAAAAAAAATTACTTATTGAAAATTTTGATATGAAAGATCATGGGCAAGCATATGTTATCCTTAATATGAGGATTATTAGAAAATCAAATAAAATTGTTATGAGCCAATCTCACTATAGTGAACAATTGCTAAAAAAAATTCGGATATTTTGATGCTAAGCCTGCAGTGACACATTACAATCCTAGTGTACATCTTAAGAAAAATAGAGGTAATCCAAAAGGTCAAAATAGATATGCTCAGATTATAGGATCTTTAGAATACCTAATAGATTACACTAAACCTGATTTCACTTATGCTGTGAACCGATTAAGAATATATACCCATAATCCAAATTGCGAGTATTGGAATGCTTTAGAGAGAGTTTTGAAATATTTGAAAAACACTGAATGCTTTAGAGAGAGTTTTGAAATATTTGAAAAATAATGTTTCTTATGGTTTGCATTATTGTGGTTTTCCTGCAGTATTAAAAGGGTATAATGATGCAAATTAGATTAGTGATACAGCTGATGTAAAGTCTACTATCGGATTTATTTTTCTCCTAGGAGGAGCAGCTGTTTCTTGGAAGTCAACTAAACAATATTTGATTATTAGAAGTATTATGAAATTTGAACTCATAATATTAAATACTACTGTAGCAGAGGCTAAGTGAATTAGAAAGTTTCTTTACGATTTGCCACTGATAGAGCGCCTTTTAGCACATGTGTGTATTCATTGTAATTGTAGATTTATAATTAACAAATGTGCCTAAGAGAATATGGAGACTAAGATAAATAGATTCGTGAAAGTGATGTAGTGAACCAGAACGTGGAATATAAACAATGTAAATAAAAATAGTATAAAATACTATTTTTTTTATGGAGGTAGAAAAGTAAAGGGTTACTCGGAAGTGAATTGGGCCCAAATCGGAATTAAAATAAGAGATTTAGAATTTTATATGAGAAAGTGGGCCCAGATTATAAGTGGAAAATTTACAGTGTCGGAAAATTCTGAGAAAATTACGGGAGCTCCGTAAATATGTTTTATGGCCACAGTAAAAGTTTCGCGTTGATCGGACGCCCGGATTGAGAGAACGGGCTCCGCCAGCGAATTCAGATACAGTGGGACTTTTGGTAAACCAAAAAGGGTCCAAATTGAAAAATTTAAGTACCATGAGGTAAATTAAGTTAAACTGTGGCTGCCCGTCAAATTTGAGCGAAAACGGGCGAAAAACGTGCGAAAACGGACGAAAACGGGCGAAACTGGGCTTTGGCCCAAGTTTCGGGCGCCCGAAAGTGGGTTCCGGGCGCCCGGAAAGTACTGTAGCAAGTGGGCTTTTCGGGCAGCAGTGAACCGGGTTCGGGCACTGTAGTGAACCGGTTACTGTAGCAGCCCGGTTCGAATTTCGATGCGCCCGGAAGTTACTGTGCGCGCCCGGAAATCTACTGTAGCGCACGGATCCCGAGATAGCCGGCACGGATCCCGAGGCAGTGGGCGCGAATCCCGAGGCACGGGCGTGAATCCCGAGGCATGGCCATCGCGCGTGGCGCGCTGGGGCGCGCGGCCCGAGGCCGCGTGGTAGGTGGGGAAGCGCCACGTGGCGCTTCCTCATTGGTCGCTCTGACCGAGGGAGCGTGGGCCCGTCGGGAATGCGCGCGGGCTCTAGCGCGGCGTCAGCGGGGGAGGCCACGTGTCGGCCTCCCATTCGCGGGTCAGCGCGACGCGACGCGCGGATGTGACGCGTCGCTGCGGCCGGCGTCAGAGCAGGCGTGGGTGCGGTCCACGTGGCGGCCTCCCATTGGCCGCCGCTGTTCGTTGGTCGCGGTGCACGGGTCCAGGGACACGTGTCACAGTCCGGTTGGCCGAGCGTGGTGACGTGGCGCTGAGCTGCCATGGCGTGGACTCGTGGACCGCGGCGGGGTTTTTACTGTAGCCGCCCGAAAATGTTTCGGGCGCCCGAAAGGTGCGCCCGAAACCGGTTTTTCGGCCTATAAAGGCCCGAAACGGCTCCTTTTTCTCCCTTTTTCCCTTTTTGGCTTCACCCGAGCGTACCAGGAGAGGGAGAGGGCGATTCCGCCCGGGGTTTTTGTGGGCGCACGAGCATGCCGTGGACTCCGTGGAGCGCGCAAGATGTTCCAAAAAGCCTATTGGGCGTGATTGGACGGCACGATGTTGTCGAGGTAGGCCCCGTTTGTCGTTTTGCGGTATATTTGGCACAGTTTTAAGGTTTCCTTTGGATTTTTGGATTTGACCCTTTTGCCCACGTGCATGTTAGGGACCCAACCTTTCTGTGCCGTTTTACTGCTCGAGTTTTGCGGGCGTTTTGGGCGCGCCTCGTTTTGCGTGCCGCTCGTGGGTGATACGCGCCGTTTTGCGTGCGGACTCGACAAACGCGCACTGTTTTGGGTGCAAACTCGAATTGCGCGCACCGTTTTGCGTGCAAAGTTGGAAAAGAAACGTGCACCGTTTTGCGTGCCAATACGAGGTATGTGCTCCGTTTTGCGCGCAGGTTGGACTAACGGGCACCGTTTTTCGTGCAGACTCTAACAATACGTCTCGTTTTACGTGCAGGGTCGAAAAAATGTGCACCGTTTTGCGTGCAACCCTACAGTAGAGTGTGCACCGTTTTGCGTGCCAATACGGGGTACGTGCTCCGTTTTGCGTGTGGGTTGGACCATTACGCATCGTTTTGCGTGTAGATTCTAATGGTTGCATCGTTTTTTCGTGCAGGGCTAGGAAAAAGTATGCACCGTTTTGCGTGCAACCCTACAGTCAGATGTGCACCGTTTTGCGTGCAGTTTCGAGGTACGTGCACCGTTTCGCGTGCAGTTCGTGTTGTCGCGCACCGTTTTGCGTGCCGTCGCTAATGTTATGCACTGTTTTGCATGTAGGGTTGGAAAAAATGTGCACCGTTTTGCGTGCAACCCCACAGTGAGGCGTGCACCGTTTTGCGTGCAGATTTAAGGTACGTGCATCGTTTCGCGTGCAGATCGTGTTGTCGCGCATCGTTTTGCGTGCCGGCTGATGTGGCGCGCATCATTTTACGTGTGGGTTTTTAATGACATGCATCGTTTTGCGTGCAGGTTTAGAGGACGTGCACCGTTTTGCGTGCGGACTCGGCGAATGCGCGCCGTTTTGCGTGCAAGCTCGAGGAGACAAGTGGAATCGCGCGGAGACCAATTGCAAGTGTCTACAAGCAATTGGGTATACTACAAGGTGGGGAATTCTGCCGAAATTGGGTGACCTCTCCCCTTGCTCCTTTGCTTTTCGATTCGAAGCATGATAGTAGCCTGTTAGAGGCGTTAGGTAATTATGATATTGATTGCATGTGTAGATGGATTCAGATGAAAAAGTGCAACTGTTGGTTGCCAGAGATAGAGGAATAGTTGTGCATGTGCAAAGAGACACAGAGGAAAAGTGCAACTGTTGTTTGCCAAACATATATGATGAATATGCATGCGTTGAGATAATTATTATTTTATGAATGAGATGAAAATAATTGCATGCATGAAAATGATTAGCTATTTATGATTATGATCATGTTAGGGTATAACCCTAGGAATCATGTGACATAAGGAAACAACAGTTGTTGGTAGTAAGACTAGGAGAAAACCTAGTTTAGGGGTTTGACGAGTGACATCAACTTAGGAGTTATCCTAGGAATTAACGAGTGGCATGGTCTTAGGTGATAACCTAAGGACACTGGATAGAGTGATCAACATAGAGTCAGAGAACTCTAGGATGTATATGACATGGAACTTAGGTAAAGGAAACCTAAGGAGAACTAGTGTTCAACATAGAGTCAGGGAACTCTAGGACAAGTATGACATGAAACTTAGGTAAAGGAAACCTAAGTTGAGCTAGAAGAGTTTAAACTCACAGACAGAAAAATAGAGTCAAGTTGACTCTAGGATTCAGTAAGGAATCAAGAGAACGGAAAGTAGATCAAGTGTGGTGACATGAAAGGGAAAATGAGAAATAGATCAAGTGTGGAGATATGAAAGGGGAAACAGGAAATTAGAGTCAGTGTAACTCTAAGTTAATAGTGGAACAGGAAAATAGAGTTAAGTTAACTCTAGGATTCAATGAGGAATCAGGAAAGTGGGATAAGATCCCAAGGTTAAAGAGTTGATCAAATATAACCCTAGAAAGTCATAGGGTGTCTGGGCAAATGGATAATAACTTTAACTTCAATTTGAGTTAAAGAAATAAAAGAGAAATGTTTAAGAGTCCAGGAGACTCTCTAGTTATCCTTATGGCAAGACCTAGGATAAGAGATGAAAAAGTGGTTAATAAGCAAGACAAGTTGCTCAAGATAGAGCTAAAATTGGTTAAAAGCAAGCAAAAATTGCTAAATAAAGAGAATAAAAAGAATGTAAATGACGCCTTCGAATTTGAGACTCGTCAAGTGGAGCAGGACTCCCTGGGCAGTGACCCGTCGGACGAGGTACTTTCGAAGGGCTTAAAGTGAAAGCAAGGAGCTAAATGCTCAAGGAAAGAGAAAGAGATTTGCCAGTGGCAAAAAGGGAGCTATAAGCTCGAATAAGAAAGAAAAGCAAGTGTTCAAAGGCAAAGAGGCTAAGAACTAAAGTAAAAGAGAAAGAAAAGAAAGAAAAGAAAGAAAATATAAAGATAAAACGGGCGTACCTTCGGGGAGGAAACGTGACCCTTGTTGGAGGCGCAGGCAGTATCCCGCTCCAGGGCAGTGACCCTTGTGGAGGCGCAGCAGTATCCCGCTCCAGGGCAGTGACCCATCTGGCACGTTTCTCCCGTAGGACGGGGTAACACTTGCGAGTGTTATCGGCAACCTTAGAAATCTTATCTTATGGTAGCAGGACTACCGGGCTGGGCCCGTTGGATAAGAATTTCTGAGGGTTAACTTGAACTAAAGCACCAGAATCTAAAGAATAAAGAAAAATAGAGTGGCCAAGGTGGCCGGGTTAGTTTGACCCTGTATACAGCGGCATAGTGGCCGAGTTGGTGCTTAGCAGCCTAGTGTGGCTAGACAGAGTAGTGCTGGGTCGATGGTATACACAGATAGTGTAGTGTAGTATAGTATATATATGCATGATGCATATAGCTGCATTTGATATCGAGGATTTTAGTTTCCTAGCACTATTATTATTGCTTCCATTGGACCAAGTGGTGTAGGACACTTTCTCTCGGTGGTTGAACCCACTGGGAACTCGATCGTAGTTCTCACACCCCTTGGGTGACCCCCCCCACAGGTTCGGGATGGATGCAGCGGTCGAGACGGATCAGATGCAGACGGCGAGGCATACGACAGGGGCAAGGGCCCAGCAGCATAGAGACCTAGAGGGTCTAGCAGAGGTATCCCTTTTATATATTTCTTGAGTGAACCTTGTATGGTGAGGAATTATGTAATGTAATAATTTTATTTGCAAGTTCAGAATTGTAAAGTGTAATAAGTTTAATTTATGGTTCACTCTTGTATGCTTTCATTTCCGCTTAACTGTTATTTATTGAATGAAAGTTTAAATTTATAGTGATTTTTAGTACTCTGATATTGAGCTTCCGCATACACTTGTTGTGTTATTATGGATGTTACCGTTCCTTTCGGGTAGAAAAAGGTCTTACCCGATTGGCGGGTCTGTTGGCGTGCCCGAACCGTACAAATTGGCGGACTCGGGGCGTGACAGATTAGAGTGGTATCAGAGCCTAGGAATAGTCCTAGGTGGTTAGCAACCTTAGGGAGACCCTAGGGATTAGCACGAGAGAGTGCGTGGATTATGGCGAAAGTACTTGATTGGTTTTTGTTGTTCCCAAAAAGGATGTTGGGACTGATCGAGGGCAACGAGCTTTCATTCTTCGAATATTACGTTGGCGGCCGACAACGTAATGTTGGAGATGAAAAGGAGTACCCTCTTATACTTTCGCATGATTGGGTCGACGAGCCTTTTTGTCGGTATATAGACTGCGCGATGCTCAAATGGCTAAGTTTGGGCTGGTTGTTTCGTTGTGGTGTGCATATTAGCGATGACACCACATAGGGAAACGCACCTGTTTGACTCGAGTCCCGAGAGGGCTCAGGGTCAAACGAGGTACACGAGCTGCGATAGCAGGTGACCGCACTTGTTGGAGTGGTCCAACAGTAGGTCAGACTTCTTGCCGTCGGCGGAAATTTTCCGCCGACAGGAAGACAGATTCCGACGCCTAAGAGTGGCGTCAGCATGACAGTTGGAGCAGATAGATAGGCTCCAGTGGCTGATAGCGCAGCAATTGAGGCTGCACAAACACGCATGAGTATACGGCGTCGCCGCCTGTAGGGGCGACAGTAAAGAGAATGGCAGTGGCCGCCGAACTTTTGTCGGCGCAGCCACACCTTCAGCATAGGGTGTTTTAGGCTTGTGTCAGCTGGTTGCTGGCAAAGTATGGTTAGTAAGGTCCAGTGAGAGACCGACTCACGAGGTGAATGGTGATCGCTATGTTGCGAGAGCCAAGTTGCTGTGCCCTAAGGGTTAGGGCAAGAAAGATTTACGGGCCTGGCGGCGTGAGTTCGCCCTGATGACGGTAGTGACCGTGTGGCGTGTTGATTGTGGCTAAATTGCCGCATAGTGGGGTTGGTGAGGCCTAGAATAGGCTTCAGGATGCAAGAACCTCTCGAAAGAGCGAGAGTTTTGTGGCGCCGTCTGATGGATCGGTGTAATGGCAAGGATTGCCACCGCAGGATTTGCGAGTTAATCACCAGAGTTGGTGAATGTTCATTGTGGTGCCTCAACCCAGTTGGGAGAGGTGTACAGGAGTACGCGTGTTTAAGCAAGTTGCTTGACACTGGATTTTTACGAGTTAGCGTGGGGGCGTAGGACGCCCAACTGTTTGGGTGCTCATGGAGCACGAGTATCGTTTAGCCAGAGAGAGCTGATTAGGTGGCGTATTAGCCTTTGCCCAGTGTGGCCAGAGTTGATAGAGAGTTTGGGTCGTGGATTGACGACTGGTTAGTTGGTTTCGCTCAGTGGAGCGTAGTGGTCGCGTGGCGACGATTAGCGGGTTCGCTTAGGGACGATCCGTGCCTGGACCATGTTTGTTGGACTGTGGGCCTGTAGCCCAGTGGGCAGGCGCAGTCGGCTGGCCCGAGACCTGATGGCAGGGCATGATAGAGATTTGGTCGGGACGGTAGTCCGAGCGATGACCCGGGAACGTGGAATGCCACGTGTGAGCATTGAGGCTTTTAGTACACTGAGAGTGTGATGTGACCAGGCCGTAGAGCTAGTGGTGATTGAGGTACTGTAGCTCCTAGTGGGAGTGTTGGTGTAGTAATCCTAGGTGAGGATCTACCCGTATGACGACTGGGTCTGTGAGCTAGTGAGAGCCATTGTACAGAGTTGGACTGGTTGGGCTATAGGCCCTTATTGGACCGTGGTCTGTGGACCTATGAGTAGACCTAGATATCGGGTTAGCTGATAACCCGTGCACATGGAGCGCTTGTAGCGTGTGAGTGATGGTTGAGAACTCGTGGATTGGCCTTTGCCCTCCACATTAGGCAGCGGAGCGACCGGAAATGCGGTAGATGTAATTAGTTGCAGATGCAACCTCGTTATAGAAAGATGATGACGAAATTAAGTGGAAATTTGCAAGAAAAGACTGGGTCATTCGTGGCAATTGAGAGAGCGAGTGCTCAAATGTGTTTCTCACCTATTTGGTGAAAGTGGCCAGGCACCAAGTCTGAGTTTGTCCCTAAGAAGATTTAGGGGTTCGGGAATGGGCTGCTCGTGTAATTGTTGGGCGAGCAGGCAATGTGATGCCGGTCACGAGGTTCGGTGAACCCAGTAGTGGGGGCAAGTTTCCCCCCTCTTGATCAAGTAGGACTTGAGATGTGAATCAAGTTTCGAGGACGAAACTTATTTTAAGGGGGGTAGAATGTAGTGAACCAGAACGTGGAATATAAACAATGTAAATAAAAATAGTATAAAATACTATTTTTTTTATGGAGGTAGAAAAGTAAAGGGTTACTCGGAAGTGAATTGGGCCCAAATCGGAATTAAAATAAGAGATCTAGAATTTTATATGAGAAAGTGGGCCCAGATTATAAGTGGAAAATTCACAGTGTCGGAAAATTCTGAAAAAATTACGGGAGCTCCGTAAATATATTTTATGGCCACAGTAAAAGTTTCGCGTTGATCGGACGCCCGGATTGAGAGAACGGGCTCCGCCAGCGAATTCAGATACAGTGGGACTTTTGGTAAATCAAAAAGGGTCCAAATTGAAAAATTTAAGTACCATGAGGTAAATTAAGTTAAACTGTGGCTGCCCGTCAAATTTTAGCGAAAACGGGCGAAAAACGGGCGAAAACGGACGAAAACGGGCGAAACTGGGCTTTGGCCCAAGTTTCGGGCGCCCGAAAGTGAGTTCCGGGCGCCCGGAAAGTACTGTAGCAAGTGGGCTTTTCGGGCTGCAGTGAACCGGGTTCGGGCACTGTAGCGAACCGGTTACTGTAGCAGCCCGGTTCGGATTTCGATGCGCCCGGAAGTTACTGTGCCCGCCCGGAAATCAACTGTAGCGCACGGATCCCGAGGCAGTGGCACGGATCCCGAGACAGCGGGCACGGATCCCGAGGCAGTGGGCGCGAATCCCGAGGCACGGGCGCAAATCCCGAGGCATGGCCATCGCCCGCGGCGCGCTGGGGCGCGCGGCCCGAGGCCGCGTGGTAGGTGGGGAAGCGCCACGTGGCGCTTCCTCATTGGTCGCTCTGACCGAGGGAGCGTGGGCGCGTCGGGAATGCGCGCGGGCTCTGGCGCGGCATCAGCGGGGGAGGCCACATGTCGGCCTCCCATTCGCGGGTCAGCGCGACGCGACGTGCGGATGTGGCGCGTCGCTGCGGCCGGCGTCAGAGCAGGCGTGGGTGCGGTCCACGTGGCGGCCTCCCATTGGCCGCCGCTGTTCGTTGGTCGCGGTGCACGGGTCCAGGGACACGTGTCACAGTCCGGTTGGCCGAGCGTGGTGACGTGGCGCTGAGCTGGCTCGGCGTGGACTCGTGGACCGCGGCGGGGTTTTTACTGTAGCCGCCCGAAAATGTTTCGGGCGCCCGAAAGGTGCGCCCGAAACGGTTTTTCGGCCTATAAAGGCCCGAAACGGCTCCTTTTTTCCCTTTTTCCTTTTTTGGCTTCACCCGAGCGTACCAGGAGAGGGAGAGGGCGATTCCGCCCGGGGTTTTTGTGGGCGCACGAGCACGCCGTGGACTCCGTGGAGCGCGCAAGATGTTCCAAAAAGCCTATTGGGCGTGATTGGACGGCACGATGTTGTCGAGGTAGGCCCCGTTTGTCGTTTTGCGGTATTTTTGGCACAGTTTTAAGGTTTCCTTTGGATTTTTGGATTTGACCCTTTTGCCCACGTGCATGTTAGGGACCCAACCTTTCTGTGCCGTTTTACTACTCGAGTTTTGCGGGCGTTTTGGGCGCGCCTCGTTTTGCGTGCCGCTCGTGGGTGATACGCGCCGTTTTGCGTGCGGACTCGACAAACACGCACTGTTTTGGGTGCAAACTCGAATTGCGCGCACCGTTTTGCGTGCAAAGTTGGAAAAGAAACATGCACCGTTTTGCGTGCCAATACGAGGTATGTGCTCCGTTTTGCGCGCAGGTTCGACTAACGGGCACCATTTTTCGTGCAGACTCTGACAATACGTCTCGTTTTACGTGCTGGGTCGGAAAAATGTGCACCGTTTTGCGTGCAACCCTACAGTAGAGTGTGCACCGTTTTGCGTGCCAATACGGGGTACGTGCTCCGTTTTGCGTGCGGGTTGGACCATTACGCATCGTTTTGCATGTAGATTCTAATGGTTGCATCGTTTTTTCGTGCAGGGCTAGAAAAAAGTATGCTCCGTTTTGCGTGCAACCCTACAGTCAGATGTGCACCGTTTTGCGTGCAGTTTCGAGGTACGTGCATCGTTTCGCGTGCAGTTCGTGTTGTTGCGCACCGTTTTGCGTGCCGTCGCTAATGTTATGCACTATTTTGCATGTAGGGTTGGAAAATAATGTGCACCGCTTTGCGTGCAACCCCACAGTGAGGCGTGCACCGTTTTGAGTGCAGATTTAAGGTACGTGCACCGTTTCGCGTGCAGATCGTGTTGTCGCGCATCGTTTTGCGTGCCGACTGATATGGCGCGCATCATTTTAGGTGTGGGTTTTTAATGACATGCATCGTTTTGCGTGCAGGAATAGAGGACGTGCACCGTTTTGCGTGCGGACTCGGCGAATGCGCGCCGTTTTGCGTGCAAGCTCGAGGAGACAAGTGGAATCGCGCGGAGACCAATTGGAAGTGTCTACAAGCAATTGGGTATACTACAAGGTGGAGAATTCTGTCGAAATTGGGTGACCTCTCCCCTTGCTCCTTTGCTTTTCGATTCGAAGCATGATAGTAGCCTGTTAGAGGCGTTAGGTAATTATGATATTGATTGCCTGTATAGATGGATTCAGATGAAAAAGAGCAACTGTTGGTTGCCAGAGATAGGGGAATAGTTGTGCATGTGCAAAGAGACACAGAGAAAAAGTGCAACTGTTGGTTGCCAAACATATATGATGAATATGCATGCGTTGAGATAATTACTATTTTATGAATGAGATGAAAATAATTGCATGCATGAAAATGATTAGCTATTCATGATTATGAGTAGGTTAGGGTATAACCCTAGGAAATCACGTGACATAAGGAACCAACAGTTGTTGGTAGTAAGACTAGGAGAAAACCTAGTATAGGGGTTTGACGAGTGACATCAACTTAGGAGTTATCCTAGGAATTAAAGAGTGGCATTGTCTTAGGAGACAACATAAGGACACTGGATAGAGTGATCAACATAGAGTCAGAGAACTCTAGGATGTATATGACATGAAACTTAGGTAAAGGAAACCTAAGGAGAACTAGTGTTCAACATAGAGTCAGGGAACTCTAGGACAAGTATGACATGAAACTTAGGTAAAGGAAACCTAAGTTGAGCTAGAAGAGTTTAAACTCACAGACAGAAAAATAGAGTCAAGTTAACTCTAGGATTCATTAAGGAATCAAGAGAACGGAAAGTAGATCAAGTGTGGTGACATGAAAGGAAAAATGAGAAATAGATCAAGTGTGGAGATATGAAAGGGGGAAACAGGAAATTAGAGTCAGTGTAACTCTAAGTTAATAGTGGAACAGGAAAATAGAGTTAAGTTAACTCTAGGATTCAATGAGGAATCAGAAAAGTGGGATAAGATCCCAAGGTTAAAGAGCTGATCAAATATAACCCTAGAAAGTCATAGGGTGTCTGGGCAAATGGACAATAACCTTAACTTCAATTTGAGTTAAAGAAATAAAAGAGAAATGTTTAAGAGTCCATGAGACTCTCTAGTTACCCGTGTGGCAAGACCTAGGGTAAGAGATGAAAAAGTGGTTAATAAGCAAGACAAGCAAATTGCTCAAGATAGAGCTAAAATTGGTTAATAAGTAAGACAAGCAAATTGCTCAAGATAGAGCTAAAATTGGTTAATAAGCAAGACAAGCAAATTGCTTAAGATAAAGAGAATAAAAAGAGGATATAAATGACGCCTTCGAATTTGAGACTCGTCAAGTGGAGCGGGACTCCCTGGGCAGTGACCCGTCGGACGAGGTACTTTCGAAGGGCTTAAAGTGAAAGTAAGGAGCTAAATGCTCAAAGGAAAGAGAAAGAGATTTGCCAGTGGCAAAAAGGGAGCTATAAGCTCGAATAAGAAAGAAAAGCAAGTGTTCAAAGGCAGAGAGGCCAAGAACTAAAGTAAAAGAGAAAGAAAAGAAAGGAAAAGAAAGAAAATATAAAGATAAAACGGGCGTACCTTCGGGGAGGAAACGTGACCCTTGTTGGAGGTGCATGCAGTATTCCGCTCTAGGGCAGTGACCCTAGTGGAGGCGCTGGCAGTATCCCGCTCCAGGGCAGTGACCCATCTGGCACGTTTCTCCCGTAGGACGGGGTAACACTTGCGAGTGTTATCGGCAACCTCAGAAATCTTATCTTATGGTAGCAGGACTACCGGGCTGGGGCCCGTTGGATAAGAATTTCTGAGGGTTAACTTGAACTAAAGCACCAGAATCTAAAGAATAAAGAAAAATAGAGTGGCCAAGGTGGCCGGGTGTCACGCCCCCGGGGGTTTTTGAGTCAATCGAAGCGGAAAATTGCGTGTCCATTTTTTTTTTCTTAATAAGGTAATATAAACCTCATCCCCGATGCGTGCCAGACCGCCGCATACGCAAATTCTCTCCGCCAACGGACGGAGTCTCCTTTGTATATGCACGGCGTCTCATTTACAACATGCAATTCAATTACAACATCAAACTTCAACCAACAACCATACAGTAGACATACATCACCAAACAACACAAGTTTATAAAGCGGCGTCAATGTTTGGAAAGGATAAAACCCAGTGTTTGTAAATCCGTGCCCACACGGCACTTGTTTGAGAAAACATTTTCGTAATCAATTAGTTTATCGTGAAAACGTGCCGCGTAAGAAAGTACCACTAGAAGTATCAAAAGCATATGAGTACACCTCATCCACAGAACTAACTAATACATGTCCAAACTAAAGTAATCCACAACTAAAGTAATCCACAACTAAAGTAATCCACAAGCAAATTAACTATTTAAAGCTAAAAGGGAAATGAGATAGAAAACCAAGTGTCCTGACTACGGTCCTCGCGACGCAGTCTCACCGCCATCCGGCTAACGCACCTAGTAGCACCTGTCACGGAGTGGGTAATGTCAGTGACAAACAAAGTAGATGTCTAATAATAGCAAAGAAGGAAAAACGAACCGAATAACCCGAGTACACAGAAACCTTTCGTTGAAACCCTGTGCATATTTTAACTGGGCACCAACCCCAGATTTATCAATTAAGTTGGGCACCAACCCCAGAGTACCTGTCGGAGAGACTAAAGTCCCCTCGCGCACAATCACCCTTTGATGCTTTTACCCCTTTCGCGGTGCTGATGTGCTATTTTTAGCTGGCGCGAAGAGGTCCTCACGGCTCCCACTCCTTTGTGAGGCACACGGGTCAAAAAGACCACTCTTCCAGAAAAGTACACCCATGCGGCGGCCAATCCGCCTGTGTACGTGCAGCATCCGAAACCGGATTTGCCGAGATCGGCATGTAGTTAGCCCCGCGACCGCAGCCGCTTCAATTGTTAGACAAAAATATAATTATGCGAAAGGTTAAACTGTCCATCTACTTTGTTAGGTAAATTGAGAGCATTTTTAATGACGATAGATGCACTTACTGCACTTGTTGCACTTATAGCAACCGTACCCACCTTGTTGAAGAGAAATCGGAACTCCTGAATCCTTTGCGCACCCATGCTGCGCACCTGGACCTAAAGAAAGTCCGCAAGGATAACCATGATCAGAAACACACACTAACATCTTAACTCGGAAAGACCCCACTTTAAACTTTTGACGGAAAAAGACCCGGCCACCGTCCGGTTTGCCGAAACCGGACACCCCCCGTATCGCCGTCGCCGCCCGTCGGAGCCCCGCGCGGCTCGAACCCGCGCGCGGCGGTGGCTCGCGGGCGGCGCCCGAGCGGCCCGGCGATTCGCGCCGGCGTCCGTGCGGCTGTGCCCGCGCGGCGCGCGGTGCCCGCGCGGCGCCCTGCGGGGGTCGCGCGCGGCGCCCCGGCGGTGCCCCGCGCGGTGCCCCGCGCGGGTCCGTCGCGCGGGTGCGTGCCCGCGCGGCGCCCGCGCGGGGGTTG
>CM054945.1:6294951-6342451 GCA_029168755.2 Tillandsia fasciculata
CGGGAGGTATGGCGCCCACTGTGGGTGGGGCGCCACATGGCGCCCCGCCATTTGCTGCCGCCGCCACCCTCACCTCCCCCCCGCGTGTCGGGCCACGCGGCAGCGCCTGGTTGGCCGGGCGCCAATGTCCCATTTTCGGGACACGCGTCGCACCCGGGACAATCCGGGAGCTACGCGAATCGGCTGCAGTGTGTGCGCTGTTCGGCGCCCGAATGTTTCGGGCGCCCGAAACTATACCCCAATGTATGCTTTTTCTCCCCCCCCCCCTAAGGCTATAAATAGACTTCCTCTCCCTCTCTTCTCACTTTTTTGGAGGAGTTTCGAGCTGGGATTTTCACAGAGCCTCTTTCCACATGTGCTCCACCACTTCCAGGGTTTGATGATTTTTGGAGATCTCGACATCGGCGATTTCTGCGATTCGGCGCACTACGACGTTCTTCTTCCGGTGCTCTATTCCGTCGCATTTCGGTCCGCGGACTCCCCTAGGCTACTCCGAGGGACTTTTTGAGTGATTCTTGCGGCATTTTCTTCATGACAGGTAGGGCTACATCTCATTTATTTACCACTTCTGCCTTTTGTTATTTTACTGGGTTTTCTAGAGCTTATTTAAACCCCCTTTTTTGCGACAATTTTTGGACATCGGCGGAATATTTATGGATTTTCTCGGCCTACGAGTATCGGAATGAGGCGTATAAATACTCGATTCGTATCTACAGTTCGCGAGGAACGCAACGGTGATTTTTGGAACTGCTACCATTGATGTTAAGTGCGATACTTTTTGCAGTGGTTCACAGATTTGGGTGTTCTTGGACTCGTGGGGATCGTGGGAACCTGAGAATTATCCACGTTCTGTTTGGACTTTGGATCGACGCGCACTTTCAGGTGAGTTTCTTCGTCTCCAAAACCGGTGGACGGTTCTCTAATTCTATGGAATAGCAAGCATGCATGATTGTGAGATGTGTTAGGAAGCATATTAGGGAAAGAGATGATGTTTATTTTTGGTTGATATTGAGATCATGTCTGATAGTGTTCCCTATTTATGTTCTAGTTGAACTAAACACTATTATTGGAACTTTGACCTAGCACCCTGTCATATGTTGCATGTTTCAACCAGACTAGTAGAAAACTCCAATTTGGGCTAGGTTTATTTATGCTTTAGACATCCACACGTTATACTCTATCCCTGGACATAGTGTTTTCCCCACCGGTGTAGTGCGCCAAGTGGTCGGGATTTCTCTTAGTGTAGGATGCATGTTACACTCGTTCTTGGGGGGAGAGTGGAGTCTGGTAGATGTAGCTAGTCTTGTACCTGTGGCGGGATCCGTTTGGGTAAACGGTGCTCCCGGGTTTTCGAGTTCTTCGATTTATTTGTCGCCGCTGTGTTCGTGGCAGTAGTGTACTAGTGATAGCAGGACCTTGAATCCAGAATCTTTTTGAACACACATAATTTCAGTAAACCAATATTTTTCTTCCAAATGTCGACGGGTCTCCAGAGTCTGTTCTTGTTTGATTGGGCGAAGGCATTAGCCTTCGGGGTTTGGGAATAAAACTTGTTTTCTAACTAATTTTTCTAAAATAGCCAAATTCATTAAAATGGGTTTCCTTAAATCAAGATGGTTTTACAAAAAAGGAACTACTTTTAGTCCTCACCCCACATAGGTTCGAGTGAAAATGGTTTTCGGTAATAAATATCACCTTTTCTGTAAACTTCTTCACTCGAGAGAGTTCGAGTGATCTGGATTCTAAGGGCTGCCCTTTTCTTTGGGTCAAGAACAACGAAAAGCTATGCCTAAAGCCTGTTCTTGTTTGATTTGGATTATAGGTTCTAGTCTTTTAGAGTTTTCGGACCCTTCATTATTGTCGGCTGTGGAGTATACCCAGCCAGTGAGTTTGCATGTCGAGTTGATGTCCTATTTGGGGAGCCGTTGGGTTGACAACGGTCCTAACTGTTCGAGTATTTTCAGCTAGTGAGTTAGAGATGTGATTTGGGCACTGTTGATCTTGTTGATCATTGATTTGGATTATAGCTTGCATGACCCATATTGAGCTCGACAGAGATGCGTGGATACTTTCCTCGGTGGGGTCGCGCCCCTCGAGTGTCGCTCCGGAGCTAGGCCTGTTACTTTGCTATCGCGACTTGTCGACGCAGTCCCTCTGGTTGGGCCTTTTTTAGGCAGTCACGGACGCCCTACGTAAGTCCAGTCCTCCGTGGATGTAATGGCAGTAGGTGGGCACAGGTTTGACTAGACCCTATGTGGCAGTCACTGTGATTGGGTTGATTGAGTACTTCGGGTTAGAGTCGATGCATCATTTTCATCTGTATCACCCATTGAGCATTGTAGATAGAGGCATGATAGCTGAAAACTTTTTCCAACTTATCTTTATATTATTATAGTTTTCCTATTATCTTATGCCTCTAGTAGACTTAGTGGGCAGACCGTCGGGCTTGGTGGCGGTACCCACTGAGAACTACGTGTTGGTGTAGTTCTCACACCCGCTGGGGGTTCCCCCCCTTCCTCTTTCCTCTTCTTTGTTTTGCAGAGTCTTCTGCGAGAGTTGCTGATCCTTCTGTTGTTGATCGAGGTGAGGGAGTTGCGAGCTAGTTCCCTACCCGTCCTTGGAGTATAGTGGTACTCTTTTTGGAGCTTGTAGTACAGTCTGCTGGATTTTAGTAGTTAGTTACTTTGAGAGTTTTATTTTTGAGAGACTTATGTATTATGAGGTTCAAACTTGTACTATTTGGAGATGTATTATCTTATTTCAGTAGTATACTTCTCAGCTCTGTATTTGTATAGCTGTAGTATTATCTTTTGCAGGTTAGACGCTTCGTCTATTTGGGGCTTTCCGTATGGGCAGCGGATCTGTTGGCGGGCCCGGGTTGCAGTTTCGACCCTGGGGCGTGCCAGATTAGAGTGGTATCAAAGCCTAGGTTGTAGGTCATTGTGGACTTAGAAACCCTAGGCTTATGGATGGACCTTAGGATGACTACGTGAGAGTCGTGACTTATAGCGAGAGTCCTGATTAAGCTTTATACCTCTCCCAAGGGAGGGGATGAGTGATTGACATGCTTATTCTCCTAAGCGATTATGTTGGCTGCAGACAACATAATGCTATGGAATGGATGACATGTCTTAGACTTTCGCTGGATTGGGTCGAATGGTTGTTGTGTCCTGATGTTTGTTATTGTGCAGTGGACTATGATGCCCCTGAGACGTCGTGCAGTGAGGAGGGCACATCCCGCATCTGATGAGTAACCCGAGCAGTATGAGGCAGAGCTATCAGAGCAGAGCGAGACCCAAGAGTTATGGGCCCAGATGGCACAGATGTCGGAGGTTGTCCGACGCCCGGAGAAGGCCATGGAATGTTTGATGCGCCTGTCGGAGCAGAGAGCACAGCCAGTTGCAACACCGCCTGAATATCCTCCAGCACTTTCTTCCCATGCAGTGGCATCTCCAGCTGTACCAGTGGCACCGATTGAGCGAGCAGCCCCCTCCGTGCCGACGAGTAGTGCCGAGGCACCGAGGCAGGGTGGATAGCTGATAGTCTGATCCACCCCGATTCGCAGGATTGAGCTTAGAGCCGTGGGAGGCAGAGTCTTGGTTCACGACGATGGAGCGACTTTTTGAGAGTCTTTTTATTAAGGAGCGGTTTCAGGTCCTTCTGGCGACAAACTTTTTGGAGCACTTGTCCACAAAGGTCGTCCATGATCTACACGTATTCGTAATATAATAGACGAGGGGGGTGGCCGACGAGGAACATGCTCCATTTGTAAACAGGCAGGACATTATAGGAGCACTTGTCCACAAAAAGTACAAAGAGTGCAACAAGGACGTCGGCGTATGACTTCCACAATTTTATTTATCTTGTCTTAATAGTTGCTCTTTTTTAGCTATTATATTACTAATATGTAGATTATATATTGCAGATGGCAGATCACGAGGAGGTGGAGACCCAGACGTTCCACTTTTGCCATAGTGAGATGACCGTCACACTCCAGGATGTGGCGGTTATTTCAGGTCTCCGTGTCGATGGTCCACCAGTGACAGGAACTTCGCTTCAAGAGTGGGTGCCGATATACGAGGCATTGTTGGGAGCTGTGCCCAACGAAATAAGCGGGTCGCAGATACGCCTAACGTGGCTATATCATCAGTACAGCCATATACCTCTAGATGCCCCTGCAGAAGTAGTGGCAGCTACAGCCTGTGCATATATGTTATATCAAATCAGGTGTAGTTTGTTTCCCAACCCCAGCGGACACAGAGTTCACCTAAAGTGGCTATCACTTTTGGCTGATTTTGATCTCTGCGGGGCTTATGCATGGGGTGCAGCTGCCTTGGCATATATGTATCGAGCGCTAGGACTTGCCTCACTATACGGGAAGGCCGAGTGTTGTTGTTTTGGAACGCTATTGCAGGTATAATATATAATATTTTGATTTCATTATTATGTTAATATTGGTATTTAATATTTTATTTATTATATTAAGTCGTTTGTGTTAATATATAGATTTGGGCTTGGGAGCATATTCATATCGGCCGACCTACAGGCGTCCTAGCGCTACCCGACATTATAGATCTCCCTCTGTGTTGCCGGTAAGATATTTAATATAGTAGATTTTTGTATTTCAAATGTGATTGCAACTAATATATATATTTTACAATTTAGATGGGTAAACACTGGAGGACTACGATTCAGAGCCAATGTCAGGACCGCTGACATTGAGTTTTATAGAGATGAGTTAAATCAGCAGAGAGAGATGCAGGTATGTAGATATTTTAATCAATACTTTAAATATTTTTTTTCTAAACATTTTTATACTAACTGATCATTTTGTATCATTAACAAGTTATATGGATGCCATACACAGAAGAGATTTTAGCTGCATTACCAGACTTCTGTGTACAAGTCTCGCAAGTCTGGCGTTCAAGGACAGTCATCATCTGCTATCACATTGTAGAGATACATGTACCAGACAGAGTCCTGCGGTAATTCGGTCTTCTCCAGCATATACCTCTTAATGTGGAGTCCATCCGACGCGTGACATCACGTGGGCGTCCGGATGAGGATTGGATTGCATTTCACGCTGTACACATTGAGAGATGGTCTGAGATGCTAGATCACATTATTGATCAGCTCCCGGCTGCTGGTGAGGACCCACTGCAGGCGGCAACCATATACATGCAATGATACTGGACGATTACGAGGAGATTGATATATCGTCCAGTACAGCGCCCTCCGCTGACTTTTCATCCCCGTGGGCATATCGAGAGGACAATGGTATAATAATTTATATATATAAATTTAACATATTTTGTATATTTAATATAAATTTAATTTGCCCATTGAAATGCAGGCCGACACACTACGACAGATAGATACTACTATAGGCCAGATATTGCATGACCGTCCGTCGCCTACGAAGATATTCGGGACTCTGATAGATATGCGCGAGCATATTCATATGGTACTGCAAAATGTACCGTCGGTACCTACTGTTAGAGTTTCTGAGGGACGAGGAGATTATACTCACGCATCGTCCTCGAGTCATCAAGTACCTTCATATCACTAGAAATTTTAAATTAAGTCTTCAAATTCAAATTAACTAACTATTTACGCCATTTCAGGTGCCACGATCTCCATCTCCTCCTATTCAGGCCCCTACGACATTTCCCTCGATGTCAGAGTCACTCCCGCCTCCTGTATCACGGGCATCTTTTGCATCGACATATTCATGTCGTCGTCCCTCGTCATCATCACCACAGGAGATCCAACATATTGCTGAGCATGATGAGGGTGGTATTATCGAGGAGCTCGATCAGTTGGCAGCGGTCGAGCATCTTGATGATATGCCGATTATTGAGCTTGTTGTTCCTCGTGGGCGTGGGCGTCCGCGAGGGCGTGGACGCAGGCGTGGCCGAGGAGGTCGAGGGAGAGGATAAGCTCAAAATTGAGTTTTATCTCAATTTTGAGTTTGAGGGTGTATTATTAACATTTTTGTGATTATATTTTTTTGTTGTTTCTCAACTGTTATATCTGAATGTTGTGAAATTGTTCCACATAATTTCTGAATGTTTTACCTCAATATCTAGATGTTGTGAAACGTGTTGTACTTTTTCATTCTGTTATGAAACTTGTTGTACAAATTTTGTTTTTTTGACTTGAAAAAAAATTCTTGTCTTTACTGTGGTTAAAGGCGCTAAACCATTCAGCCCCTTTAACGTTTATGTTAAAGGCGCTGAATGGTTCAGCGCCTTTAACATATGATGTTAAAGGCGCTGAAAGGTTCAGCGTCTTTAACATTGATGTTAAATGCGCTGAACCATTCAGCGTCTTTAACATTGATGTTAACGACGCTGAATGGTTCAGCGCCTTTAGCACTTATATCTAAGGACTTAGCCAATTTTCGCAAAAATTGGCTAAGTCCTTAGCGCCTTCAGCATATATGCAGAAGGCGCTGAATGAATCGACGTCATCTGCATATATACTGAAGGCGCTGATTCAATCAGCGCCAATCAGCGCCTTCAGCATATATGCATTCATAGGGTTTTTGTGAAGACGCTGAATGATTCAGCGCCTTCAGCAAATACACTGAAGGCGCTGAATCATTCAGCGTCTTCATGTCGTCCCGCCGCCGTGGCGCCCTGTTGGCAAAAGCAGGGTTACTTTTGCAAAAAAAAAATTGAAAGGTTTATTTTGCAAATTTTAAAACTTTTTAAGGTTAGTTTAAAAAAAAATCCTTAGAGAGGATTTGGGGATAGGTTTTGTGATGCCCTAATCCTAATCCTCTTAATGACCACTTTTGGTTATTTACCCCAACGTCCCTAAGCCATGTATTTTTCTCCATTTGGCCCCAAAGTTTAAAATTTCAATTTTAAATTTCTCAAAATGTGTGCAGATTGTCAAATCGAATCTCAACAACTGATTTTGCGAATTCTCACGCGTACTCATCGCGTTTTTTCCGAATTCACCGAAATCTAATTTTTCGGTCCGCTTTACTCGCCAAACATGTAATTCCGTGAAATCTGGGTATCGAATTTGAGATCCGATTGAACCGCTATTTTCAGTTCAGCCTTGCCGTTGGAGTGACGATTTTATTTTCTAAAAATCTCATTTGATGACTTAGTTGGTCAATTTATAAGAAAATCTCTTATTTTCGTGATTTTTCGTAAAATTCTATTTTTCTCGCTTTTTTGTACAACCAGAACAACAAACTTAAAAACAGACTCGACCACTCCCTTCAACGTAGATTAGCCAATAATTTAGTGATTTAATTTTTGAGAATTAAATCCTCATTATGCAGAAAATAATGTCCTCTTTGAATTTTTCAAAATAAATTCTAACTTTTTATTTAAATTTTTGAATTCACAAATTTAAATTTCAGATTTAAAATACTATTATTACATTAAAACTCCAAAAAAAATATTTTCCAAGTTTTTATTCATTTAAATTTTACAATTATTACATCACACTACAACAAAATTAGGTTATAGGGACACATCTTTGTGACACTTTTGTACAAGTGTTCTATCTATATTTCATCAATATCCAAAATTAGGTTATAGAGACATATTTTTTAGACACATTATAATAATGTATCGCTATACACCCTTGCGACTGCTCATATAGCGACACTAAATACAATTGTCGGTATTTGTGATACTTTTGTACAAGTGTTCTATCTATATTTCATCTATATCCAAAATTAGGTTATAAAGACACATTTTTGGGATACATTATAATAATGTATCGCTATACACCCTTGCGACTGCACATATAGCAACACTAATTACAAGTGTCAGGATTTTTGCTAGCGACACTTTTTTCAGATTTTAGAAATACTTAAAAGTGTCGCTGTAATATAGTTTTGTTGTAATGTCACTCACTCCTAATAAGAAGTTTCGTCCTCAAAACTTAATTATATATTCAAAATTTTGCAGTTCCTACACCAACACAAAAGGCACGAAACTTAAATCTGGAAATACTAACGAGCTACACCTAACACAACCAAAAACTACCTCGAAAAATACGAAGAAATATTATAAAAAATAAGAGAAATCTACCCCAAAGTTGACGCGCCGTTGAATCTCACGCGCGCACACCCGTGCTCAAGTTCTCGGATCGAACCGCGCGCTCTATGACACTCCCCACGCGCTCATGACCTCCTTATCCCTTTCTATCTCCCTCGCTCTTTGTTTCTCTCTCTAAAACCCCTGGAACGAACAGAAGGAAGAAAGAACAAAAGGAAAGAGAGAGGCTGCGCATAATAAATACCCTCAAAAAGAGGATTCGGTAGCCCAAAATCTACTTTCGGGCACCCGAAACCAGACCACTCGAGCGACCCAACCAAAAAACGGTGGCTCAAAACATTCCGGCCGCTATAGTGGGCGCTTTGGGCACTCACTCGTGCGCTCGCAACCAACCCGGAGCCACCACACGTCCTGCTGCGTGTCAACCCACACGTCGCATCGCACCCACACCCAACGAGGCGCCACCATATGGCGGCCAGCCCGGGCGCCCCGCGTCACGGGCATGATGCTTGTGTCGCTCTGCTTCCCCGTGCCTAATGGGGCGACGCCACGCATCCCGCCTCGCGCCCCGCGCTGCCGTGAGCACGTCGGCTCGCGCCACGCGTCCACTCGCCAACCACTTTTCGGGAGGCTACACGGCAGATTCGAGCACCCGGATCCGCGCCCGAAACCCAAAAAATTCTCTCAAAAGCTCCTCCGTGCTCCTTTTTTGCATCAATTTGCACTAAAACGGTCCCGGCTCAGTCCGACACTCCCACAATGCGCTGACTGACCACCATACTGTGATTTTACTATTTGCAAAAGTCTAGTATCTCACATTATATGCCTCTGAAAAGTTTTTCATCTGTCTATATATTTTTGAAAAGTTTTCAACTTTTTTATCTATTCCTCTTAAAAGGCTAATATTTAAAATACTCTTTAACATTCCAAGATCTTTTAAATACATCTCTTGAGTTAGATTCTTTTATTAGTGAACTGGTAGTAACAGCCATTATCTTTATAAAATTATTATTGTCCTTTCAAATATATTTTTCTACCATTATCATTTTTTCTTATTTGTTCTTAAGTTAGGTACAATAAAAGTATTTTATATTATAATTTTTTATATTTATAAATATACTTTTCTATCGTCATCAATTTTTCTTATATGCCCTCAAGTTAGGGACAAAATAGGTTTTTTTTTTTTTTAATTCTGATAAAAATTTAATACGGACTTAATCCGAGATAATTTAACCTGTACCAACAATGAGGATATTTTTAAATAACGAATGAATATATAAAAAGTATATTTAAAATAAAAAAAATAAATAAATAAGATATTTCTAAAGTAATGCGGAGTATATAGAAAATTATCGATATTATACGGTACTATAAAAATTTAAACAATTATAAAGGCATAAATGATAACTTAATATAAACCAGCTAACCAGCTAACCTAATCCAAATCTAACTAAAATACTAGTTGGTTTGATTTCTCATAATGAGATGGGATTGGAATTTACTCAGAATAATACTATACTATAGATATCTCATGTTTAATGTACCCCCCCCCCCAAGTGCACTAAACAGCTTAATTTTACCACAAACCAGTTAATTAGCGAGGATAATTTATATTTGGTTTTTATATATTAGTTTGATGCCACATTTGAAATTTGACTGTACCAACTTCATATTTGGACGACTTTCCGTTCACTAATAACATTACTCATTTCCCAAAGCTTAGATGAAGTTATTGCGAGGAAACCTAAACTTTGGACCAGTTGATGTAACTTCGAAATCAGAAATCGTTTCGATTTGGATTTTCGATTCGCCGACGATTTTGCAATACGATAACAAATTTTATGGATGTCTGTGGTGAAAGTGGTACGGATTGGATTCGATAAGTCAAACCCGTTAAGATTAGTTTTTTTTTTTTTTCTTCTTGCCCTAGCAAGATCAAGCGATTTTACGATTATCAAAAACATTCTGTATTCCCTTTTGTTTCGACATAGTGAAATTCTTCTTTTTCATCCTTAATTTTTTTTCTGTAAAAAATTTTTACGTAAATCTGTGTGTTATTTTTTTGTCGTGCATTTTTGAATTTATTTTTGTGTCGTGATCGCCAATTAATTTTGTTTGATTTGTACGCTCGTTGCTAACAGCAAGTATATATCTAAATAAACTTGAATTTCAATTTCTAATCTTTCAAAAATGCTAGTTTTATTTTTCAATCACTAGCCCAAACAACTAGACAAGTTCATGTACTCTCCGTCCAATACCACGCTACTATTGAACCATAAGATAAAATAAAAGAAAATTAAGATCGACAATAGAGTGATGCATGACTATAAGAATACATTGAGTGGAGGCAAAATTCTTAAGCTGTTCGATCATGAACGAGGTAAATTTTATCAAATTAATTTGGTTTGATCTTAAAGGTTTCATTTATGTTCGATTGGGATTGGAATTTGGATTTAATGATCACAAAACCAAATTTGTGGAAACCTAGCCAATATTGTAAATTATATTTACAACTAAGTTTACTTCACAGATTCGCGCTCTGCATTATTACAGATTATGTCGATATAATCAAATATTTGATATTACTGAATCAAATTACTACTGATCTTGTGTTACTGCGTTTAGATTAATATAGTAATATAATATTAAATTATAGTGTATATAAAATTATTATGTTTGATTTATTTTATAAAATTGAGTAATACTGACAAAATGAATAGTATACTTCAAAATTATCTATTTGGTCAAATTTAATATTATTTTTTATTAAACTATAACTTTAATATAATTTGTAATTAAATTTTAAATTTAAATTTAAAATATTAAATTTAAAATCTAAATATAAATATAAAATTTAATATTTTAATTTAAAATTTTAAAATTAAAAATTCAATTAAATTATTTTGAAAGGCTATTTCATTTTTTAAGTCGGAACCTTAGGTGGCTCTCCAAAAAGATAGCGAAAAAAATTATCCCTAAAGTCCAGTTAAAATAAAAGTATAAATATAAATTTTAAAATTTAAAATTAAATTAAAATTTTAAATTTTAAAATTTAAAATTTAAATTTAAATTTTAAATTTTAAAATTCAAATTTTAAAATTTAAAATTTAAAATTTAAAATATAAAATCTAAAATCTAAATTTTAAATTTTAAATCTAAATTTGAAATTTTAAAATTTAAATTTAAAATTTAAAATTTAAAATTTAAAATTCAAAATTTTTAAATTTAAAATTTAAATTTAAAATTTAAAATTTTATAATTTAAAATTTTAAATTAAAATTTTAAAAATATTGTGTTGATAACATTCCGGGGTTGGATAGTAAAATTATAATTTTAATGATATGCAATATTATTCGTTTTCAGTAACGTGAGATATCCGAATTTTTTTTGAATAATATTTCGATGTAATCTCGCACAATTTGTAATATTACATTACGAAACGGATTACAGACTGTATAAATCAAACACAATAATCCTGACAGGATTACTAATAATCTTTACAAGATAACCGAATCAAGCGCCCCTAAATTAAAATCCTTTCTAAAATTTGACGATTGAATATTTAAATTGATTATCAATTTTTTATTTCTTTCACGGAAATAATAAATAGTCGAACATTCGAGTTCTCTCCGAAAATCAAAAGCTATTATTCTTGATCTAGATGTTTCCAAAAATCTTCAAACAAAAGCATTTAAACAAATAATCGTTTATATTGACAGATATTTTCTTAACCTTGGGACCACCTAATGTAAAACTATAAAAGAGAATTCAACAAGCTCAATATTCAGCTGAATAGAATTCAACGCGCATGAAATTTGGCCCGTTTGATGTACAGCTGAGTATAATAATTCAACAAGCATGAAATTGATTTTCAGTAGTTCCAGATACTTTAGAATTACCCAACATTCAAGCAATTTTTTTCAAGGCTAATTACAGAAAACCCCCTCATAATATACTGCTTTTTCACTTTGCTTCCCTGTCTTTCAAAAGCCTACATTTTGTCCTCTCGTAATTCTGAAATTGTGGGTGTAAAGAATTGTGCATTTACACCCCGCCGTCAGTATTCCGTTAATGAGCCGTCAATTTCTTAGATAATATACGGAAAATACCCTTCAACCCCTTCTTCTCCCGATCGCTCCGAGGCCCCGCCGTCGTCGGGAGCCCCCGACGATCGTCGGCGCAGTCACCGCTCGTGCCCGCGCGGCTAGGCGCGGCAACATGCAGCGACGGGCGCTCGCTCCTGGCGCAGGGCACGCCAGGATGATCCTCGAGCAGCATGCTATTTGCCCAGGGCGACGGCGCAGCTCCCATGCGCGGCGCGTGAGTGCGGGTGCCCCTGTGTGGGATGCAGTAGGGAAGGCCCACCCGGATCTGCTCCCCTCAGGCTCCGGCTTCTATGGCGGCGACGACATAGAGAAAAAAACTAGGGTTTCGTCTTGCCTTCACGTTGCGGGAGGAAGAAGAAGGGCATTATTGGCATTTCGCATATTCTGTTAGTACCGTTACTCCTAAAAATAATTTTGTAATTACGAGGGAGCAAAATGTAAGCTTTTGAAAGACAGGAGGGCAAAATAAAAAAGTGGTATATTATAGGAGGTTTTCTGTAATTTAATCTTTTTTAAATGAAAGATAGCATATTATTTATTTCATTTATTTTTTTAAAAAATTAAATTTAACTAAAAATATAAAATAAATAAATTTCGAGCTTGAAATCTCAGGCATCAATTATTAAATTCTTTACAACTTGCATCCGAGACAATTAGTAAATATATTCATTAAATATATATATATATATATATATATATATATATATATATATATATATATATATATATATATAGGTTTTTTTATTTTTTTCATATTTGTATAGTTTATTCTGGATTCAAGCTCTGTCCCAAATCCTAGAAATGGTAAAGAATTAAAATTTCAATTTTTTATAAATCTATTTTTTTTTTTTGCACATATTTATGATAATTCAATTTATTATTGTAAATATAAATAACTCTCATCCTTGTTAATAGCAGTTTAGGATCATTTCGTACTTAATAATATTTATTTTTAAAATAATATGATATTAAAGTCAATTCTAAATACTTTGGTTTTATTATTTACTTCCAACATCAAAAAGTTAAATTCCTACCTATTTGGAAAAGTAATTTTATTAAATAACTTCTCATATTTTACTAAACAATAAAAGAAAATAAAATTTCGACAAAAATATACAAAATCTATATGAACTATAAACCATTTTAAGTCATGTATCTAACCGTTTAAAATATTAGTTTTATTAACTAATTAATCAATTTGTTTGACTTGAGTCGGTCAATAATATTTTAATTTTATAATTAAGCTAATTACTTATCGTTTTAATAAATTTATAGTTGTGAAAATTATATTAAGTATATTAACTAAATCTGTAAAGTTAAAAAACATATTTATTGAAAAATAAAATAGAGTTTTATTTTACAATGTATTGAATATATTGAAAATTTTAATATTCTATAAAAATATTATTCTATTTTTACTGTTTGGATTGTGAATTTAAAAAAAATACTATATTTTAAATTTAAACTTTCAATACAAAAATTTAAATTTAGATTTTATTTTTTAAAAATTTTAAATTTTTTAGATTTAAATTTTAATTTTAAATTTTAAATTTTAAATTTTTTATTTTTTTTTTATTTTTTATTTTTTATTTTTAAATTTTTAAAATTTTAATTTTAAATTTTAAATTTTTAAAGATGAACGAAATGCGAAAGATGGTCGCAAGAAGTCATAAGCGAAATGAAAAAAAAAAAAAAAAAAAAAAAAAAAAAAAAAAAAAAATCGCCGGTCTAAGCTTTTTCTATTTTTCCAAATATACTCCGAAATATTTATAATACGCTGTATTTTTTTACGTTGTTAGACCATCCAAACGAACTAATTAATAAAAAAAAAAAATATTTAAAATACAGAGTAAAATGACCTAAAATTCTCTTTTATATGTTTTCTGCCCAAAAATTAATAAAATTCAAAATTATCTGAATTCTTTTCCTTTTGAATTTTATTAAATTTGAATTATTTAGAATTGAAATATAATTTAATAAATTATATTTGTATTCTTCCTGTACCTGCTGTTTGCTGGCGCATGTGGTGGCAATTTTCTTGGGAGGAGAACTGCCACTTTTCTTCTCTCCACGCCCACTCGTCTATTTGTCTTTTAATTCTGATCATCATTTATGGTTGTAATTTGTTGGCATCTTGAAATATCCTTCTTTAATTTTTGTTTTTGTTTTTGTTTTTTTTTTTTTTCTTGACTAATCTCAACTTTTAATTTTTTTAATAAATAATTAAGTCAAAAAAAATTCTAGAATGTTTAGTAAATTTAATAATTTTAATTATGTTCTATCAAATAAATTTAATCATTAAATTTGGACTAAATTATAAAAAACTTTCTTACACTTTAGCACTTATCTAAATTATCCCACTATATAAAAAATTGTATAAATTAACTCCTTACGTTTTATCCTTGTTTTAAAGAGGTATATTTATTTGTGATAATTTTTGAATTCAACTATAAAATTTTATAAAAATAAATTTGCTGGTAAAATTATCTATAAGTAATACAATAGAATTATATAAATTGAATAACTTATTTAATAAACCATTGGTTTTGATAGTATTAACACAATAGAATATCTCATTTATTTAAATATTTTATATTTTTTTCGAATTGCAAATTGAATATATGTTGAGAGGTAAAATAATAGAAAAACACTTACCCCGAAAATCCACATATCTAAAAGATCTATAAGGTACCGTTTGGTTCGGAGATTATGAGCTTGCGGATAAATTTTTTTATTCCTGAAATAGCTTGCTAGGATAGTCATGAATAAAAGAAAATTAATGTTTGGTTTATAAAACTATTATTCTTAAAAATATCTGAAATTGTGTTTAGTTCATTTATTGAAATAAGCGAGAATAGTAAAAAAATAAGAATAATTATAATTTTAAAATAATAATAATTTATCTAATTAATTAATATAAAATATTAATTAAATAATAATTAATATTTGTATAAATTAAAGTTTATATTTTAGTAAATAATACCGTTTAATTTATTAAAAATTAAAGTTAAAAATTTTAAAAAAATTTGTATAAATTTTAAGATTTTAAAATTTATTAAATTTATAAATTTATTAAAAATTAAAGTTACAAATGTAAAAACTTATAAAATTTAAAAATTTTAATTTTAATTATCTCAAAAAATATGTAAAAGATGATACAAAAATTTTAATTTTTAAATTTGTATAAATTAAAAAATTTCTATAAAAATTTTAAAAATTTATATATGCAAAATTTGTATAAATTTTAAAAATTTTAAATTTAAATTTTTTAATTTTTTTTTATTTTTTTTAAATTTTTAGATTTATAAAAAATTAAAGTTAAAAATTTTAAAATTAATAAAATAAAAAAATTTAAATTTAAAATTTTATAAATTTTAATTTAAATTTTAAAAAAATAATAAAAAAAAAAAAAGGAAACAAGGTTGTTCCCGGGTAGGAACCACCTTGTTCATACCAATGGGGGAAATTGTTATCCCCCATTTTTAACGGGCTATTCCAGAATAGCCCGTTAAGGGAGGGATAGAAATCCGCCCCCCTCCTCTTTTTTTTGCTTGGGAGATAAAAGGGAGATAAATCCTTCATCCCCCAACCAAATATAGCCTAAAAGTCCACTAGTAATAAATAATCATAATCATAGACTCTGGGTCCCAAATAGTCCGAGAATAGATAAAATATACAATTTCTACAACTACCAGCAATAATAAAACAAAAAAATTCCTACATCTAACATACAGACATAAAAGATGCTCAGCTATTTTCGGCGACACGGAACTCACCTAGAAAGCAACTCCTGGCAGAACTCAGTAGGCGAAAGAATTACACGCCTAACGGTGATCAACACACGCGAACGACATAATCCGAAAATCCCGGCGGCAGACCGCACTACGACCCTACGGTTAAAAAGCATGGAGTTCAAAATCAAGAACTCTAACGGGCAACACCAAAAACAACCAAAAATTATACCGAAAAACACAGCAAAAACCAATAAAATAAAAGAAACTTACCCCGACGTCAACGTGCCGTCGAAACTCATGCGCGCGCGTCCGTTCGGCTCCCCGGATCGCTCCGCGCGCACTCCATAGCACTCCCAGTGCGCTCGCGACTCTCATTTTTCTCTCTCTCATGCTGCCTTTCTCTTTCTAAAACCTCTTGGTTCGAGCAGAAGAAGAAAAGGGAGAAAAAGGAGGTCATAGCGCGCGAGATTTGGGTGTCCGAAATCATCTTTTAGGCTTGAAAAATTCGGGCTGCTACAGGAGGCTCCTCGGGTGCTCGCTTCGCGTGCCATGGCCAATCCCAGGCCACCACGTGTCCCGCGCCTTGAGCCCGCCCCCGCTCGTCAACGCGAGCGTTAGCGACACGACGTGCGCTCGTCGCAGCGCGTGCCACGTTGCGCATCACGCGTCGCGTCGTGCACACGACCCAACCGGGCGACGCCACGTGGCTCCCCACACCAGCGCCGCGCACGCTTCCTCGTGCGCGTATCAGGAGTCGTGCCTCCTCGGGAACCGCACCATTGCCTCTCACTCTCTTTCTCTCTTCAAAAGCCTTCCCAAAATGCACCTCGAACTTCGTTTTTCATGCCAATTTGTGAAAAAACGATCCCGGCTCAATCTAATACTCCCTCGACGTGCAAAAAGACCAATCTGACTATAACTTTGCAATTTGCAAAAGTCCAGTACCTCACTGCGTGACTCCTTATAAGGTCGGTTAATGTTAGCAAGATAAATCTCACATCACCTGATACTTGTGAGTGTGTTTGAGTCTGACGACTCGGCAATAGCATGTTGAGCCACAAGGTCGATTAAAGCTAGCGAGACAAATTTCACATCGCCTGATACTTGAGAGTAGATCTAGGATGGGTGACCTTTTTGGGAAGTAGAGCGGCTCCCAGGCTAATGATTGTTGTGGGTGGAGAATGGCTCCCTACAAGGTCGGCTAAGGCTAGTGAGACAAGTCTCATAATGCGTGGTGGTTGTGAGTTTCTTAACCAGACTATAACATGTTGGGTGGTGGTTAGGTCCAAGAGATTAAAAGGGTTAAGTGTGCTAGAACTAAAGTAGTTTTAGGATGGGCAACCCCCCCCCCCCTCTGTGAAGTGCCATGTTGGGCGTTGGTTAGGCCCAAGAGATTAAAAGGGTTAAACGTGTTAGCACTAGAGTAGTTTTAGAATAGGTGACCCCCCCCCTCCGTGAAGTGGCATGTTAGGCGGTGGTTAGGCTTAAAAGGTTAAGAGGGTTAAACGTGCGAGACTAGAATAGTTTTAGGATGGATAACCCTCCTGTGAAGTGGGATGATTTTTTAGTTAACGATCGTTGTGGGTAGAGTGGTTCCCCACAAGATCGGCTACAACTAGTAAGACGAGTCTCACATTACCTGATGATTGTGAGTTTCTAAACCCTGCTATAGTATTTTAGACGATGGCTAGACTCAAGAGATTAAGAGAGTTAAGTGTGTTAGAGCTAGTAATTTTAAGATGGATGACTCCTTAGAAAGTTGAGGCGTCATATGTTCCTAGTGCGATAGAGACAAGCGATAATGACAAGCGGCAAAGAGCCTGATGCTTAATTCCCATGAGTCCAAGTTCACATACTAATTGCTTCATAATTTCAGATAAATTATAAACATTTGCTAATTATTAACTTCTATTTTATTTAGATTTTTAATATTAATTAAGTTAGAATTTTTGTTAAGTTTTATTAAATTTATAACTCTATTAACTTTTAGTAGTTCATTAATCCAATTTTATTTGCAATAAATAATTTATATAATTAATTTTAATAAAATTATTAATCAATTTGATGAAAATTTAATTTATTTGGCTTAAATTACTTAATTTTTTTTTTTTAAAATAAAATATGAGAGAGTTACAAATCATCATGATATGAAAGAAGAGTAAATACCATATTCAATTCTCAAACTATGAGTCAGGTGACAATTTGGTCTTCATATTTTAATGTGTTATAGTTTCTGACTTGAACTTTTAAATTAATAATAATTAAAATTTTAAATTTAATTTTATTGACTAAATATTGACGTATTATTCATATATAAATTTGAGAACTAAAGTGTTAACTTACTCATAATTTGAAAACCAAACGTACAATTTATTCTATAAAAAAAAAAAAAATCAAATTTTGCTCATACACTTGCCCAAAAAAAAAAAAAAAAATTCTTACACACTTTATTCTAAAATTTATAAATATTTAATTAAATTTTAAAGAACGGTCAGAATATATGCCTCCGTTAGAGTGTACCAATATTATTATTTTAAAAGGAAAAACTTTAGGACTCCATTTCAAGGTATTTTTATCTAATTTAATTGAAAAGTAAAGCTACACATAAATTTCAAAAAAAAATAATATATTTAAAAACTAAAATATATTAATAAGTTATATTTAAATAATTAATAAAAATATTTTATTTATTAGACGGATGAAACGTACAAATAATTTGTTTTTTAATTTAATTTTTTTAATTCGTTCTTTTGGTCAAATACCTGCGTCTCTCTCGATCACTCCATCCACAATCCAACGGCCGCGATCGGTTTCCCATCCTCCCCCAAAACCACTCCCTCTCCATCTCTCCATACATAGAGCAACACCGCCCCTCCCCTCCTCACTTTATATAGCAATCGCTAATAAGTTCAATTCTCGATCTAGAGTGCTTTTTAGAGAGAAAAAAAAAACCATAAAAGTAGAGAGATGGTGAAGATCACATCCGTCAAAGCTCGGCAGATCTTCGACAGCCGCGGAAATCCCACCGTCGAGGTGTGATTCCTCATCCCCCCACCCCTTTTTTTTTTTCGTCTAATTTTAGCGGATTATTAATCATGATGATTTAGATCAACTAAATCTTGCGTTTTCTTTGATCTAATTTTCTTTTTGTTTCCTTTTTTTTTTTTTTTTTTTTTGTTTCGGATCCAGAAGAAGAGTATAGTGATTTCGATTTTGTTAACCCCCCCTTTTTTTTTCGTCTAATTTTAGCGGATTATTAATCATAATGATTTAGATCAACTAAATCTTGCGTTTTCTTTGATCTAATTTTCCTTTTGTTTTACTTTTTTTTTTTTTTTTTTTTTTTTTTTTTTTTTTTTTTTTTTTTTTTGGGTTTCGGATCCAGCAGAAGAGTTTAGTGATTTCGATTTTGTTAAATTTAAGTGGTCGAACGTTTTCAACTTGTTTCCAGGCGAAAATCTGTGTTTTCAATGCTGTTCCCCCCCCCCCCCCCCCCCCCCCCCTGATGGCTTGCATTTTATTTTATTTCTGTTTTTTTTTTTTTTTTTTTTTTTTTTTTTTTTTTTTTTTTTTTTTTTGATCTGGTATGGAGTTAGGTGATCGATGTTTTCGACTTGTTTATAGTGAAAGCCTCTGTTAATTATCTGCGTTTGTTTTGTTTATGATCTACTCAGTGACATTGTTGAAACTAGTGAATTAGTACTCACCAAATTTGCCTCCTTTTTATCACTTTCTTTTGCTATCTCTGATTTGATTGTGTTAAAGATATGGTTTTGTTTTGTTTTTTTTTAAATAAATCAGATTGATTACTTATTAGGTGGGCTTTGATTTTTTAGATCTGTGGATTGCTTGTGTAATAAATGTTAGTGATAATTTGAACAATTAATACACTGCAGGTGGATGTTTCCATCGATGACGGCATCGTCTTCGCCAGAGCCGCAGTGCCCAGTGGTGCATCAACTGGTATAGAATTTCTCTATCTACACTAAATTTTCCTATTTTTATTAATTTTGATGTTCATCTTTCTTGATTTGGTTACTTATTAGTTAATCAAAGCTTTTCAATGCTCTTTTAGTTGTGGAAATCTCTTTTTTTTTAAGGTCTCTATGAGATGGGAATTGTAGTTTTCAACTTTAAAGTCTTGTTTTGTTTCCGAAAACAATCTGTGTGTATGTTAAGAAATGCAAAAGTTTATCGTTTTGCTTTTGTGAGAAAGAAGAGGAGAATAGTGTGCTGTGAAGCAATTGCCATCATCATCATATTTTCTCTTTCAGCCTTTTTGATAAATAACATCTTAAAAACGGTCATTCACTCATCATGGAGTTATCTTATTAGTTATATATAGGAAGAATCATAATCAGAATGTTTGAAATTCAGGCATCTAATTTTTAGTTTTGGAAACTAAAATAGTTGAATTCTATTTTACTATACAGGGATTTATGAAGCATTGGAACTAAGAGATGGAGGATCTGACTATCTTGGTAAAGGTGTCCTGAAGGTTAGTTACTCTGTTTCTTTTGTTTAATGACTTCATTGCAGTTGAGGCTATCACAAAGTGTGTTTCTTTTGTTTAATAACTTCATTGTAGTTGAAGCTATCACAAAGTGTGGTGGTCATGTTTTACTGATCTCTTGTAGCGGCATGGAGATAAGATGCAGAAATGGCCTCTTCGGTAACAATTGTATATCCTGCATTGGTTGGAGCTACTATAGAAAAGAAAAAAACTCTGATGCTATTTTTGTCTTTATTGGTTTTAGTGTGTCTCTGTGTTCTCTCTTCACGAATATTTTTTCATCTGGTAACTTGTTAATTTTCCTCTTGACATATTTTGGTGCTTTGTCATAGCATTCAACTAGATTACATTCTTTTTCTTGTGGATCCTTTTCATTTATTGAGGTTTGGTGTTGCTTGTGTGCAGAAACTACTTAGGTTACTAAGTCCTTCACAGGCTAAAAGTTCTCAATTTACTCAAAAAGTCAAAACGTTATGCCTGTGTTGGTTATTTGGTCTGTCTATTCATTGAAATTCTCAACAATAGCATTGTTCATTTCTTTATTGTATCTCTCCCAACTTTAAAATTAAGTGATTAAGGTAAAGCTGACCATTTTTTCCTTCTCTTTTTATTTAGGCTGTTAATAATGTGAACAGTATCATAGGACCCGCCCTAATTGGGAAGGTATGTGTTTTTATATTCTTGTATATTACTTTGTGATATGGGGCTTTATGCTTTATTCCTAACTTTGGCTTGTAATAATGTGCTAGAATATAGCTAACAAATAATCAATATTCACTTTGCAGGATCCTACACAACAGACTGAGATCGATAATTTCATGGTGCAGCAGCTTGATGGAACCTCCAATGAGTGGGGCTGGTGCAAACAAAAGGTATCATTGTGCAGATATTCATGTTACATATCGAACCCTGAAATCGTTTATTTACTCTATGCTGATTTGTTTCATGTTGTTCAATTGTTTCTCAAATTTAGCTTGGTGCAAATGCTATTCTGGCCGTGTCACTTGCTGTATGCAAAGCAGGCGCAGCTGTGAAGAAGATTCCTCTTTACCAGGTTCTTGGGATAATCAAATACATCCTGAAATTTGAATTTTTACCTTGGTTATTTAAAATTTATAATATTTTGTTTCATATTATGCAGCATATTGCTAACCTTGCTGGAAACAAGACCTTGGTGCTGCCTATACCGGCATTTAATGTTATCAATGGAGGGTCACATGCTGGAAATAAGCTTGCTATGCAGGTAATGAAAATGCTCTGCTGGGGCATCTTTTTATGGAATAAGTGTATCTTGCTCTACATTATTCTCAGTACTTCATTGTAATGCTTGTGCAGGAGTTCATGATCCTCCCTGTTGGGGCTTCCTCATTTAAAGAGGCTATGAAGATGGGTGTGGAAGTGTATCATAATTTGAAGGTAGGTGGTCAATTCTGTTGATATATTTTATTGTCCCTTTTTTTCTTAGACGGCAATTAACGAGTTCTTTTTAATTTAGGCTGTGATTAAGAAGAAGTATGGGCAGGATGCTACCAATGTCGGTGATGAGGGAGGTTTTGCTCCTAACATTCAGGTTTGTTATATCACCCAATGGTGTTTTATAGCTTATCGTGTCAGCATCATCAAGCTGATTGATGGGGTTCCCACTTTCTAGTAGAAGAGCATAGTAGCTATTGTACTAGAGGAATTACTGATGCCTAAACTCATTAGGACACTGCAATATTTATCCAGAAAATCAAATTTGTTATCGAATTTATAGCCGATTAACAACTTTCCGAAATTGTTCTCGTTGCTTTTAGATTTTACATAGCATATCTAGTGCAAGTTTAACACATTCTTCTTGACAACACTTCCTTGTGCTATGAATACAAAATTGTTCTAGTTTCCTTTTGTCTTGAATTTCATTTTTTCTCCACTATACTAAAGTTGTCAGGGGAAATTCTAAAATTTTAATAGCAAGATTTGATATGTTAGTTTTTGATTCAGTTTTACCCTAACTTCTGGAGTTGTCATTGGCAATTTCAGCGGTTTCTTATTTAGGCTTCATCTGTTGGTTGAAATTACAAAAGTTTCAAAAAGACTAGGTTTGATATTCACTGTTAGACCTCTTGTAGCAGTTAATCATAGAACAGAGTTGTTGTATTAGAGTGTGACACCCCAATAGTCCCACATCGGATGGGAATGGAGTTGCCGAGTTATTATTGCTAGTGGGTCGGGTCGTTACATTTGGTATCAGAGCTGATCACTAGCCGGAAGTGTGTGACGAGTTTCGGCTGAGTCAGGGTCTGAAAGACAAGGTGACGGGCTATGTCAGGGTCCGAATTATAGGGCTAGCGAGACAAGTCTTACATCGCCTGATGATCTTGGGTTGTGTGTGTGTTTGGATTGACGAGGACGTCAGGCCTAAACGGTGGAATCTGTGACACCCCAATAGTCCCACATCGTATGGGAATGAAGTTGTGATTGAGTATATAAGAGATAGGACACTAGTAATAATAACTGGCTTAAGCATTTTGGGCTGTGGTTTGAGCCCAATGAGTTATTATTGCTGGTGGGCTAGGTCGTTACATAGAGTGATAGCTAATTTATATGTTACTGTTTATTAAAGAGATAAATAAATTATTCAAGAAATTATGATGCTTATCGTTACCTGAATAAAACTGGGGTGCCCAATTTGAGCCAGTTTAAGCACTTTTAGACCGGTTTTAATGCTAGCTTAGATGTTTTCATTTTGGGTGCATCATAGTTTTTGGAATGCTGATTGTGGAGGTTCCTAAGCTAAAATGAAGAGGTGATTGGAAACAGTGTCCTCTCTACTAGGCATCTAATCTCTTGCTTTTAGAATGTTTTGTGAAATCCTTATGACTCTTGACCTATGGCAGTTGCTTTTATGTTTCTATAGGAAAACAAAGAAGGCCTTGAACTACTGAAGACTGCTATAGCAAAAGCTGGTTATACTGGAAAAGTAATTTCTCTTTATTTTACATTTTTGCAATGAAGCTTTGGTTACCCTCAAAACTAAGTTGACTAGCTGGTGTGTGTTAAAACTATTTATGTAATGGCAGGTTGTGATTGGGATGGACGTTGCTGCTTCAGAGTTTTATTCCGAGAAGGGTCAGACTTATGACCTTAACTTCAAAGAGGAGGTGAGCTTTCCTTTCTCATAGAACAGTCAGCTTATATTTGTTGTTGCTTTGAAATTCTTGACTACTTTTGATTGACTTGAGAGTTCAGAGGAAAACTAACACAACATTTTTTTCTAAGGGTTTCGTAAACTGACTACTGTTGATGTGGTGTTTTTCAGAACAATGATGGCTCACAGAAAATTTCTGGAGAGAGCTTGAAAGATCTCTACAAGTCCTTTGTAGCTGAATACCCTATTGTATCCATTGAAGATCCATTCGATCAGGACGATTGGGCCCACTACGCCAAGCTTACGGATGAAATTGGACAGCAAGTGCAGATTGTTGGTGATGACCTTCTTGTCACAAACCCTACGGTAATATACTTATAAATGCAGCAATCAAATTCATTCTATAATCCCCGTAAATTTAAAATTCTATTTTCTTGGCTGTTGCAGAGGGTTGCCAAGGCAATTAGTGAGAAGACGTGCAATGCACTTCTCTTGAAGGTAATATAAACTTGCTTCAATTCTCCATCTCACTTTGCTGTTATTTGTTCTAGAAATATTTCTGTGGAGATTTTGTTCATTGGGATAATCATCGACCATATTCAAAGCTACTTTGTTCTGTCTTAATATGGAGCAGGTGAATCAGATAGGCTCCGTGACAGAGAGTATTGAGGCTGTCAAAATGTCCAAGCGTGCCGGATGGGGTATCATGGCAAGCCACCGAAGGTGGGACCACACCAAAGCTGTATTGTTTTTTAGAAATTTCTTGTATTGTTCCTAACATGTTCTTCTGGTTTCAGTGGTGAGACAGAGGATACCTTTATTGCTGACCTCTCAGTTGGTCTGGCGACGGTGAGTTTCTTTTTCTTTGTGCAATTACTATCAAATTTTCTCCCCATAAATATAAAACATATGTAAATTTTTTTCTGACTATATTGGACTACGAGATGGAATATTTAAATTTAAATGCTTGAGAATCTGACATGCAAATCGTTCGCCTTTCTGCAACAGGGACAAATTAAGACGGGAGCTCCGTGCCGTTCTGAGCGTCTGGCCAAGTACAACCAGGTAAGTTTTGCTGAAGATTTTAATGTTCTGATCAGCTACTTTTATCTTTCCTTTAATGCTTTATGCTGAATACCTCATTCCTTTTTGCATTTCGAAAGCTCTATTACTTTTATTGGTTTACCACATTCTTCTCAAATCCTTAGCAGTATAAAGTCTTTATTTTTATTTTTTATTTTTTATTTTTTGGGGTTTCTTTACCTGCCTTAGTGCCTTGAATTTCTAATCTTACGTATTGCAAAACACAAAGTGTGGTAAGATTAAAGCAATTTCCTCTTTGGTATTGATTTTAGTTATGAGATTGTATTGGGCTTACTGTGAATAGATTGATGGCCATTAAATATGCGGTCTCATAAAATTATTGTTATCGTGCGGAAGGCAAAACTAATATGAGTGTAGTAGTATGTGTTGTCAGGACTTGGCATCATGTCTGCTCCATATATTGTCCCTACAAGATACTAGATAATATGAAAATAATCTATGTGTAAGAGACAGAAGAAAACAGAAAATTACTGAACTTGTAAAAATTCTATCCAAGTTTACAATATGACTTTGTTTTATAATAATTAAGATTATGTTGAAGTTTCAATTCGGTCACTGCGGGAAAAACATATGCGGTAGTTTCAATTCACCCACTATGAGAAAAAAATATTTATCATGAATGGCAATCAAGATACAATACGAATTCTTGCATATCCTGTTAATTTCCAGTTACTAACCAACTGTTTTATCCGCATATCAATCTTAATGTGGTATCTCTGGTTCTTTCCAAGGGACTACACTCATATTCAGCCGTCCGTACCTGCTCATGCTTACAACTACCTTCCCTATTACATAGTGAATAGTTTCTTAATTTTAAAAGTTTAATAGTTACTTATTGAACTAGGTGAATGGATAATTGGATTTCGGAATGCTTAGTGCAATTTTTTTACCTCACCACAAAGAGGCCATTAAACACAGCATGTTATAATCTGTTAACCGTGTACAGTGTTACGACGACAGTTGGTTGATGATACCAAGGGTGTCAACTGAAGCTTTTTGGAATATTTTTTGATGCAGCTTCTTAGGATTGAAGAAGAGTTGGGTGATAAAGCGATCTATGCCGGAGCCAAATTCAGGGCACCTGTGGAGCCATACTAGAAGTTTCGACAGGTTCCTGCGGATACTATTTTGTCACTTTCGGCCGCCGTTTTTCCTTTTTCTTCCATCTTTGTTGCTGGAAATGCGGTGTGAGGGTTTTATAATAATAAATGACATCTTTGTCTTATTGCAGTTTTTAAACTGCAGGATAAGTTGCCAACCTTTGTAGTTGGTAGTTGGGGATGTTGCTCTTTTAGTTTGTACCCCTTTAATTTGTGTTTAGCTCCTTTTGACCATGTGGTGGTGTAATTTAATGAATCGAGACATCTTAAATTACTGGTCTCTGAGCTAGTAACGTCCCATAACGTGTGATTATGGTGATGGTTTTTGTTGAAGGTTAAAATATGCCGGGGGTAAAAATTGCAGTGTTATTCTCAGTGGTGATTTTGGATACTTTGAATTGCTGATTTTAATAATTATCCGCGGCTGATAGCTAAAAGAACAATTAATTTTAATAAATTTTAAATTTATTTGGGAGAAATAATTAAAATTGAAATGAAGTATTTAGGGATAATTTTATTTAGTATTTTCTAAACATATCTCCCTACCATTTTTGTCTCTTAGAAAAATATGGTTAGTGAATAATTTTTTTTTTATCATTTTTGATATTATAATTTTATTAAAATAGGTTTAGTTCTTCCGTGATCAAAATTTTTTATTTTTTATTTTATCTTCTTCTCTCGATCAAAATTTTAGCAATAAAATTTTTCTACTCTTTTTCATCCTTTGCTTCTCTTTCATGCTAGTTTCGAATCCGTAAGTAGAGTTTCTTTATCCCCATTCATTGACAATATGTTGCTCTTTCTCCTCGAGGAGAATAAGATGAGATATGCTACACACTATAAATTAAAAATTCGGTTGTAGTAATTCAAAACTTGATTGTATTAATTAATTGAAAATTTTGGATCAATTTGATATACTTTTGGTTGAAGTGTTGTTATTTTTTTAAAAATTTTTTATACATTTTATTGAAAATTATCAATTTTTTCTATGATTTTTTCTTATTTTGCTCTTTTTAATTGAAGAAAAATGTATGATTGCGTCACGCCCAGAACTCGCATATTTGATCGGTTCGGATACATGAATAAACCACCGAATGGATAGAGTCTGTCACCCGCCCAAGACATGCCTATGCTAGTGTATGAATTTTAATAAGAAATATAAGTATACAACGAAGCAGAGAGATGATATCATAGAACGAAAAATTTAAACTTAACTAAACATTTAAGTTTTATATTATACATCTCACAAATCTTTAATATATTACAATACATTTTAACAAAAAATAAAATCTCTACAAGTTCGTTCAAAATAAATAAATACAATCTCTCTTGCTATCCATGATGACCTATATCCGAGACCACTATCTAGGGTGAGATGCTCTTGCCACGATCTTGTGTCGCTGCACTCGCTGTAGGCTCTACAAAGCAGGAGGTGAAAACTGAAAGAAGTTTCTAGTGGGTTTGGCCCCGACCTAGACGCCTTTCCCACTATATCAAGGCATAAATAGATAGATAAGAAAAGCTATAAATGTGCCAGGTGTTGGTCAGGGTTACCTATTATATAAAATGTTTTGAATTTAGGGACAATATATCCATCAGGAAAGGGGACGTTATCGCATTATGTAGGATATGGACGCCCCTTGCTCTTCTGTTTCGAAGTCGCCTCATCGATTGTTTGTTTTATTTGGGATGAAATTAACTTCTGAATTTCTTCCTTTGTCATCATGAAATTGCCTTGGTGGTTTAGTTATTCTACCAATGCTGGTTGTTCAGTAACGGCTTGTGGCGCTGGCTATAGTGTATTCTGAGTCGTGAGCTGTTCGTTCGTTGATACATTCGGGCGTGCTTTATCTGGCCGCAGTATAGTTTGGTGTTGTTGATTTTCCAAATTAGATTGCACATTTAGTAACAGTTCCACACTTCATCCATCTTTTTATAGAGATTAATTATATCTCTATCTTTTCCTTCGACTCGTCTTTTCAAAGATGCAATTATGTCATCCTTTGGAACATTGGTGATGAAAATCGGTTCTTCTTCATCGTCCCCATCATGAGATTCATCAGGTAATGATGTGTCTGTGGGTAATCTTTGAAGATTGGATGAGCTTTGCTCACTTGGTCTTGCTACCCCTTTTCCTCTATGAGCGGTAGCTCTAGTAAGCATCTGGTTCAACGTTTCTTGCTCGTCAGGTTGGTCGAGTTCTTGGTGTCCGACCATTCGAACAAAATGGACAATCATATCTTCTATTTTGTTCTCTTCCTGTGAATCCTTAGTTATCAGAACAGATTCTTTTTGTATCCACACTTTGCTACGAGATAATAATAGTTGTTTTTGCGCTCCTGATTTCCTAATTCGTCCTTTAATGGCTTTGTAAGCCTTATAAATTCTTTTAGAAATGTTCTCCTCCTGAAGTTCTTTTTGACTCTTCTTTGGAATTTCTAGTTGATTGATTTTTGACGTCAGCTGTAAAACAATAGTGGTTGCATTTTTCTTCACAAACCCTAATGGAGCGAAGGAGTTGTGAGTTGGAAGTGCACAATGAATCATAGATTTAATCATGTAGCCTTGGATGTTATTGTTCTTGTCCCATGTAGCCTTGGATCGACGGCGATTGTTCTTCTTAAAAGATGTTTGGGTGGGAGGAATAGTAATTGTTGTCACTAGAAAATGTCAGCCTATCGAATACTGATGCCTGCAGTGTCAAATCCTTCGGAAATATGAGCCTTCCTTCAAATACCATCATTTTGGATGCAGGCATGTCGGTAAGTCGTTCACCTACAGGTCGGCGAGGAGGGTTGGGGATGACTACATTAGGCCGCTTTCCTCGAGACAGTAGGTGAGGAATGACCACGTCGTGTACATCTTGGGAAGGGGTAACAAGAGTAATCATGCCCTCAGCAGCAACAATGGAAGTTTGAGCCATAACCGCGGTCCGATCAGCTTCTGGGATGGTGCCAAATTGGATCGAGGCACCGGCCAGCCCAAAAGTCAGGACAGACACGGCCAGACATACTCGTGAACCTGCTTCCAGTATCATTGAGTTGGTCGGTGTAGTGACAACGTTTTTCTATGTTGGAACCATTTCCCTGGTATAAAAGTAGAAGTTAGGACTTCTTTCTCTCACTTTTTTGTATTATTTTTTCTTTTTATTTTTAGGTATATGTATGTATACTAAAGGTCTCAAAAGATTGAAGGAGAGGTTAGGTACCATTGGGTGTGCCATTTTGTCTGCGACCACGAATGGCTCATCTCGCACGGTTCATATTTTTCAGTTCCCGTGGGATAGTATTCACGATTCAGATGAATATTTATATGGTTATGTGTTACGGCTTTTTCTGTTGGCATATTTCGTGAGTTGAGTCGGAGTCTTGAAGTGATCAAATTGTCAATCAACAATCGAAGACTTAGAGAAGATTCAACAAGAGCTCAAGTTGACACTCAGTGTTTTGAGTCTTAAAGATTGAAGCTGAAGAATTGTGGATCAACTACATCAATCTCAAGAAGAATGGATTCGGAATGATTAGGTACGTTTAACTAAATAATTTTGGTGATCCGAATACATTTGTGTAGTTTAGAAACACTTGGATAAGTTTTCATTGCATAAAAATAAAAAACTGGACAAATTGGATGTTCAGGATCCGGATTAGACCAATCTAGTCCAGACCCCGAACATAGTTTAGTTCATGCGGAATTCCAATCCGGACCTCCCCTGTTTCAGTCCGAACCCCGAACTATGTGTTTGCTGAAATCGCATGAACAGTCCGGATCAGGAAATTCTAGTCCGGACCCCGAACTGTTTTTTCAGGAAAATTGCTAAAAAAAGACGACAGTCCGGATCAGCCAAATCCAGTCCGGACTGCCGTGCGGTAAAAATTCTGTTAAGTCAGTTTTTGATGGTTATCTCTTTCCAAAGGTTTCTAACCTATAAATAGACACTTAGGGTTCCTCAAGAACCACCGACCAATTTAGAAATACTCGAGAGCAACCCTAGAGGCTAGGTTTTTATTGTTCTTCTCTTTAGCCTCTTTTAGGTCAATTCGACGGTTCTTCCGAGATATACTTTTTGTCGAATTGATCTAGTCTTTACTTAGAGATTCCTTCCATGGTTCTTCAATGATAATCTAAGCAAACGATCACCAACAAAGCCTATATTCTGTATCGGCTGAGTTTGCGTCGTGGATTCGACATAGCACCGTGGATTCGGTGTGTTGAAGGCGTTTTGTGGATTCGAAACGTGTGCTCGTGGATTTGAGTGGCGTTCGTGGATTCGAACGTGTGCAGTGGACGTGCAATCGGTGGAGCGCAAGATCCGAAGAACTTGAAGGAGTGGTTTGAGTCCGTGGAGTCAGTAATCACCTTGTTATTCTTCTTTTCTTAGTGGATTGTTATTACGTGTTGGTCCCGTGGTTTTTCTCCTGGATTGGAGTTTTCACGTAAATCTCGGTGTGCTGTTTTTATTTTCCGCATTGGTTTTTTATTTTGCACTGAGATTGGTTTTTGAGTATTACACCTATTCACCCCCCCTCTAGTTGTTTGATAGTACCTATTTAGATCCTTGTGGATCCCTATATTAAAAAACCAACAATTGGTATCAGAGCGGGTTTTAGGTTTATCTATCATGTCGGATGAAAGTGGTAATATTTTTAGACCTCCTTTTTTTGATGGGACCAATTATGTGTATTGAAAAGTGCGGATGAGAGCCTTTCTCATCGCAATTGATGAGCGGGTGTGGCAATCTGTGGAATACGGTTGGGTGCATCCAATTGAGGAAGTAGGAAATTGTACTATCCCAAAACCTCGCTCTAGATGGTCCAAAGAGAAAATCGAAAGATCTTCTTACAATAGGAAATGTATGAACGCTTTATTTAATTCTCTTTCCTCGACAGAGTTCACACAAATTTCTGCGTGTGAAATTGCAAAGGAGATTTGGGATATTCTCAAAATTACACATGAGGGTACTAATCTAGTAAAAATTCAAAAGCTCCAGATACTTACAAGTCAATTTGACTCTATTCATATGAATGAGCATGAATTGTTTACTGATTATTACACTAGACTTCAAGATATAATCAACACATGTGCTAATTTAGGAAAAAAGATCCCGGAGTCGAAAGTTGTAAGAAAAATACTTCGGACTCTTCCGGAACGGTTTAGGGCAAAGGTTGCCGCCATTGAAACCGTTAGTCATCCGGATGATATGAGAGTAGAGGAATTAGTAGGTGCTTTGCAAACTTATGAGATGACTTTTCCTACTAATCAAGTTTCTTCCAAGTGTTCTTCTAAGCTTACAGGTATTGCATTCAAAACAACAAAGAAAAAAGATGGCGAATTGAGTTCCAACGATGAAATCTCTTTTGCCGAGTTTGAAGAACAATTGGCGCGGATCACAAAGAAATTTCGTCGGAAGTTTTGGAAGAATCGAACCGATGGATATTCATCCTCGAAACCATCTAAAGGATCATCGGGTTCTAAATCCTCTAAACTAAAAGGCTTTGCAAAACCTTCTAAAGAAAAAGATGAATTCGAAGTGAAAATCAATGTTATAGATGCAAAGGCTACGGCAATATTTCAACGGATTGTCCTTCTAAGAAATCATATAAAAAGAAGGCTTTGCAAGCGAAAACTTGGGACGATTCTACTTCCGATGAATCGACCTCAAGTAAAGAGGAAAAAGTTGTTGCCTTTCATGCTTCTCAAATTCCTCTTCTAATTTTTGCTTATCATCTTTAATCACTGACTCTATTTCTTTGATTTTGCATAAAACATCAACATCCGATGGAGAGTCATTAATTGAGGGGGAGTCGGACGAAGAAGAACTCGTTGAGGCATATCAACAACTTCTTACGGAATCAAAGAAGATGGCCAAGCATATCAAGAAGTTGAGGAAGCAACGACTTGAGGTTCAAGACGAGAACCATGCTTTAAAGATCAAACTTCATGATCTTGAGAAGGAACGAGAACTTTTATTGGATAATAATAAAATCCTCTGAGAAAAGATAAATCAATCGGAAACGATCATTAATTCCCATATTAACAAGATTGATTTTCTTGAAAAGCAGTTTGAGGAAATTCATGTCACCAACCAAGCTTTGACCAATTAAGCAAGTTCATCAACTCAAATCCGACATACAAGGGCTTTCAACCGGTTCCAAGAAACTTGACCGTATGTCTGGATTAGGTCAAACAAGCAAAGCTGGTTTGGGATTCAAAAAGAACCAAACTGTGCAGGCTTCAAGTTCCATAACTAGATTGAGAGGAAGAACTTGTCACCAATGTGGACTTGAAGGACATTTGATGAAGACGTGCCCGAAAAGGAGAAAGAAGAATCCTTCGGCAACTTCATCTACGGAGCGGACTCAACGGAATCAAAAGACACATCAAGTCAAAGGAGTTCCCTCAATCCACCAAAGGTTCGAGCCACAACATCGATCATTCAAGTGGATCATTGCGAGGCAAAGACCTAAGGTGGACCAACAGTCAAAGCTATCAACTCCCGGCCACAATGAATCAAGACAACCCAAAATCCAACGATTTTGGATTCGGAAAGGTGATATATTTCCTTGTCTTAAGTTCTAAATAGCTTATGAACGTATGTAATGCTTTGATTGGTTTTCTCTTCATATGTTTCTTGATCTTTGCATTACATGATTTCAATGCTTTTCGTTTTTATTTATGTTTTGTTTTCAAACAAAAGGGTTTTAACGAACGAGTGCATTGAATACGAAAAGGGTTTACTTTCACTCACTCCAATTTAATTTTATATGAATTATCAACTTTACTCCATAATCATAATCTTTGAAGATATTTCATTATAGGAGTTTTTGATAGTTATATACATCAAATTTTAGTAATCATGTGTGATCTTTAGATGCTTAACCTATCTCGGTTGTGTGAGTTCTTTGTGATAAACATGAGACAACCGATAGACTAAAATTTGGGATTTAATTCTTTCACATAAGAGATTGCACTTTTTTTTTCAAGGGTAATAAATGAGTTGCAAAAGATGCGGAAAGAGTTACATCCGAAAGGAGTGTGAAAACTACCACCACATGTTGGAAAGAGCTGCCACCCTGGTCGTCCGGTTTGTGTGTGAAACTACCACATGTTTTCGATGCTTGAAAAATACTTTTGAAATTTTTAGTTGAAGCATTCGGAGATTTATATTCAAAGTTCTTATATTTTGAACAATCTCCTGGTTGGTATAAGGTGGGATAGTTAAAAGATGCTCAAAGAGCCACCCTTAGGTATTTTAGTGCTTATCTCAAATTTAAAAGGATAGAAGTCAAATTGATGTCATTTGAAAATCTCTGTAAGTCATCTTTGTAAATCCGTTACATCTTGATAGAGTTTGGATCTCTAGATTATTTTTGATGACTTGTATTTGATGCATATAATATGAAAAACGGTTTATAATGTTTTATCTTTATTTTTCATGATTTCGGAGTAAATCTTTTTAATTTTTGTAAAATTAATTGGATTGAATGACATCTGTGTGATCTCACAATTTTCAAGCACTTAAATTGTTTTCTTGATGGCACGCAAATCGGTATTTGAAAGATTTCAAAATTTAGATTTGTTTCAAGAATTTTTATGATTTTTGCTTTGGAGTACCGGTACTAACAGTTTGGTACCGGAACCAAATTCTCGGAATTAGGTTTTCAATCTAGAACCCGAAACAGGATTTTTCAGATTTTCAATTGGTTACCGGTATGCGCCTTCGAGTACCGATACGCAATCTGCGTTTTTGTTATATACCGGAACTGAGCTTTTATCTCTCTTTCTCGATGAACTAATGCTGTTAGTGATTTCCTTTTGTCTAGTATGTTCACTGTTTGACAATTTGTGACAAAAAGGAGGAGAAGAGAAATGACGGAGATGAGATGATTCGAGATAGGGGGAGATAATGAAAAAGAAGCCGAAAAACAAAAAGAACCAAAAGGACGAATCAAATGTAGAATTTACATTTAATTTCTGACAACTGACTTTTGATTTGTTTGGAGTTTTGTTTTGCAGAATCTACATCACTTTAAGACTCCAAGTCCTAAGTCATAGAGTTTGTTCTAAGACTGGTTCAAATGTAATTTTTGTTTATTGGATCTTGCACGCAAAGAAAGTCAATGTTTTGGTGATGACATTGAGTTTCGATTTTTTGGTTTAAGATGAGTATCTTGAGCGTTTTATGTATTTTTGGATTTTGTCACGAAATTGCCAAATGGGGAGATTGTTACGGTTTTTTGTGTTGGCATATTTCGTGAGTTGAGTCGGAGTCTTGAAGTGATCAAATTGTCAATCAGCAATCGAAGACTCAGAGAAGATTCAACAAGAGCTCAAGTTGACACTCAGTGTTTTGAGTCTTAAAGATTGAAGCTGAAGAATTGTGGATCAACTACATCAATCTCAAGAAGAATGAATTCGGAATGATTAGGTACGTTTAACTAAATAATTTTGGTGATCCGAATACATTTGTGTAGTTTAGAAACACTTGGATAAGTTTTTCATTGCATAAAAATCAAAAACTGGACAAATTGGATGTTCAGTATTAGGATCAGACCAATCCAGTCCGGACCCCGAACATAGTTTAGTTCATGCGGAATTCCAGTCCGGACCTCCCCTGTTTCAGTCCGGACCCCGAACTATGTGTTTGCTGAAATCGCATGAACAGTCCGGATCAGGAAATTCCAGTCTAGACCCCGAACTGTTTTTTCAAAAAAATTGCTGAAAAAAGACGACAGTCCGAATCAGCCAAATCCAGTCCGGACTGCCGTGCGGAAAAAATTCTGTTAAGTCAGTTTTTGATGGTTATCTCTTTCCAAAGGTTTCTAACCTATAAATAGACACTTAGGGTTCCTCAAGAACTACCAACCAATTTAGAAACACTCGAGAGCAACCCTAGAGGCTAGGTTTTTATTGTTCTTCTCCTTAGCCTCTTTTAGGTCAATTCAACGGTTCTTCCAAGATATACTTTTTGTCGAATTGATCTAGTCTTTGCTTAAAAATTTCTTCTATGGTTCTTCAATGATAATCTAAGCAAACGATCACCAACAAAGCCTATATTCTGTATCGGCTGAGTTTGCGTCGTGGATTCGACGTAGCACCGTGGATTCGGTGTGTTGAAGGCGTTTTGTGTTACGGCATTTTGGTGTTGGCATATTTCGTGAGTCAAGTCAGTGAGTTGAGTCGGAGTCTTAAAGGGATCAAATTGTCAAATCAGCCTTCGAAGACTCATTGAAGATTCAGCATGAGCCCAAGTCAACTCTCAGGTATGATTAATTATTGTTCGTGGTGATTAAAGTTCGTTTATAATCATTGGAAACAGGAAATTAATGAAAACCGGTTTAGACTTGGTTTTAGGAACTTGGTTTTAACTTACAACGTTATTTAAGTTTGGATTCCGGTACTTGGTTTGTTTTGGATAAAGTTTATCGTGGAAAAATTAGTTTTTACATTGCGTACCGGAACCACACTTGAAGTTCCTCAAACCCGACACAGAATTTTCTGAAAATTGTATTGCGTACCGGAACACAGACTCGCGTACCGGAACACAATAGAAAAATCTGTGTTTTGCACCATTGAGTACCGGAACATGATAAGTGGTACCGGTACACAATATTACCTCGGGAAAAGTTTCCTAAACCGACTCTAATATGTTTCCAAGGGCTATAAATAGATACTTAGGGTTTCTCGAATAGAACGACCGATACCGAAAACACTCGAGAGCAACCCTAGAGGCTGGATCTTATCTTTCTTCTCTTTAGCCTCTTTTAGGTCAATTCGACGGTTCTTCCAAGATCCATCTTTTGTCGAATTGATCTAAACTTTGCTTAGAAATTCTTTCTACGGTTCTTCAATGATAATCTAAGCAAAGGATCACTATTGAAGCCTATATTTCTTTATTGGCTGAGTTTGCGTCGTGGATTTGACGTGACACCGTGGATTCGGTGTGTTGAAGGCGTTTCGTGGATTCGAAACGTGTGCTCGTGGATTCGAGTGGCGTTCGTGGATTCGAACGTGTGCAGTGGACGTGCAATCGATGGAGCGCAAGGTCCGAAGAACTTGAAGGAGGGGTCGAGTCCGTGGAGTCGGTAATCACCTTGTTATTCTTCAATTCTTAGTGGATTGTTATTGCGTGTTGGTCCCGTGGTTTTTCTCCTGGATTGGAGTTTCCACGTAAATCTCGGTGTGTTGATTTTTATTTTCCGCATTGGTTTTTATTTTTGCACTGAGATTGGTTTTTATAATATTACACCTATTCACCCCCCTCTAGGTGTTTGATAGTACCTATTTAGATCCTTGTGGATCCTAAATAACTCTACAATTGGTATCAGAGCGAATTTTAGGTTTATCTATCATGTCGGGTGAAAGTGGTAATATTTTTAGACCTCCTCTTTTTGATGGGACCAATTATGCGTATTGGAAAGTACGGATGAGAGCTTTTCTCATCTCAATTGATGAGCGGGTATGGCAAACCGTTGAATACGGTTGGGTGCATCCTGTTGAGGAAGTAGGAAATTCTACTACCCCAAAACCTCGCTCTAGATGGTCCAAAGAGGAAATCGAAAAATCTTCTTACAATGGGAAAGGTATGAACGCTTTATATAATTCTCTTTCCTCGACTGAGTTTACAAGAATTTCCGCGTGTGAAACCGCAAAGGAAATTTGGGATATTCTCAAAATTACACATGAGGGTACTAATCTTGTAAAAATTCAAAAGCTCAAGATGTTTACAAGTCAATTTGACTCTATTCATATGGAAGAGCATGAATTGTTTACAGATTATTACACTAGACTTCAAGATGTAATTAATACATGTGCTAATTTGGGAGAAAAGATCCCGGAGTTGAAAATTGTAAGAAAGATTCTTCGGACTCTTCCGGAACGGTTTAGGGCAAAGGTTACCGCCATTGAAACCGTTAGTCATCCGGATGAGATGAGTGTAGAGGAATTAGTAGGTGCTTTGCAAACTTATGAGATGACTTTTCCTACTAATCAAACTTCTTCCAAGTCTTCTTCTAAGCTTACAGGTTGTCACGCCCCGGGGGTAAACCAGAACCCGGGGTCGTCCACAGATCCGCCGTGTACACGGAATTTCCCGTGTACACGAAGCGCTGGTAACCTGCTCAGAATAAGATGATATAATAAAAGAGCATAAACAGAGCTAAATAGTACTAGTACATCTCAGATAAAAAATAGAAAAGTAAAGTGCAGAAAGTAAACTCTCAATAATACATATGTCTCTCCCAGCTCACTAATCAAATACAACCAGCTGGCCGAAGCCAGACCCAAAAAGAAATGAAAAGTAGAGTATCTGAGAGTATCGGGTACATCTAATAATAGAACTGGTGCCTGGGTGGACCGCTATCTAGTCCGCGATCCTCTTACCTCGATCCGCAGTGGAGGGTCCTGCAATAGCCGCAGACGACTCTGCAAAACAAAGGGAAGAGAAGAAGAGAAACAGTGGGGAGTGAGAACTACTATAAAACAGTAGCCTCCTCCTAGTGGGTAAACCTCAACTCACATGTGCCCACTAGGACTATAAGAGGCAGAAAAGATGAACAAAGGTGGAAAGCTGTAAATAAAACTGCAGATGATGAATAGAGCTACCACTACATGCCTCTAGTGAGCTAACAGATAGAATAGCTATAAGTATGCATCAGAATGTAAATGCCTGCCTGCCTAGACCCAATCGATACACCAGTAAGCACTGGTACTGCCTGCTCTGCCTGCCAAATCGGGTATGCCAGCCTACGCATAACACCGATAGGAAAAGAGAGTCTCGAAGACTCGAAGCCTGTATGACGCACACTCCGGAGTGGCACTCGAGGGGAGCGACCCACACGAGTATAATGCCTGGGTAACAAGTACCAAAATCAGCAGGACTGGATCATGACCCTGATCAAAGTGGGAAAACCCATCCACTAAAAGAAAACCCCAAAGCCTCTATCCCAATCTGATGCAATGACCACTGTCCGGTCAACCGCCAAAGATCCGCGGTTGCCGCAATGCCCTATCCTCACAGCCTGTCTGTCCCAAAGCCCACAACTGTCTGACTACACTATCCCAGCCCCTGCTCGAACCCGAGCGCACTATCCCCCAAATATAAATAAAGAAGGAAAAGCATGGTTTCTCCTAAGTCAATTCCAGCATGATAGTGTAGCAGAAAAAGGTGGCCTAACTAGATGTCCGTTTAAGCATGCAAAGTCCGTTATTTAAAACAGGGTTAAATAATATCATCTTTCCCAATATTAAATGACATATTTTAATAAGAATTATCCGTTTACTAATACTTAGTCCATTTAAGATGTAGCCCAAGCAATAAGTCCAATTCTCAATAAAAATGCCATTTTAACTTATCCGGTTCATTTAGCAATAAAATAATGAAGCAACTCCAATAGGCCTAGTGGGGACATCATAAGTGGGAGGTTAAGCAACGGTACCCACCTCGAGCGCTAAATCCAAGGTCCGACGGCGAAGTCCGCGCTCGAGCTCCAAAAACCTCCGCAACACTGTGCCAAAGATCCCAAAGAATACCGACAAATTACTAATCAAGTTTAATCCAAAATTCTGTCCCCAAAAAATCAGATTCACTGTTCAGCCATTTTTACCTGCGAAATGTGCCCAATAAATCTCCAGAAAAATACTATCACGATCTACGCGACGATACGGTCGAAACGAGTACCTGCACGTTTTCCCACGATTTTTCTGTGCTGAGAACGAAAATCGACAAGAGGACTATCTCAACAATAACTTCATCCCAAAACAGCAGTAAAAATATCTGTAAAAAGGGATTCCTCACCCTCAGGGAAAATCCACGAAATTCCAAGAAAATTCCAGTAGACTCCTCGCGATGTGTAGATGCAAATCCCCTTTTGAATCGCCCTGTTTCGATGCTCGAGCGCAAAGTTATCGCCAAAACAAGTTGGTGCTGTCCAAAAACTCCGCGACGGAAAAAGGGTCAACAAGAAGCCATAAAATCACCATCAAAACCTCAGAACCAGGGGAAACTCATTAGAAGAGGAATTGAAGCCCTACCTGTTAGGAATCCAACGGCGCAAAAATCAAGAAAATACGATGTCGGGGTGAACCAGGGGAGCTTGAACACCGAGAAGCGACGAATCTGGAAATCGAAGAACAATCGTCGCGCCGCGCCGGAAAATTTGCAACCTCGGGATCCGAGCTTCAACAAACCTCGGGGAAGCTACAGTAGATAGGGATTGTGGGAGGAACAATTGTCTTAGAGAGGAGCTCGGGCCAATTCTGAACAGGGAGGAAGAAAAACCCTCAACAAAGTGCCTTAGGGAGTTTAAAAGGAGAAAATCCAACCCTTAACGGATTCGGGCCGCAATTGGGCCCGGATCCGCTCGGCCGGGTCGGACGCGCCCCGTCCGACCGAGCGGACCAACCAAATTGCGCCGCGCGTCCCCACAGGGGATCGGCGCGCATCCCGCACAGCAAACAGCCGTGCGGGGCGCGCCAGCGGCCGACGCGCGTCCCGACCGCGCAGTCAACCCGCAGGCGACCGCCAATCGGAGCGCGACGCGCGTCCCGGCACTGTGCGGTCAGGCGCGCGGGCGGCGCCGCCTGACCGGCCGCAGACGTTGTCCCCTGCGCCGAGTCCCGTGAGCCCGCCAGTAGCCATGCGCCACGTGTCCCTGCGCCGGGCCTATGCACCCGCGCAGGGAACTCCGTAGACCGCCGCCCTGGACCGCGCCATCCCGCAGCCGACACGTGGCTCCCGCCTGATCCAGTGCACCGCCGCTCGAAACCATGCACCGGCCGCCTCCATTCCGTGGACCGCGCACTGAAGACCACCCAATGGGCGCCCGCCACGTGGCCTGCACCGGGCTTATGCACCCAGCCGCGCTGCTCCGTGGACCAGCAGCTGCGGACCGGCCAATGAGGGCCCGCCACGTGGCACCCGGCGGTCCACCGCCTTCCCCCATGCACCAGTAACCTCCAGAAACTTCCGGGAGTCCGTTTTTGGGCATCCGGACTCCGAATTCGGCAAATAAATAGCCGTTTTCAAGCGTTTTTCCGCGCTGAATCCAAATACGCCATCCGTTTGGCCTAGAAGCCTTTCTAAAATTCGGCAAATCCCGCCGAAGGCCAAACTAACAATAAATACAGTCCCGGACCCATCTGTGCTGTCCCTTTGACACACTGTGGATCAAACACCATCAATAGGTGTGCCACACTTGGATTCACGGGAAAAACGGTGCATGGAAACCTGGATCACTACATCCTCCCCCACTAAAAGAAAGTTTCGTCCTCGAAACTAAAATCATACCTCAAGCCGGGGCCTCGAACAGGTGGGGGTGGGCATCCATCATCGCTGACTCCAGCTCCCATGTAGCCTCGCGCTCGTCCTGGTTGCTCCACTGAACCTTCACATAAGGAATGGCCCGGCTGCGCAGCTCTCTAACCTCGCGGTCCAAAATCCGCAGTGGCCGCTCGACATAGCTCAAGTCCTCTGCAACCTCCAGTGGGGCGAAATCAATGATGTGCGACGGGTCATGAACATATCTCCTCAGGGTGGATACATGAAACACGTCGTGAACACTAGCCAATCTGGGAGGAAGTGCAAGCCGGTAGGCAACTGGCCCAATGCGCTCCAATACCTCAAAAGGTCCGATATAACGAGGGCTCAGTTTTCCACGAATCCCAAATCTCCGAATCCCTTTCGACGGCGAGACTTTCAAAAAGACATGATCGCCCACCTGAAACTCCAAGTCTCGTCGTCGGGTGTCAGCATAACTCTTCTGCCGGCTCTGAGCTGTCTCCAGATGTCGTCGAATCAGTCTGACCTTCTCCTCTGCCTCCAACAGTAGATCAGGACCCAAAGTCTTCTTCTCACCCACATCACTCCAATATAGGGGTGACCGACACTTGCGCCCATACAACGCTTCAAACGGAGCCATCTGGATGCTCGCTTGATAGCTGTTGTTGTACGCAAACTCAACCAATCCGAGATGTCGGTGCCACCCGCCTCCAAAATCCAGAACGCATGCTCGCAGCATATCCTCGAGAGTCTGAATAGTGCGCTCTGACTGCCCGTCCGTCTGTGGGTGAAACGCTGTGCTGAAGCGAAGCCGTGTCCCTAGGGCCGTCTGTAAACTCCTCCAAAAGTGAGAGACAAACCTCGAGTCCCTGTCCGATACAATGGAAATGGGTATCCCGTGCAATCTGACCACCTCGGCCAAGTACATCTGTGCCAGTCGATCCAATGGCCAAGTCATCTGAACCGGTAAGAAGTGAGCGGATTTGGTGAGTCTATCCACGACCACCCAGATCGCATCCGCTCCAGTCTGAGCCCTCGGCAATCCAGTGACAAAATCCATAGTGATATGATCCCACTTCCATTCAGGGATTGGAAGACTCTGCAACTTGCCAGCAGGTACACGATGCTCGGCCTTCACTTGCTGACAAGTTAAGCAGTGCGCCACAAATCTGCCAATGTCTCTCTTCATGCCGCTCCACCAGAACTGTCCCTTGAGGTCCTTATACATCTTAGTCCCACCAGGATGGATGGTATAAGGTGTATAATGAGCCTCCCGCAAGATCTGCTCTCGAATCTCTGAGTCCATAGGCACGCAAGCTCGGTCCCTGTACCGTAGTACTCCCGAAGCATCAACTGAGAAGTCCCCTGTCTCGCCAGCCTGAATCTGCTCTCGAATCCTCATCAGATGGGGGTCCTCACTCTGTTTCTCCCGAATCCTGTCCAACAGAGTGGGCTGCACGACCAAGGACAACAGTCTAGCAGAAACCCCAGGGGACACTACCTCAAGCTCTAACCGCCTCATCTGCTCCAGTAATGGTGCCTGATCGGTGATCATCATAGATAAGCTCTGCACTGCTCTCCTGCTCAGGGCATCAGCGACCACGTTTGCCTTGCCGGGATGGTAGAGTATGTCCACATCGTAGTCCTTTAACAGTTCCAACCATCTGCGCTGCCTCAAATTGAGCTCCTTCTGTGTGAACAGATATTTCAGGCTCTTGTGGTCGGTGTAAATCTCGCAGTGCTCCCCATACAGATAGTGGCGCCACAACTTCAGTGCAAAGATCACAGCCGCTAGCTCCAAGTCGTGGGTAGGGTAATTCTTCTCATAATCCTTGAGTTGCCGCGAAGCATAAGCGATTACCTTACCCTCCTGCATCAGCACGCAACCAAGTCCACTGTGCGATGCATCACTGTAGATCACGTATCCTTTCCCCATAACAGGGAGGGAAAGGATAGGAGCTGACATCAATCTGCTCTTCAGTTCCTCGAAGCTCCTCTGGCAATCCTCACTCCAGATGAACTTGATTCCTTTGCGCGTCAAACGAGTGAGTGGGGCGGAAAGTTTCGCAAAACCTTCCACAAACCGACGGTAATACCCTGCCAAGCCCATAAAACTGCGAACCTCTGCTACCGTCGTCGGTCGGGGCCAATCTCGGACTGCCTCAATCTTCGCCGGGTCTACCGCCACTCCTGCGGCTGAATCACATGGCCCAAAAAGGCAACCTCTCGAAGCCAAAACTCGCACTTAGACAACTTGGCATACAACTTCTTCTCCCTCAGAAGTTGCAGCACTATCCTCAGATGCTCCTCGTGCTCCACATCGCTCCGAGAGTAAATCAGGATGTCATCGATGAACACTACCACAAACCGGTCAAGATAAGGTCGGAAGATCCTGTTCATCAAATCCATGAATGCGGCAGGGGCATTAGTCAATCCAAAAGGCATGACGGTGAACTCATAATGCCCGTACCGAGTCCTGAATGCTGTCTTCGAGACATCCTCGGCCTTCACCTTCAGTTGGTGGTAACCAGACTGTAAGTCAATCTTGGAGAAGACACAAGACCCTTGCAGCTGATCAAATAAGTCATCGATGCGCGGCAAAGGGTACTTGTTCTTGATGGTCACTTTATTCAGCTCCCGGTAATCCACACAAAGTCGAAGTGAACCATCTTTCTTCTTCACGAACAGCACCGGTGCTCCCCAAGGTGATACACTCGGCCTCACAAAACCTTTATCCAATAGGTCCTGGAGTTGCGCCTTCAACTCCCGCAGCTCCGCCGGTGCCATTCGGTAAGGGGCCTTGGAGATTGGCGCAGTTCCTGGGACTACGTCAATCAAAAACTCGATCTCCCTATCCGGCGGCATACTAGTCAGCTCTGGTGGGAAAACATCCGGGAACTCGTGGACTATAGGGATATCCGCGAGTCCCGGTGCCGCCGTAGGCCCCTCAACCACACTGGCCAAAAAGGCCACGCATCCACTGCGCATCATCTGCCTCGCACGAGAAGTCGAAACTATCGCGGCGAAGAAAGTACTCTGGCATCCTCTGTACACAATCACCTCCTGGCCTGGCTCGCTAAAAGTCACCGTCCTCGCGGCACAATCAATAGTGGCATAATAGCGAGTCAGCCAGTCCATCCCAAGTACCATATCAAAGTCTCGCAGCTGACTCAGGACCATCAGGTCCGCTGGCAAGATCCACGACTCGATCTGTACAGGGCAAGACCAACAACACTCCTCTACAAGTAAAGTATGCTCCGGAATCCGTACCTCTAACACACGTGGCAACCGACCTAACTCTAGTCCATGAGATGATGCAAATGCTCTACTGATGAAAGAATGTGATGCACCGGTATCAAATAAAGTGCGAGCTCTACTGCCAGAAAGTAAAACGATACCTGCCACCACGTGGTCGGCTGCCAAGGAGTCCTCAACCTGGGCGGCATAAACCCGCCCGCTCGATGCCGGTGGTCGGTGGTCTGCCGGATGAGAAGAAGGGGCCCTGCTCGCTGGAGCATAGGACCGCTGCTGGGGCGCCGGTGGGGCTGATGCTGAAGAAGGTGTCGGTGCTGACGCATAAGGGCAAGTAGCTCGAACATGGCCCGACTGTCCGCACCGGTAACAGCGGCCAAACCTCTGGTCACACGTATCAGGAGAATGCTGCCCCTGGCAGAAGATGCACCTGGCTGGGGTCTGGGGCTGCCTCCCCTGCTGCTGCTGCTGCCTCTGCCGCTGAGATCCCTGCTGCCGGGACTGCGACCTCTGCTGCTGAGAATGCTGCTGCTGTCGTGAGTGCTGCTGCTGGTGCTGTGGGGGCCTCTGAGATCCACCATGCCCACGCCGCTCCGAACGCCCGCGGCCAGAGAACTGAGGCGGCGGGGGTCGGGGCGGCCTCCAGGAGCTAGTCTGCCCCCCATCGTCCTGAGCTGGCCGCTTCCTGTCAGATCCCTGAGCGACCAGGCCCCCACGTCTGGCGACAACGTGGTCTCCTCTCTCGATCCACTGTGCATGCTCGGCCGCCTCCTCCAGTGTCTGTAGTCTCTGCGCATGCACCAAGGTATAGAGCTCCGGGCGCAGGCCCGACTCGAAAAGCTCCACCTGATGTGGTCCATCCCTCGCGACATAGGGAACGCAGCTGAGCAGTCGCGAGAACTCCTGGAAGTAGTCCCATGCCGACCGTTCGCCCTGCTGGAGATTCTTCAGGTCATCCTCTACCTTTTTCTTCACGCTGGTGGAAAGTAAGTGTCCAGAACCATCCTCTTGAACTCTGCCCATGGTAGCTGCCGGGTGATCTGAAACTCCAGGGGCTCCACCCGACGCCACCACGTATCCGCATCCCCATCCAAACAATGCACTGCCATGTGAACCTGGTACTTCTGATCGACGAAGAAGTCTCGGAACAACTTCTCCATGGCTGAAAGCCAAGTCCCAACCTCCCAAGGGTGAGTGCTCCGCCCCGAAAATCTAGGCGGTCCCCGCTTGCAGAAATGGGTGAGTTTATCAGTAAACTCCTGCTCCTCCTCGGGGTCAAAGGTCGGATCGCTCCCGGGGCCCCGCTGCTCGAAGATGGTGCCGTAGGCACAAGCGGTACTAGTCGGTGGTACAACAGGTGGTGCGGGGGCCTCAGTAGTAAGTAGGGGGAGGGGCCCTAACCTGAGCAAGCAGCTGCTCAATCCTCTCCTCCTGCCGGCGGTGACCCTCCGCCAGCTGGGCCACCATGGCCCTCAACTCAGCAATCTCGGAAGATCCGGACTGCTCCGGCCCCTCCGGGGGTGTAGGGGTACCCCGGGTAGGAATCCGCCGCCTGGGAGGCATCCTGCCACACAAAAGAAACCACAGATCAGTAACGAAACCACACTCGACCCAATCTAGCGAAAGTCAAAGGCATCCTCCTATTTCTGTAACCTTATGTTGTCTGCAGCCAACATAATAGTTCGCCAGAAATAGGACATGCCAATCCCTCTTCACTCCCTGGAAGAGTCAAAATAGTATATGACCAAATTGCCGACTTTCGCATAATGTCACGTCACTCACGTCCTGCCTTCCTAGGGTCTGCCAAAAGCCTAGGGTTTCCTAAGTCCCAATTGACCTATCCCTAAGCTCTGATACCAACTTAATCTGTCACGCCCCGGGGGTAAACCAGAACCCGGGGTCGTCCACAGATCCGCCGTGTACACGGAATTTCCCGTGTACACGAAGCGCTGGTAACCTGCTCAGAATAAGATGATATAATAAAAGAGCATAAACAGAGCTAAATAGTACTAGTACATCTCAGATAAAAATAGAAAAGTAAAGTGCAGAAAGTAAACTCTCAATAATACATATGTCTCTCCCAGCTCACTAATCAAATACAACCAGCTGGCCGAAGCCAGACCCAAAAAGAAATGAAAAGTAGAGTATCTGAGAGTATCGGGTACATCTAATAATAGAACTGGTGCCTGGGTGGACCGCTATCTAGTCCGCGATCCTCTTACCTCGATCCGCTGTGGAGGGTCCTGCAACTAGCCGCAGACGACTCTGCAAAACAAAGGGGAAGAGAAGAAGAGAAACAGTGGGGAGTGAGAACTACTATAAAACAGTAGCCTCCTCCTAGTGGGTAAACCTCAACTCACATGTGCCCACTAGGACTATAAGAGGCAGAAAAGATGAACAAAGGTGGTAAGCTGTAAATAAAACTGCAGATGATGAATAGAGCTACCACTACATGCCTCTAGTGAGCTAACAGATAGAATAGCTATAAGTATGCATCAGAATGTAAATGCCTGCCTGCCTAGACCCAATCGATACACCAGTAAGCACTGGTACTGCCTGCTCTGCCTGCCAAATCGGGTATGCCAGCCTACGCATAACACCGATAGGAAAAGAGAGTCTCGAAGACTCGAAGCCTGTATGACGCACACTCCGGAGTGGCACTCGAGGGGAGCGACCCACACGAGTATAATGCCTGGGTAACAAGTACCAAAATCAGCAGGACTGGATCATGACTCTGATCAAAGTGGGAAAACCCATCCACTAAAAGAAAGCCCAAAGCCTCTATCCCAATCTGATGCAATGACCACTGTCCGGTCAACCGCCAAAGATCCGCGGTTGCCGCAATGCCCTATCCTCACAGCCTGTCTGTCCCAAAGCCCACAACTGTCTGACTACACTATCCCAGCCCCTGCTCGAACCCGAGCGCACTATCCCCCAAATATAAATAAAAAGAAAAGCATGGTTTCTCCTAAGTCAATTCCAGCATGATAGTGTAGCAGAAAAAGGTGGCCTAACTAGATGTCCGTTTAAGCATGCAAAGTCCGTTATTTAAAACAGGGTTAAATAATATCATCTTCCCAATATTAAATGACATATTTTAATAAGATTATCCGTTTACTAATACTTAGTCCATTTGAAGATGTAGCCCAAGCAATAAGTCCAATTCTCAATAAAATGCCATTTTATCTTATCCGGTTCATTTAGCAATAAAATAATGAAGCAACTCCAATAGGCCTAGTGGGGACATCATAAGTGGGAGGTTAAGCAACGGTACCCACCTCGAGCGCTAAATCCAAGGTCCGACGGCGAAGTCCGCGCTCGATCTCCAAAAACCTCCGCGACACTGTGCCAAGATCCCAAAGAATACCGACAAATTACTAATCAAGTTTAATCCAAATTCTGTCCCCAAAATCAGATTCACTGTTCGATAATTTTTACCTGCGAAACGTGCCCAATAAATCTCCAGAAAAATACTATCACGATCTACGCGACGATACGGTCGAAACGAGTACCTGCACGTTTTCCCACGATTTTTCTGTGCTGAGAACGAAAATCGACAAGAGGACTCTCAACAATAACTTCAGCCCAAAACAGCAGTAAAAATATCTGTAAAAAGGGATTCCTCACCCTCAGGGAAAATCCACGAAATTCCAAGAAAATTCCAGTAGACTCCTCGCGATGTGTAGATGCAAATTCCCTTTTGAATCGCCCTGTTTCGATGCTCGAGCGCAAAGTTATCGCCAAAACAAGTTGGTGCTGTCCAAAAACTCCGCGACGGAAAAAGGGTCAACAAGAAGCCATAAAATCACCATCAAAACCTCAGAACCAGGGGAAACTCATTAGAAGAGGAATTGAAGCCCTACCTGTTAGGAATCCAACGGCGCAAGAATCAAGAAAATACGATGTCGGGGTGAACCAGGGGAGCTTGAACACCGAGAAGCGACGAATCTGGAAATCGAAGAACAATCGTCGCGCCGCGCCGGAAAATTTGCAACCTCGGGATCCGAGCTTCAACAAACCTCGGGGAAGCTACAGTAGATAGGGGATTGTGGGAGGAACAATTGTCTTAGAGAGGAGCTCGGGCCAATTCTGAACAGGGAGGAAAAAACCCTCAACAAAGTGCCTTAGGGAGTTTAAAAGGAGAAAATCCAACCCTTAACGGGTTTCGGGCCGCAATTGGGCCCGGATCCGCTCGGCCGGTCGGACGCGCCCCGTCCGACCGAGCGGAACCAACCAAATTGCGCCGCGCGTCCCCACAG
>CM054945.1:6344916-6459555 GCA_029168755.2 Tillandsia fasciculata
AATTCGGAATGATTAGGTACGTTTAACTAAATAATTTGGTGATCGCGAATACATTTGTGTAGTTTAGAAACACTTGGATAAGTTTCATGCATAAAATCAAAAACTGGACAAATTGGATGTTCAGTATTAGGATCAGACCAATCCAGTCCGGACACCCGAACTACATATTTAGTTCATGCGGAATTCCAGTCCGGACCTCCCCTGTTTCAGTCCGGACCCCGAACTATGTGTTTGCTGAAATCGCATGAACAGTCCGGATCAGGAAATTCCAGTCTAGACCCCGAACTGTTTTTTCAAAAAAATTGCTGAAAAAAGACGACAGTCCGAATCAGCCAAATCCAGTCCGGACTGCCGTGCGGAAAAAATTCTGTTAAGTCAGTTTTTGATGGTTATCTCTTTCCAAAGGTTTCTAACCTATAAATAGACACTTAGGGTTCCTCAAGAACTACCAACCATTTAGAAACACTCGAGAGCAACCCTAGAGGCTAGGTTTTTATTGTTCTTCTCCTTAGCCTCTTTTAGGTCAATTCAACGGTTCTTCCAAGATATACTTTTTGTCGAATTGATCTAGTCTTTGCTTAAAAATTTCTTCTATGGTTCTTCAATGATAATCTAAGCAAACGATCACCAACAAAGCCTATATTCTGTATCGGCTGAGTTTGCGTCGTGGATTCGACGTAGCACCGTGGATTCGGTGTGTTGAAGGCGTTTTGTGTTACGGCATTTTGGTGTTGGCATATTTCGTGAGTCAAGTCAGTGAGTTGAGTCGGAGTCTTAAAGGGATCAAATTGTCAAATCAGCCTTCGAAGACTCATTGAAGATTCAACATGAGCCCAAGTCAACTCTCAGGTATGATTAATTATTGTTCATGGGTGATTAAAGTTCGTTTATAATCATTGGAAACAGGAAATTAATGAAAACCGGTTTAGACTTGGTTTTAGGAACTTGGTTTTAACTTACAACTTATTTAAGTTTGGATTCCGGTACTTGGTTTGTTTTGGATAAAGTTTATCTTGGAAAAATCAGTTTTTACATTGCGTACCGGAACCACACTTGAAGTTCCTCAAACCCGACACAGAATTTTCTGAAAATTGTATTGCGTACCAGAACACAGACTCGCGTACCGGAACACAATAGAAAAATCTGTGTTTTGCACCATTGAGTACCGGAACATGATAAGTGGTACCGGTACACAAATTACCTCGGGAAAAGTTTCCTAAACCGACTCTAATATGTTTCCAAGGGCTATAAATAGATACTTAGGGTTTCTCGAATAGAACGACCGATACCGAAAACACTCGAGAGCAACCCTAGAGGCTAGGTTTTTATCTTTCTTCTCTTTAGCCTCTTTTAGGTCAATTCGACGGTTCTTCCAAGATCCATCTTTTGTCGAATTGATCTAAACTTTGCTTAGAAATTTTTTCTACGGTTCTTCAATGATAATCTAAGCAAAGGATCACCATCGAAGCCTATATTCTTTATCGGCTGAGTTTGCGTCGTGGATTCGACGTGGCACCGTGGATTCGGTGTGTTGAAGGCGTTTCGTGGATTCGAAACGTGTGCTCGTGGATTCGAGTGGCGTTCGTGGATTCGAACGTGTGCAGTGGACGTGCAATCGATGGAGCGCAAGGTCCGAAGAACTTGAAGGAGGGGTCGAGTCCGTGGAGTCGGTAATCACCTTGTTATTCTTCAATTCTTAGTGGATTGTTATTGCGTGTTGGTCCCGTGGTTTTTCTCCTGGATTGGAGTTTCCACGTAAATCTCGGTGTGTTGATTTTTATTTTCCGCATTGGTTTTTATTTTTGCACTGAGATTGGTTTTTATAATATTACACCTATTCACCCCCCTCTAGGTGTTTGATAGTACCTATTTAGATCCTTGTGGATCCTAAATAACTCTACAATTGGTATCAGAGCGGGTTTTAGGTTTATCTATCATGTCGGGTGAAAGTGGTAATATTTTTAGACTCCTCTTTTTGATGGGACCAATTATGCGTATTGGAAAGTGCGGATGAGAGCTTTTCTCATCTCAATTGATGAGCGGGTATGGCAAACCGTTGAATACGGTTGGGTGCATCCTGTTGAGGAAGTAGGAAATTCTACTACCCCAAAACCTCGCTCTAGATGGTCCAAAGAGGAAATCGAAAAATCTTCTTACAATGGGAAAGGTATGAACGCTTTATATAATTCTCTTTCCTCGACTGAGTTTACAAGAATTTCCGCGTGTGAAACCGCAAAGGAAATTTGGGATATTCTCAAAATTACACATGAGGGTACTAATCTTGTAAAAATTCAAAAGCTCAAGATGTTTACAAGTCAATTTGACTCTATTCATATGGAAGAGCATGAATTGTTTACAGATTATTACACTAGACTTCAAGATGTAATTAATACATGTGCTAATTTGGGAGAAAAGATCCCGGAGTTGAAAATTGTAAGAAAGATTCTTCGGACTCTTCCGGAACGGTTTAGGGCAAAGGTTACCGCCATTGAAACCGTTAGTCATCCGGATGAGATGAGTGTAGAGGAATTAGTAGGTGCTTTGCAAACTTATGAGATGACTTTCCTACTAATCAACTTCTTCCAAGTCTTCTTCTAAGCTTACAGGTTGTCACGCCCCGGGGGTAAACCAGAACCCGGGGTCGTCCACAGATCCGCCGTGTACACGGAATTTCCCGTGTACACGAAGCGCTGGTAACCTGCTCAGAATAAGATGATATAATAAAAGAGCATAAACAGAGCTAAATAGTACTAGTACATCTCAGATAAAAATAGAAAAGTAAAGTGCAGAAAGTAAACTCTCAATAATACATATGTCTCTCCCAGCTCACTAATCAAATACAACCAGCTGGCCGAAGCCAGACCCAAAAAGAAATGAAAAGTAGAGTATCTGAGAGTATCGGGTACATCTAATAATAGAACTGGTGCCTGGGTGGACCGCTATCTAGTCCGCGATCCTCTTACCTCGATCCGCAGTGGAGGGTCCTGCAATCCCGCAGACGACTCTGCAAAACAAAGGGGAAGAGAAGAAGAGAAACAGTGGGGAGTGAGAACTACTATAAAACAGTAGCCTCCTCCTAGTGGGTAAACCTCAACTCACATGTGCCCACTAGGACTATAAGAGGCAGAAAAGATGAACAAAGGTGGTAAGCTGTAAATAAAACTGCAGATGATGAATAGAGCTACCACTACATGCCTCTAGTGAGCTAACAGATAGAATAGCTATAAGTATGCATCAGAATGTAAATGCCTGCCTGCCTAGACCCAATCGATACACCAGTAAGCACTGGTACTGCCTGCTCTGCCTGCCAAATCGGGTATGCCAGCCTACGCATAACACCGATAGGAAAAGAGAGTCTCGAAGACTCGAAGCCTGTATGACGCACACTCCGGAGTGGCACTCGAGGGGAGCGACCCACACGAGTATAATGCCTGGGTAACAAGTACCAAAATCAGCAGGACTGGATCATGACTCTGATCAAAGTGGGAAAACCCATCCACTAAAAGAAAACCCAAAGCCTCTATCCCAATCTGATGCAATGACCACTGTCCGGTCAACCGCCAAAGATCCGCGGTTGCCGCAATGCCCTATCCTCACAGCCTGTCTGTCCCAAAGCCCACAACTGTCTGACTACACTATCCCAGCCCCTGCTCGAACCCGAGCGCACTATCCCCCAAATATAAATAAAGAAGGAAAAGCATGGTTTCTCCTAAGTCAATTCCAGCATGATAGTGTAGCAGAAAAAGGTGGCCTAACTAGATGTCCATTTAAGCATGCAAAGTCCGTTATTTAAAACAGGGTTAAATAATATCATCTTTCCCAATATTAAATGACATATTTTAATAAGAATTATCCGTTTACTAATACTTAGTCCATTTAAGATGTAGCCCAAGCAATAAGTCCAATTCTCAATAAAAATGCCATTTTAACTTATTTCGGTTCATTTAGCAATATAATAATGAAGCAACTCCAATAGGCCTAGTGGGGACATCATAAGTGGGAGGTTAAGCAACGGTACCCACCTCGAGCGCTAAATCCAAGGTCCGACGGCGAAGTCCGCGCTCGAGCTCCAAAAACCTCCGCAACACTGTGCCAAAGATCCCAAAGAATACCACAAATTACTAATCAAGTTTAATCCAGAATTCTGTCCCCAAAAATCAGATTCACTGTTCAGCCATTTTTACCTGCGAAATGTGCCCAATAAATCTCCAGAAAAATACTATCACGATCTACGCGACGATACGGTCGAAACGAGTACCTGCACGTTTTCCCACGATTTTTCTGTGCTGAGAACGAAAATCGACAAGAGGACTATCTCAACAATAACTTCAGCCCAAAACAGCAGTAAAAATATCTGTAAAAAGGGATTCCTCACCCTCAGGGAAAATCCACGAAATTCCAAGAAAATTCCAGTAGACTCCTCGCGATGTGTAGATGCAAATTCCCTTTTGAATCGCCCTGTTTCGATGCTCGAGCGCAAAGTTATCGCCAAAACAAGTTGGTGCTGTCCAAAAACTCCGCGACGGAAAAAGGGTCAACAAGAAGCCATAAAATCACCATCAAAACCTCAGAACCAGGGGAAACTCATTAGAAGAGGAATTGAAGCCCTACCTGTTAGGAATCCAACGGCGCAAGAATCAAGAAAATACGATGTCGGGGTGAACCAGGGGAGCTTGAACACCGAGAAGCGACGAATCTGGAAATCGAAGAACAATCGTCGCGCCGCGCCGGAAAATTTGCAACCTCGGGATCCGAGCTTCAACAAACCTCGGGGAAGCTACAGTAGATAGGGGATTGTGGGAGGAACAATTGTCTTAGAGAGGAGCTCGGGCCAATTCTGAACAGGGAGGAAGAAAAACCCTCAACAAAGTGCCTTAGGGAGTTTAAAAGGAGAAAATCCAACCCTTAACGGGTTTCGGGCCGCAATTGGGCCCGGATCCGCTCGGCCGGGTCGGACGCGCCCCGTCCGACCGAGCGGAACCAACCAAATTGCGCCGCGCGTCCCCACAGGGGATCGGCGCGCATCCCGCACAGCAAACAGCCGTGCGGGGCGCGCCAGCGGCCGACGCGCGTCCCGACCGCGCAGTCAACCCGCAGGCGACCGCCAATCGGAGCGCGACGCGCGTCCCGGCACTGTGCGGTCAGGCGCGCGGGCGGCGCCGCCTGACCGGCCGCAGACGTTGTCCCCTGCGCCGAGTCCCGTGAGCCCGCCAGTAGCCATGCGCCACGTGTCCCTGCGCCGGGCCTATGCACCCGCGCAGGGAACTCCGTAGACCGCCGCCCTGGACCGCGCCATCCCGCAGCCGACACGTGGCTCCCGCCTGATCCAGTGCACCGCCGCTCGAAACCATGCACCGGCCGCCTCCATTCCGTGGACCGCGCACTGAAGACCACCCAATGGCGCCCGCCACGTGTCCTGCACCGGGCTTATGCACCCAGCCGCGCTGCTCCGTGGACCAGCAGTTGCGGACCGGCCAATGAGGGCCCGCCACGTGGCACCCGGCGGTCCACGCCTTCCCCCATGCACCAGTAACCTCCAGAAACTTCCGGGAGTCCGTTTTTGGGCATCCGGACTCCGAATTCGGCAAATAAATAGCCGTTTTCAAGCGTTTTTCCGCGCTGAATCCAAATACGCCATCCGTTTGGCCTAGAAGCCTTTCTAAAATTCGGCAAATCCCGCCGAAGGCCAAACTAACAATAAATACAGTCCCGGACCCATCTGTGCTGTCCCTTTGACACACTGTGGATCAAACACCATCAATAGGTGTGCCACACTTGGATTCACGGGAAAAACGGTGCATGGAAACCTGGATCACTACATCCTCCCCCACTAAAAGAAAGTTTCGTCCTCGAAACTAAAATCATACCTCAAGCCGGGGCCTCGAACAGGTGGGGGTGGGCATCCATCATCGCTGACTCCAGCTCCCATGTAGCCTCGCGCTCGTCCTGGTTGCTCCACTGAACCTTCACATAAGGAATGGCCCGGCTGCGCAGCTCTCTAACCTCGCGGTCCAAAATCCGCAGTGGCCGCTCGACATAGCTCAAGTCCTCTGCAACCTCCAGTGGGGCGAAATCAATGATGTGCGACGGGTCATGAACATATCTCCTCAGGGTGGATACATGAAACACGTCGTGAACACTAGCCAATCTGGGAGGAAGTGCAAGCCGGTAGGCAACTGGCCCAATGCGCTCCAATACCTCAAAAGGTCCGATATAACGAGGGCTCAGTTTTCCACGAATCCCAAATCTCCGAATCCCTTTCGACGGCGAGACTTTCAAAAAGACATGATCGCCCACCTGAAACTCCAAGTCTCGTCGTCGGGTGTCAGCATAACTCTTCTGCCGGCTCTGAGCTGTCTCCAGATGTCGTCGAATCAGTCTGACCTTTTCCTCTGCCTCCAACAGTAGATCAGGACCCAAAGTCTTCTTCTCACCCACATCACTCCAATATAGGGGTGACCGACACTTGCGCCCATACAACGCTTCAAACGGAGCCATCTGGATGCTCGCTTGATAGCTGTTGTTGTACGCAAACTCAACCAATCCGAGATGTCGGTGCCACCCGCCTCCAAAATCCAGAACGCATGCTCGCAGCATATCCTCGAGAGTCTGAATAGTGCGCTCTGACTGCCCGTCCGTCTGTGGGTGGAACGCTGTGCTGAAGCGAAGCCGTGTCCCTAGGGCCGTCTGTAAACTCCTCCAAAAGTGAGAGACAAACCTCGAGTCCCTGTCCGATACAATGGAAATGGGTATCCCGTGCAATCTGACCACCTCGGCCAAGTACATCTGTGCCAGTCGATCCAATGGCCAAGTCATCTGAACCGGTAAGAAGTGAGCGGATTTGGTGAGTCTATCCACGACCACCCAGATCGCATCCGCTCCAGTCTGAGCCCTCGGCAATCCAGTGACAAAATCCATAGTGATATGATCCCACTTCCATTCAGGGATTGGAAGACTCTGCAACTTGCCAGCAGGTACACGATGCTCGGCCTTCACTTGCTGACAAGTTAAGCAGTGCGCCACAAATCTGCCAATGTCTCTCTTCATGCCGCTCCACCAGAACTGTCCCTTGAGGTCCTTATACATCTTAGTCCCACCAGGATGGATGGTATAAGGTGTATAATGAGCCTCCCGCAAGATCTGCTCTCGAATCTCTGAGTCCATAGGCACGCAAGCTCGGTCCCTGTACCGTAGTACTCCCGAAGCATCAACTGAGAAGTCCCCTGTCTCGCCGGCCTGAATCTGCTCTCGAATCCTCATCAGATGGGGGTCCTCACTCTGTTTCTCCCGAATCCTGTCCAACAGAGTGGGCTGCACGACCAAGGACAACAGTCTAGCAGAAACCCCAGGGGACACTACCTCAAGCTCTAACCGCCTCATCTGCTCCAGTAATGGTGCCTGATCGGTGATCATCATAGATAAGCTCTGCACTGCTCTCCTGCTCAGGGCATCAGCGACCACGTTTGCCTTGCCGGGATGGTAGAGTATGTCCACATCGTAGTCCTTTAACAGTTCCAACCATCTGCGCTGCCTCAAATTGAGCTCCTTCTGTGTGAACAGGTATTTCAGGCTCTTGTGGTCGGTGTAAATCTCGCAGTGCTCCCCATACAGATAGTGGCGCCACAACTTCAGTGCAAAGATCACAGCCGCTAGCTCCAAGTCATGGGTAGGGTAATTCTTCTCATAATCCTTGAGCTGCCGCGAAGCATAAGCGATTACCTTACCCTCCTGCATCAGCACGCAACCAAGTCCACTGTGCGATGCATCACTGTAGATCACGTATCCTTTCCCCATAACAGGGAGGGAAAGGATAGGAGCTGTCATCAATCTGCTCTTCAGTTCCTCGAAGCTCCTCTGGCAATCCTCACTCCAGATGAACTTGATTCCTTTGCGCGTCAGACGAGTGAGTGGGGCGGAAAGTTTCGCAAAACCTTCCACAAACCGACGGTAATACCCTGCCAAGCCCATAAAACTGCGAACCTCTGCTACCGTCGTCGGTCGGGGCCAATCTCGGACTGCCTCAATCTTCGCCGGGTCTACCGCCACTCCTGCGGCTGAAATCACATGGCCCAAAAAGGCAACCTCTCGAAGCCAAAACTCGCACTTAGACAACTTGGCATACAACTTCTTCTCCCTCAGAAGTTGCAGCACTATCCTCAGATGCTCCTCGTGCTCCACATCGCTCCGAGAGTAAATCAGGATGTCATCGATGAACACTACCACAAACCGGTCAAGATAAGGTCGGAAGATCCTGTTCATCAAATCCATAAATGCGGCAGGGGCATTAGTCAATCCAAAAGGCATGACGGTGAACTCATAATGCCCGTACCGAGTCCTGAATGCTGTCTTCGAGACATCCTCGGCCTTCACCTTCAGTTGGTGGTAACCAGACTGTAAGTCAATCTTGGAGAAGACACAAGACCCTTGCAGCTGATCAAATAAGTCATCGATGCGCGGCAAAGGGTACTTGTTCTTGATGGTCACTTTATTCAGCTCCCGGTAATCCACACAAAGTCGAAGTGAACCATCTTTCTTCTTCACGAACAGCACCGGTGCTCCCCAAGGTGATACACTCGGCCTCACAAAACCTTATCCAATAGGTCCTGGAGTTGCGCCTTCAACTCCCGCAGCTCCGCCGGTGCCATTCGGTAAGGGGCCTTGGAGATTGGCGCAGTTCCTGGGACTACGTCAATCAAAAACTCGATCTCCCTATCCGGCGGCATACTAGTCAGCTCTGGTGGGAAAACATCCGGGAACTCGTGGACTATAGGGATATCCGCGAGTCCCGGTGCCGCCGTAGGCCCCTCAACCACACTGGCCAAAAAGGCCACGCATCCACTGCGCATCATCTGCCTCGCACGAGAAGTCGAAACTATCGCGGCGAAGAAAGTACTCTGGCATCCTCTGTACACAATCACCTCCTGGCCTGGCTCGCTAAAAGTCACCGTCCTCGCGGCACAATCAATAGTCGCATAATAGCGAGTCAGCCAGTCCATCCCAAGTACCATATCAAAGTCTCGCAGCTGACTCAGGACCATCAGGTCCGCTGGCAAGATCCACGACTCGATCTGTACAGGGCAAGACCAACAACACTCCTCTACAAGTAAAGTATGCTCCGGAACCCGTACCTCTAATGCACGTGGCAACCGACCTAACTCTAGTCCATGAGATGATGCAAATGCTCTACTGATGAAAGAATGGGATGCACCGGTATCAAATAAAGTGCGAGCTCTACTGCCAGAAAGTAAAACGATACCTGCCACCACGTGGTCGGCTGCCAAGGAGTCCTCAACCTGGGCGGCATAAACCCGCCCGCTCGATGCCGGTGGTCGGCGGTCTGCCGGATGAGAAGAAGGGGCCCTGCTCGCTGGAGCATAGGACCGCTGCTGGGGCGCCGGTGGGGCTGATGCTGAAGAAGGTGCCGGTGCTGACGCATAAGGGCAGGTAGCTCGAACATGGCCCGACTGTCCGCACCGATAACAGCGGCCAAACCTCTGGTCACACGTATCAGGAGAATGCTGCCCCTGGCAGAAGATGCACCTGGCTGGGGTCTGGGGCTGCCTCCCCTGCTGCTGCTGCTGCCTCTGCCGCTGAGATCCCTGCTGCCGGGACTGCGACCTCTGCTGCTGAGAATGCTGCTGCTGTCGCGAGTGCTGCTGCTGGTGCTGTGGGGGCCTCTGAGATCCACCATGCCCACGCCGCTCCGAACGCCCGCGGCCAGAGAACTGAGGCGGCGGGGGTCGGGGCGGCCTCCAGGAGCTGGTCTGCCCCCCATCGTCCTGAGCTGGCCGCTTCCTGTCAGATCCCTGAGCGACCAGGCCCCCACGTCTGGCGACAACGTGGTCTCCTCTCTCGATCCACTGTGCATGCTCGGCCGCCTCCTCCAGTGTCTGTAGTCTCTGCGCATGCACTAAGGTATAGAGCTCCGGGCGCAGGCCCGACTCGAAAAGCTCCACCTGATGTGGTCCATCCCTCGCGACATAGGGAACGCAGCTGAGTAGTCGCGAGAACTCCTGGAAGTAGTCCCATGCCGACCGTTCGCCCTGCTGGAGATTCTTCAGGTCATCCTCTACCTTTTTCTTCACGCTGGTGGAGAAGTAAGTGTCCAGAACCATCCTCTTGAACTCTGCCCATGGTAGCTGCCGGGTGATCTGAAACTCCAGGGGCTCCACCCGACGCCACCACGTATCCGCATCCCCATCCAAACAATGCACTGCCATGTGAACCTGGTACTTCTGATCGACGAAGAAGTCTCGGAACAACTTCTCCATGGCTGAAAGCCAAGTCCCAACCTCCCAAGGGTGAGTGCTCCGTCCAGAAAATCTCGGCGGTCCCCGCTTGCAGAAATGGGTGAGTTTATCAGTAAACTCCTGCTCCTCTGCGGGGTCAAAGGTCGGATCGCTCCCGGGGCCCCGCTGCTCGAAGATGGTGCCGCAGGCACAAGCGGTACTATCGGTGGTACAACAGGTGGTGCGGGGGCCTCAGTGGTAGCAGTAGGGGGAGGGGCCCTAACCTGAGCAAGCAGCTGCTCAATCCTCTCCTCCTGCCGGCGGTGACCCTCCGCCAGCTGGGCCACCATGGCCCTCAGCTCAGCAATCTCGGAAGATCCGGACTGCTCCTGCCCCTCCGGGGGTGTAGGGGTACCCCGGGTAGGAATCCGCCGCCTGGGAGGCATCCTGCCACACAAAAGAAACCACAGATCAGTAACGAAACCACACTCGACCCAATCTAGCGAAAGTCAAAGGCATCCTCCTATTTCTGTAACCTTATGTTGTCTGCAGCCAACATAATAGTTCGCCAGAAATAGGACATGCCAATCCCTCTTCACTCCCTGGAAGAGTCAAAATAATATATGACCAAATTGCCGACTTTCGCATAATGTCACGTCACTCACGTCCTGCCTTCCTAGGGTCTGCCAAAAGCCTAGGGTTTCCTAAGTCCCAATTGACCTATCCCTAAGCTCTGATACCAACTTAATCTGTCACGCCCCGGGGGTAAACCAGAACCCGGGGTCGTCCACAGATCCGCCGTGTACACGGAATTTCCCGTGTACACGAAGCGCTGGTAACCTGCTCAGAATAAGATGATATAATAAAAGAGCATAAACAGAGCTAAATAGTACTAGTACATCTCAGATAAAATAGAAAAGTAAAGTGCAGAAAGTAAACTCTCAATAATACATATGTCTCTCCCAGCTCACTAATCAAATACAACCAGCTGGCCGAAGCCAGACCCAAAAAGAAATGAAAAGTAGAGTATCTGAGAGTATCGGGTACATCTAATAATAGAACTGGTGCCTGGGTGGACCGCTATCTAGTCCGCGATCCTCTTACCTCGATCCGCTGTGGAGGGTCCTGCAACTCCCGCAGACGACTCTGCAAAACAAAGGGGAAGAGAAGAAGAGAAACAGTGGGGAGTGAGAACTACTATAAAACAGTAGCCTCCTCCTAGTGGGTAAACCTCAACTCACATGTGCCCACTAGGACTATAAGAGGCAGAAAAGATGAACAAAGGTGGTAAGCTGTAAATAAAACTGCAGATGATGAATAGAGCTACCACTACATGCCTCTAGTGAGCTAACAGATAGAATAGCTATAAGTATGCATCAGAATGTAAATGCCTGCCTGCCTAGACCCAATCGATACACCAGTAAGCACTGGTACTGCCTGCTCTGCCTGCCAAATCGGGTATGCCAGCCTACGCATAACACCGATAGGAAAAGAGAGTCTCGAAGACTCGAAGCCTGTATGACGCACACTCCGGAGTGGCACTCGAGGGGAGCGACCCACACGAGTATAATGCCTGGGTAACAAGTACCAAATCAGCAGGACTGGATCATGACTCTGATCAAAGTGGGAAAACCCATCCACTAAAAGAAAGCCCAAAGCCTCTATCCCAATCTGATGCAATGACCACTGTCCGGTCAACCGCCAAAGATCCGCGGTTGCCGCAATGCCCTATCCTCACAGCCTGTCTGTCCCAAAGCCCACAACTGTCTGACTACACTACCCCAGCCCCTGCTCGAACCCGAGCGCACTATCCCCCAAATATAAATAAAGAAGGAAAAGCATGGTTTCTCCTAAGTCAATTCCAGCATGATAGTGTAGCAGAAAAAGGTGGCCTAACTAGATGTCCGTTTAAGCATGCAAAGTCCGTTATTTAAAACAGGGTTAAATAATATCATCTTTCCCAATATTAAATGACATATTTTAATAAGAATTATCCGTTTACTAATACTTAGTCCATTTGAAGATGTAGCCCAAACAATAAGTCCAATTCTCAATAAAAATGCCATTTTAACTTATTTCGGTTCATTTAGCAATAAAATAATGAAGCAACTCCAATAGGCCTAGTGGGGACATCATAAGTGGGAGGTTAAGCAACGGTACCCACCTCGAGCGCTAAATCCAAGGTCCGACGGCGAAGTCCGCGCTCGAGCTCCAAAAACCTCCGCGACACTGTGCCAAAGATCCCAAAGAATACCGACAAATTACTAATCAAGTTTAATCCAAAATTCTGTCCCCAAAAATCAGATTCACTGTTCAGCCATTTTTACCTGCGAAACGTGCCCAATAAATCTCCAGAAAAATACTATCACGATCTACGCGACGATACGGTCGAAACGAGTACCTGCACGTTTTCCCACGATTTTTCTGTGCTGAGAACGAAAATCGACAAGAGGACTATCTCAACAATAACTTCAGCCCAAAACAGCAGTAAAAATATCTGTAAAAAGGGATTCCTCACCCTCAGGGAAAATCCACGAAATTCCAAGAAAATTCCAGTAGACTCCTCGCGATGTGTAGATGCAAATTCCCTTTTGAATCGCCCTGTTTCGATGCTCGAGCGCAAAGTTATCGCCAAAACAAGTTGGTGCTGTCCAAAAACTCCGCGACGGAAAAAGGGTCAACAAGAAGCCATAAAATCACCATCAAAACCTCAGAACCAGGGGAAACTCATTAGAAGAGGAATTGAAGCCCTACCTGTTAGGAATCCAACGGCGCAAGAATCGTGAAAATACGATGTCGGGGTGAACCAGGGGAGCTTGAACACCGAGAAGCGACGAATCTGGAAATCGAAGAACAATCGTCGCGCCGCGCCGGAAAATTTGCAACCTCGGGATCCGAGCTTCAACAAACCTCGGGGAAGCTACAGTAGATAGGGGATTGTGGGAGGAACAATTGTCTTAGAGAGGAGCTCGGGCCAATTCTGAACAGGGAGGAAGAAAAACCCTCAACAAAGTGCCTTAGGGAGTTTAAAAGGAGAAAATCCAACCCTTAACGGGTTTCGGGCCGCAATTGGGCCCGGATCCGCTCGGCCGGGTCGGACGCGCCCCGTCCGACCGAGCGGAACCAACCAAATTGCGCCGCGCGTCCCCACAGGGGATCGGCGCGCATCCCGCACAGCAAACAGCCGTGCGGGGCGCGCCAGCGGCCGACGCGCGTCCCCGACCGCGCAGTCAACCCGCAGGCGACCGCCAATCGGAGCGCGACGCGCGTCCCGGCACTGTGCGGTCAGGCGCGCGGGCGGCGCCGCCTGACCGGCCGCAGACGTTGTCCCCTGCGCCGAGTCCCGTGAGCCCGCCAGTAGCCATGCGCCACGTGTCCCTGCGCCGGGCCTATGCACCCGCGCAGGGAACTCCGTAGACCGCCGCCCTGGACCGCGCCATCCCGCAGCCGACACGTGGCTCCCGCCTGATCCAGTGCACCGCCGCTCGAAACCATGCACCGGCCGCCTCCATTCCGTGGACCGCGCACTGAGACCACCCAATGGGCGCCCGCCACGTGTCCTGCACCGGGCTTATGCACCCAGCCGCGCTGCTCCGTGGACCAGCAGTTGCGGACCGGCCAATGAGGGCCCGCCACGTGGCACCCGGCGGTCCACCGCCTTCCCCCATGCACCAGTAACCTCCAGAAACTTCCGGGAGTCCGTTTTTGGGCATCCGGACTCCGAATTCGGCAAATAAATAGCCGTTTTCAAGCGTTTTTCCGCGCTGAATCCAAATACGCCATCCGTTTGGCCTAGAAGCCTTTCTAAAATTCGGCAAATCCCGCCGAAGGCCAAACTAACAATAAATACAGTCCCGGACCCATCTGTGCTGTCCCTTTGACACACTGTGGATCAAACACCATCAATAGGTGTGCCACACTTGGATTCACGGGAAAAACGGTGCATGGAAACCTGGATCACTACACAGGTATTGCATTCAAATCAACAAAGGAAGAAGATAGCGAATCAAGTTCCGACGATGAAATCTCTTTAGCCGAGTTTGAAGAACAATTGGCGCGGATCACAAAGAAATTTCGTCGGAAATTTTGGAAGAATCGAACCGATGGATCTTCATCCACGAAACCATCTAAAGGATCATCGGGTTCTAAATCCTCTAAACTCAAAAGCATTGCAAAACCTTCTAAAGAAAATAAAAAAGATGATTTCGAAGGGGAAATCCGATGCTATCGATGCAAAGGCTACGGCCATATTTCAACGGATTGTCCTTCTAAGAAATCATACAAGAAGAAGGCTTTGCAGGCAAAAACTTGGGACGATTCTAGTTTCGATGAATCGACCTCAAGTGAAGAGGAAAAAGAAAAATTTGTTGCTTTTCATGCCTCTAAAATTCCCTCTTCTAATTTGTGCTTATCATCTTTAGTCACTGACTCTACTCCTTTGATTTTGTACGAAACATCAACATCCGGAGGAGAGTCATCAAGTGAGGGGGAGTCGGACGAAGAAGAACTCATTGAGGCATACCAACAACTTTTTGCGGAATCAAAGAAGATGGCCAAGCATATCAAGAAGTTGAGGAAGCAACGACTTGAAGTTCAAGACGAGAATCAAGCTTTAAAGATCAAACTTCATGATCTCGAGGAGGAACAAGGAAGGTTATTGGATAACAATAAATTCCTCAAAGAAAAGTTAAACCAATCGGAGACGAACGCAAAATCATATATGGACAAAATTGGTTTTCTTGAAAAACAGTTTGAAAAAGTTAATGTCACCAACCAAGCTTTGACCAAGCAAGTTCATGAACTTAAATCCGACATACAAAGGCTTTCCACCGATTCCAAGAAACTAGAAAGTATGTCCGGATTAGGTCAAACAAGCAAGGTTGGTTTGGGATTTAAAAAGAACCAAACTGTGAAGGCTTCAAGTTCCACAATAAAATTGAAGGAAAGAACTTGTCACTTATGTGGACTTGAAGGACATTTGGTGAAGAATTGCCCGAAAAAGAAAAAGAAAAATCCTTCGGCAACTTCATCTATGGAGCGAACTCAACGGAATCAAAAGACACATCAAGTTAAAGGAGTTCACTCAACCCACCAAAGGTCCGAGCCACAACTTCAATCATACAAGTGGATTATCGCGAGGCAAAGACCTAAGGTGGATCAACAGTCAAAGCGCACAACCCCCGGCCACAACGAATCAAGACAACCCAAAATCCAGCGATTTTGGATTCGGAAAGGTGATATCTTTCCTTGTCTTAAGTTCTAAATAGCTTATGACTGTATGTAATGCTTTGATTGGTTTTCTCTTCATATTTTGCTTAATCTTTGCATTACATATTTTTCAATGCTCTTTGTTTTTATACTTTGTTTTTGAACAAAAGGGTTTTTATTGAACAAGTGCATTGAATAAAAAGGGCTTCACGTTCATTCACTCCAAATTAATTTTATATGGATTGTCAACTTTACTCCATAATCATAATCTTGAAGACACTTCATTATAGGAGTTTTAATTGAGCATTGATCATAATTGACTTTAATTGTATTTTTTCACGCATTTAGAAATCTATTATGCTTTTGACATCATAATATTTCGATGTTGCAATGATCATTTATGTTAATTAATTCATCTTTTAAGTGATCAAAGTCAATTTCTCTCTCAATGATCTCTTGGTATAGTCATTATCTTATTTGACTATTTAGTCGAGTATGAATGCGGGATCAATTTTTGGTTGAATACCTTATATATTAAATAATTGATAGCCAATTGAGGGGGAGTCAAAGAAAAGTAAAATGCTCAAAAGATGTGGAAAGAGTTACATCCCAATGAGGAGTGTGAAAACTACCACCACATGGAGGAAAAAGATACCCCATGTAAACCAAGCATGGTTTTGTCAATTTTGATTAACTAAAATGCATGATTGAAATACTTGACTCTGTCAAATTTCAAGGTTGGTATAAGGTGAGATTTTTAACAAAAGATGCTCAAAGAGCCACTCTCTTCAACAGATTGTCTAGATATATTATCTAACTTATCTGGGATTTCAAACATCTATTGATCTTGGTATTTCATTTTCTTTACCAAATTGATGATTTGATAAAGGCATTACGCATAAGATCATGTTAGATGTAATTGAAGTTGTTCAACTTTAAGGGTTTTAATTTTCATAAATTTTCGTTTCATTTTTGAGTATTTTTGATAGATTTGGTATAATCTATTTCTTGTTGCATGAAACGATGACTTTTGTTTAAAGTTGATGCGCTAAAGTGCTTACATACTTTTTCTGGTTTTTATGAATTTTTTTTCTAAATTATTCTAATGAAAGAAATTTGGATTGAATGACATCTATGTGAATTCATTGTTTTTCCAAGCACTCAAATGAATTTCTTGATGGTATACAAATCGGTATTTGAAAAGATGACAAAATTTGGATTTGTTTTAAAAAATTTTTGCTTTTTGGCTCTGTTGTTCCGGTATCTGCTTTTTAGTACCTGGAAATCCAATCCGGATTAGAAAACCCAATCCGGATCCCGAATCATGAAAATCCCTGTTTTTCACTTGCGTACCGGTACTACTCTTTTAGTACCGGAACTACATTGCGGATCCGGATCACCCCCTGTTTTTCAATCCGGAACCCGAACGAAGGATTTTCGGTTTTTGCATTGCGTACCGGTACGCGACTACTTGTACCGGTACACGATCTGGATTTCTTTATATTCCGGAATTCATGAGTTTTATTTCATCTCTCCCACTTCAAAACCCTCCCTCTCTCTCTCTAAAACATCTAAAAAGGGTTTTCTCTTCAAGATTAAGAGATTTGTTGCTCTCATTTGTAAGTTTCTACATTGATCTTGGTTTCTTTAACTTCAAAACCCTAGTTTTTTTTAGGTTTTGATGTTGTTTTTAGAGATTTTTGAGTAGATCTTTGCTTCAAATGAAATCTCTTGCATAAATTACCCTAATTCATGTTTAGAACATAAATGGTTGTTCTCTATGCAATTAGATTCATGTTTCCATGCTTATTTGCTTGAATCTAACATTTTCATATGTTCTTAACATAGAAAAATTGAGAATTAGGGCTTTTGATGTAAATGAATTTTGAATGATGAATTATCAATTGTGACATGTTTAGAATGTTTCTTAGACATGTTTAAACCTTCCTATACGATCAAATCATAGTGCATTGTGTTCTTTGTAGGAAATGGCATTTTCATGGCTACTTGCACTAGTGATTTTGATGGCCACTGGAAGTGGACATGGTCGTGGTTCTGGAAAGAAAAAGGCAACTAAACGATCACGAGATGAAGGTACGACAAGCTCAGATTCTGAAAATTCCTCAGAATATGAAGAAGAAACGGTTCAAGGAAAGGGGAAAGCACCTATGGCTCCAAGGAAAAAGAAGGGTGCGGATTCTCCTCCGCGTAGAAGTACCGGTGGGCCGGTAATACGCGACAGCTCTCAACGGAGATCTAATGTTAATGAAAGTGAACAGCATGTAAGTGCAAAACGCCGTGCCAGATTTGCAAACCGTACATGCATTGGAGAGCGTCACGTGAATTTCAACGAGCTATGTCGTGAGGTGCCAGACTTTGTGAGGCTTTTGGAACAAAGTCATATTCGACCACTTGGCAGAGTCCAACCAAAGATGGGTTTTTGTGTTGAGATCATCAGGGAATTCTATATGAGAGCTAATATACTCCAAAAGGACCATGACACAGGGGCTTTTATCATTGAAACAACAGTTAGAGGCGTCAAATTTGACATTACTCTAGCAGTAATTGGGGCAAACCTTGGACTGACTGTTGATACTTCTGGTCTTTACTACACAGATGGTGATTTCCAGCATGACACCCATTGGGACATTATTGTGAATTCAATTTGCAAGTCAGGGACACACTCAAATAGGTCATATGTTGAATCAAAGGACCTAAAACCAGAATATCACATTTTGTCCTTAATCGTCTGCTACAACTTATTGCCTACAATGGGGACCAAAAGGATTCGATGGGATCGATTGCTACTTCTCTTTTTCCTTGGTCACCCGGAAAGTGCAAATGGGATCAACATCAACATTCCATTTCTAATTTGGCAGCAAATGGCTCAATCGATGGAATCACGTTAGCCAAGTCAGTTAGCACTTTGAAGACATTTGGACACACAAAAGGCTATGCAAGTGAAGCGACTACGAGCGCACCGCCTCGCCAAGAATCTCCTGAACCAGCTGAAGTGGTAACTCTTCAGTCTTTGCAGAAAAGGATGGAGCAAGGCTTCAAGAAAATCGAGGATGGTTTAAAGAAGATATTCGAAATCCTTGGGTGCAAACACGATGATGTGGTCACTGGAGCAACTGCACCGAGTACATCTCATGGACCTACATCACATGAGGACGATGATGATTCAGATCAGGATGAGTGATTTCTTTGCCTTCTTGTTTTTGTTTTTAGTTTCTTTTCACTTTATGATGAACAAGAACTCTAATGGGCATGTAACTATGAACGTATCCTGCTAGTATGTTTTTTTTGTCTATTTTGATTGTTTGACAATTTGTGACAAAAAGGGGGAGAACAGAAAATATTGATTGAATCACAAAAAGGGAGAACATGCACAGGGGGAGAACATGGAGAACATGAAGAACATGGAGAACATGTTGGAATGCTCAAGATAGAGGGAGATAAAGAAAAGATTGAAAGAGCCGAAAAACAAAAGAACCAAAAGGAAGACGGATCAAATGTAGGATTTTAATTTCTAACGACTAACATTTGATTTTGTTTGGAGTTTTGTTTTGCAGGAATTACATCACTTTAAGACTCCAAGTCCTAAGTCATAGAGTATGTTTTAGGACTGTTTGGTTCAAATGTAATTTTGTATTTATTGGATCTTTCACGCAAAGAAAATTAATATTTTGGTGATGACATTGAATTTCGATTTTTTGGTTTAAGATGAGTGACTTGAGCGGTTTTATGTATTTTTGGGTTTTGTCACGAAATTGCCAAAGGGGGAGATTGTTACGGCATTTTGGTGTTGGCATATTTCGTGAGTCAAGTCAGTGAGTTGAGTCGGAGTCTTAAAGGGATCAAATTGTCAAATCAGCCTTCGAAGACTCATTGAAGATTCAACATGAGCCCAAGTCAACTCTCAGGTATGATTAAATATTGTTCGTGGTGATTAAAGTTCGTTTATAATCATTGGAAACAGGAAATTAATGAAAACCGGTTTAGACTTGGTTTTAGGAACTTGGTTTTAACTTACAACGTTATTTAAGTTTGGATTCCGGTACTTGGTTTGTTTTGGATAAAGTTTATCTTGGAAAAATCAGTTTTTACATTGCGTACCGGAACCACACTTGAAGTTCCTCAAACCCGACACAGAATTTTCTGAAAATTGTATTGCGTACCGGAACACAGACTCGCGTACCGGAACACAATAGAAAAATCTGTGTTTTGCACCATTGAGTACCGGAACATGATAAGTGGTACCGGTACACAATGTTACCTCGGGAAAAGTTTCCTAAACCGACTCTAATATGTTTCCAAGGGCTATAAATAGATACTTAGGGTTTCTCGAATAGAACGACCGATACCGAAAACACTCGAGAGCAACCCTAGAGGCTGGTTTTTATCTTTCTTCTCTTTAGCCTCTTTTAGGTCAATTCGACGGTTCTTCTAAGATCTATCTTTTGTCGAATTGATCTAAACTTTGCTTAGAATTTCTTTCTACGGTTCTTCAATGACAATCTAAGCAAAGGATCACCATCGAAGCCTATATTTCTTTATTGGCTGAGTTTGCGTCGTGGATTCGACGTGACACCGTGGATTCGGTGTGTTGAAGGCGTTTCGTGGATTCGAAACGTGTGCTTGTGGATTCGAGTGGCGTTCGTGGATTCGAACGTGTGCAGTGGACGTGCAATCGGTGGAGCGCAAGGTCCGAAGAACTTGAAGGAGGGGTCGAGTCCGTGGAGTCGGTAATCACCTTGTTATTCTTCAATTCTTAGTGGATTGTTATTGCGTGTTGGTCCCGTGGTTTTTCTCCTGGATTGGAGTTTCCACGTAAATTTCGGTGTGTTGATTTTTATTTTCCGCATTGGTTTTTATTTTTGCACTGAGATTGGTTTTTATAATATTACACCTATTCACCCCCCTCTAGGTGTTTGATAGTACCTATTTAGATCCTTGTGGATCCTAAATAACTCTACATTTTGTGGATTCGAAACGTGTGCTCGTGGATTCGAGTGGCGTTCGTGGATTCGAACGTGTGCAGTGGACGTGCAATCGGTAGAGCGCAAGATCCGAAGAACTTGAAGGAGGGGTTTGAGTCCGTGGAGTCGGTAATCACCTTGTTATTCTTCTTTTCTTAGTGGATTGTTATTGCGTATTGGTCCTGTGGTTTTTCTCCTGGATTGGAGTTTCCACGTAATCTCGGTGTGCTGTTTTTATTTTCCGCAGTGGTTTTTTATTTTGTACTGAGATTGGTTTTTGAGTATTACACCTATTCACCCCCCCTCTAGTTGTTTGATAGTACCTATTTAGATCCTTGTGGATCCCTATATTAAAAACCAATAGTATGTAGGTGTCAGGTATTGCGGATTTATGACTTCTAATAGATGCAAGCATCTATTATTGATTACCCCAGTGAGATTGGGTCACATTCAATTAAAAGACCTTTGTGAGAAGAATAGAATAAATCGTATTATAATGATTGACCAAATCCTAAATATATGTGTTATGATTCAGTTGGATTTGAAATTGACTAGATCCCGAGCATATGTGTTGAGACCTAGTTGGTATTAAACTCTAAGTATATGTATTAGAGTTTAATTGGAAGATATGACCAAACCCCAAGTTCATGTATTGAGGTGGGTCGGATTTGATGCTACTCGAAGGTAGAAAGTGGTTGAATCCTGAATGTATGTATCAGGATTGGCTGAGTTCAATATATCTTTCACTGTAATTATATGTGTTAAAGTGAGAATTTGACTAAGCTCTAAGTATATGTATTAGAATTCGTCAAAATTGATTGAACTTTCACGCTAAGTATATGTACTAGAGTAAAAGGTTGACTAAACCTTAAGTATATGTATTAAGGTTGGTCAGATTGATTTGGTTTCCACTCTAAATATATGTGTTAGAGCAAAAAGGTTGACCAGACCTTATGTATTAGGATTAGTCGGGTTGATTTGAATGAACTCTAACTATATATATTAGAGCTCGATTGAATTCGATTTGACTAAATTCTAAATGTATGATTTAGAAATTAGTCGGTTTGGATATAGTTTTGCCTTAATTATATGTGTTAAGGGTATGGGATCGAGTTTTACTCTAGAGTAAGAGGTTGAGATTCATGATGAAGTTGGATGATGATAAAACTATGCATTAAACTTGGAGTTGATCCATGAACTTGGTGTATGCTTCATGAGAGTTCATGTGATTGGTTCATGACATTTTTGGGCCTTGATGGTTTTAAGAGCTAAGTTGTATTTGTGGACTAAATGGGTTATGAATTTTATTTGTGGTTTGGAATAAGTTTTGGAGTTTTATTTGTAGACTAAATGGGTTGGGTTTTATTTGTCGATTGGAATAGATTATGGGTTTATATATATGGATTGGATTGAGTTTTGAATTGAACTGGATTGGACCTTATTTGTAAACTTAAATAGGTCTTGGACTTTATTTGTGGATTGAATGAGTTTTGGATTTTATTTATGAATTGGAATGGATTATGGGTTTTATGTATGGACTAAATGCGTTATAGGTTTTATTTGTAGTCCGAATAGGTTTTGAGTTTTATTTGCATGTAGACTGGATTTGAAGCACGTATGTGATTCTGGGCTTATTTATATGTGGACCAGATTCAAGGCCCGTATATGGCCTGGGCCTGTATTTGTATATAGACTGGATTCAGGTCCCGTATATGAACTGAGCCTATATTTGTATGTGGACTGAATTTAGGGCCCCGTATATAAACTGAGCCTTATTTTCTAAGGGATTGAATTTGAGGCCCATATATTGACTGGGCCTTTTTTTTTTATGGGTTAAATTTGAGGCCGTATGTGGACTGAGCCTTATTTTTCAAAGGACTGAATTTATTTATGATTAGGCCTATTTGAATTTGTCTTATTTGGATTTGGACTGCAAGTTGATTAGGCACCTTTCGAATTTTGTTTGGAATTGATTCCGGGTCCAAAGAAATTTCTTTCAAATTTTATTTGATTTGGGGTTAAAGGAACCGGGTACAATGAAATTTCATTTATTTTGATTTGGTTGGAATCCAAAAAATATCCTCTTTTTATTTTGATACAAGTCAGAAAATTTTTCTTCTTTCTTTCTTTTTCTTTTTTTTTTTTTTTTTTTTTTTTTTTTTTTTTTTTTTTTATTTTACACATCTTGATTTAGGGTCCAAAAAAATCCCTTTTATTTCAACTTGGGGCCTGAAGATTTTTTTTTTTTTTTTTTTTTTTTTTTTAATAATTTAGGGTCCAAAATTTTATTTATTTATTTTTTAATTTATTTGGTGTCCGAAAAAATTCCCGTTTTATTTTTAATTAATTAATTTGGGGTCCGAAGAAATTTTCATTTTAACTGAACCTAAATTCGAATGTCCGAAGAAATCACCCGAATCAGTTTGGGTCAAAACGAACGAGCCAGAGCTCAGATGTCTGTAAACTCATCCGAGACTGCGAGGCCTTTTTTTTTTAAAAAAAAAAAAAAAAAAGATTTTATGGCGGTGGTTCCATTGATTAACGATTTCAAATGGGGTGGAGAGTTCTGAAAAAAAACGGAGGATCATTGATCTTCCTCCCATCTTCTATCGAAAAAACGGAGGATTATTGATCTTCCTCCCCTCTTCTATCGAAAAAACGAAGAATCATTGATCTTCCTCCCCTCTTCTATCGAAAAAACGGAGGATCATTGATCTTCCTCCCCTCTTCTATCGAAAGACGTTAATATGGGATTTGGTGGTGACAATGATGACAACGATGATGGATTCCATTGATTAATGACTTCGAATGAGGTGGAGACTGAAAAGGTCCAAAGAAACGGAGGATCGTTGATCCTCTTTCCCTCTTCCTCCCTCTTCCATTGAAGACATTAATATGGGATTATGAGATTTGGCAGTGATAATGCCGATGACGACGGTGCTAATGAAGACGATAGAGGGGCAACTGTGGCGATGTAGCGCGTGAACCACCTATTCCCTTGATTGACGACTTCGAATGGAGTAGAGAGGTCCGAAGAAATGGAGGATCATTGATCCTCTTCCCCTTTTCCATCGAAGAGGTCAACATGGGATTGGGTGGTGGCGGTGAGGATGACGAGAATGGCGATATCGACGAGAATGACGATGACGGCGGGCAAAAGAAATAAAAAAGAAAAGATTTTATTTTATTTTATTTTATTATTATTTTTTTTGAAAAGATTTTATTTTATTTTATTTTTTACCTAGTTTGAGGAAGAAGATCGGAGATAAGAATCGTGTATTCAGATTTGTAAAAATTATCTCCCCTTATTTTTTTCTTTCTATTTATAATAGGATTTTGTTGATGGTGTAACGGGTAAGGGAGGTTTAGGAGAGGAATTGGTGTGGGGTAAGTTGAGGGAACGTGGGAATTGTTGAGGGATTGGCTTGGGATTAGTTGAGGTAACATGGGAATTGTTGAGGGATTGACGTGGGGTTAGTTGAGGGAACGTGGGTAACGGCTAGATTTAAAATTTAAAATTGAATAGGATTCGGGTGAGGTTAACGAACGAGGGAATTCGATTGGATTCAAAATTCAATTTCAAATAAATGGGATATGGGTGAAGTTCGGATAAGTCAGTTTAGAGATATTTTGCGATTTGTGGATTCGTAATTTATTCCGGTAAAATTAAGCATCATGACCTATCTTTAATTTTTTTTTCCCTAAACAACAATCTATTCTATATAATCATACTTGGGAGTTGTCTAATTTACCTTCTAGTTGTAAGCATATAGGTTGTAGATAGATTTTTAAGAAGAAGTTGAGACCTGATGGTACTATAAAAAAAAATAAAACTAGATTAGTAGCTCAAGATTTTTCTAATAAACTAGGTGTAGATTAATTTGATGTGTATGCTCCTATTGTTAGGATAACTTTTATTAGAGTGTTGGTTGTCTTAGCTTTTGTCCATGATTTGATTGTTCATTAAATGAATGTTAAGACAAGATTTCTAAATGGTGATTTAGAAGCAACCTGAAAGATTTGTAGTTACCATACATGAAAATAAAGTGTGCAAGTTAACTTGATCTTTATATGGACTTAAGCAAGCTCCTAAGTAATAGCACTTGAATTTTGATTTTTTGGGTGTGACCAATGACATTCATGTGCATATGTCTGATGAATGTGTATATTCTAAGAAATAAGATGGACAAATAGTAATATTGTGCTTATATGTTGATAACATCTTAATTTTTGGTACTAATATGGATGTGATAATTGATAAAAAAAAATTACTTATTGAAAATTTTCATATGAAAGATCATGGGCAAGCATATGTTATCCTTAATATGAGGATTATTAGAAAATCAAATGAAATTGTTATGAGCCAATTGTTAGGATTTCCATATATGTGGCATAATTAATTATATTTAAATTTGGATTTACTATAGATAAGGTCAATCCTAAAAGATATAGAATTACTTGATATGGTATATCTTATCCCTTTCCTATCCATTTAAATTAAATAGAATCCTAACCGACTTTGATGGGAAGTCGATCTGGAATCTATATAAAGGGGTACTGGTCCTGCCACCTACTCATGTGCATTCTGGTAAGATTATCCATTAAATCCACACCATACGGAAGAACGCCTGAGAAAGGAGGAGAAACCAGATTACCTAGTTCTGTCGGTAATATTTAGTATTGCAACCGAATTTTTTGCTTCCGCTGTTTAATCAAGAATTTTTCTCGATGGCAATCTGTAAGTTATTTTACAGTTTTATTTATGATCCTGGATATTGGTATTTATTGGTTTAATATTTTATTCCATATAAATTCCATCAATTGGTATCAGAGCAAGGTTAGATAAATTTAATATTGTACGTTATTTCTTAGTTTCCCAATTTTGAAAAAGGACGTTATAAGGCCACTCGGTGTGACCTTACTGTACGACACCACTACATCATTTTGGTTTGTCGTAATTTTGGGACTCTATGGGTTGTTTGGATGAAATCCAATTAATTGAAGAAAAATATAATTTTTGGTTTGTGCCTCTTTTGGATCCGAGGTAATGTAATTCTTACGATTGTGGCTATTTTTCTTTTATTGGTCTCTAATCTGTTATTATTTAAACTTATTTATCCATTCCGAATTCATAAATAAATAAATAAATAAATAAATAATAAATAAATAATTAATTAATTATTTCTAATTATTATGTTTATTAATTCATCTTATTTCGATTCATGAGTTAATAAAATATTATGAACATAAAGAATCCGTTCACATAAGGATTTAAATTTTGCATACAATATTAATTTATCATAAATTCATTTATCTGATATTTATGGTGAAATATGGATATACATAAATTTTATGAATGTAATATTATATTTTAAATTATTGCATGTATATTTATGTATATCATAAAGTGTTATTTTGATCAGACATAACATGAAAATTAAATAATCATAATTGTTGTTAGATTATTTAAATCTAGACGCTAAGTTAAATTAATTTATTATTTCGATTAATTAGGTGCAAGCCAAAACGGCCCTAACTAAAGAATAATAAATTAATTTACTTTAAAGTAGCGTTCTTTTGGATAATTTTCATGTTAATTATACGGCACTAAGTCAAATTAATTTATTGTTTCAACTGTTCGGGTGCAAGCCAAAGCGGTCTCGTTCGGAAGAAATAGTGAATTAATCGCTTTAAAGAAGTGCACGTAAAAATTGCACCCTATTGTTTTGTTTCGTATGATTCTAGACATAAAGATATATGGGTGGTGTAGGATGGTAATCTTTTGGTAACTCGTTTGGAGAAATTTGCCTGGCCAAAGCTGACAATTTCTTCATATGGGAAACTTAAAATTATCACGATCTACAGAAAGTCTAAATTAATTTCTGATAAAGAAATTGCATATTTATGCTCGTAACTCTGCTCCCAAAGGAGGGGTTATGATGTCATATAAAGTATATGCATAAAGAAAGAAAGAAAAATATTTATGCTCATAATTCTGCTCCCAAAGGAGGTGTTGTGATGCCATATAAATTATATTTTTCTAATTTTGGTGTGGAATATTATGATGTGGTTTCTTATTAATAAAGACATGCATTTTATTTTTCAGCTATGACTTCATCCTTTGTTCCTATTGGTGATTCTGTTCCTATGCTTAATGGTTATAATTTTTCGGAGTGGAAAGAACAGATTATGCTTACATTAGGGTGTATGGATCTCGATTTGGCTCTAAGAGAGGAAAAACCTCTTCCTCTTACAGATCAAAGTACGCCAATTCAGACAGCATCTTTGGAAAAGTGGGAGCGCTCTAATCGGCTTACTTTGATGTTGATTAAGGCGCGTGTCGGTAAAAACATTCGGAACTTAATTCCAGAATGTAAGACAGCCCGCGATTTCTTAAATGCTGTGGAGCAACAGTTTGTAAGCTCCAATAAAGCTTTGGCAAGTACCCTAATGAATAAATTGTCTTCCATGAAGTACTCCGGAAATGGCTCGATTCGCGAGCACATTATGAAAATGCGAGATATTGCAGCGCAGCTCACTGCACTTGAAGTAACCATCTCTGATTCATTCTTAGTGCACCTTATTTTGAACTCCTTACCATCTGAATATGGACCATTTCAGATCTCTTATAACACACATAAGGATAAATGGTCAATCAATGAATTGTTGACTATGTGTGTGCAAGAGGAAGGCAGATTGATACAAGAAAACAAAATACAGTTGACCTTGTTTCTCACAAGGGACAAATAAAGCGTACTAAGAATGGTAAAGGCAAGAATGGCTCGAAAAAGAAGAACATGGAAGTCATGTCTGGTTCACAAAACCAATCAAGTAATTGGACTCCCAAGTGCTTCTTTTGCAAGAAAAAGGGTCATATAAAGAAAGACTGTCTAAAGTATCAGAAATGGCTCCAGAAGAAAGGTAAGTTTCTGGTTTTGATGCATGAGTTGCATTTAGTTTCTGTTCCATCTAATACTTGGTGGATTGACTCTGGTGCCACATGCCATGTGGCGAATTCCGTGCATGGATTTCTAAACCGTAGAAAACCCAATAAAGATGAAGCCACTATCTATACTGCTGAAGGAAATCCAACTAAAGTTAAATTTGTAGGAACATTTAGATTAGTTCTTTTTGGTGGTTATGTTTTGGATCTAAGTGATACCTTTTATGTTCCAAATTTTTCAAAGAATTTAATTTCTATTTCGAGACTTGTTGGTTTGGGATATAGTTTCAATTTTGATAATAAAGTTTTTTCATTATCCTACAAATCTGAGATAGTTGGCTCTGGTATTTTGGAAAATAATCTGTATAAAGTATCTTTAGATCATTCGTATAGTGAAATCCTTCTTACCATGCACGGAAATGTTGGATCAAAACGTGGCATTAATAATGAAAAGTCATCCATGTTATGGCATAGGAGGTTGGGACACATATCGAAACAGAGAATCCAAAGATTAATTAGAGAAGGAATTTTGGATGATCTTGACTTCTCTGATTTTGGAACGTGTGTGGACTGCATAAAGGGAAAGCAGACCAAAACCTCCTCTAAAGGTGCCAAAAGGTGTGATGGAACATTAGAGCTGATTCATACGGATATATGCGGACCTCTCCCTCTTACGTTTACTGGCCATAAATATTTTATCACATTTACTGATGACTACTCTCGATATGGCTATCTTTACTTGCTTAAAGAGAAATCTGAAGCATTAGATGCCTTTAAGGCATATAAGGCTGAAGTAGAGAATCAATACGAGAGAAAGATAAAAGTGGTCAGATCAGATAGGGGTGGTGAATATTTGGTAGACAGACAGATAAAGGCCAAGTTCCTGGGCCTTTCGCTAAGTTTCTAGAGCAGTGCGGGATTGTTCCACAGTACACCATGCCAGGCACACCTGAGTAGAATGGTGTTGCGGAAAGAAGGAATCGCACATTAATTGATATGCTCAGGAGTATGATTAGTAATTCTACCCTTCCGATATCATTGTGGGGTGAGGCGCTCAAAACTGCCATATATATTCTTAATCGGGTCCCGACTAAGGCTGTCACTAAGACTCCTTTTGAGCTTTGGACAGGTAGGAAACCCAGTTTAAGATATTTTCGTACATGGGGTTGTCAAGCTGAGGCCAAATTGTATGACCCACAAATAAAGAAATTGGATCCTCGAACCATTTCAGGATATTTTATTGGTTATTCAGAAAGGTCCAAAGGGTATAAGTTTTACTGTCCATCACTTCCTATAAAGATTGCAGAAACTAAAATAGCACGGTTTATTGAGGATGAAACAGTTAGTGGGAGCTCTGAACCTCGATTCGTTGAATTTGATGAAATTCAAGAGCATTTAGATTCTGTACAGAATATACCCATTATTGTTTCTAATAATTTGATGGCTCCAGTTCCAGTTCCAGTAGAACAACAAGTTATTTTAGAACCACAAAGTGAAGGTGAACCTATCATTGATAATCCACATCAAGATTTACAAGTGGATGATCAGATAGATTTAAGAAGATCCTCAAGACAGAGAAACCGGCTATATTTAGCGATTATATTGTCTATCTTTATGAGAATGGTCAGAACTTTGATGATCCTCTTAGTTTTTTCGAAGCCATAAATAGCAGTAATGCAACAGAATGGTACAATGCCATGAAAGATGAGATTGAATCCATGAACCACAATAAGGTATGGGATATTGTTGAGTTTACCTATAGGAGTTAAACCTATAGGATGCAAGTGGGTTTATAAAATCAAATGGGACTCCAAAGATAACATAGAGAAATACAAAGCCCGTCTTGTGGCAAAAGGGTTTACTCAGAAGGAAGGCATTGATTATAAAGAGACTTTCTCTCCGGTATCGAGAAAGGAATCTTTTCGTGTGATTATGGCTCTGGTTGCTCATTATTATCTAGAACTATACCAGATGGATGTAAAAACTGCCTTTTTAAATGGAGATATTCATGAAGAGGTATATATGAGTCAACCAGAAGGATTCTGGCAAAAAGGAAAAGGAGCACTTGGTATGCAAATTAAAGAAATCAATATATGGACTAAAACATGCCTCCCGACAATGGTACTTAAAGTTTAAACAAACCGTTTTAACCTTTGGTTTTAAAGAAAATATTGTTGATCAATGTATATATCTGAAGGTTAGTGGGAGTAAAATAATTTTCTTAGTCCTTTATGTTGATGATATTTTGCTTGCCAGTAACGATCTCGGACTATTGCATGACACTAAAGAATTTCTTTTCTAAAATTTTGAAATGAAAGATTTAGGTGAGGCCTCATATGTTCTTGGTATTGAAATTAAAAGAGATAGACATAAAGGTTTACTCGGTCTATCTCATAAGGCCTACATAAAGAAAGTTTTGAAAAATTTTGAAATGCATAATTGTAAACCGAGTGTTGCTCCCGTTCAGAAAGGGGATAAGCTTATTAATGCTTTTCAGTGTCCCAAGAACCAATTAGAAATTGAACAGATGAAAACCATACCATATGCCTCTGCAGTTGGTAGTCTTATGTATGCACAGACGTGCACACGTCCGGATATTGCTTTTGCCGTTGGATTGCTTGGCAGGTATCAAAGTAATCCAGGTATGGAGCATTGGAAGGCTGCTAAGAAAGTTATGAGGTATTTGAAGGGTACTTTGGATCATATGCTGATATACAGGAGATCAGATCATTTGGAACTGATCGGATATTCAGACTCTGATTTTGCGGGATGCCCGGATACCAGAAAGTCTACAACTGGGTATATTTTTCTACTTGCTGGTGGAGCGATTTCATTACTGCTCCTTCGACCATGGCTGCAGAGTACATTGCATGTTATGAGACCACATCACAGGCTATTTGGCTTAGGAATTTTATCACAGACTTAAAGATTGTGGACTCCATTGCTCGTCCAATAAAGATTTTCTGTGATAGTTCAGCTGCAGTTTCCTTTGCCAATAACAACAAGATTACGACGGGGTGTAAACACTTGGACACCAAGTATCTTGTGGTGAGAGAGAAGATAGATGAAGGATATGTTAGAATTGAATACATCAGTACCAAGTGTATGATTGCAGACCCAATGACCAAGGGGCTAGCACCTGGGTCATATAAAGATCATGTTTGTAGCATGGGTCTAATGAATTCTTTTGATGTATAAGATTCTGACATTATTTTTATCTTTTCTTAATAAAGTTACAGTTTTAATGCAGCTGTATTGGACCGTTTAATAGATATAAAGTTTTGTCTGTTAACGAATGGACATAAAGTTTTAGTTCATTCATAAAGTTGTGCCATATAAAGTGCTTGGCTAGGAGATGAAGATGATATGGTAATTATGGAAGAAAAATTTCAATATAGAGAGGTGGACCGCCATAGTTCCTATCATTGTAGTCTTTTAGTTTGAGTTAAGGATCAAGTGAGTTCTAAGGTATTTGACCATAAAGTTTCCAATAATGCGCAATTAAGTTTGGAATATAGAAATCCGTTCATGAAATATAATTAATATAAGCCAAGTGGGAGATTGTTAGGATTTCCATATATGTGGCATAATTAATTATATTTAAATTTGGATTTACTATAGATAAGGTCAATCCTAAAAGATATAGAATTACTTGATATGGTATATCTTATCCCTTTCCTATCCATTTAAATTAAATAGAATCCTAACCGACTTTGATGGGAAGTCAATCTGGAATCTATATAAAGGGGTACTGGTCCTGCCACTTACTCATGTGCATTCTGGTAAGATTATCCATTAAATCCACACCATACGGAAGAACGCCTGAGAAAGGAGGAGAAACCAGATTACCTAGTTCGGTCGGTAATATTTAGTATTGCAACCGAATTTTTTGCTTCCGCTGTTTAATCAAGAATTTTTCTCGATGGCAATCTGTAAGTTATTTTACAGTTTTATTTATGATCCTGGATATTGGTATTTATTGGTTTAATATTTTATGCCATATAAATTCCATCACCAATCTCACTATAGTGAACAATTGCTAAAAAATTTTGGATATTTTGATGCTAAGCCTGCAGTGACACATTATAATCCTAGTATACATCTTAAGAAGAATAAAGGTAATCCAAAAGGTCAAAATAGATATGCTCAGATTATAGAATCTTTAGAATACTTAATAGATTACACTAAACCTGATTTCGCTTATGCTGTGAACCGATTAAGAATATATACCCATAATCCAAATAGCGAGTATTGGAATGCTTTAGAGAGAGTTTTGAAATATTTGAAAAATAGTGTTTCTTATGGTTTGCATTATTGTGGTTTTCCTGCAGTATTAAAAGGGTATAATGATGCAAATTGGATTAGTGATACAGCTGATGTAAAGTCTACTATCAGATTTATTTTTCTCCTAGGAGGAGCAGTTGTTTCTTGAAAGTCAACTAAACAATATTTGATTATTAGAAGTATTATGAAATTTGAACTCATAACATTAAATACTATTGTCGCAGAGGCTAAGTGAATTAGAAAGTTTCTTTACGATTTGCCACTGATAGAGCGCCTTTTAGCATTTGTGTGTATTCATTGTGATTGTAGATTTATAATTAACAAATGTGCCTAAGAGAATGTGGAGACTAAGATGAATAGATTCATGAAAGTGAGATATAAGTTCGTTCGACAGAATATTTAGAAAAATATGATTACTTTGGAATTTGTGAGATATGTAAAAAATTTGGCTGATCAACTTACCAAGGGATTGTTTAGGACAGTGATCTTAAAAGCGTTGAGAGGCTTACAATAGTAACTATTGACGACGACAACCCAACCTTTGAAGATTCAATGAGTAGAAACAAATCGAAGAGGTAAATGTTTGGAGCAATGACTTTACATACTGATCCCTATAGCGACAGTGCTCATATTTGCAAGTGAATAGGAAGGATTTTTACCCTGAATGGTTCGAGACCCATGAGGCAGGGTGTGACCTTGTAGACACCCTTTTGAGGACCTACTATATGTGTGGAGTCGTGAGGCCGCGACTATGGAAAGAGGGCGATTCCCTACTCGCAGATAATCTAATCAGTTGTATCATTTGTGGTTTGTGAAAATCCGATTCATCGGCCTTCGTTCAAGGCGTAATCCACCATTGTGCCTTCAGATGTACATAGATTTGTATTAAGTGAAGGTTCAAACCAAAAAGTTAAATTCGCCGAATACTTGGTATAAAGAATCTATCACCCGTTTTAGTTATTTTGTATGCTATTTTGTTTTTATTTCAAGTTTTAAATCATGTGTGGGAATGTTATATTTCATTTGATTTTTGTGATTTAAAACTTAATTTTGACCTATGGGCTTTCTGGGTGGCCCAATATCAATGGGCTTTACCTAGGAGCCCAAAGTCTTACTTACCATATATGATATTTAGTTTTATATTGAAAACTTATCACATGTAGTAGCAACATTTATATTTCTTTTTCTTTGTGTGAGTTGGTTAGGAGAAAGTGAAAGTAAGGACTTTTTCAAAAGATACGCACGCGTGCACGGCTTCTTTGTGTGAGTTGGTTAGGAGAAAGTGAAAGTAAGGACTTTTTCAAAAGACACGCACGCGTGCACGGCATGAGAGTTGACCGGGCGGCGGCGCGCGCGGTCTCGATTAAGTTCATCTTTTATTTTTCTTTTTATTTTATTTGACTTAGCCTTACCTTGGGAAAGCCTTAACAGGCTACGCAAAAATCTTATCTTAGAAAAAGCTTGCTGGGCTATCCAACAGCCTCTTCGGTAAGGTCCAACAGCTAACCCGAGATATAATCATTGGACCCTACCTGGAGGTGGGCTGCAAGAGTCTTCCTGACTCTAGTCTATATATAGAGCAGGAATTTAATTTAATTAGAGATACACACTGAGATTTACAATTTTCTCCTTTTTTATTCTTATTATTGCTAGATCTCTAAAAGTTTATCTGGTCCGCTCGTACCATCCCAGAGTTATACTGACAAGGTGATTCGTGATCGTAGTATCGCTAGGAGTAATTGCCGAACAACCTTGCATCTAGGACAGTGCGAGGCACTTCTCGACTTACATGCTTTATCTAATTCCTATTATTTATTTTTTTTATAATATACTAGTAATTTGCATGCGAATATATATTTGAATATTTCAAATTTAAATTATTTTAAAATAATATTTTACTTAAAAAAAAAGAAAAAAATTTTCAACAAATTTCACATAGATAAAGCGATTCAAAACATCCCATAAAAATCTACTTTCCCCATCTCAATTCTAATAGCATTTTGGGATAAACAAAAAAAAAAAAAAAAAAAAAATGAAAAAAATATAAAAGAAAATTCACAAAGATAGATTGCAAGGTAGCCCGAGCATAGCAGGAAAGAAGTTGACGCCTCCCCCTGGGCCTTCAAATTATCAAGCAGGTCGCTGCAGGCATAAGAAAAAATTCCGAGATCCCAAGTTGATCACCTTCTCTGCCTGGTTCAAATCTATAAATCAAAAAAAAATTTATTTTTAGAAAATAAATCTAAGCGTCCACAGCACGGTTAATAAATATAATAATAATAATAATATTAATATAATAATATATATTTTATAACTTTGCTAAAATATTATAATATTTTAAAACTTTTATAGAAAAAAAAAAATATTCCACTATATATAATTTATTTATATAATCCAAAGAATTTATATATATTCAACATAAACCTAAAAAAATAAAATATAAAAAATATATGTAAATTTAATGAGATGGGTCATGAATCTACATCGAAAATAAGTCCATGACATACACAGCCGACGCAGACGCGCGTGTGCCCGACACGAATAAGAATTATAGAAGTATCTCTAATACATAAAAATAAACACATGTTCACCATAGTATGTAAACCTACGGCCGTTGTCTTTTTTAATGCTAGAGTAATGATTATGCATTGTTAGAAAGCGTTCAACGGCGCCGGTTCTGAGAAAAAAATTTCTATGCACAAGCAGATTCCATCGCTAATGACATTCTGCGGGGCGCTATTTCTGCAAGCCCGTAGGGAAGAAATTTATATAAACTTGATTGATTCTGCCAATAATTAGAGATAGACTGCAATCGAGCCAAAAATTTGGACATCTGTAATGCATTTCTTTGTTGGTGGAAGAGGCGTGCATTAAGGTATTGTTTGAGTACTAGTATAAGGGGATAAGGAGATTATTATAAATTTTGCATTAAGGTATTGTTGGTGGTAGTAATAATAATAATAATAATAAATGGGAGGGAGGAACCGTTGTTCCCCTCATTCCGAAATTAGGGGGAACAGTTGTTCGAATAACTGTTCCATCTGAGTTGTTCTACCTGTTTTCTTTATTATTATTATTATTATTTATTATTATTATTATTATTACTACAAAATTTTAAATTATAAAATATTTAAATTTATAAAATTTTAAATTTATTTTTTTTTATTTTATAAATTTTAAAATTTTTAACTTACCTTTTAATAAATCTAAAAATTTAAATTTTTTAAATTTTTTATAAATTTATTAATTTTAAAATTTTAAAATTTATACAAATTTTTTAATAATTTTTTTAAAATTTATACCAATTTTAAAATTAAAATTTTTGCTCCCATTTTTAATTTTTTAACTTCAGAGAATTTTTAAATTTAGAGAATTTTTAAATTTTAGAGTTTTTAAAATTTTTAACTTAAATTTTTACTAAATTTACAAATTTATAAAATTTTAAAATTTATTATTCCAATTTTAAAATTAAAATTTTTGCTCCCACCTTTAATTTTTTAACTTTAGAGAATTTTTAAATTTTAGAGTTTTTAAAATTTTTAACTTTAATTTTTACTAAATTTACAAATTTATAAAATTTTAAAATTTATTATTTTTAAAATTTATACAAATTTTTAATTTTAATTTTTAATAAATTTATACCAAATTTTTAAATTTTTAAAATTTATATCAATTTTTATATACAAAAATTTAAATTTTTAAAAATTTATAAAATTTCAAAAACCAAAATTTTTTTAATAATTTTTTTTATATAAGTAAAATATAAATTTAAATAATTTTTTTAATAAATATTTTAAATTAAATATTTAAAATCATACAAGTAAAATTTTTATCTTAAATTAAAAATTTAATCCGTCTATAATTCTTATTCTTCTAAATTTAATCCCGTCTATAATTCTTATTTCTCAACTTACCACCGGTACAACTCTTATACTCAACCAAACACAAAATTACTTTAGTTTATACTTCCGGGATTAATCAATTTTCGCTTATACCCGAAAACAAACGGAGCCTAAGGCTGCATTTGGTAGTGAGATAAGAAAAAACTAGTACGAAACTAACTGAAACTAGTGTAAAAAAGTGTTTGGTTGGATATTAAATTAATTTCAGAGATAAGAAAAATTATGTTTGATTTGATAATAAAGAATAAGAAAAATAGATAGTAATTGATTAAAATGACGATTTTGCTCTCAACCACAATAGCTTTATAAAATAAATAAAAATTTTACTGATATGATTTTAAATATTTAATTTAAAATATTTATTACAAAAATTTATTTTACTTATATATATAAAAAAATATTAAAAAAAAAATTAAATTTTAAAATTTTTAAAAATAAAATAATTTAAATTTTTATAAATTTAAAATTTTTAAATAAAAAAAAAAGGGTTGAAAACACAATCTTGTCCACCCGCCGAGGCGGCCGCGGGACGACTTTAACCCGGTACAGGAGGTTAATCTCTTTATCCTCCAAATTAATCCAAAACCAAACAATACCTAACTCTTATGCAGAGTTTTTCTGTGGGTAATGCTACTTGTACATCCCAAATAGTGTGTATCCTATTCTATCCAAAAGTGGAGACTAATCTACCGGTCACTTCGAAGTGGGGTGTACAAAAAATATTTTCCTTTTTCTGTATAGAAGGCGTACACAGTAATCACCCTATCCTATAAGGGGTGTGTATCATACATCCAGCAACTTCTTTGAGTTTTTGTAACATTTCGTACCAGTCTAAATTAGTCTAAATTACTTCAATTTTTCAAGCAAAGGAAGAAACTTTTAACTTCATTAGAGTGGAAATAAAATTACTTATTTTTTCTCAACAACAAAGGAATATTTGGCTGTATATGGTTGCTACCAAATTGCAGATCTAACTACATGCTAAGGCAATTCTATTATTTGGATTGTTGCGTCAAGATCTGAATCTTATAGTTGGAGCTACAAGAGTAGGCTCAACTGCAGCATATAAAATTACTTCCAAATTGGTCATAGTTCTAATCATAGTAATTATAGAGAACAAAACATGAATTTATCGGTCTAATCATTTTTTTAATTAAACAATATTTTTTCTTCTACATTAATGGTAATTTTATCATCACCTAAATAAAGTAATAATATTTGTAAACTATATACTGTTTTCCAAGTAAATTATTTGTAATTGCTATATTCTTTACTATAATTAACTAAACAAGATATACATAGATGTAACCACTATAAGTTCAACAAATATCTTTATTTATGAAAATTTGAGTTATAAAAAATGTCAAAGTTTACGATCTACGATCTAAAAAGCCTTCAGACAATTTCCCTACTATTTAATGAATTCCTTTTGAATTTTAGTGTTAACAAAAAAGACACTGATAAAACTAGTATGAAATTTACGATTTTTTTTTTTTTTTTATTGAGAAAAAGTTATAATACTACTCACTTCGTTTATTTTGAAATAAACTTAGATAAAAATGTAAAACAATTAGGCTTCGAACTTAAAACCTCACATATCAACTATTAAATTTTTTATCACTTACTTGTGTTAAAAAAATAAAATTACAACCAAAAGGCAGTTAGTGTCTGCTGAACTCTTTAATATACTAGCTCTACAACCACTTTTTAGTTGTAATTTTATAATTCTATCATTCAAACTACCATACATTTCCATTTATTTTATCACTCTTTTTTTTTTATTATTAAAATTTACAAAAAAAAATTTAATCCTTTAACATTACAATCAAGAGTTGTAATCGTAAAATATTTTGGATTGTAAACTCAGCATTTCACAAAGAGAAATACAAAATCTACTATCAAAAAAGAATAGTAACAAACCAAATGGTTCTAATTAAGTTTACTAACTCTTTCTTTTTTTTCTTTTTTTTCTTTTTTTCATTTCTCAATCAAGTCCCTAACCTCTTCCTTTTATTGAATTAAATCCTAACTGTTAAAATCAATTTTAATTTTAACACAATACGACATGCCCATGTCATGCCAGCACGACAATACCAAATAATTACATTATTCAAATTTAAATTTAAATTTAAATTAAAAATTTTAAGTTTAATTTATATTTTGAATTAAATTTCAAAATTTAATTTTATATTTTGATCTTATATTTAAATTTCAAATTTAAATTCTATTTTTTAGTTTGAATTTCAAATTTAAATTTGATTTTGTGTTCAAATGTTAAACTTAAAATTTGATTTTGGGTTTGAAATTCAAATTCAAATTCAAATTTCGTAATTGATTTCAAATTCAAATTAAGATTTTGAATTTAATTTCAAACTTAAATTTTAAATTTTAAATTCAAAATATAAATTTGAATATAAATTTCAAATTAAATTTAAATTTGTAATCAAATTTAAAATTCAAATTCAGATCTTGAATTTAATTTTAAATTCAAATTTTGAATTCAAATTCACATATAGATTTTGAATTCAAAATTTTAAATTTAAATTCAAACTTTGATTTTCAATTCAAAAATTGAAATATAATTCGGATTTTGAATTATAATTTGAAATTCAAATTTAAATTAGATTTTGAGTTCGATTTAAAATGTAGAGTTAAAAAAATTAAATTTTAACAATTGAAATTCAACTTTAATTTTAATTTCAAAGTCAAATTCGAAATATGAATTACAATTCAAATTTCTAAATTATAGTTTTAAATTCAAAATCAAAAATTTTAATTTAATCTTTTTTTTTTTTTTTTTGATTAAACAGGGATATACCCTATTTGATTTGATTAAAATTTCTAAATTTTAATTTAATTTTTTGATCTGATAGTAAAATCAAAATTTTAGATGCACCATCAGTACCTAAGAAAAAAAAGTTGGACATGTGATGGTGCATGAACACTTTTATAACCGCGCATGTCCACGTCGGGCACTCACATGTTCATGTTGGACTCATGTTCGATATGCGGACAATTTTTATCACGATATGGATAATTTTTAAAAGAACGTTCAATATTGATCGATAACACATATAATTATAAAATTATATATATTTTTTTATTTTATTTTTTTTATAAATATATAATATAAGATAATAAATATTTTGACTTTTCAATAAATACATATAATTTTTTTTAAATATTATAAATAAATTATATATGGTGAAAAAAAAATTTTAATAAAAAATTTTATTAACTTTTACTCATATAAAAAATATAATAATATTTTATATTTTATATATAATAAATATATATTATTATATTAATAATATTATATTTTATTATATATATTTATGTCGTGTTTTAATTCTTTAGAATTCGAGTCGTGTCACGCTTAGATTGAAACTTAATTCTAATATAAAATAAAATGAATGAGAACGGCTATATATAGAAAAAAAAAAAAAAAAAAAAAAAAAAAAAAAAAAGACTATGAAGAGGTTTGGAAACTAATGGAGAGATATGCTAAATCTAGATGGTCGAGAAAAAAAAGAAAAAAGAAAAAAAGAGAAGACATAGAAGAATCTAATATTCTGGTGACGTATCTATAGGCACATCGATCACAACCAAAGAACTGGAACAAGAAAGTTCAAAACAACGGATACGAGAGTCGACTCGAGATGTTATTGTTTCGTAATTATTACGTGCGACTACTGTTTCGAGACAAATTATGATTTTTAAAATTAATTTGAAAAAGTTACATTGTTAGATTCGCAGGCAAATTAAATAGAATAAAACACAAGAAAAAAAGAAGATAGGGATAGGGATAGGGAAAGGGAGAAGAAGAAGAAGAAGAAGAAGAAGAAGGAGAAGATACGTACTCTCGAAGCTGTATTGCGAGTAATGGAGCTCGTACGCCTTCGGATCGGGCGTAGTAAGCAGCGGGCGAGCGCCCTCCTTGGAGTAGGCCTCCACCGCCTTCCGGATAAGCTCCGCGGCCGTGATCTCGGGGGCCACCAGCAGGTGCACCGGGGCCAGGCTGCGCTCGATCGTCACCTTCACCAGTAGCTTCGTCAGCTTCTTCCCATCTCCTCCGCTGCCGCCGCTACCCTCCGTCGTAGCCCACGCCGCGCCGCCGAACGAAGCGGCGGCTCGGCGCGAGCTCATGGCTGCGCCGCCACAGTCGTCGCTGGCAAGAAACCGCCGCCAGCCTCTGCAGATTGGGTGTAGATTGAAAACTAGGGTTAGGGTTAGGGTTTTGGTGGGGAAGTTGAAGAAGGATCGGAGGATTTTGCTTTATATTATTATTTTTTAAGATTAATTGAGAGGTGGGAGACGGACGATGCGAGCCCGTCGGATTTTATCTACCTCCGAGGATTCGGCTCGTCGACGAAGCTTCCTGGAAGTTGGAGTCGGTAATTAATAGACACGCTTCTCATTATAATTACATCAGTGCCACCGGATAAGATTTGTATTATCCTTCGGATAAACTTATTAAGAAAAAATATACAGGATTTTTCCCCATGATTTTGAATTGATTTTTAAATATTAATTTATTTGATTTGAAATAATAAAGGATGCTTTATTTTAAATTTTAAGATAATTATTTATTTTAATAAATTTTGAAATATTGCGAGAATTATATAATGTTTATTAAATCTATATATAAACATAAATAATATATTTAAATTAAAATTTGAAGTCAAAATACTGTTCAATCGTTCAAATTAAACAAATTAAAAAGTTGATAGTAAAATTAAAATTTTTCATCATTCAAGTTTTATATTTTTTTACCAAATAAATATTAGTAAAAGTTTGTGTGCAACGCACATACTACACAAAACAAAAGGGTTAACTTTTTCTCCTTGAAAATTTTCGTGCGGCGCTCAAGTATCGCACACCCGAGCCAGCCTTTCTTATCCTTTGCCACGGACACGCCCTCAAAGTTAAATAGCAGGATCTCAAATTAAGCATTAATCAAGCATGCTCCTCCGCGAGCCTGACTGCTCGGCATCGTGCCTTACGTCGAACCTCTCGTCGAACTCTACGAGTTCCAAACGAACAACCCCACCATTGAGGTTGGCCACCAAGCCGAGTACATTCCGCCTAGCCGGACTAACTCTTCCCGAGAGTGCTACTTAGTCGAATGCCCCTTTGTCTGCAAAGCCGGCACTAAGGACAATACAAGTTATCTCAACTTAGTCTTTTCGAATGAGCCCGGGCGAGCTACCCTTGCGCATTCCGCTCGTCTACATGACCGAGCAACTTGCCCCACGTGTCTCGCCCGTCCATAAGCCCTTTGTCTTGCCAAGGCGCCCCGCGCCGGCGCCCTTCCTTTGTCTCCACGGAATACTTAGCCGAGTCGGGGCGTGTTCCATTTAGCCGGCCACCCAATTCTGTCACCATTCTCGATCCGGCCCAAAGGTTCGCCTCTTGGATACCCAACATCGATCGTTCCCGCGAACGTTCCATTCGCAAGGGTTTGCTAATCAGTCGTCCTCCCTTTCGCAAGGGTTCGTTAACTAGTCGACCACTCTCCGTGCCGCTAACCACCTGGCGCCAACATTGTACGACCATGGTTGGCCGCCAACACTCTTGGCCCAGCTTCCAAGATTTGCTTTACGGGAGTTGCCTACAATCAAAACGGCCTAGCTTTGCTTCGCTAGCCACCTGGCACCTCCATTGGGCGCCCATGCTTGGCCCCCAACACCCTCGGTCCAACTTCATGTCTCACTTACAAAAACTGACATCGATTGTCCTATCATGCTTTGCTTCTCGAACTTCGTAGGCCTCGTGCTCTATGAATTCCAGCTCGGCACACTTGCCTTCGCGAGCATTGTCCATTATGGAGGACCGCCGGCCGTCGCAAGACTATCCCTCATCCGCTCATCCGCTCTACTACAGAGATCCAAGACGGCATAAGGTAGCGCAAGCAAACCTAGAGGGAAAACCTCATGGCATACCCCACTCCGTAATGTCATCGACCTCGTGTCTTCGAGATTACCCAAGGCCCGTGTGCTCATTGACACTCAAATTTTGCTCACACGAAACTAGGCTTGGAGACCCCGCTCGCCAAGGGATGACCCATGTCCTATGGGTCAACGGGGGAGTCGGGGCCACTTCGCAAGTGTCCTACCCCTCCTCTATATATCCACTAAGGCCTCCCCCCTTTGGCACCCCGGAGGTACAAAGGTGCTCACCGAAGGGTACGTTTTGAAACCCCGCATGCGACACCAATTTTCTTATCATGGCATGGGCCATTGCTAGGGAATTACCTCCGTTGGCCCGCCATCGACTCAACCTTGACAGATTGTCCTAATTTCACAATCCCGCAACTTCGTCAACCCAAATTGCTCTCAAAGTGGCCCTCAAAGATGTCACTGTTGAGCCCAAGCGATCTACACGTGACAAACTCCCCCACCCAAGTTAAAACAAATTTTTTTAGAGAAAAATAACATGCTCCATCATCGAAAACAATTTATACAATGGAGTCTATACTTATAAGAGCATAAGAGCTCAATATATATATATATATATATATATATATATATATATATATATATATATATATAGCGTAGGGCTACTATTCTCTTATGAGTTTAAATCCCTTTGTACTCATAACTTTTTCACCCTTGAATGAAGACATGTGCGGTTAGGATGATAGTGGTCCCCCTACGGTTTACTAGGTTGTTGGGGAAATAGTAAAAATCTTAGGAACTAATATAATCCTAACCGCACATTCCTTCATCCAAGGAATGAAAATTTATGAGTACGAAAAATTTTTACTCATAAGAGTATATTAACCGGACCCTATATATATATATATATATATATATATATATATATATATATATATATATATATATATATATATATATAATTCTAAAAAATTAATTAATTAACTATTCTATAAACAATATCATTTATTACGAAGTCCCTTTCCTTTTAAGCTATTTATGAATTAGCCTACTGAAACCTTTTTTTTCTCCTCTTTATTGAGACACATTTATAAATTCTAAAAAATAAATTAATTAGCTACTTTATAGAGAATATTATTTTGAAAAATACTATTTGTAAATTCTAAATGAGATAAATTTTAGTAGTCACTTTAAAGTGACTAGTAAAAAAAATCTCTATTCTAAAATGAATGAAATGTATATCGTACACCCTATTTTAGGTGTACGGACAGTCCTATTATTTATAAGGCTCCTAAATATTCAATCCTTTAGGATCACAATTTGGCCCATCTAAGAACTAAGTTGTAAGAAAGTGTCTTGTCACTTTTCTTTTTTAAAGTAAAAATTAAAGTGTTAGTACACTTTTTTTGGCCTTTGAACTGGGGTTGTAAAAATTACAACACCCAGTATTGTAGATTTAGCGTTTCTCTATCATTTATAAAAAATGTTACTTGCTATTAGGGATGAAAACATCGGTCGTCGGCCGACCCTATCGATTCTATCATCTTCATGATAATATTAGAATTTCAACATGTTGAGCGCATATTGGGGCCATATCAAGTACCCATTCAATGGTTATGGAACTTAACTATTTGCTCATGGATGGCAACAAGGAACCTTATTAAATAGACTGCAACAAAGGCTTGAAAGGAAAAAAGGGACTTCGGTTGACCCTCTGAGATGTAATGCGTCGCGTGCTAATGGATCAAGCGATCAGGTCAATGAGAGATCTGCTCGGTCGAATTTTTTTCACTTAAACTCTCACGACCGTCCAGCTTAGATTAGCCGAATCGAGATATGGATATAGAAAGAGACTGAGTGTGGTGACCTGAATTCTCGTGTTACTTGATCGTGTGGTCCACGGTGTGAAAACACTTATTATTGGGGTAACAAGTGCGTTATATGTCAAACGGACGCGAAAAACGGACTCAACGTGCGAAAATAGCTTAAATAGGCTTATCGGGCTCACTGGGCTCAATGTTTAGGCAGGCCGGTGCACGGCCCAAGGCGCGTGCACCGGAACCATGTAACGCGCCAAGATCCACGCGTCGCGCATGGATGGGCCGACAGGAGACGCGTGGCACTCGCTCGTTGGCGCGGCCCACGCGGGCGGGGGCAGCAGCATCCCGAGGCAGGGCCACGCATCGTGCGCTGGTTGGCTGGCGCCCACCTACTGCGCAGCGACGCATGGCGCCCGCAGAGGCATCGAATCGACTGCGGGGGCATGTCCCGCACTATTCTCTTCCCACTTACCAGCTGTGGAGCTCCCAGAATGCACCCTGAACCCCTTTTAAGATAGATTCTTTGGCTATAAATAGCCCTTTCTTCCTCCAATTTGAGATTTTTGCACTTAGGCCATTTTCCTGAGATTTTACAGAGGTTCTTCTTCTTCTTCTTCTTCTTCTTCTTCTTCTTCTTCTCCACCTGTGAAGCACCTTGGGGGAGCCCCTGTTGCATCCCTAGCCAGAATTGGAGAAGAGCCTCCATTGAAGCCATTTCCAAATATTTTTTTCGTCGCGTTTCAGTGCAAAAACTCTATAGGACTCATCTTTTGGAGTTTTCACTTGATTTTTGGTTTGGCATCTTCACAAGAGGTAGGCCTACAACTTTAGTATTCAACACTTCTCTTGGATCTTAAGTTTTAATGGAGTATTTATACCATCTTTGGGACCATTGTGCACAACCTGGGAGTTTGGACAACACTCAGTATTTTTCCTCTTCTGGATAGTAGGATTGGAGTTTTGAGGTGACTTTGTGAGGAAATCTTCAAGACTCGAAACTCTACAATTTTGGTATGTACCACTTTACCCAAATATGGAATTTTCTTGGAGTTTATTTGTCATCTTTGGAGCACTCATGCACAGATTGGACTTTTGATAGTTCAAAGTATTCATAAAATTTCTCTTTCATTTGTCCATGAATTTTAGAGTTTTTTGGTTTGATTTGTATCTACTCTCGAAGAGGAATCCATTGGCACCTTGCTTGCAGAATTTGGAGCTCATTTGCCCAAGTAACTTTATCAATTTTCATGACCCTGTTTCAGAATTTGGTGCAATTTCTGTTTTGGATTTTGTTTTGAGGGATGAGCCTTTGAATGCAGAAATCTTGGTGGATACTTGGTATTTTTGGGGATTTCAAAGTTTGGACATCTTTTTAAGTTTAAGGTGAGTATTTTCTCTTTTGAAATTAGTGAAAAATTCTTTATGGATTGGTCCCTATTAATCTTGAAAGTTCATGCTGAAAATTGAATGTAATTTTTGGACAGCTTTGGACTCTTTTGTTAATTGGATAATTAAGATGTCCTCAAAACGGATTTTTGAGACTTTGGTGTTAATCCTTGGACAGTGGAGGACCTATAATTTCATATTGAAGCTTAAATTTAAGGTATAATATCCAGAAATTAAATCTATCTTCATAAAGGGTACTTGCTAGAATTTTTTTGATAATCTGCGCAGCAATTTTGTTTTGATGATTGTGCTCAATCCGACAGTGATCTCGGAGCAATTTTTGGTGCATTGGATTTGTAACAGGCAGGAGATCGTGCACGCCGATTTTCAGCATGATCAGATATTGGATCGTTGAGCTATCAGGTGGGTTGTTGAGCACCTCCAAAGTTACGATTTACCCACTCGGACTATTAGATTTCCACATGACATAGTTAATTGTTACTTCCTTATCCCTTGGTGATTTATGCTTGAATGTCCATGTACATGTTATATTAAATGATCCTTGGCCTATCCATGTGAGAATAATTAATCTTGTTTATTTTCATCTTATATTTTGTGATATTGATCATAGTGGTTGATCCTTAGACTATGTGAGAATGTATATTGTAGTTGGTTGGTGATCTAGTTATGTAAGAATGTGTATTGTTCTTGGTTGGTGATCTAGTTATGTGGGAATGTGTATTGTGGTTGGTTGGTGATCTAGTTATGTGGGTATGTGTATTGTGGTTGATTGGTGGTTTAGTTATGTGAGAATGGCTTGTGATAATGATTCCTAAACCCTTCATATGAAATGATTGTTGTAGTTACATCTTTTTCTTGTAAGGTTAAGTATTGTTCATGACTCCTAGTTCCTTCAAATGAGATTGGATGTTGTTGGTAGTTCTTATGTTCACTCTATGTGAGGTCTAATATTGTTGATGATTCTTAGCCTATTCATGTGAGATTGATCATTGTGGATTATCCTTAAGCCGACTTTATGTGAGAACAATGAGTGTTGCTAAACCTTAGCCTATTCATGTGAGATCGATTATTGTTGATAATTCTTAAGTCCATGCTATGTGAGAGTGGTTATTCCATTTATGTGAGAAGTGGTTATTTGGTTTATTATGGTTATGTGGGATTGACTTATATTGATGGTTCTTAGCCCTTTCATGTGTAATTGGTTGTTGTTGTTAACTCCTATCTATTCTTTGTGTGACTAAGTATTGTTGTTGATCTCTACTCTACCCTATGTGAGAACAATTATACTTGATGATCTTCATTCCACCTTAAATGAGAATAAAAGCATGCTTGTATAGGCATCTAGATAGGCCACTTTTTATCGCTACACTATCATACTGGAATTGACTTACGAGAAAACTTGTTAATCTATTTTCATTTCCACTCTCCTTGATGTCATGTTGCTCGGGGTTATGAGCATGGTCTGGGATAGTGTAGTTGAGATTATCAAGTTGGGGTGGGATAGCACCAGATTGTTGACTCGTGGGATATTGCGGCAACCGCGGATATTGGGCGGTTGACCGGTTGTTGATTTTGCATCAGGTTGGGGCTGGGATTTCATTAGTGGATAGAGTTCTCCACATTTGAGCCTAGTTTGATTATTACCTGCTTTATCGATACACGCGACATGGTTACTTTTCTCGTGCGGGTAGCTCCCCTCGAGTGCCACTCCGGACTAGGCGTTGGGCCGAGCCGTGTGCCGATCAGTTAGTTGCATCAAGGCTGAGCCGTGTGTCGGTCAGTTAGTTATATTGGGGCTGAGCCATGTGCCGGATAGTTTGTTATATTAGGGCCGAGCCGTGTGCCGATTAGTTAGTGATGGTAGTGCAGGCAGGGCCGAGTTTTTACAGGTCCACTAGATTGGATTTATCTCGGCAGTATTCATCCACTGATGCATGCATTTACAGTTATTATCTTTCATAATAGCATTAGAGGCATAGTAGTGGTAGTCTTCCTTATCAGCAGATTTACCTACAGTTTCACTACTTTACTTCTTTTATTGCCTCTGGTAGACTTAGTGGGTACGTCGGAGTTTGAGAATTTACTCACTGAAGGCTATTGGTTTTACAAGTAGTTCTCACACCCATTGCTGCTCTCCCCCTCTCTTTTCCCCCTTTGTTTTGCAGAGTCTTCTATGAGAGCTACTAGTTCCTCGACTGCCAACCGAGGTAAGGGGATGCCGAGTAGATAGATCTCATGCCATTATGAGAGAGAGACTGTACTAGACATTACATTGTACCCTTGTTACTCAGACTGATGTACTTATTATTTTTTGTCTACCTTTATTCAGCTGGATGTATTCTATTCTGGAGAGCTGAGAGATGTTGTTGTACTATTATTACAATTTTATTTTACAATTTCAGTCTGAGATGATTTAGTTTTAGTTTACAGCTCTATACTTGTGCTATTTTATATTCATCTTATATATCTGAGCAGATTTTTACGCTTCGTGTACGTGAAAAATTTCGTGTGCACGACGGATCTATAGTCGAGCCCGGGTTCTGGTTTACACCCGGGACGTGACACTGAGTCTATCCTAGAGTAGCGAAACTAGATAGTAGAGATAATGATTTGACACGGCTGGTGAGCCGATTAGAATTTTATATTGATTGGAAAAGGGATACAAGGAGGAGGAAATGGAAGAAATTATAAATAAGCATACTCCTAGATAGTGCGGTAAATGTAGATAAAGAAGATATGAAAAGCAGTGAGGTGGTCCTGGCTTACGAGGTTGCAGGACCCCTTATTCTTCGTTGGTTCGGGTATTTATATACTCCCGAATCATGAGTATGATCGCCGATTTTGAATTATCAGCGTGATTTGGGAAGAGTTATAGAAAAATCTTCAACTACTTCCTTTTAAATCAATTCTCCTTAGAAGGATAATAGTCGTTTTTCTGTCCATGTTCACCTCCTTAATTGGCGAGCCAAAGCGTGATCTTCAGCGCTTTCCAATGTTGGGCGCCGCTTGCCATTCCCAGGTTAGTTGCGGGATTCACGCCCAAATCTCGCACTCTCTCCTTTTGAGGTCTTCCCTTCTTTGGCTCGAACCACCGAAGGCTGGCTCTGACTTTTGCCTTCTTCGTCACTTGACTGGAGCGGTCTGGTGTTCGTCTTCAAACGAAGTCGTCCTTGGATGAGGCGGGGGATGTTCTACGGTTGTTTCTCCTATCGGCTGATGCCTTTAGCCGACGACATATGTCGCGTGCTGCGTTCTCACGTAACTGAGAAGGTCCGGATCAGAGCGCGGATCCTTCTTTGGTTGACTTATTCTTCTGTCGGCTGATGTCTTTAGCCGATGGTATCCGCCATGTGTCATCTTCTCAAATGGCAAAAATTTTGGTGTCAACACTTGTACACCCCATAAAGAGTATAAATTTACATCTCGCTTATCTAATAGGTAAAGATTTTTCACTAATTATGTTAAGTGACGAGTGATTACACACTATTTTTTGAATGAATGGATGGATGGGGGTGTAAAATATACACCCTTTATAGAGTGTACAAGTAACATTACTCATCATTTGAGCAATGCTAAAGATTTTTCACTAATTACATTAATAAGTGACTAGTGATTACACCCTATCTTTTGAATGAATAGATGGAGGGAGTGTAAAATATATATCCTTTATGGAGTGTATAAGTAACATTAGTCATCATTTGAGCAATGCTAAAGATTTGTCACTAATTACATTAAGTGACTAGTGATTACACCCTATTTTTTGAATGAATGGATGGATGGATGGATGGAGTGTACGGAAGTGGTAGGGTAGTGTTGACCGGGCGGTGCATGCGGCGTTGATAGAGTTCAGTACACAACAAGTCACACAAGTTATTCTCATAATAATAAGCCCAAGTGTCAACGCAGTTTTCGACGGCTGTCCCATCACCAACAGGATCTGTTGACTTCTACATGAGCCGATCTCACTGGCACGAACCGAAATATTGTTTCCACATCTCCACAAGGCATTTGACTCCTCTCAATTCGGTTCGGCTTACAACAACATTCGACTATAGTAGAGAGAGGTCAAATAAGGGTGCTTTTTTTTTTTTTTTTTTTATGGAGCTTTGAGCTTATTTACTTGTGCAGAGTTGGTAAAGTCATACGACGAGGGTCGAGTCGTTGTATTCTAAAGAGGACAAGCCAGTGTTCTACTCCATAGGTTCGAGAGTTTTGCCAACCGCAGAGAGCTTGAATCTCCTTAAAGAGCGAGATTTTCATGCCTCGGCTTGATCGTCGACATTTTTCATATTTTATTATAATTTAACCTCTATTTTTGTGTATTTCTACCAACAATAAAGTTATTATAAACGTTATAATTACTATAAACCCTAAACCTAATTTGTAAATCAAACTTATTTTGTTTGAATATCATAACTCAAAATTAACTAAAAGTTGAGACAGAAAATTATTCAAAATTTTTTAGAATTAATATATCATGGTCAAAATTAACTTGTATTTAGACATAAATTTTTAAGCCAAATTGACCTAATAGGTGCATGTTAAGAGTGCCTCTATTTATAAGTAAATATACATTTTTTTTAAAAAAATATTAAATTTAAATCCGAAACGAGCCACACACTGCGAGCCTATGATCCCAGTCAAATGGACTTATAATGTGTTATTTAAGAAGGTAAAAATCATTTTAAAGACAATTTGAAATAATAATAGATAAACTTAAATTCAGATTTATAATTTAAATTTAATTTTCAAACGTAGAAATTTTATGTTTAAATAGTTAATAAAATTTATTTTTTAACTATAAAATAAAATAAATCTAAACTTAAAATTTAAATTTGATTCTCCATTTTTGAACTTATTGTTGTCTCAATATTGAATTAATAATTTAAATTTAATTTTAAAAATACAAACCTTTTAATTAAATAAATAATTAAAGTTAGGCTTATAAGAATATTATAAATTAAATTCTAATTTAAAATAGATTAATATTTTTGAACTTTCATATTATTTTAATATTGAATTAACAATTTGAATTGAAATATATTACTCATTTAAATATGAAAAATTATTTCTAAAAATTAAAATTAAAATTAAATTTGAATTTAATTTATACTATTTTAAATATAAAGTTTTAATTGAAGTTAAATTTTAAATTTGAATTTACGAATGTTTACTACTTATTAAATTTGATACTATTTAATTTAGTAAATAAGTAACAAAATTAAATAAGAAAACAAAGATTTTTTTATGTTATTAAATTTGATAATTAGGTAGTATGTGTTTTCTAACATTATTCTTACGGTTGATTATGATTGGTAACCTATTGAGCAGATTACTAGTATATAAAAATTAATTTTAAATTTAAAAAATAAGCGGTTAAATTTAAATAAGCTGGTGTATAAGAACATTACTCTCAATATATTACCTTTTGCACTTAATCCTTTGGATAGAAAAAAGAAGGCACTTGATTCTAAAAACTTACATAGTTAGCCTTTAACCTTTTAGGCAAAATAAAATATGCACTTTATCCTCTCGAGGTGAAAAGAGAAAAAGTAAAAAGTAGTGGCATATTTAATTACTTTATTATTTTTTTTAACATTATAATTTGATAAGATAGTTTTAATCTTCTGAGAATGATTAAATGTTAGATGCAAACTAATACGAAATTATTCAAAAAATACATGTAAATTATTAGATAATCGTTCATCTAATTGAAAATATTATAAACGCTTATCGGAATCCATGCTCGAAAAAACACGTTCTCAGATCTTATCGTTTCTCAAACACCGACAATAAAATCGGCTGGATTGAGTTCTTCCAAGTCTAGATTCGTTGTCTAATTAATTTTGCTCTGAATGGGACAGGATAAAATGACGGCAGGAATCCGACTCGGGACCACAACCTTTTTATATTTCTTATATACTACGTTTAATTAGAGTCTCATAAACCCTAATTAGACTTGTATTGGGTTTCTACACATTAATAGCCTGTACCCAATAGATATTTCCAGAGCCCATATTAAATCACTTAATGACCCTATTAAATTACATAGCCTATAATATAATTACAAATTTATATGTTAACCCATATATATAGAAAAAATTAAATCCAACAATCTCCCACTTGGGCTATACATTATATCTTGAAACAATTATATTATGATATGTGCGTACCAGAATAGCTATCTTTTTCTAAAACATCTCCTTAATTACAATCTGGTCCATCTACTATATTAGTATGAGATCAAAACGGTCTTTGTTATACAAATTCATAACTCGACCTATCATTGGTCACCATACCAACATATTCAATGACATAGATCGAGTATGAATGTGTAGCATGAAAATTACATGCAATGTGATCTTAACATGCATATTTCCAACTGGTCCTAATTTATTCTTGAATGAGATCATATTAAGTCATAACGGACAAAACACAGTCAGAATATGAAATAAACTGAATACTTCATTCTGTAGAAAATGAACACAAAGTGTGTCTGAAATTAAAAAACATCAAAATACAAACTCCCACTAAAACTGCACATCATCAAACAATTTAACACCCATATGAGCAGTATGCTCATAAAACACTTTTGGCGGTAATCCTTTGGTGAGTGGATCCGCAATCATAGAGTTTGTTCCAATATGTTCTATGCACATATAACAATTCTGAACTCTCTTTAACAACAAGAAACTTAATGTCAATGTGCTTTGACTTTGATGAGCTCTTGCTGTTATTGGAATATAGTACAGTCGATTTATTATCACAGAATATCTTTAATGGCCTCTGAATGCCTTTCAAAATTCACAGCCCGGTGACAAAATTTCGCAGCCATATCCCATGATTGGATGCCTCATAACAGGCTATGAACTCAGCTGCCATAGTGGAAGAAGCTATAATTGTCTGCTTAGCACTTTTCCACGAAATAGCTCCTCCAGCTAAAAGATAAACATAGCCCGAGATGTGGACCTTCTACTGTCTTGGCATCCCGCAAAATCTGAATCAGAATACCCGATGATCTCCAAATGTTCTGATCTCCTATATATGAGCATGTAGTCTTTTGTTCTCTGTAAATAACGCATAACCCATTTGGCTGCTTTCTAATGATCCATTCCAGGGTTACTCAAATATCTGCCTAATATCCCAACAATGTACGCTATATCCGGACGCGTACACACTTGAGCATACATTAGACTCCCTACTGCCGACACATAAGGAATCTTTTGCATCTCATTCACCTCAAACTCATTTTTGGGGCACTGACTGAGACTGAATTTGTCTACTTTAGCAATAGGGGCATCTCCTGGTTTGCATTCTTTTATTCCAAATCTGCTAAGAACCTTATTGATATAGCTCTTTTGTGATAACCCAAGGATACCCCAAGAGCGATCTCGATGTATCTATATACCTAATACAAAAGAGAAGTCACTAAGATCTTTCATTTCAAAATTCTTTATCAGAAATCTCTTAGTCTCGTGCAATAAGCCTATATCGCTACTAGCAAGTAATATGTCATCAACATATAGTACCAAGAAAATAAATTTACTCCCACTGAACTTATGGTATACACAAATCATCAACTGCATTTATCTAAAATCCAAACTAGATAATTACTTGATGAAATTTATGATACCATTGACGGGAAGCTTACTTGAGCCTATAGATAGATTTCTTCATTTTGCAAACCATTTTCTTTTGATCGCCTGACGCAAAATTTTCTGGTTGCACCATATAAATTGTCTCGTCAATGTCACCATTGAGAAACGCAGTCTTTACATCCATCTGATATATCTCAAGGTCAAAATGAGTCGCAAGTGCCATTATAATCCTGAAAAAGTCTTTCGATGAAATCGGAGAGAAAGTCTCATTATAATCAATACCTTCCTTTTGTAATAAAACCCTTTGCAACAAGACGAGCCTTATATCTCTCGACATTGCCTTTTCAATCCTTTTTAGTTTTAAATATCCATTTACAACCAATAGTTTTCACACCTTTAGGCAATTCGACGGGATCCCAAACATTATTGTTGTTCATGTACTTTATCTCATCATTCATGGCATCAATCCACTTTTGAGAATTAGAACTCTGTATGACTTGGCGAAAGTTGATTGGATCATTTTCTTTCAGTCCTATGTCTTCCTCATGTTCTTGAAGAAAGATAATATAATCATCTGAAATGGCATTTCTTCTTTTTCTAATGGATCTTCTTAATGGCATCTGCTCTTGAGGTTGTTGAGTTTGCTCTTCATGAGCAATTTCTTGATTTTGAACGGGAAATTCATTATCATTGTCTTGACTGTCCGAATTTGCTTCTTGAATAATGTCAGTGATAGAAACTTGATCATTGTCAATAGCAACTGTAGGAAGAGAAACGATTTCCTCTTCAAAAATAATGTTACTTATCTTATCTTCCCCCCCAAACTCAACTTCTTCAAAAAAATTGACATTTCTCGTCTCAAAAAATGACCGAGTCGTGGGATCATAAAACTTGTAATCCCTTGATCGTTCAGAGTATCCAACGAAATAATAGCTAATAGTTCTTGAGTCCAGTTTCTTTTCATTTGGCCTGTATGGCCTTACCTCAGCTGGACAACCCCAAATGTGTAAGTGCCTAATATTAGGCTTCTTTCCTGTCCAGAGTTCATAAGGGGTTTTAGCTACTGCTTTGCTTGGAACCCCGTTGAGAATGTAAGCTTCAGTTTTTAGCGCTTCTCTCCAGAGGAATTCTGGTAAGGTAGAGTGACTAATCATACTCCTTACCATATCCTTAAGCGTTTTGTTTCGTCTCTCAGCAACACCATTCATACTAGGTTTTCCTGGCATCGTGTATTGTGGGATAATTCCGCATTCCTCTAGGAATTTAGCAAAAGGCCCTAGACGTTGTTCACCTGATCCGTCATATCTGCCATAATACTCGCCACCACGATCAGATTTAACACCTTTAATTCTTTTGCCAAGTTGGTTCTCAACTTCAGCTTTAAAGATCTTAAAAACGTCCAATGATTGAGACTTCTCATGAATCAAATATAAATAGCCATAACGGAAATAGTCATCTATGAACGTAATAAAGTACTGTTGACCATTCCAGGAAGCCGTAGGGAATGGTCCACAAATATCAGTATGAATTAGTTCTAAGACGTCAGAACATCTATTGGCATTTAATTTTCTAATATTTGTTTGCTTCCCCTTAATGCACTCAACACAGACTTGAAAGTCTATTAAATCAGGGGGATCAAGAATTCAATCTGACACAAGTTTCTCAATTCTCTGTTTAGAAATATGATCTAGGCGCTTGTACCATAACATAGCAGAATTCTCATTAGTTAATTTTCGCTTTGTACCACGAGAACTAGTATAGAGGAATTCATTATATGAAGCGATTGTATCCAACAAATATAAGTTGTCATTCACAAATAAAGAACCAGTTCCAACAAGATTTGAATTTTGAAAAAAACTAAATTTTTTATTTCCAAATGAACAAGAGTAACTAGATTTGTCCAAAATAGAAATAGAAACCAAATTCCGTCTAAACGACAGTACAATAAATGTCTCTTCTAAATCCAAATAAAAACTAGTCTTTAATAACAACCTAAAAGTCCCTATGGCTTCAACTGCAACTGATTTGTCGTCACCCACAAAGATGAATCTTTCAGCATCATTTCGTTGCCTGCTCGTCAGACAGCGCTGCATAGACACACTTATATGAGTAGTAGCACCAGAATCTATCCACCAAGTGTGCCTAGGTACAAAAGTCAAATTAACTTCAGAACAAACCAAAGTGAGAAGTTTACCTTTCTTAACACGTCAAACGGCGTATTTAGAACATTTTTTCTTCATATGTCCACCCTTATTGCAAAAGTAACAGGTGAATTCCGAATCCTGTTTCTTTTGCCCTTTCTTTTGTGGTGTCCCAACCGCGGCTTCCTTTCTTCTTTTTCTCTTTTTATCTTTAGAGGAGGTTGCCAAGTGAGCACTTTCTAGTTGATCTTCTTTTAGTCTTTCTTCTTCTCACACACAATGAGAAATAAACTCGTTAAGAGACCATTTCTCCTTTTGAGTATTGTAACTCACCTTAAATTGGCTATATTGTGCGGGAAGAGAAATGAGAACCAGATGCACGAGCAAGTCCTCAGACAGCTCTAACTTTAGTGCCTTTAATTTTGAAGCAACATGAGACATCTCCATGATATACTCCCTTATGTTGCCCTTTCCTTTATACAGCTCATTGAAACAAGTTTAGATAATAATGTACTTGTTTTAGCTTTTATGCTCTTGGCAAAGCGCTTTTCCAGTTCCTCAAAAAACTTCTTGGCATCATTCTCATCAGATATAACGCCCCTGAAAATTTCTAGAATTGCCCGTTTCATAATTATGAGACTCATGCGATTAGAACGTTCCCACTTCTCAAAATCCTTTTTATTCTCAGCGAAACTTTTATCTATAAGAGAAGGGGGTTGTTCTGTCCATAGCGCAAAGTCCAGATCCATACAACCGAGAACAATCATAATATTTTCTTTCCAATCCTTGAAATTTATGCCATTCAGCACTGGAATTGAATTGATATTTGCAGATATTGAAGAAGCAGAATAGAGAATAAAATAACAACCATCAAGCTCACAATTTTATACATAACCAAAATATAATAAATAAATTCAAATAATAGTGAGCCCCAAAACAAGATACCTAGAATAATATTGACATTCAGTCTTTGGACAGAAATATCAATTGTAAGTGGTACTCTCAACGTAGTAATCAAATACTAATAATTAATCCTGTCAAATAATAAATTTTTCTTTGGATAGACTTATTATTTACACGGTATACTTGATAATTGTCACATATTTATTACCACAATTGTATGTAAAGTTTGGCCAAATAGTTACCTTCTTTTGGGCCGGTCACCATTCGCATAAACAACAAATACATAAATCTAATTATTTCAAATAAACTAATCTACACAAAATATGTTACTTAGGTAACATGTTGCTTCAATTAGTCCATCTTTAAAAATTAGTCATTCCAAAAATAGGAAAATACCAAAATTTGAATTTAATTTCAAAATTATATTTTGCATAAAGAAAACCTTAAAACTTTACTTTATGATCCAAAATTGTTAAACAATCAAAATTTGGAATTCAAAATATCACAAATCAAACTACAATGCGGAAAGAAAGATTCATGAAAATTTCCTTAAAAAAAAGTTAATTTCTACCCTAGATAATCTTTATGGTAGAAAAAAGGTTACAAATAAAAAAAACGACATCTAACGATTTAAATATGTGAGGCTCCGATACCACTTGTTAGATCCATATGCAAATTAATGCGAAATAACTCAAGAAACACATGTAAATTATTAGATAATTGTTCATTTAATTGAAAATATTATAAACGCTTACTGGAATCCATGCTTGATGAAACACGTTCTCAGATCTTATCGTTTCTCAAACACCGACAATAAAATCGGCTGGATTGAGTGCTTCCAAATTTAGTTTTGTCGTCTAATTAATTTTACTCTGAATCGGGCAGGACAAAATGACGGCAGAAATTCGACTCGGGACCACAACCCTTTTATATTCCTTATATACTACGTTTAATTAGAGTCTCATAAACCCTAATTAGACTTATATTGGGTTTCTACACATTAATAGTCTATACCCAATAGATATTTTTAGAGCCCATATTAAATCACTTAATGGCCCTATTAAATTAGATAGCCCATAATATAATTACAAATTTATTTGTTAGCCCATATATATAGGAAAAATTAAATCCAACATTAAATCCATATTTTTTATATTTAGGAGGTAAAGTATAGCATAGTGGTGTCAACGAGCCGAACATGAGCGAGCTGGGAACGGCTCGTGTTCGGTTCATTTAATAAACGAGCCGAACACGAGCTGGCTCGTTGAAATATCAAGCTGGAAAATTCGGATCATACTCGGCTCGTTTATTAACGAGCCAAACACGAGTTGGCTCGCGAACAACAAGTTAGATTTTCATTCCCACTACCAGGCATAAAGTTAAAAGAAAATTTAAAAATTAAAATTTATAATTTTTTTTTTTTTTTATATTAGGTTGGCTTAAAATCTAAATAGTAAATTTTATAAGAACATTTCTAATATATATATATATATATATATATATATATATATATATATATATATATATATATAGTTCGGCAATGTATTTTTGAAAGTATTAAAGTGTTGGCACTATAATATTTTTAACCGTTGAATTAATTCTAATAATTTTTTGAATCATACACAATGGTTTACAAATTATCATTATTGTTGACTTTTGATCAAATAACCAAAAAATCTATTTCAATGATTAAATATTTTAAATATTTTTAAAATATTCTAACTCAACATAAATAAATGAGTTTTTTTATAATTTGGTCTCTTTATAGAGAAGATAGATTTTATATTTAAGTTAGAATAAAAATTAAATAATAAAAATCTATATTATATATATAATTGTAATATATATATATATATATATATATATATATATATATATATATATATATATATAGTTCGGTTACTATACTTGTAAAAGTACGAAATAATTGGCGCTTGTAAGCTTTCTACCGTTAAATCTACCTCTTTGACTAATTTCATTCCTCAAATTATTCTATTCCACCACTTACTTAAGCCAAAAAGCCCACTATCATCCTAACCACACATCTTTTCATCCAAGGGCTAAAACCCTACAATATTGATGACTTAATACTTTTAAAAATATAAAAACTCAACTCTCTCTCTCTCTTTTTCTCTCTCTCTCTCTCTATATATATAGAGAGAGAGAGAAAGAGAGAGAAAGAGAGTTTGGCTGGAATAATATCGATAGTATCAAGCAATTGGTGCTACCAAGTTTCCAGCCCTTTGATAAAAGAATATGCGGTTAGAATTATAGTGGTTCCCTAGAGATTTTACTATTCAACCAACCACCTACTAAACCTCAGCTAGAGGACCACTATCATCATAACTATACATGTCTTAATCAAAGGAATAAAAAATTGGTAGCACCAATAACTTGGTGCTCTCGATAATATTCCAGCCTAATTATATATATATAGTCCGGCTGGAATACTATCGATAGTACCAAGCAGTTGGTGCTATCAAGTTTTCAGCCGTTGGATGAAAAAATGTGCTGTTGAGATTATAATAGTCTTCTAAGATTTTTACTATTCAACCAACCACCCACTAAACTCTAGGGGACCACTATCATCGTAACCGCACATTTCTTAATCCAATGATTATAAAATTAATAGCACCAATGACTTGATAATATCGATAGTATTACAGTCTATTTATATATATATATATATATATATATATATATATATATATATATATATATATATTATATATATATATATATATATATATTAAATATTTTAGGGTATTTATATATATATATATATATATATATATATATATATATATATATATATATATATATATATATATTATATATATATATATATTAAATATTTTAGGGTATTTATATATAAGTGTGTTTTGGCAGTAGAGTGGTATAGAATAGAATATATAGTTCAAGCTCTTTAGTTTGAATTAATTTTATAATTTTTAAATTAATTAAATTAATTTATTTGTATTTAAAAAATTTTAGAAATGAAATTTAAATTATTGATAATTAATACTGAACTCAGTTTGCGCACCCTTTTTAAGAATTGTGCCGAACACGATACGATACGCTGCTAATTGTGCCGCATGTTATTTCTATGTTGGTAAAAAAATTGCTTATAATTATATTATGACACACTATAATATAAAATATAATAATTTTTTTTATATATAATTTATTTTAAAATTTTGAAATAACTATTTGCTAAGCTTATAAAACAAAGAGTTTGAAATTATGCCATTAAAAAATCCCGAAAGTTATTACACATTTAGCTACCGTTTGGAAAAGGTACAAAGGGAGATATCCCCTTTTGCCCCCCCCCCCCGCCTCCTTACCCCCGTTTAAAAAACTGTCAGAGCCTTGGGAAGGTGTATTTGTTTTGTTTTATTTTTTTTTCTTTTTATTATTATTTTTTTCCTTTTTTTATATTTCTTTTGAATTTTTTTAAATTAGAATATTTAAATTTTAAAAAATATTTAAATTATAAATTTATAATTTTATAAATTTTAATTTTTTATATTTTATATTTTAATAAATCATAAGTATAAATTTTTATTTTTATTTTTTAAAAAATAATATTAATTTTAAATTTTAAAATTTATATTATTTTTTTATAATTTTTTTAAAATTTATATAAATTTTAAAATTAAAATTTTTACTCCCACTTAAAATTTAAAAATTACTTTTTTTTTCTCACTTAAAATTTTTATAATACAATCTTTAATTATCAAATTTAATATATACATAAAAATAAGGGTAAAATCGTTATTTAATATAAAAGTCAACTCTCTATTCCTCCTTATTCTTCAACCCCAATCCAAATATTTTTTTCCTTATATCAGGTTTAAATCTCATTCCCAACTAAATATAATTTTATATTATATCTAGCTTATCCTTTATTTTATACTTATATCTGGTATAACTCATTATGATTTATCCCCAATTCAAACGGTGCCTTAATAAAGAAATTGTTACTACTCTCACATGGAAAAGGGTACTCTCGAAGTTCCAAAGAATATTGAGGGTGTGTTGTTCGGAATAAGACGCAATGATTTGTGGGAACCTCCTGATAGCGACACCTGCAGACGTCAGTGAATGAAACCCGCACGGGATATGGCCGCACCGAGCATGCACCTCCCGCTCGCGGTAGCGTTAATGGCAGCACGTACCATTTATTCACCATATATTATTAGGGTATATATAAGTATACACCTCTTTAAGAGCGAATATCTTACATCTCATTTTATTTTAATGTGGGATAAATTTTACTCGTCACTCAATATACATCTCTTTAAAGATGTATATTTTACATCTTATTTCATTTTAATGTGGGATAAATTTTACTCGTCATTCAATATACATCTCTTTAAAGATGTATATCTTACATCCCATCCCATCCTGCGGTGTGATGAATTTCACTCATCACTCAATGTGACAAGTAGAAAATACCCGGGTGTAGGGTGTACATAGAATGTACACCTAGTATCCCTCTATTATTAAGGGTTAATTACCTACGTCTAAAAATATTTGGAATAGTAAATATAATTTTATAAATTTTTTTTTATATTTATTTTTTTAAAATTTAATATTATTTATATATATTTCTGTCGTTTATCTATATTAAAAAAATTTATTTAATTATAGATTAAATATTTAATTTTAATTATCTCTTTTTTATAATATTAACTATAACTTTTAGAATATATATTTATAAGAACAAAATATATATTTTATTTATATTTTATTAAAATATAAATGATAATAAATCAGAGAGATATATATAAATATTTTAAAATTTTTTAAGAAATAAATATAAAAAGTCTAATTTTGTAGAAATTTATTTGTTATTTGATATGTTTTTAAAATTTCGTATGTAATTAATTTTATTATTAATATCTTATGATAAAATATTTTAAATTTAAAATTTAATTAGTTAGATGTGTGTTTTATAATATTTAAAGTAATAAATTTTAAACAATAATTATTTACAAATCAAGCTAATATTTTTTTTTTTTTTTTAAAAGTACTTATTCTCTACATTATATATTTTTATAATTTAAATTAATTGTTAAATATTCACTGTGTATATATTACATGACGTGCACGTAATAATTTCTCTTACAAGAGATCGAGTTCAGGCCTGGCCGCAAACATACAAAATGGATCCCTTAAATTTTCAATTAGGTCCTCTAACATTCAAAATTTTAATTTTACTATTTAATTTTTATCCTACGACCTAGTATGTTATGTTCCCTATTATTTTTTATTTTTTGATAAAATATTTTGACACTTTTGTATAAAAAATTTATCAAAAATAAATTATGCTTTTGTTTTGGTAGATTCAATCCAAATATTTTTTTATATAAAAATAGATAGGCTACGCTGATCGAGGACTTTATGTGAAGAAAGAAATATATTACACTATTTAATAGAATGTTACGAGATTTAAATATATATTATATAATTTTACGCTTAATTTTTCTTTACTAATCATATTTATTTTTTAATTAGTTGTTAGACGAGATTTTTCGTCTTTCAAATATATATATATATATATATATATATATATATATATATATATATATATATATATATATATATATATATAATTATGATTTGTCAGTTGTATCTTTTAAAAAAAATCTATTTAATGCTAGGTTTAATTGAAATTTTAAATTTCAAAATTATATAATATTATTTTCAAATTGTACAAATTATATTAAAAACATTTTGATCTTCTTTGATATATTTTTTAAACATTAAATTATATTGCACTATTTAAAAATATACTTCACTATTTAAATAATAATTAGCAACGCTTTAAAACCTCGGCAAAAATAATTTGATACTTTTAAGAGCGTCAAATAAAGAATTGTTAAATAACCATATCAAGATAAATATATCGACATTTTAATATAATGTCGAATTTTTTTTTTTTTTTCGACACTTAAAAGGGACAGTAATATATTATAAAAAGAGTTTTTAATTTAAACAGTTGTCGATTCTAAAAAAATCGTTAATTTAAACATTTGTCGACTTTAAAAAGAGTCGTTAATTTAAACATTTACGGACTTAAAAAAAAATCGTTAATTTAAACATTTGTCAATTCTAAAAATAGTCGTTAATTTAAATAATCGATGACTTTAAAAAGAGTCGTTAATTAACAATTGTCGATAGTTCAAAATAACGATAAATTATGAAATACTAAATAAAAATGCCAATGCAAAAACTTTGCAGTAATGAACAAAAATTTTAAGCATTTTAACATCAGTAAAGTTCAATGAACAATACTAATCCCAACCAAGGAATATAAAAAGTTTTACTATTGCATAAGCACTCGAAATAATAGGAATAAAAAAAAAAAAAAATTCATCACTTTTTTATTTATTCACGATGAATTAGTAAAATCTTCAAATGCATCAATTTTATAGCGTATATATTGCTTTCAATTTAGCTGTGCCTCTTGTAATGTATATGTTGTCAGTGACAAAATATCCGTCTGGCAAATAAAAATAAACATGAGCACAAATAGTTAATTCACAGATCAAAGCCAACATTAACTTAGACAAAAATTTAGTAATAAGTATTAAAAAATCAAGCAACCAAATAGAATAATTTTACTTCTTTTCGTTCAGTCCATTTCAAAACAGTAACGCCTAAAGCATAATCCGCTTCAAAACACTTTCGTTCAATAGGAAAGCACGCTTGCAGTTGGATTGTGCTCATCCCAATCTGTGAACAAATGTAGAAATTTACCAGCATAAAAAAAAAAAATAAAAAAAAAAATAAAAAAAATTGCAAAGGAATTAACCAACTGTAAGAATTTGAGTAAATGAATACAATGTAAAATTCCAACCTGTATGTATTTGAAGAGAAAAAACATTTAAAAACTATTGAATAAACAAATTTATTTCTTCATTTAGCTATACACTATGGACTAGTATCTAATAACTAACACGAGTATAAGATATAATTTAAACCTCATAACTTAACACAGCTCAGTATTCAGATGTACTTAAACTGTTATTTATAAACTGCAGTTGAAGCGAAAAACTAATCAAAGAATCATGCTGTTTACCCAGGCTCTATAAATCTACAACAGCCCAGAAGCTGATGAAGAAGCACTAACCATAATTTTACTATGCGCGGGCAAGAAGAATACGTCGCCTTCTACCACCATCTCTTCTTCGTCGGCAGGAGAATCCACGGTGATTCTCCCTTCCCCGGACACTATGACGAAAATAGATGGGCCTGGAAATATAGAGAAAACCACCGACTCTTGTGGGGGGAGCAAGCAGTGGTCGACTTTGAACTCGTCAAATGGAGGAGTGTACCATGATACAAAGGGGTTTAAGGTGACTCGCAAGATTTCGGGAAATCTTTGTGGAAATTGCGCATTCATTTTGCCATGAGAGAGTATATAGTCATAAAAAAAAAAAATTTAAAAAATAAATAAAAGTTAGTAAGAATACAGTGCCCTTGGTGGTAGGACGGAATGTTTAGCCATTGCCAATGTTTGCATATATATATATTGCATCATTACCAAATCATAAGTAGATCTACTTTCTCAGGTGAACACCAGAAATTCGTAGAGGAAAACTAATTTTGACTTAAAAATTAGTAGTGTAAAAGAAAAGAACAAGTAGACAGATACAAGAAAATTGAGGAATGGAAATACCATGACTGAATGTTGAAGTAAGATCTATTGCTAGCAAATTTCTATCATTCAATAGATCCAATTGAATTAGACCAATAAATCTTGTAGCATTCGTTAATCTAGATATCCGTATCCCAACATGACAAACATGCATAAAGCCAAAAAAAAGATTCACACACTAGATCAAAAGCGGAAAACAAAGTGCAATTAAAGCACGTAATGTGAGGACCCGAATGTCCGCAAGAGGATTACTGTTGGATCAACAGAGCTTCTGCAGTGTGTTTAGCAGCTTTTGGAGACCTTTGCTGTGTGTTGGAGGTGTGTGCGCGCGAATCGGACCTCAGGATTGGACCCAGCGCGAAATTTGGATTAAGAATACCTTTCCGGATCCATTTAACAAATTTTAGAAGCGGAATTTGGCAAAACGGACATTAGATTTGGATTCAGCGCGCGAAAACGATGAAAATGGGCTACTTACTTAATTTTTTTGCGCCATTGTTACTGTTCACGCCGGAACAGTAACTCCGGCGGCCGGCGGGAGGCGGAGCACGGCGGCGCAGCGGCAGATCGCGGCCGCGGGCAGCGCGGGCAGGGCGTGCGGGCTGGCGCGGTGCAGCGGAGTGGGTGTGCCACGTGGCGGATCCCAATTGGATGACTGTGGACACGTGGCAGTTGCGGGTTGGTTGGTTCTGTGGGCGCGGTTCACGGGGCGGCGCGGGGTGTACGGTGGACCGGGTGGTACACGTGGCAGCTTCCGGTTGGTGGGCTCTCGAAGGCCGGGTCCACGGTGGCGCACGGGGGCGCCTCAGGGCACGTGCCTGGTAGGGGCGCAGGCGGCGCGCCAGGCGGCGCGCCAGGGTTGGTCGCGGGCCATCAGTGCGGGCCAGGTGGCGCCCTGCGATTTGCGGGCGCCACCCACCCGCGTTGACCGGGAGCTGCCACGCAGCGCCCCGCGTGTGGCGGGGCTTGCTGTTGCCTGTTCGGGGTGACGTGGCGCTCCCCAGGCGTTTCGGGCGCTCGCTGTTGTGGGCTTCACAGCGGATTCGGGCGCCCGAATCCGGTGTGGGCGCTCGAATCCTGGGACAGGATGGGTATTTTGGCAATTGTTTTCCCAGCCTATAAATAGGCCGAGAACAACAGCCTGTAGCTTTTTCCCTGCGCTGTTTCTCTCAGAGCAACCTTCAGCAAGTTTCTTCCTTTTCCTGAGCTGCTTCCACCTGAAGATTTCTGGGATTTTTGGTGGCACGCACTTCGAGGTTTTCGTTTTTACGGCGCAGCGCGACGCTCGTTCATTTGTGACCTCCTTCGTAGCGTTTCAGTGTGAGGACTCTCCCGGCCTACTCCGACCTCCGTTCTCGGCGATTCTTGCGCCGTTGGCTTCATGACAGGTAGGGCTACGACCTTCGTGTTTTGAGCTCCCCCTCTTTCGAGTTTTTCTTGGAGTTTCCCGAGCCTTTTTATGACCCATTTTCCACTGCGGAGTTTTGGACAGCACCTCGGTTTTTCGGCGATAACTTTGTGCTCAGGCATCGGATGGAGGCGTGCCTGCAGTCGTTTTGCATCTACACATCGCAAGGAACGTCCTCGAATTTTCCTGGATTTTTCTGAGTTTTCCCTGAAGGTGAAAAATCCCTTTTTCCAGAGCTAAGTGCTACAGATTTTTGTACAGGATTCTTTTGAGAGGGTCACCTTGTCGGATTTTTACCTTGATGTACGGAACTCGGATTGAGACGTGCAGGTACTCGTTTCGATCGGCTCGACGCGACGAACGCAGCGGTTATTTTTCCAGATTTTTCCGAGTTCATCTCGCAAGTGAGATTTAGCCATCTTCAGGGCTGGTTGTGTGGACAGCATCTTGTTGTATGTTATTTGAGGTTAATTGTCCGCCGTTTGGTTATTGTTACAGTTGGGTGTTTTGCGTGGACTACGGTTATTGGACAGCGAGGCGGGGGGGGGGGGGGTTTACAACGGTGGATTGCGCGTGCCCAGGTGGGTGGTTGTTATATCCCTCTTTTCTGACATACCCACTAGGAATATTACAGATATCTTTTTGGGGCATTTATGATTAGTATTTTCTATTCCTATGAGCCTATCATGTGAGACATATCATGTTGGGGAGGTTATTAGTAAATTATTAAGTTGGAATTATGATTGTACTCGGAACTTATACATGCTGGCATGGACATAATATTAGTACTTAATCTTGCATGTGGTAGTTAGTATCATGTTTGGACAATGTGAAATATCTTGTTGGTAGGTACTACTTGAGGCTCTTTTATACATGTATAGGTGGATGGTTTATGTGAGGGTAGTCAGTGGATTTTAGACATGTGTAAATGTTTAATGACTTTAGCATGATGGTTATACCTATACGGAACTATTACCTAATACACATGTGGGACTATTAGTTGTTATACTTCTTCCAATTTGCATGAGGACAATTGTATGCTTGTATGGACATCTAAATAGGCCACTATTTATTGCTACACTATCTTATTGGAACTTGACTTAGAAGAAACGATGTTTGCTTTCTTTCTCCTCATTCTTTAGTCGGGGGGATATTGTTGCTCGGGTTTGAGCAAGGGTTGGGATAGTGTAGCCGGGGCCTGGGTTTTAGCTTTTGGGGTATAGCGGTGACCGCGGATATTAGGCGGTTGACTGGATGTCGGTTGTGGGATATGATTGTGGTTGGCAGGGAATCATGGCAATCGCGGACAGTAGGCGGTTGGCCGGGTGTCGATTATTGGGCTTGGCTATAGATTGTGGGATATTACGGCGATCGCGGATTTAGGGTGTGACCGGTTGTTCATTTATGCATCAGATTGGGGATCAGTTTTCTTTTAGTGGAGGGGTGTATTCCACTGAGGCTTTATAGTGATCTAATCCTGCTTTTATGATACTTGTGACATGGCTATTTTCCTCGTGTGGGTAGCTCCCCTCGAGTGCCACTTCGGAGCGCGCGGGGCACAAGCTAGGTGCCGGACAGGCATTGAGTTTTGCTATCACATCGGCGCGGCTTACTTGCCCGATGATGAGGGCGGCAGCAGGAGTTTTGCTATCACATCGGCGCGGCTTACTTGCCCGATGATGAGGACGGCATAGATTGGGTTTATTGGGTTGGTTTTGGTAACTGATGCATACTTACGACTGTTTCGGTCTGGGACTGTACTTAGAGGCATGGCAGGTGCATATAGAGGCATAGTAGTGGTAGTTTCCCCTTTTCAGTAGTTTTATTGCTTACCATTCTTCTTCTCTTTTTGCCTCTGGTAGACCTAGTGGGTGTGTCAGAGTTTGAGGATTTACCCACTAGGGGAGGCTACTGGTTTACTAGTAGTTCTCACTCCCATTCTTCTTTTTCTTTTCTTCTCCTTTGTTTTGCAGAGTCTTCTGCGGGTGCTGCTGGGCGTACAGCGGCGGGTCGAGGAGAGAGGACGACTGAGTAGATAGACGATGGGCCTGACAGTGAGTTAGCTAAACTTGTACCTCTTATGTATTCTATCTCAAACGGTTGTACTTTTACCTTTTGGGGTCTGGCTTTAGCCAGTTGGTTGTATCATTTTTGGTGAGCTGGGAGAGATACTTGTACTACTATTTCCTGCTGTATTATATTTTACTTCCAGCTTTAGTCTGAGATGTAGTTATTTTTAGTTCAGCTCTGTTTTATTGCTCTTTTATTATATCTCTTATATCTGAGCAGGTTACCAGCGCTTCGTGTATGCGGAAAATTCCGTGTACACGGCGGATCTGTAGACGGACCCGGATTCTGATTTACACCCGGGGCGTGACACGTAACGAAGTACTACAGGTGGGGAGAGCATGTTCAACAAAAAGGGTGCGGTGCAACTGGAAGGAAATTCCCACAAAGCAAAAGCTGATCCGCAGTCTTGTCTATGGCAGATATGCTCAAAGCACAAGAAATAAGTGTTGGAAAAGAAGGAAAAATGAGAAGCATGCTATTAGCATTAGAATGAAGTATTTGAAAACTATAAAGAAAACCACAGGGAATAGTATAATCAGTTAAACTAGTTGACCAGACTATAAAGGGATACATGCATAAGTTAACTCTAAACATTGGCACACAGATTAGACTGCTATTTCTGCTCTCTAAACTAGAAGCTAAAAGCATCTAGAAAAGGGAAAATAGAAAGAGAAGAAAAAAGACTCCAGTGTGCAAGGTTCAATAAGGGGGTGAGATCATGATATAACCACCCTTAAGCCAATTACACCACATTTACTACACAACTACATGCCATCAAGTTGCTTCATAGCAAAGCGTACAGTTAGACTTCCAATGCTATCAAACTAATAAATTAATTTGGATTGAGAAATGAAGTTGTTAGCCTGTAGGTAGCATGAGGATGAGGTACTAATTATTACTTTAAAGGGCACAAAAAAGCATAGCCAGTAAAAATGAATAAAATCAGTTACAAGCATGCCAAATATACAGTATAGTTCTGTTAATGGCAGTAGGATCTATTAATATTAATCTATAATTTGCAATACAATTAAAATACAAAAGATTCAAGCAATTTAGAAATTCCTGGGCGAATAATATTATCAAAATTTGACCACTTGAGTTAGAAGGTAAAAGATTTCTCCAAGAACCAAATCTTTCTCAATTAGGCACTTGAGATCCAAGATTTATTTTACAATATTGACCTTCAATACTTCCTACTATTTACATATGTCAATAAGGTTGAAGTTATTTAGCATTAAATATTTGTCAGTTAATATATCATGGTTGTTTGGCAAATGCTATCCTATTGTATAGATGTTTGAGCCTTTCTAAATTGAACATTTACAAATTTCCTGAAGATACCAGTTTTAGCCTTTTGGAGTGTCACGCTTCTACAGTCAGTCTAAGTACCCAGCGATGATAACAAGTTACTACAAAAGAAGATTTCATAGTTGTAAGCAGATTAAGAAAAAAGATGCGGGCCACATGCTATATATACAGTCAAAACACAGATAAATGATAAAGTAAATTAAAGTTCAATAGAATTGAAAACAATAAAAAAAAAAAATTTGAATAGAAAATCAAAAGAATATTCAAACCTGTTTATATGTTAGCATGGAACAAAGAGTTTGCACATCCCTGAATTTAGGAGTCAGACCAGCTCGCACAACATGGTCCGAAGTGGCCATACATTTGATGCATTCACCAGATAAATAAGCATGTGGTTCATTTGCAGCAATATAGAGTGCATCCCCAGGGCTAAGCTTCACATAGTTAAAGAAAAATACCGATATGACACCAACATCACCAGGATACTGCTTCTCCAACAATAATATTAGTTGCTCCTCCTCTGTTAGCATCCTCTTCTGATTCAAGCAAGGAGAAAAATCAAAATCCAAAGTGAAAAACAAAGCAAATCTATCAGAAAGAACTGATCCTTCAATAGAGACAAGGAAAGGTGAATACAAGATGTTTTAAAAGCGCATAATCTTCAGAGACAAAATTATTATACCTTAACATTCGAGGGACATGAACTGATCATAATTATGTCACATAATCAAAAACCCAAATATCTTAAATCAAGTCTCGTGTATCATTTATCAAGTTTCTGAGTCCAGTTCTGGTAAAATTAATCTATTTAGAAAGCTGATGTTCCATCTTATTTTAACATCCAGTATTTCAAATATAAGATCACAACCGTTATCATAACAATCAAAATAAATTGTAGGAAACACTACAAAGAGAAAGAGAACAAATGGCATGGAAAGGCATAAAAAATGAACTGCAAAGATGACAAGCAACCCAAAAGGTGAACTCGACAAATTAAACCAATTAGGCAGCTGTTCGAACAAACAACTGTCCAAATCATTTTTATCCCTGTGAGTTTTTCTAAAGTTTCAATCCAACTCACCTTCTATTTAAGTTCACCCCCTAAAACTAGTGTTCAGCAAATTAGGCCAGGTACGGTACCCAGCGGGCACAATAGGGAATGCTAGAGCTCAAAAACACATTGTGTGTCAATCTCACTCATCTCCTAATCCAAAAGGAAGATCCGTTCTTTATTTGTACCAACAATATTTCTTTATATACTAATTAGTGATATCAGAAACACCTACTTAATAACTAATAGAAACTCTATACATACGAGTTACTTCGCATAAGATTTATAACAAACGAATTTTATTGTAGCACATAAAAGAATATCACATCAAGAACAAGATGATGACTTCAAGTTAAAAAAAAAAAAGAAAAGCAAAATGTATTAAGACTGCTTAACTACATGCCATTTTGTTTAATGAATCTTTAATTAATTAATCGCATCTTTGTTTTTTGTGGAGTTTTTTTTTTTTCTAATATCCTTTTGGGATATATGGAATATGTACAACAGAGAATATATGATGTTATCAAGTCAGAGTCTAAGTGATGTGTTATTCTGAGTTCTTATGCCTCCTATCTTAGATTGCCATGCCAAGATATTGTCTATTTCGAAACAAAATTATGTGAAGCAAAATTATGTAATAAAAAATTATGACAAGTCTTAAGCTTTAACCTATTGAGAGAAGCTAAAGTAATCTTTTGAAGAAATATTATTTTTGTAAAATGTCTTAATCAAGAATCTCTATAAAAAAGATAAATAAATAAATAAATAAATAAATAAAACCTCCTACACCTCAATCTCTTCCATTTTCACTCCTAAATAACTCTTTCCTAGGCAAAGAAAAATATACAAAAACAACACAATCTAGAAGTCGATATCTGATTTAAAAAAATAGATCTAGTAAACATAGTGAAATCAAAGGTCTAAAGTTTACATTATTATATAATATAATATTATGAAAATCTTATAAGAAACTAAAGAGGAATACTTTTTCAATGTTACAGGCCCAAAATAGACCTTCTCAGTCAAACATTGTAAAGAATTCAAATCTATATTAAAAAATCCTAGTTTATTAAATAATTGTTATCTTAATGTTACATGTCAACTACAAATTAAAATCCAAACTAACCAGCAGTTATAAATTTTAAAAGCTAATAAGTGAGATTGCAGTACAAAACAAACACTTATAATAACATTTCTTGTAGAATTCCAACTCAAAGGTGTTTAAGTTTCATGGATAATACATATTGGCATTGCATCAATTTTGAAGATGAGTAATAATTAGTCTATTGTGATCATGAATTTTACCTACCATGATCACAATTGACTTCTATCTTGAATCAAATCACATTTATAGACATTACCCAAATCCATACTCTTCAAGAAAACTATGTTAAATTGCATATATTTAGTTACTAAGATTTACTTTCCATCTTCTGCATCATGTTTTTTTTCCTGTTTGGTCCTCCGAGGCCTAATTGCTACTTGTTGCTTAGTTCATGATTCCTATGAATGAAACGGGTAGCATGCTTCCTATTTCTCAAAAAAAAAAAAAAAAAAAAAAAAAAAAAAAAAAAAAAAAAAAAAATCACTACAGAGTCAAATCAACAAACACATTGTGAGCACTCTATCGTGTACGGTCATAGAACAATCCAGAGAGATAGAGAGGGCACTCGGATCAGATCGCTAGGTCGAATATTGCCCTCGCAGGGCCGAGGAGGTCGGTGTCGACGAGGTTCGAGAACCAAATGTTGTGATCGAAGGTTGGAGGCGAAAGCGAGGTCGAACATAGTGAATTGGAAGAAATGGAGGGCGATTTGGGGATAGGATTGGAGCTTGGAGAGATGCGGAGAGCTCGAATAGAAGGAGAGGGGATGAGTAGAGGTGAAGGAGGGAGGGTGTCACGCCCTGAATTACAGCGGAAGTTCTTTCGGAACGACAACATCCCCGCCGCATGTACGAGACTTTTTTGCACATGCGAAGCGATCCCTAACAGGAACCTGTCTCAGCAAAAGACGAAATAATAATAACGACAATAATAGTCCTAGGAGTCCACAACTAGAAGCAATGATCCTAGAAGGCTACAACTAAGTAGTGAGAACAGGTATTAGAGTATAAAATACTAAACCAACATCATCACTGTACAACTATAAAACATCAAGATACAACATAGGTACTAATATAACATAATACATCAGTAACCAAAAAGACTGCTCCAACAGCAGTAGGTACAGTGATATAGTAAAATAAATTGTCGGGGAGTCCTTTAGTTCAGGTACTTTGGTAGGAAACGTATCTATCCCGCGGTCTCCTTACCTCGCTCAACAGCGGTAGCTGAAGACTCTGAAAAAGAGCAACAAAAGAGGGCATGAGAACTATGTAAACAATAGTCCCCAGTGGGTAACAACAGCCAACCACGACGACCTTCCCACTAGGTCAACTAGAGGCAAAATAGAAGAAACTGTACAAACTGAAAGAAAGAACTGTAAAGTAAACTACAATAAACCTACCACTATGATGTCTCTACTATGCTACTAAAAACTGAAGGTCAAGTCAAAACGACTCATGTATAACTGAATATCCAAAGCTAAAATACCGACAGAACCCAATCATATGAACAGACTAAAGTCCAGTCCAACCTGCGGTGTTACGTGCCCAACTACCCGGATCTAAGGCTCAGCCGCACGCGCAAATGAGTGTTAATGGCCAAACTCCGGAGCGGCACTCGAGAGGAACGACCCTACCGAGGAAGTACACATCACTAGGAACCACAAGGGCTCACGCAGGCTAAAGTCCAATACGACATCCAGCCGTAGGTATAATCTGTCAACGGGTAAAACAAGACTCGACATGGCATCCCGATGTCGATCAACTCATGGTGATAATCCAAGCATACAGTTGTACTATTCATATTCCCATTAAAAGTATTAACCTACCGTCTAATCAACTCATAATTCTGCGTAGTGTAGGTTTATCAATGCCTCCTATATTCAATCACAGGGAACAAAGCAATATATTAATGTAATAATAATTATTCTCAAGGTCAACATAACTTTGTGGCAAGTCCCAGCAAGTCTGTAATTGTACTACCTAGTTATTGCTTAATCAATTAATTATATATTTCGCATACTATTCAAACTTAATTAATTAAGCTACATACCATCCCAGGCTTCCTCCAATATACCCATCCAACTATAATACATAGAGCAGAGCATAGTAACTACAATGCCTCGTGATATGTCACAAGGGTATATGAAGAAGATACAATTGGATATCTTAGTTGAATAGCTGGCTCTTTCAAAGTATATAATTAACTAAGCTACCATCAATTACCATTTCAGGAACATACATGCAGTACATACGCTTATATAGAAATTAGATTGAAGCTTCAAGCAATGCTCCAGATTATGTAAAATTAAGAGAGCAACTTGCTGACCAATAGCTAACTTAATTAAGCTTACAACCTTAACATTAACTTCCGGACTATTGGGTCAACACAGCAAGCTTTATGAGTATGTATGAAAGAAAACCCATTCCTCAATAGTCCATCAAGCACAGAATTCAGAACACCCCAATTCCTCACCCATGACAGGTTTCTAAAAATTTCAAACATCATGATGACCTAAAGGGAATTCCATCTTATTTGAACACTGAAACCCACCCGAAATTTTCCCAAGCTTCAGCTGAAGAAGAAAAGAAGCCGGAATGAAGCTGCATCTGTCCTCTCGTATATAGGTCGTCGTCGCACCGCTTGAAGAAATAGCTTTGCAGACAGATCCCCGAGCACCTCTACTCTTCGTCCAAATTCAGAGCTTGCTCTCCCTCTTACTTCCTCTCTGAAAAGCGTGGAGCGAAGCATGAAGTGTGAGGAAAAAGTCTAAGCGGTGCAGTGGATAAAAAAGAAACACATTCGGCTCACCCAATGTGGCTGCTTACACAGCAGCTTGTTGGCTACCCACTACACCTGCTTAGCTGCTGAGTCAACCTTGGGCTATCCTGGTCAAGGTCCAATTTCCTATAAAACTCTAATTTAACTCATCATAAAGCAACCAACCACAATTAATTATTTAAAAACTTAGTGATCAACTTGAGGAGCCCAATCTCAACCAGGCATCAATCTAACAATAGTTAAAGTGCGGTTAGTGTGCCTATTTGGCGCCAAAATTATTTAGTTCCATCCTGCACTCTACCAATAAATTACCAAAATTTCACATTGCAACCCTAGCCATTTGCGAAGGTCCAATTCACTACATCCTCCACTCCTACAAAGAGTTTTGTCCTTGAAACTCAAAATAAGTATACACCTCAACTCAGGCCTCGAATAAGAAAGGATAAGTTTGTCGCATCGATTCTTCGTGCTCCCAAGTAGCTTCTCTCTCTTCTTGGTTTCTCCAAAGAATCTTCACATAAGGAATGACCCGGTCCTCAATGTCCGCTGCTCACGAGCCAAGATCCGCACTAGTCGTTCCTCATACGACAAATCCTCACTAACCTCCAACGAAGTATAGTCGATAACATGTGAAGGATCGGAGATATATTTCCTCAGGACGGAAACATGAAAAACCTCGTGAACTCCAGCTAATTGCGGTAGTAAGGCGATCCGATATGCCACTGGTCCAACTCGCTCTAATACCTCAAAAGGTCCAATAAATCGTGGACTAAACTTTCCACGCATTCCAAACCTCTTAACTCCTCTAGTCGGCGAGACTTTCAGGAAAACATGGTCTCCAACCCGAAACTCAAGATCTCGTGTAACGACCCGGCCCATTGGTAATAATAACTCGTTTGGCACAAACTACAGCCCAAAATGCTTAAGCCCCATTATTATTACTAGTGTCCATGTCTCTTATAAACCCAATCGCAACCCCATTCCCAACCGATGTGGGACTATTGGAGTGTTACAGACTCATCCCGTTTAGGCCTGACGTCCTCGTCAACCCAAACACACACACAACCCAAGATCACCAGGCGATGTGAGGCTTGTCTCACTAGTCTGGTCATTTAGACCCCTGACATAGTCCACCACCTTGTCTTTCAGACCTTGCCTCATCCGAGACTCGTCACACACTTCCGGCTGGTGGTTGGCTCTTATACCAAATGTAACGACCCTGCCCACTAGTAATAATAACTCGTTAGGCCCAAACCACAGCCTTAAATGCTTAAGCCCAGTTATTATTACTAGTGTCCATGTCTCTTATAAACCCAATCACAACCCTATTCCCAACCGATGTGGGACTATTGGGGTGTTACATCTCGTCGCCGTGTATCATTATAAGTCTTCTGCCTGCTCTGGGCGGTCACTAGCTGTTGATGAGCAATCCTGACCTTTTCTTCTGTTTCCATCAAAATATCTGGACCCAGAGTCTTTCTTTCACCCGCTTCAACCCAGTACAAAGGTGATTGACGCTTTCTTCCATACAAAGCCTCAAATTGTGCCATCTCAATACTCGCTTGGTAACTGTTATTATAAGCAAATTCCACAATAGGCAAGTGTCGAAACCAACCGCCACCAAACTCAAGGACGCAAGCTCTCAACATATCCTCAAGAATCTGAATCGTCCTCTCTGACTGACCGTCAGTCTGTGGGTGAAAAGCTGTACTAAACTGTAATTGAGTCCCCAAGGCAGTCTGCAAACTCCTCCAAAAGTGTGAAGTGAACCTCGGGTCTCTATCTGATACAATAGAGGTAGGAACTCTGTGTAGTCTCACAATTTCAGCAATGTACTCCTGAGCAAGTCTATCCAAGGACCAAGTCATCTGTACTGGTATAAAGTGGGCAGATTTGGTTAATCTATCCACCACTACCCATATAGCATCATAACCACCCTGCAATCGCGGAAGCCCAACAACAAAATCCATAGTAACAATGTCCCACTTCCACACTGGAATAGGAAGGCTCTGAAGTTTGCCAGCTGGTACACGATGTTCGGCTTTTACTTGCTGACAAATCAAACACTGTGCTACAAATCTTTCAATATCTCTTTTCATTCCAATCCACCAATAATGTGCCTTTAAGTCCTTATACATTTTCGTCCCTCTAGGATGTACGGTATAAGGTGAACTATGAGCCTCTCTCAAGATCTCTTCTCGCAGCTCCTGATCCATCGGCACACAAAGGCGGTCTCTAAATCTCAGAATTCCAGTGGTATCAATACTGAAATCTCCAGCTTGACAACTCGCCATCTCCACTCTAACTCTGATCAAGTGTGGATCCAAACTTTGCTTTTCCTTGAGTCGTTCTAATAAAGTAGGCTGCAAGACTAAAGACATAAGTCGTGGGGTCACTCCAAGAGAAACGACCGCAAGTCCAAATCTTCGCATGTCCTCCAACAAAGGTGTCATAGTGGTGATCATCGTGCTTAAATTTTTTACTGCTTTGCGGCTCAACGCATCTGCCACCACATTTGTCTTGCCGGGATGATAAAGGATTGTCAGATCATAATCCCTTATCAATTCCAACCACCGGCGTTGTCTTAGATTCAGCTCCTTCTGGGTGAACAAATATTTCAAACTTTGGTGATCCGTATAGATTTCACAGTGCTCTCCATATAAGTAATGATGCCACAATTTTAGTACGAACACTACTGCAGCCAACTCCAAATCATGTGTAGGGTAGTTCTTTTCATATTCTTTTATTTGTCTGGAGGCATAGGCAATTACCCTATGTTAAGGATTTTGTTTTGGCGTATTTCGTGAAGTGGTATAAGTCTTGAAGATTGAAGATGAAGGATTGTGGATCATATACATCAATCTCAAGAAGAATGAATTCAAAAGGATCCAGCTACGTTTAACTAAATAATTTTGGTGATCCAAATACATTCTTATAGTTTAGAAACACTTGGAAGATTTTTAATTGCATAAAAATCAAAAACTGGACAAGTTGGATGTTAAGGATCTGGATCAGACCATTCCAGTCCGGACCCCGAACATAGTTTAGTTCATGCGGAATCCCAGTCCGGAACAGTCTTTGCTCAGTCCGAACCCCGAACTATGTGTTTGCTGAAATCGCATGAACAATCCGGATCAGAGAATTCCAATCCGGACACCGAACTTGTTTTTCTGGAAAATCTCTGTCTAAAGACGACAGTCCGGATCAGATTTAATCCAGTCTGGACCGCCGAGCGGAAAAATTCCAGATAAGATAGTTTTTTATTCTTATCTCTTTCAAAAGGTTTCTAGCCTATAAATAAATCCTAATTTCACATCTAGGGTAACCTAAACCGGAAAAAAAAAGAAAAAGAATTAAAACGAAGATAATCAAAGTCCACATATAAAGAAGAAAGGAAAACATGATCTATCATATGTTTCTTCGTCTATATTGATAAATTTGATTCTAGGGTTTCCAAACTCCTATTTCTTGTAGAATCAAATTGATGAATACTTAGATGGTGTTTTCTTATCTATCTTTGATCTAAGTATTCGGCGGATTATCATCACCAACAAAACAACGATTTTTCCAAAAATCGGCGCGAGGACTCGCGTGGCCTTGTGGATTCAAGGTGCTACCGCTCTCGTGGATTCGGAGCGAGGCGCATTCGTGTGATCAAGACGTGCCGCATTGGTGAAGACCGTGGATTCGATTGGACGTCGTAGATTCGACGTTGAACGTTGTGGATTCGGCGTTGGGACACAAATCGTGGATTCGAGGAGCGTTCGGAGCGAGCGGAGAAGATCAACTAGGAGCGTATGAAAAAGGTTGAGTCGTAAGGTTACGGTAAATCACCTTGTACGTGTTTAATCTTAGTGGATTTCGCCGTAATATCGGTCCCGTGGTTTTTTACTCCTGTGACAGAGTTTTCCACGTAAAATCTTGCATACTTATTTATTTTCCGCATTGGGTTATTTTTTTACGCAACGATTTGGTGTGTTTATTGTTTTCACCTATTCACCCCCCCCCTTTAGGTGGTTTTTCTCCTATTCAGATCCATATTATTCATAACCCACAAATGGTATCAGAGCGGGAATAGGGTTGTAAATAATGGTTGAAGGTCGAAACATCAATAGACCACCGTTCTTCGATGGAACAAATTATGCATATTGGAAAGTACGCATGAGAGCGTTCTTGATTTCCATCGATGAACGGGTTTGGCAATCAATTGAGTTTGGATGGACAAATCCTACCGAGATTATTGTCGATGTTGTCACCATCAAACCTAGGTCGAAGTGGACCAAGGAAGAAATTGATGCATCTTCTTACAACGGCAAAGGAATTAACGCTTTATTTAATGCCTTGTCACAAACCGAGTTTTCTCGCGTCTCGGCATGTGAGACTGCGAAAGAAATCTGGGATACTCTACAAGTTACACATGAGGGTACAAGTTTAGTGAAGATTCAAAAACTGCAAATGCTTACGAGCAAATTTGAGTCTATTTTTATGGCAGAAAATAAATCTTTCACAGAATATTATACACGATAGCAAGATATCGTTAATGCATGTGCTAACTTGGGAGAGAAAATTCCAGAATCAAAAGTTGTAAGAAAGATTTTGAGAACTCTTCCTGAAAGATTTCGCCCTAAGGTTGCAGCCATTGAAACAGTAAAACACCCGGACGAAATCAAAGTAGAAGAATTAGTTGGTGCACTTCAAACTTATGAAATGACTTTTCCTACTAACTATTCTTCTGGAAAGCCTTCCTCTTCTTCTAAGTCTTTAGGTTTTGCATTGAAATCAACAAAAGAAGAAGACGCGGATTCATCCTCCTCAGACGCTGATGAGAATTTATCAATGGAGGATTTCGAGAAACAGCTTGCACTCTTGACGAGGAAATTTCGCTGAAGCTTTCGAATGGGAAATTCAAGTAAATCCTCATCCTTCGTTAAGTCCAAGAAAGGCAAGGGATCTTCAAGCTTTAAGTCAAGAAAGCAAGAGGGTTCTTCAAAGAACAAGAAGAACTATGAGGGACAAATCCAGTGCTTCAAATGCCGAGGTTATGGCCATATCTCAACGGGGTGTCCCAATAAGAATCCGTCAAAGAAGAAGGCTATGCAAGCCGTCACATGGGATGACACTTCCACTTCCAATGAGTCATCTTCCAGTGATGAGGATAATAACGCCACAGCATTCCACGCGTCCACAACTTCACCTTATATGTGCTTTTCAGCAACTTCCTCTGGTTCATCATCCAACTCCTTGAATGAAAAAACTGCAACGGATAATGAACCGAGTGATTCCGAAGGTGAAGACTTTGCTTTTGCCTACCATAAATTATTAAAGGATTCAAAGAAATTGACAAAGCAAAACAAAAGTTTGAGAAGAAAATTGTGGGATCTTGAAGAACAATCTAAAATGGCAACTTCTCTCTCAAATGCTCTTGAAGAGAAAAGGAATAACTTGGTCAAAATAAATGTTTCCCTTCGAGAAAAGAACGAGTATTTCGAGAATGAGCACATCAAATTGGTGGATAAAGCTAATTACTTCTTGAAGCTCTACTCCGAGGCTCAACAAGAAAAATTGGAGATGACGAAGATCATACTCCAACTTAAGGAAGATTTGAAGCGATTCTCTTCTGGAAGGAGCAAGTTGGACAAGTTGCTTGGTCTCGGTCAAACGAACCGTTTGGGTCTTGGATACGTTCGAACCAGCAAGGATCCGAGTTCGAGTGGAATGGTTTTTGTGCCCCAGTCGGTTTTTCCTCCTCCGACGAAAATCACTGCATCCAACGTTAACAAGCCTACCCATCTACTTTGGGTTCAACTTTCACAAAGGTATGTTTTCGCTGTGGTTTTGCAGGGCACATTAGACGAAATTGCAAGAATGGAGCGAAGCGATCAAATCAAGCGCCTCTTGCAACGACTACCATCAAGAACAATGAACGGAATTCAAGAAGAAATCAACCAAAGGTCAAGAACAATGGTAGTACACTCGACAAGATGACGTCATCATGGATTCCAAAGAAAAGTGATCAAACGAACAAGACGCGTTCACCAAGGAGACCAATGTCACGATCATTGCCGACGTATTCCAAAGCTCGTAAGGTTTGGGTGCGCAAAGGTGAACTCTTCCCTTGTCTTGTCATTCACACATCACTATATGCGTATGACAATTCGTCTTGGTATCTGGATAGTAGTTGCTCAGGGCTATTCACAAGTTGAAGGTATAGACTTTGATGAGACTTTTGCCCCGGTAGCCCGTCTCGAGTCCATTCGTATCTTATTTGCTATAGCTTGTCATTTTAAAATTAAACTTTTTCAAATGGATGTAAAGAGCGCCTTTTTAAATGGTTTTCTAAATGAAGAAGTTTATGTGGCTCAACCGAAAGGTTTTGTTGATCATAAACTTCCAAACCATATTTTTCGATTGAAAAAGGCTCTTTACGGTCTAAAACAAGCGCCGCGAGCATGGTACGAAAGGTTGACAAAATACCTTTTGGAAAAGAGCTATACTCGAGGGGGAGCAGATCGGATACTTTTTGTGAAGCACTTTCAAGACAACTTCATTGTAGCACAAATGTAGTGGTCCAGGTCCCCATGCAGTTTTTTCCGTGAATCCACAGTGTGAAACACCTATTGTTGGTGTGTCTGGCCCATCGGGCATCAAGGGATGCCACTGATGGACCCAGTGAGGTATCTAGTGCTGGTTTGGCCTTCGGCTGCGTTTGCCGAATTTTAGAAAGGGTTTTGGGCCAAACCGAGTTTGGATTTGGATTCAGCGCGGAAAAACGCTTGGAAACGGCTATTTGCTTGTATTTTTCTGAGTCCGGATGCCCAAAAACGGACTTCCGAAAGTTTCTGCACATTTTGGGTGCATGGGGGAGTCATGGACCGGGGTTTGGGACAGGTGGCGGCTTCTGATTGGCCGGCCCACGCGCGCTCGGTCCACGGGAGCGCGCGGGGAGCCGTGGACCATGGCGGGGCCACGTGGCGGCGCTGGGTTGGCCGGTCCACGTGCGCCTGGTCCGCGGGGTGGAGCGGGGCTGTTGGTCGTACAGCGGGCAGGTGCGAGGGCAGGTGGCCGTACGCGCGGGCAGGTGCGGGGGGCGTCGTGGGCTTGCCACGCGTCGCGCGGTGGTTGGCTGGCGCCAACCACCCGTACGCGTGGGGGCGCCGCGTGGCGCGGCCTGGTTTGCCGCGCCTCGCTGTTGCGTGGGGAGAGCCACGTGGCGTGCCCGGATGAATCCGGGCGCAGCCCGAGCTGTTCCCTGTTCGGCGCCCGGAAGTTCCGGGCGCCCGAAATTGTACCCAAAAGGGGTCTTCCCCCCCCCCTTGTAGGCTATAAATAGGACTTTGTTGGGCTTTTAGAGGGTTTTCCGAGCTCTTCTGTGAAAGAGGTCTTAAGAGAAGTTGTTTACCACCTTGTGCTCTATCTCGTGAAGGGTTCCCAGAATTTTTGGAGGCCGCGGCATCGACGATTTCTGCGACTCGGTGCACTGCGACGTTTCTTCTTCTGTCCGAGAACTCCCCTGCTCTACCCCGAGGTCCGATTTGGGTGATTCTTGCGGCATTGTGATCCTAAGAGGTAGGCCATCGATTTTTATGTTGATCACCTTCCGCCATTCTGGATTTTGGGTGGGGTTCCCGAGGCATCTTGTGACCCCTTTTTTCTGTGGATTCATTTTGGACAGCGGAGGCTTGTCGATTTTCTATCTTGACTTACAGGCATCGGATTGAGGCGTGCCAATACTCGTTTCGCATCTACGCCTCGCAAGGAACATCATCGTGATTTTTCTGGATTTTTTTGAGGCTTTCCCGAAGGTAAAAATCCTTTCTTTTCTGGGCGGAGTGCTACAGTTTTTTTGTGCTTGTGGAGTTTCGCGCTCACCGCATTGCGTATTTTGTAACTTGGCCTATGGGACTCGGTTTGGGACGTGCAGGTACTCGTTTCGATCGGTTCGACGCGATGATCGCAGCGGTATTTTTGTCAGAATTTTCAGAGGCCATCCTACAGGTGAAAACCGAGCATCTTCTGGACTGTTATTTTGGACAGCGTTTAAATGAGAAATGGTATGTTTATTTAGGGCCGTTTGGACATTTTTGCAGTTATCGCGGCGGGCGACGTTTTTCTTGGGCGAGAGTGCTCCCTGGATTTGGAGTTAGCGATCGAGGTGGGTGTTGTTGCGAACCTCTTACTTTTGACTACCCACTAGGCATATTGGAGTAATTCCTATGTTAACAGGCTAATTGCACCTTGCGGATAATAATTGCATGCTTATTGAAATCAAAAGGACATTATGATAGAACTTGCTTGTATGAGGGTTTTGGTTATTAGAAGGGGTATTATCATGTCAAAAAGAGAAGGCCAATTTATATCTTGTCAACATGGTGCATGTAGTATAGGTAGGCATAGGCTATTTTGTACCTATTATTCTTATGCAATTATCAATATCTTGGAACATTATTGTGGGGATACATATGCATGCTAGTTAGTACTAAGTTGTTTATGTAAAAAGGGATTATCATGTTGGGACAAATGATCTAGCCTATATGAGAGTACTATTAGATGCTTTCTTTTTATTCTACATGAGAACACTTGCATGCTTGTATGGTCATCTAGATAAGCCACCTTTTTCTGCTACACTATCATGCTGGAACTTGACTTAGGAGAAACCATATTTTTCTGCTTTTCTCCTTTCATGCTAGACTCTGGGTATTTGTAGCTCGTGCGCGAGCAGGGGGTTTTGGGATAGTGTAGTCAGATTCTTGGATTCTGGGACAGGCTGGCTTGAGGGCAGGGTATTGCGGCGACCGCGGACATTGGGCGGTCGACCGGGTAGTTTCAGTTGCATCAGATCGGGGGGATCGGGCTTTCTTTAGTGGATGGGTTTTCCCACTTTGATCAGAGTCGTGATCCAGTCCTGCTAGTTTATGATACTTGTTACTGAGATACTTTACTCGTGTGGGTCGCTCCCCTCGAGTGCCACTCCGGAGTGTGCAACAGACAGGCTTTGAGTCCTTGAGACTCCTTCTTTGCATCGGTGTTATGCGTGGGCTGGCATACCCGATGCGGCAGGCAGAGCAGGTAGTACTAGTGTTTACTGGTGGTTGGATTGGGTTATTCAGCCATGCATTTTGATATTGATGCATACTTTTAGCTATTCTTATTAGCTTGGTATTTAGAGGCATATTAGTGGTAGCTCTCTTCAGCGTTTATATTCTTAGCATGCCACCTCTCTTTCCTTTTTGCCTCTGGTTGTCCTAGTGGGCTTGTTAGAGTTTGAGGCTTAACCCACTAAGGGAGGCTACTGTTTTTATAGTAGTTCTCACCCCCATTGTCCTTCTTCTTTTGTTTTCCCTTGTTTTGCAGAGTCTTCTGCGGGAGTAGCTGGACCATCTTCGACAGATTGAGGTAAGAGGGTAGCGGACTAGATAGTCGTCTACCCCGTCTGCGAGCATAGTAGTACTTTGATTGTATCCCCTATACACTCAGACAGTTGTATTTTCTTTTATTTTGGGTCTGACTTCGGCCAGCTGGTTGCATTTTACTTGGTGAGCTGGGAGAGACTTATGTATTTATTTGAGAGTTTTATTGTACTTTTACTTTCCAGCTGTGGTCTGAGATGTATTAGTTTTAGTTCAGCTTTGTTGTATGCTCCTTTTATTATATCTTTCTATCTGAGCAGGTTACCAACGCTTCGTGTACACGGGAAATTCCGTGTGCACGGCGGATCTGTGGACGGGCCCGGGTTCTGGTTTACACCCGGGGCGTGACAGATTAGGTTGGTATCAGAGCTTAGGGATAGGTCAGTTGGAACTTAGGAAACCCTAGGCTTTTGGCAGACCCTAGGATGGCAGGGCGTGAGTGACGCGATTTTTTTGCGAAAGTCGGCGATTTATTTATTGGACTCTTCCTGTGAGTAAAGAGGGATTGGCATATCCTATTTCTGGTAGACAATTATGTTGGCTGCAGACAACATAAAGTTACAGAAATAGGGGGATGCCTTTGACTTTCGCTAGATTGGGTCGAGTGTGGGTTTGTTACTGACGGGTGGTTTCTTGTGGCAGGATGCCTTCCCGACGTCAGATCCCTACCCGGGGTACCCCTATACCCCCGGAGGAGCCAGAGCAGTCGAGACCTTCTGAGCTCAGTGAGTTGAGGGCCATGATGGCCCAGTTGGCTGAGAGCCATCGCAGGCAGGAGCAGAGAATCGATCAGTTGCTTGCCCAGAGAAAGGCACCGCCCCCGACTGTTTCTGAGGCCCCGTGTAGTGACCCCGATCCCCGTGTAACTTCTCCCATGACCCGTGATGTAGAACACCTATTGTTGGTGTGTGGGACCCGCAACGCGTCAAATGGACGCGTTGGACGGACTTAGCGAGGCTTCGGGATTGAGCCTGCCTTCCGGCTATTTTTGTCGAAATTTAGAAAGGGCTTTAGGCTAATCCGAGGTCATATTTGGATTCAGCGCGAAAAAACGTCGAAAATCGGCTATTTACTTGCCTTTTTCAGAGTCCGGATGCCCAAAAACGGACCCCCGAAAGTTCTTCGCGCATTTTGGTGCATGGGGGAAGCCGTGGACCGGCCTGGTGCCACGTGGCACCACCGGATTGGCCGGTGCACGCGGCGCGGTCCACGGAGAGTTGGCGCTGGTGCATGGGCCGGGTGCGGGGGACACGTGGCAGTTTCTGGTTGGCGGGCTCACGCGGCGCGGTTCACTGGCGCGCGCGGCGGGTGCAGTGAACCAGGGCGGGCCACGTGGCATCCCCGGGTTGGACGGTCCATGCGCGCGCGACGCACGCAACGCGCGGAGCAGGTCGGGGCAGGTGGGGCAGGTGACCCGCGACGTGGGGGCGCCACGTGGCGCCCTGCGGTTGGGCGGGCGCAGCCGCCCCACGCCCCCGTGTCGGGACACGCGGCGCTCCGCGATTAGCGGGCGCGCGTGCGCCGGGCGCGGGGAGAGCCGCGCGGACACGTGGCGGCCTCTGGAGGATTCGGGCGCGCACAGTGTTGGGCCGGGCCCAACACTGTAGCCGCCCGAATCTTTCGGGCGCCCGGAAATTGGGCCCGAAAGCCCAATAAAAGAGGATTTTTTTGGTTCTTTTGGGTTGAAGCCTATAAATAGCCCCCTTCCATTCCGAGTTTGGGCTCTTTCCCGAACTCTCTTGCCCTTGGACCCTTTAGCAAAGTTGTTTCTTATCTTGTTGTGCATCTTGTGAAGGAGGCTTGGAATTTTTGGAGGCCGCAGCGTCGACGACTTCGGCATCGTAGCGCAGAGCGACGTTCTTTCATCGGAGGCCCGTTATCGTCGCATTTCGGTCTGTGAGGTCCATAGAGCTGCTCCGACAGTATTTTTGGACGATTTTTGCGGCGTTGGTTTCACGAGAGGTAGATCTACGATTTTTGTATTGTCCACTTTCCTCAGATTTGAGCTTTTATTGGGGTTTCTGGTACGTTTTTGACCCCCTTTGCTGCTGGTGGAACTTTTGGACAGCAGCACCTTGTCGGATTTTTATCTCTGCATCCGGGCATCGGAATTCGACGTTTAAGGGCTCTATTGACATCTACACTTCGCAAGGATCGCCATCGTATTTTTATTGGATTTTTTGGAGTTTTCCTTACAGGTGAAAATTTTGCATCTTTGGGACTGTTACCAGCAGATTGTGTGTACTTGGATATTTTTGGAATAAAGTGTAACTTTGGACCTTATTGTTGTACCCAGGAGAGTTTGTGGATGTTTCTGAACCCATTGGAACTAGGGAAAATTGGAGATATTTGTTCCTGGGTATTTTCAGCTGTTGGACTTGGGACAGTTTAGCACTTTCCTCGGTGGGTATTCCGCCTCCAAAATCGATGGACTATCTACTAATTCTATTTTATAGGAAACATACATGCTATGAGATAGATGAGACTGCATGTTAGAGAGAGATGTCATCTTTCCTGTATTATTGTCGATATCATGTTGATTCATGTTTCCCTGATCCTGCTTTAGTTAAATTAATTATTATCATTGGAACTTGACCTAGCACCCCCGTCATATGCTGCATGTTCAACCAGACTAGTAGAAAACTCCAACTTGGGCTAGGTTATTATTGCTTTAGACATTCTCACACTGTCATTCATTATTTTATCCTGGACCTAGAGTTTCCTCGCCCGGATAGTGGGCCGAGTGGTCGGATTGTCGTGGGATGCATGTTACACTCGCGCCTGTGGACCGAGCGGAGTCTGGTAGCAGTGTTAGATCAGTGTTTATTTTTGGGAGCCGTCTGAGTCGACGGTGGGTCCCGGCTGTGTGGTTTTCCAGCCTATGAGAGAGAGTTAGTGTTGTTGGTTACTGTCGATCTTATTGATCGTGGATTTGGACTATTGCCTGCATGAGCCACATTTGAGCTCGACAGAGATGCGCGGATACTTTCCTCGGTGGGGTCGCGCCCCTCGAGTGCCACTCCGGAGCTAGGCTTGTTACTTGCTATCGCGACTTGTCAACGAAGTCCCTCTGGCTGGGCCAGTTTTGGCAGTCACGGACGCCCTACGTAAGTCCGGTCCTACTTGGATGTAACGGCAGTAGGTAGGCGCAGGTTTTTGACTGGACCCCATGTGGCAGTCAGTGTAGATTGGGTGACTATGTTTGAGAGTTAGTAGATGCATATGTTTCCATCTGTTCCACTTCTTGAGCATTTAGATAGAGGCATGGTAGCTATTGAGTTATTCTTTTCCAGCCTTTACTTTCAGCACTGCATTTGTTACTCTATGCCTCTAGTAGACTTAGTGGGCAGACCGTCGGGCTTGTTGGCGGTACCCACTGAGAACTACTGTTGGTTGTAGTTCTCACACCCGCTGGGGGTTTTTCCCTTTCTTTTTTCTCTCCTTGTTTTTGCAGAGCCTTCTGCGGGAGTTGCTGTACCCTCTGTGGCTGATCGAGGTAAGGGAGTCGCGAGCTAGTTCCCTACCCGTCATCTGAGTATAGCTGTACCCCATTTTATTTTGGAGCTTTTTGTACAGTCTGGTAGACTTTTAGTGGCTTGTTACTGTTGAGAGTTGTATTTTGAGAGACTTATGTAGTGAGGTTCAGACTTGTACATTTTGGACAGTTGTATTATTTTATTTCAGTAGTTTACTTTTCAGCTCTGATATCTGTATAGCTATAGTATCCTTCTTTTTGCAGGTTAGACGCTTCGTCTAAAGGGGTTCACCGTATGGGCGGCGGATCTGTTGGCGAGCCCGGGGTCGCAGTTTCGACCCCGAGGCGTGACACCCCGGCACCACCAGTTGTACCACTTGTACCGACGGCGCCATCGTCGAGTAGTGGAGCACAGGGAGCGATCCAGCCGTTGACCCCGGCTGAGGAGATGGACATCGCCGACAAACTCACCAAGTTTTGTCAGCGAGGACCGCCTAGATTTTCGGGGCGGGATACACAGCCGTGGGAGATCGGGATGTGGTTGGCAGCGATGGAGAAGCTGTTCAGGGACTTCTTCATCAATCCGAGGTATCGAGTGCACATGGCCGTGCACTGTTTGGACGGAGACGCAGACGCCTGGTGGCAGCGGGTAGAGCCACTGGAGTTTCAGGTTACGCGACAGCTACCGTGGTCCGAGTTCCGCCGTATGATATTGGACACTTATTTTTCGACTAGTGTGAAGCGGAAACTTGAAGATGACCTGAAGGACCTGCAGCAGGGCGACCGACCGGTACAGGCCTATTATCAGGAGTTCACACAGTTGCTTAACTGCGTGCCTTTCGTTGTTCGGGATGGACCCCATCAGGTGGAGCTATTTGAGGCAGGTCTCCGCACTGAGATTTATACAGTGGTGCATGCCCGGCGGCTTCAGACTCTCGAGGAGGCCGCGGAGCATGCCCAGTGGGTAGAGAGAGGAGACCATGTAGTCGCCAGGCGAGGCGGTGCAGTCGCGCAGAGTTCCGACAGGAAGCGGCCAGCACCGGAAGACGGGGGACAAGCCAGTTCGTGGAGACCGCCACGACCGCCGCGGCCTTAGTTTTCGGGCCGTGGGCGTTCGGAGCAGCGAGGGCCTGGTGGATCCCAGAGGCCACCACAGCAGCAGCAGCATCAGCAGCAGCAGCATAGGTCCCATCCGAGGCAGCAGAGATCACAGCGGCAGTATCAAAGACAGCAGCAGCAGTCTCAAAGACAGCAGCAGCAGCCGAGACAGACCCAGCCTTCAGAGAGGTGTGTTTTCTGCAGGGGTCAGCATCCATCAGACACGTGTGATATGAGGTTTGGCCGCTGTTATCGATGTGGACAGCCTGGTCATGTTCGAGCTACGTGCCCTCTAGCGACATCAGCAGCACCTTCTTCGGCATCAGCCCCTTTTGCACCTCAGCAGCGATTGCCAGCTCAGCAGCGGCCCTATGCTCCAGCGAGCAGGGCGTCTTCCTCCCACCCTATCGACTACCGACCTCCAGCTCAGAGCGGACGGGTCTACGCCGCCTAGATAGAGAACTCCTCGGCAGCCGACCATGTAGTGGCAGGTATCACTTACTTTGTGGTATTAGAGTTCGCACTTTATTTGATACCGGTGCATCACATTCTTTTATTAGTCGATCATTTGCATCATTACATGGATTAGAGGTAGGTCGGTTGCCACGTGCATTAGAGGTCCAGATTCCTGATCATACTTTGCATGTAGAGGAGTGTTGTTGGTCCTGCCCAGTGCAGATTGAGTCCTGGATTATGCCAGCGGACCTGATGGTCTTGAGTCAGCTGCGGGACTTTGATGTGGTACTGGGGATGGATTGGCTGGCTCGGTATTTCGCGACTATTAATTGTGCCGCGAGGACGGTCACCTTTTGCGAGCCAGGCCAGGAGATATTTGTATATCGGGGCTGCCAGAGTGTTTTCTTCGCCTCTATAGTTTCGACTTCTCGAGCGAGGCAGATGATCCGCAGTGGATGCGTAGCCTTTTTGGCTAGTGTGGTTGAGGAGCCTACGACGGCTCCGGGACTCGGGGATATCCCTGTTGCTCATGAGTTCCCGGATGTTTTTCCCCCGGAGTTGACTTGTATGCCGCCGGATAGGGAGATTGAGTTTTTGATTCACGTAGTCCCAGGAACTGCGCCAATCTTTAAGGCTCCTTATCGAATGGCACCGGCTGAGTTGCGGGAATTGAAGGCGCAGCTTCAGGACTTGATGGATAAAGGTTTTGTCAGACCCAGTGTATCGCCTTGGGGAGCGCCGGTGCTATTAGTGAAAAAGAAGGATGGATCACTTCGACTTCGTGTGGATTATAGAGAATTGAACAAAGTGACCATCAAAAACAAGTACCCTTTGCCGCGCATTGATGATTTGTTTGACCAGCTGCAAGGGTCTTGTGTCTTCTCCAAGATTGATCTGCAATCAGGTTACCACAAATTGAAGGTGAAGGCCGAGGATGCCCCGAAGACGGCGTTCAGGACACGGTACGGACATTATGAGTTTACCGTCATGCCTTTTGGATTGACTAATGCCCCTGCCGCCTTTATGGATTTGATTAACCGGATTTTTCGACCGTATCTAGATCGGTTCGTGGTTGTGTTCATTGATGATATCCTAGTTTACTCCTGGAGTGACACTGATCATAAGGAGCACTTGAGGATCGTGCTACAACTTCTACGAGAGAAGAAGTTGTATGCCAAGTTGTCGAAGTGCGAGTTTTGGCTTCGGAAGGTAGTTTTCTCGGGCCATGTGATTTCAGCCGCAGGTGTGGCAGTGGACCCGGCGAAGATTGAGGCAGTCCGGGATTGGCCCCGACCGACGACCGTTTCTGAGGTGCGCAGCTTCATGGGATTGGCTGGTTACTACCGCCAGTTTGTGGAAGGCTTTGCGAAGCTCTCCACACCCCTCACGCGTTTGACACGCAAAGGAATTAAGTTTATCTGGAGTGAGGACTGTCAGAGGAGCTTCGAGGACATGAAAGGCAGATTGATGTCGGCTCCTATCCTTTCCCTCCCTGTCATCGGGAAAGGATATGTGATTTACAGTGACGCATCGCACAGTGGACTTAGTTGTGTGCTGATGCAGGAGGGTAGGGTACTTGCGTCTCGACAGCTTAAGGATTATGAAAAGAATTACCCTACCCATGATCTAGAGCTTGCTGCTGTGGTATTCGCATTGAAACTGTGGCGCCATTATCTGTATGGGGAACACTGCGAGATCTATACCGACCACAAGAGCTTGAAGTACCTGTTTACACAGAAGGAGCTCAACTTGAGGCAGCGCAGATGGTTGGAGCTGTTAAAGGACTATGATGTTGAGATATTGTACCATCCTGGCAAGGCCAATGTGGTTGCAAATGTCCTGAGTAGGAGAGCAGTGCAGAGCTTATCGTTGATGATTACTGACCAGGCGCCACTACGCGAGGAGATGAGGCGGCTTGAGCTTGAGGTTGTGTCCCCTGGGGTCTCTGCTCGACTGACCTCTTTGGTCGTGCAGCCCACTCTGCTGGACAGGATCAGAGAGAGACAGAGTGAGGACCCCCACTTGACCCGGATTAGAGATCAGATTTTGAGTGATCAGCATGGGGCCTTTGCAGTTGATACGTCGGGAGTACTTCGGTACAGGGACCGAGTTTGTGTGCCGGTGGATTCTGAGATCAGATGGCAGATTTTGAGAGAAGCCCATTATACACCTTACACCCTCCATCCTGGTGGGACTAAGATGTATAAGGACCTCAAGGCACACTTCTAGTGGAGTGGTATGAAGAGGGATATTGGGAGGTTTGTGGCTCAATGTTTAACTTGCCAGCAGGTAAAAGCTGAGCACCGGGTGCCAGCTGGCAAGTTACAGAGCCATCTTGCCTACTTATTTATTTTCCGCATTGGGTTATTTTTTTACGCAATGATTTGGGGTGTTTATTGTTTTCACCTATTCACCCCCCCTCTAGGTGGTTTTTTTCCTATTCAGATCTATATTATTCATAACCCACACCCTACACTGCTGCATCAGTAACCAACCATGTCCACTGTACAACGCATCACTGTAAATCACATATCCTTCCCCCATAACTGGAAGGAAAGGATAGGAGCTGATATCAAACGACTCCTCATTCCATCAAAGCTCCTCTAGCACTCATCATTCCACACAAATTTAATTCCTTTACGAGTTAATCGAGTGAGAGGTGTGGAAAGTTTCGCAGAACCTTCCACAAACCTACGATAGTAGCCAGCTAATCTTAGAAAACTCCCGACCTCAATCATCGTTGTCAGTCTAGGCCAGTCCCGAATCGCTTCAATTTTCTTCGGGTCCACAGCAACGCCTAATGCTGAAATCACATGGCCTAAAAATGCAATCTCCCGTAACCTGAATTCACATTTCTTGAGCTTGGCAAACAATTGCTTTTCTCCGAGCATCTACAACACAAGTCTCAAGTGTTCTTCATGCTCAGCGTCACTGCGGGAGTAGATCAAAATGTCATTAATGAACACCACCACAAATTTATCCAAATATTGCTTGAACACTCTGTTCATCAAATCCATAAAGGTAGCAGGAGCATTCATCAGTCCAAAAGGCATAACAGTAAGCTCGTAATGCCCGTACCTTGTCCTGAAAGCTGTCCTGGGAACATGCTTAGATTTAACCTTTAACTGGTGGTATCCAGACTGCAAGTCAATCTTGAAAAATACACAAGCCCCTTGTAGCTAATCAAATAGATCATCAATGCGCGGTAGTAGGTATTTATTCTTGATGGTCACCTTATTCAATTCCCTACAATCAATGCACAATCTCAGTGATCCATCTTTCTTTTTCACAAATAATACCGGTGCTCCCCAAGGTGAAACACTTGGCCTCACAAACCCTTTATCCAATAAATCTTGTAATTGCGCTTTCAACTCACACAATTCAGTTGGAGCCATGCGGTAAGGTGTCTTTGAGATTAGTATAGTTCCTGGGACTATATCAATCACAAGCTCAATCTCTCGATCTGGTGGCATACTAGATAACTCAGTAGGAAATACGTCAGGAAACTCGCGGACTACAGAAATATCCTCGAGTCTCGATGCCACTACAGATACCTCCTCCACTAAAGCCAAATAAGGTACACAACCACTCATCATCATCTATCTCGCCCTCGATGTAGAGATAGTCGTGGCGAATAGAGTACTCCTACAACCCCTATAAACAAACTAGGAAAAACAGTAAAAATTGAAAGAAAGGACTGTAAAGTAAACTACAGTAAACCTACCACTATGATGCCTCTACTATACTACTAAAAACTAAAGGTCAAGTCCAAACGACTCATGTATCACTGAATATCCAAAATTAAAATACCGGCAGAACCCAATCAGAGGGATCTACTAAAGTCCAGTCCAACCTGCGGCGCTACATGCCCGACTACCCGGATCCAGGGCTCAGCCGCACACGCAAATGAGTGTCAATGGCCAAACTCCGAAACGGCACTCGAGGGAAGCGACCCCACCGAGAAAGTACGCATCACTAGGAACCGCAAGGGCTCACGCAGGCTAAAGTCCAATACGATATCCAGTCATAGGTATAATCTATCAACGGGTAAAACAGGACTCGACATGGTATCCCGATGCCGACCAACTCACGGTGATAATCCAAGAATATAGTTGTACTATTCTTACTCCCATTAAAAGTATTAACCTACCGTCTAATCAACTCATAATTCTGCATAATGTAGGTTTATCAATGCCTCCTATATTTAATCACAGGGGACAAAGCAATATATTAATGTAATAATAAATATTCTCAAGGTCAACATAACTTTGTGGCAAGTCCTAGCAAGTCTGTAATAGTACTACCTAGTTATTGCTTAACAATTAATTATATGTTTCGCATACTATTCAAACTAAATTAATTAAGTTACATACCATCCCAGCTTTCCTCCAATATACCCATCCAACTATAATACATAGTAACTACAATGACTTGTGATATGTCACAAGGGTATATGAAGAAGATATAATTGGATATCTTAGTTGAATAGTTGGCTCTTGCAAAGTATATAATTAAGAACATACATGCAGTACATATGCTTATATAGAAATTAGATTGAAGCTTCAAGCAATGCTCCAGATTATGTAAAATTAAGGGAGCAACTTGCTAAACATTAACTTAATCAAGCTTACAAGCTTAACATTAACTTCCTGACTATTGGGTCAACACAGCAAGCTTTATGAGTATGTTTGAAAGAAAACCCATTCCTCAATAGTCCATCAAGCACAGAATTCAGAACACCCCAATTTCTCATGCATGACAAGTTTCTAAAAATTTCAAACATCATGATGACCTAAAGGGAATTCCATCTTGCTTGACCACTGAAACCCGCTTGAAATTTTCCCAAGCTTCAGTTGAAGAAGAAAAGAAGCCGGAATGAACTCGCGTCTCAGTCCTCTCGTATATAGGTCGTCGTCACACCGCATGAAGAAATAGCTTTGCAAAAAGATCCCCGAGCACCTCTACTCTTCGTCCAAATTCAGAGCTTGATCTCTCTCTCTTACTTCCTCTCTGAAAGGTATGGAGAGAAGCATGAAGTATGAGGGAAAAGTCTAAGCGGTCAAGTGGATAAAAAAGAAACACATTCGGCTCACCCAATGTGGCTGCTTACACAGCAGCTTGCTCACTACCCACTCCAACTGCTTAGCCGCTGAGTCAACCGTGGGCTATCCTGGTCAAGATCCAATTTCCTATAAAACTCTAATTTAACTCATCATAAAGTAGAGTCAACCTTAGGCTATCCTATAGCCCTTGTCAAGATCCAATTTCCTATAAAACTTTAATTTAACTCATCATAAAGCAACCAACCACAATTAATTATTTAAAAGCTTAGTGATCAACTTGAGGAGCCCAATCTCAACCAGGCATCAATCTAATAATAGTTAAAGTGCGGTTAGTGCGCCTATTTGGCGCCAAAATTATTTTAGTTCCATCGTGCACTCTATCAATAAATTGTCAAAATTTCACATTACAACCCTAGCCATTTGCGAAGGTCCAATTCACTACAGGGGGATAGCTCGAGCTCGAACTCGGAGAAGGGAGGAGGGAGAGAAGAGATAGAGGGTGGGGCATTCGTTAGAGGAGAGGCCCAAGTCTAATGCACTTACTCTGTGCATAACAATAGGCCATTTGGAGACAATGGGTTCAGGCCTAATGGATGGCTAGTAGATAATTTGCATTGGTGGATATTGAATTGATATCTAATTAAAATAATTTAAAAATTAATTTAATTAATGACGATGCTTTTGAAGCGTCGTTATAATTTAAATAATGACGACGCTTTTGAAGTGTCGTTATAATTTAATTAATGACAACGTTTTTGAAGCGTCGTTATAATAATTTAATTAATAACAAAGCTTTTGAAGCGTTGTTAATTAATTATTAATTGACGTGCTTTTGAAGTGTCGTTAATTAATTATTTATTAGCGACGCTTTTGAAGCGTCGTTAATTAATTATTTATTGACGACGCTTAATTATAGTGTCGACGTATAACAAATATTACAGACGCTAGAATAAAGCGTCAGTATTAATATATTTTGTTGTAGTACTTCTGTACTTATTTATTTTTTATTTTCATGTTAGGTGAGGATTCTCTTCTCTCTCGAAAAAAAAACATACAATTATGATGTGTCAGTTGTCCTTTTTAGAAAAAATAATTGTAATAATCGTAACTTTGAAAAGTTTGAAAATTGAATTCAAAAATTCTATTTAAATAGCGATGGCGTGAAGGGGGGGGGGGCAGTTTCGCAAACCAAGAACTGTTTGCGACAAAACGAAAACGCTACCCTGTCGGTCCGGCAGTGCCGGAGGTCGTAGTAAGCTTCGTTTTAGAATTCAGTGCGTCAAAACCATGGAAAAACGTAAAAAATAAAAAATTCGATGAAAATTGGAAAGTGATAATTTCACAAAAAACGCAACATTTTATACGCAGATTTGCGTGAAATCGCACGTGGAGGGACATGTATGCACGTTACGCGCATTGCTGAGGACTAGGTTAAAAATTTTGTCTCTAGAGGGATCTACACGCAATTCTTCAAGAAGCCCTATACATAGACTCAGGGTTTCTTCAATCCCTACGACTCTCTCTACCTTTCTCTCATAACCCATCGCCAACACCGACCTCCACCCTCCGGCGATCTCCTCCGGTCACCAGAGAGCCAGCCATCAACTCTCTCTCCATCTCTCTCCATCTCACTATCCTTCTCTCCCTCGTCTTGGAGACCCGAGGCTTCCACCTCCGGCTGCACCGCCTGAGAAACCCACTGTAACCATCACTGTGCTCCAGTGAACCCTCCTCGACCATCCCCGGCGCCGCTGTACCCGCAGTCCTCCCCCGATCCAGATATGGTGCTGGCTAACCGCAACTCTCGAGGACGCCACCATCGCTGCTTTCCGCCGCCTTGGTCGGCGCCTAAGGACACCTGAGGATCTCCGGCGCCACCCCCATCAATCCCCGACCGTCCCATTTGAATTATGATTTTAATTCAAATTTTAAATTTAAATTATATTTTGAATTCAATTTCAAATTCAAAGTTAGATATTTTTAATTTTATTTTTTTTTGTGATTTGAATTTAAAATTTAAATTCTCAACTTGTGCTAGAATTTTGGAGAGTAAATTTTCTTAGGGTTTCAATATATAAAAAGCCTCACATTGTCAACTCATGCCAGAATTTTGGAGAGTTGTTCAAATTAAGATGAAAACTTAGTCAAATCCGTGATAAGTCAATATATCCTAAAGCTTTCATCTAGCATAAAAATTTAATGAATCTTCCATATACAATTAGAGGCAACAGTCAAAATAAAATATATATACAACAAGCTAGCCATCTGTAGAACAATTGGTCAACTTTTGATGTGCCTCAGCTGGATATGTCATGGCATCAATTTTCAAAATACAAGAACGAAAACAAATTGGGCTGTTTTTCTTTCCTTTATTTATTTTCTTTTGTTCCCAAACAAAATCCTTGGCGGATGGATTGCAAGCAATCCATCGTCCACAAAAATACTTCATCACATCAAATTTGAGTCAAGGGAAAAAAAAGGAAAAAAATGATGTGTGTGTAACCAAACGAGGCCTAAAATTTTGATACATATCTGCTGTTAAAAATGCCTGGTATATAAAAGGTTCAAAGTATCGGTTTGATTAATGCATGGATTGAAATCCTAGAGCTTCATGTTCAAAAATTCAAAGGGTTGAGGCAGTCTGTGTTCCAACTTTCTATTCAGACACACGACTCACAACTTATATGAAAAATACAATAAAACAAAATTTGAATAACAATATTATGACTTGATTTTACAATATTTTAACATATTGAAATATGTTTGTATACAACTCTTATGAAGATTTTATCTATCTTCCATGTTGTTGTCAGTTAAAGAGATCAAAGCATGAAAAACAAAATAACATGAATGATCTATAAATAATCAAATACAACCTATATGGTTTCAATTAGTTTCAGTTTTCAATTGGTTTAGGACTGCAGTTTTGGATCACCACCGGTGGAACCAAAAGGTTTCAAACTAGAGTTTTTATAAGCAAATGGTAGGGCCTGACATTTGGTATGTCATCTGCTAAGACAAAAGAAAATTTACCATATCTAGGCTAGCAGTGCTAAGTACAAAAATTTTCATGTTGATAAACAGTAGCATACCTTTTCCTCTATGGAAGCTTTAGTTGATCACATGTTGACAAACAGTAGCATAGCTTTTCCTCTATGGAAAACTTACTTGACCAACCAACGAATGCAAAATCATTTTCAGAAATGTGTTGTCATGCAGAAGATTATGAAGGAAGATCCAACAATCTCAGTTCGTGCCAATGTAGAACTAATCAAATGTCTAAGCCTTTGCAGCAGCTAAATCCTTGGCATAGAAGGCAAAACGTAATCACAAATCACAGCAAATAGTTGAACAGCAGAGCTCTTGGGGTGACAACGGAGGAAGACAGACTATTCAACTGCATATAGATAAACTGCATATAAATCTGGTTAACTTCTGTAATCACAACTTTAAGTAGCAATTAGCAGGCTCACTCTAGCTTATTTGATAAATAATAGAGATTCCTCATAAAAGTAGCATGAGCTTTTGCTGGCATAGAGAACATCAGTGAGAGTTTATGCAGGCTGGACCCAACTACAACCAGGAGTCTTCATTAATCCCCTCTTCACCATGTGCTTCCTCAATCTCTTGGCTTTATCCCATCTTCCAGTTTCAGCATATATATTAGCCAAGAGAATGTAATAGCCACTCTCCTCCGGCTCTAGCTCAAAACAATTATAAGCAGCAATCTCTCCGAGCTCTACATTATGATGCAACCTACACGAGAGAAGCAAGGCACCCCAAACACTAACATGTGGCTGTGTTGGCATCTCCTGTATCAACTGAAATGCTTCTTTCAACCTTCCACTCCGTCCAAGAAGATCTACCATGATTGTATAGTGATCCATCGTGGGATTAATCTTATGTACACTCAACATGGAAGAAAAGCAAGCATGTGCTTCCTCTACCAAACCTGCATGGCTATAAGTCATTAAAAGCCCAACAAAGGTGATCGCATTTGGCGCAATCTTTGCATCTAACATCCCCTTGAACAAAGCGAAGGCTTCAGAGTGCCTCCCATTTATGCCACAACCTAAGATCATCGCACTGTAGGACACCACATCTCTCTTCCTGAGGACTTCAAACAGCCTAAACGCCCGATCTATCGCTCCACACTTTGAATACAAATCTAGGAGAGCAGTGCTCAAATGATCATCCAATTCGATCCCCAAAGAATGGATATATTCTTCGACCCACAAGCCAAATCTCAAGTCCCCCAACTGCGAACAAGCTGATATCACGCATGAAAAGGTCTTCTCATTAGGCTGTACGCCCACATCAGGCTTCCGCATTCTGTTGAACAACTGAAGTGCCTCTCTGGCGCACCCATTCTGCGCATAGCAAGCAATCATCGCATTCCATGTGTAGAGATCCCTCCCCTCCATCTGCTCAAAGAGATCGTAAGCGGACACCACATCCCCATTCTTCGCGTAACCTGAAATCATAGTGATCCACGACACATTGTTTCTTGCTGGGATTTGATCAAAAAGCTTCCTTGCCTGAATCATATTTCCACAGCATACATACCCACAAATCAGCCCGTTCCAAGAAGCGGGATTCTTCTCCGGCATGCTTTCAAAGAGAGCAAAGGCGCGATCCATATCACCGGCTTTGGCGAGCCCCGCGACCATCGAGTTCCACGAGACGACATCCCTAGCAGGCATTTCGTCGAACACCTTCTGGGCAGCGCCGAGATCGCCGGATCGCAGATGAGACGAGAGAATAGAGTTCCAAGAAACGATGTTTCTAATGGGGACCTCATCAAGGACCTTGCGGGCGGCGTCAGTGGATTGGGGGAGGCGGGAGTAGAGGTCAGCAAGGGCGGTGTGCGGGTAGACGTGGGAGCGGAGGCCGAGCTTGAGGAGGTGGGCGTGGAAGGAGGCGGCGAGGGGAAGGGAAATGGAAGGGGGGAGGCGGGAAATGGATTTGAGTGCGGCCGCAAAGGCGAAAGGGCACGGTTGGGGACCGGAGCGGAGCATGGAGATGTAGAGGTGAAGGGCGCGGCGAGGGCGGCCAGCGTCATTGGCTGAGCGGATCGCAGGGGTCCACGAGGTGGAGTTCGAGAAGTTGGACGCATTGGGATCTTCCTCGGGAAGAGGAGGGATAGAGGAAGCGCAGTAGGAGAAGAAGAAGGGTAGTTTGCAGCGACCGTTGAAGGAGAGCGGGAGTTTTATTCGCAAACTGAAGGGAAACATTCGGAGGTTTAATAATAACTTCGAGCACTAGTATGAGATTGCATAAATATAAAGTGGATCGGAGGTGCATGTGTAACGGGTCGGATCTTATAAAATTATTCAAAATCCTTATTTATTCTAATCGAGCTTGACATTGATTGCTCATTTTAATAAACGAGTTAAAATTTTAATAAGCGGAATATAAATTGGGATTAACTTGCTATTGTTCTGCTCTATATAACTGGAATATATATATATATATATATATATATATATATATATATATATATATATATATATATATATTGTTATAATTTAGTTTAGATTTGTATTTATCTAAATTGATGTTAAATTCTAATCTAATTAGGATAATATGATATTTAGATTGTTGGGTATAACTAGAATTTAATTAGGAGCTTAATTAGACTACAAATCCTAATTAGATTATAGTTTGAAGGCATATATTATATATAGCGTACCCGGCCACTTTAATGAGGCCGCAACTTTAATTAGCCCAAGTCCTAATTAATTTAGACTAACCAAGAAAGATATGTGTTGTTGGTGATTGGAATATATACGGCAAGCCGAGATTTTAATTAGAGGTCATGCTCTAATTAATTTAGCAACCCAAGAGAAGAGAGGTCGTATTGAAGGAGCCATATGTTGCTAATAAAGCCGGTAACTAATTAAGAAATTGAAACTCTAAGGTGAGGGCGTCCATATATTTGGATTCTTCGAAATTATTAGGGTGGACGCAAATTTTGATATTTCGAATCTATTTGGAGTTTCGATTTTCTTGAGAGATATAATCTTTGTATTCTACTTTTGACTTTAATAAAAGTCTTTACTCCGTCTTCGCCCGTGAATGTAGGCCGGTGGCCGAACCACGTAAATCTTGGTGTGCTCTTTTCTTTTCTTTTCTTATATTATATTTCTTAGATCTATTTTTCGCCGTTTCGATTTAACAAACTGGTATCAGAGCCTTCTATTCCCTTGAGGATTGAGAATTATGACGACGAAATTCGAGATCCAGAAATTTGACAGGACCAACAGTTTTGCGTTATGGCAAGTCGAGATGCGTGCTATACTAACTCAGCAAGGATTGCAAAAGGCACTGTTGGGAAAAAAAAAGATGTCCGATTCATTAACGGCGTAGCAGAAGGAGGAGATCGATGATAAAGCTCTTACGGCAATACAATTATATTTATCCGATGAGGTATTGCGCGAGGTTTTGGATGAAAAAACTCCTCCAGGGCTATGGCTTAAGTTGGAATCTCTCTATATGACAAAATCTCTCACCAACAAGTTATATTTGAAGCAACGTCTCTTCATGTTGCGCATGGCGGAAGGTACCTCTATTAAATCGCATTTAGATGAATTTAATTCTATTATTATGGATCTCCGCTCGATAGATATCAAAATCGAGAAAGAGGATGAAGCCATTTTATTATTATGTTCTTTACCGCCCTCTTATAAGAATTTTCGTGAGACCTTGTTTGGTCGGGATACTCTATTATGTCTCGATGATGTCAAATTCTCTCTACTATCAAAAGAAAGGATTGACATACAGATAAGTAATGAGACAGGTGGAGCTTCAGGAGAAGGTTTGGTTGTTAGAGGGAGGTCTCGGGAAAGGGGTTCCGGTAATAGAGGTGCATCTAGATCAAAGTCAAAACACAGGAATCTGATTTGCGGTTATTGTAATAAGAAGGGTCACATAAAAGTCGATTGTTTTAAATTGAAAAATAAAGAACAACGGAAGAATAACAATGATAAAAATCAAAATATGAAAAATACTAACACTGAGGCTGAAGCAAGTGTCACGCCCCGGGGTCGAAACTGCGACCCGGGCCCGCCAACAGATCCGCCGCCCATACGAAAAACCCCGTATAAACGAAGCGTCTAACCTGCAAAAGGAAGGATACAATAGCAATACAGATATCAGAGCTGAAAAGTAAACTACTGAATAAATATATACAACTACTCAAATAGTACATGCCAGGTCCTCACAAATACATAAGTTACTCCAAAACTAAAACTCTCAAAAGTAAAAAGTACATGATACATCCCAAAATCACTGACAGTATTAGTACATCACCAAAATGGTACATCTACTCTCGCTGGAAGAAGACTGGTAGGGATCTAGCTCATGACTCCCTTACCTCGATCAGCAGGATCAGCAACAGGAGCAGCAGGGACTAGAGTAGAGGTCCCTGGGGAAAGGTCACCACAGCGGGTGTGAGAACTACATCCCATAGTAGTTCTCAGTGAATACCGCCAACAAGCCCAACGGTCTGCCCACTAAGTCTACTAGAGGCATAAAGTAACAAATGCAATACTGAAAGGAAAAGACCTGGAAAATAACTCTACAGCTACTATGCCTCTATCTAAATGCTCAGTGAGTGATACAGATGGAAACATGATGCATCTACTATCTCTCAAATACAATCACCCAATCTACACTGACTGCCACATAGGGTCCAGTCAAACCTGCGTCCACCTATGGCCATTACATCCAAAGAGGACCGGACTTACATAGGGCGTCCGCGACTGCCAAAACTGGACCAGCCAGAGGGACAGCGTCGACAAGTCGCGATAGCAAAGTAACAGGCCCAACTCCGGAGTGGCACTCGAGGGGCGCGACCCTACCGAGGAAAGTATCTGCGCATCTCTGTCGAGCTCAATGCGGCTCATGCAGGCTATAGTCCAAATCCACGATCAACAAGATCGACAGTACCCAAATCACCTCTCCAACTCACTAACAGAAAAATACTCGAACAATCAGGACCGCTGTCAACCCAACGGCTCCCTAAAAAGGACATCAACTCAACATGCAAACTCACTAACAGGGTATACTCCACAGCTGACAACAATGAAGGGTCTGAAAACCCTGAAACACTAGAACCTACAACCCAAATCAAACAAGAACAGGCTCTTGGTATAGTCTCTCGTTGTTCTCGACCCAAAGGAAAAGACAGCCCTTAGAATCCAGATCACTCGAGCTCTCTCTCGGGTGAAGAAGTTTACAGAAAATGTGACATTTATTACTGAAAACCATTTTTCACTCGGACCCACGCGGGGTGAGGACTAAAAGTAGTTCCTTTTTGTAAAACCATCTTGAATTAAGGAAACCCATTTTTATGAATTTTAGCTATTTTGGAAAATCAGTTAGAAAACAAGTTTTATTCCCAAACCCCGAAGGGCTAATGCCTTCGCCCAATTAGACAAGAATAGACTCCGGCGACCCTTCGATATTTGGAAGAAAAATATTGGTTTACTAAAATCATGTGTGTCCAAAAAGATTCTGGATTTAAGGTCCTGCTAACACTGGTACACCACTGCCACGAACAACAGTGGCGACAAATAAATCGAAGAACTCGACAGCTCGGGACCACCGTTTACCCAAACGGCTCCCGCCACAGATACAAGACTAGCTACATCTACCAGACTCCACTCGGCCCCTAAGCACGAGTGTAACATGCATTCTACACTAAGAGAAATCCTGACCACTCGGCCCACTACCCGGGCGAGGAAAACACTACGTCCAGGGATAGAATGTAAAGTGTGGATATCTAAAGTATAAATAAACCTATTTCAAGTGAGAGTTTTCTACTAGTCTGGTTGAACATACATCATATGACAGGGTGCTAGGTCAAGTTTCAATAATAACAATAATTTAACATATTTAGGGAGCAATAAATCAACACTGATCAACATAGCAACACAAAGAGTATCAATTTTCTCTTTCTAGCATGCTTCCTAATACATCTCAAAATCATGTATGTTCCCTACTCAATAGAGTTAATGAACTGTCCATCGATTTTGAAGACGAAGCAACCCACCCGAAGCGAGCATCAATCCAAGATCCAAAAAGGCTGAAACTGAACGGGGACAAATCCTCGGATTCCCACGATTCCAACGGGTCCAAAATCACCCAAAAACACCTCCTGGGTACAAAGATATGGTCCAAACATTACAATCAACACAAAATTTCCAAGTTTACAAACTGCTGAAAAATCAGTCCTGAAGATGCGCAAATACCACCTGTGAGATAAACTCCAAAAATTCCAAAAAAAATACGACAGCGATCCTTGCAAAGCGTAGATGTCAATCGAGTCCTCACACGTCGAAATCCGATACTCGAGTACAGAGATAAAAATCCAACAATGCGCTGCTGTCCAAGAAAACTACCAGCAAAATAGGGGCTTAAAGATGTACCAGAAACCCCAATAAAAATCCAAAACTGAGAGGAGAAGAAAACATGAAAAACGAAGATCTACCTCTCATGGAATTGGCGCCACAAAAATCGTCCAAAAATTCCTTCGGAGTAGCTCTGTGGACCTTGTGGACCGAAACGCGACGGAAATGGGCCACCGAAGAAGAAACGTCGCACTGCACCGAATCGCCAAAGCCGTCGATGCCGTGCTCTCCAAAAATTCTGAAACTCTCTCGAGAGATGCAGTACAAGATGATCAACAAGGTTGCTTGAGGGCTCTGTCGCAGTTGGGCTCAGGAAAAGGGTCCAAAGGCTCAAGAAAGAGGGCTATTTATAGCCCACGCCCACCAAAGAGAAGCCTCGGATTCAGGCGCAAGAATCGAGCGCCCGAATCCGGCCCGGCCCAACACTGTGGGCACCTGAAACGCCCACAGCGTGCCACGTGGCTCGCTCAGCACCCCGCGCGCCCGGCGCACGCGCGCCCCCCAATCGCGGCGCGTCGCGTGGCAGCGCGGTCCACGGCGGGAACCATGGTCCGCGGTTCACGGCGGGGCAGCCGGGTCGCTGCGCCCGCCAATGGGCCGGCGACACGTGGCCTGGCGGGGTCCACGGTGCGCCGCGCCCGGCGCGCTGTCGCGCGTACGTTGACCGCCCAATCAGCGTGCGACACGTGGCATGCCCTTCGTTGGCTGGTCCCGGTGCACGCCAAAACCTGTAGACCGGCCTGCCCGCCGTCGCGCACGCGCCTGCCCGCGCCCGCGCCGCTGTCCGTCGCCGCCACACGTGGCATGCCCTTCGTTGGCTGGTCCCGGTGCACGCCAAAACCTGTAGACCGGCCTGCCCGCCGTCGCGCACGCGCCTGCCCGCGCCCGCGCCGCTGTCCGTCGCCGCCACACGTGGCATGCCCTTCGTTGGCTGGTCCCGGTGCACGCCAAAACCTGTAGACCGGCCTACCCGCCGTCGCGCACGCGCCTGCCCGCGCCCGCGCCGCTGTCCGTCGCCGCCAGCACTGCCCTAGCCTGCCGGAATAGTAACAAATGCCTCGAAATTTGTGTTTTGATATTCGGGCTCTGAAAAATACAAGTAAATAGTTCATTTTCATTGTTTTCGCGGGCTAAATCCAAATCCGATGTCCGATTTGCCAAATTCTACTTCTAAAATTTATCGAAGGCATCCGGACAGGTATTCTTAATCCAAATTTTCGCGCTGGGTCCAATTCTGAGGTCCGATTTGCGCGCAACTATCACCAACACACATCATAGTCCTCCAGAAGCCACAATTCACTCTGTAAGACCTTCGCAGAAATCCGGGTCATCACAACAAGTGTTGTAGCAAAAGAATCAGATGGCAGTGATATTGTCTTCACAGTTACCGATAAGACAAATAGATAAGATGAGTGGCTTATGGACTCCGCGTGTTCCTACCATATATGCATGCACAGAGAGTGGTTCTCGACATACAAGCCTATTCAAGGTGGAGTTGTATTGATGGGAAATCACGCGAAGTGTACAGGTGTTGGCATTGGCACTATTCGGGTACAAATGTACGATGGAGTTGTGAGGACTATATCTGAGGTTCGACATGTTCCGGATATGTGAAAAAATCTGATCTCATTGGGTACACTTGATGCTAAAGGTTTTAAGTATTCTTCGGTTGATGGATTAGTGAAGGTCGCTAAAGGGAATCTCGTAGTGATGAAGGCCAAATTGTCCGATATGTTATATATTCTACAGGGTTCCACTGTGACAGGTTCAACAGCGGTGACTTCTTCCTGTTTGTCAGATTCAGATAGCACCAGATTATGGCATATGCGATTGGGCCATATGAGTGAATATGGTATGACAAATTGAGCGAGAGAGGTTTACTTGGTAGTCAGAGTTTAGGGAAGTTAATTTCTGCGAGCATTGTGTTCTTGGCAAACAAAAAAGAGTCAGTTTTAAGGCCGCAATTCATCGAACAAAAGGTACTCTGGACTATATTCATTCTGATCTTTGGGGACCCTCTCGTACTCCAACTCACGGTGGTGCTAGATATATGTTGACTTTTATTGATGATTATTCTTGTAAAGTGTGGATATTTTTTCTAAAAAGTAAGGATGGGGTGTTCAATTATTTTAAACAGTGGAAGGTTATGATTGAGAAGCAAACTGAAAGGAAGATAAAGAGATTAAGAACCGATAATGGCTTGGAATTTTGTTCGTCGGAGTTTGAAAAATTCTACAAGAATCAAGGAATCGTCAAACATAAGACCGTTAGGCATTCTCCACAGCAGAACGGAGTGGCCGAACGGATGAACATAACTATTTTGGAGAGAACCCGTTGCATGCTCTCTAATGCTGGCTTAGCGAAGAGTTTCTGGGCAGAGGCGATATCTACAGCATGTTATTTGGTAAACAGATTCCACATTCGGCACTTGATTGCAAAACTCCGGAGGAGGTATGGTTTGGTAGCCCTTCTGATTATTCTAATTTGCGAATATTTGGTTGTCCTGCTTATGCTCATGTAAATGAAGGCAAGTTAGAACCTAGGGCTAAAAAGTGCATATTTATTGGTTATACTTCGAGGGTTAAGGGATATCGATTGGTGTCCTGAATCGTCTAAATTACTAATTAGTAGGGATGTCACATTTGACGAATCCGTTATGTTATATCCTAATCATATTTCTTCTGATGAGACCCCGAGTACTAATAAGCAGGTGGAGATAGAGACCAATAGTATTGTTCCGTTGCAGAATTCTTCTCAGTCAGAACAGTTTCAGTCGCCAGACACCTCAGCTACTGAAACCCCACAAGTTGAGAGGCAGAGCATTGCTACAGGTAGAGCGAGGAGACAGATTAAACCACCACAGAGATACGGCTATGAGAATTTAGTTGCTTATGCTCTTTTAGTGGCACAAGATACAGAAGAAGATGGCGAACCTTCCACATATAATCAAGCTATTTCTAGTGCCAGTTCTATAGAGTGGTTGGTAGCAATGAATGAAGAGATGGAGTCTCTTCATAAGAATCACACATGGAAGTTGGTAAAACCGCCTACAAGTAAGAAAATTGTTGGCTGCAAATGGGTCTTTAAGAAAAAGGACGGAATCTTCGGCGTGGAAGATATAAGGTACAAAGCTCGTTTAATTGCTAAAGGCTATAGTCAGATAGAAGGTGTTGACTTCAATGATATTTTCTCACCCGTTGTGAAGCATACTTCTATTCGTATTCTTCTATCATTAGTAGCCATGTATGATCTGTATCTTGAGCAGCTTGATGTTGAGACAACTTTTCTACATGGAGAACTTGAAGAGCAAATCTATATGAAGCAGCCAGAGGGATTCATTATTGAAGGAAAGGAAGACCATGTTTGTCGGTTAAAGAAATCACTTTACGGCTTGAAACAGTCTCCTCGGCAATGGTACAAGCGGTTCGACTCTTTCATGACAGGTCACGAATATTCCAGAAGTAAACGTGGCAGTTGTGTATATTTCAGGAAGCTTGATAAAGGATCTTTCATATATTTGTTACTCTATGTCGATGATATGTTGATTGCTTCTAACGACATAGTTGAGATAAATAAATTGAAGACAGTACTGAAGGGTGAGTTCGAGATGAAAGATCTAGGTGCTGCAAAGAAAATCCTTGGTATGGAAATTAAGAGGGACAATAAGTCAGGACTATTGCATTTGACACAGGAGAAATACATAGAGAAGATTTTAAAGCGTTTCAGAATGACAGACGCAAAACCGGTGAGCACTCCTCTTGCGGCGCATTTCAGACTTTCTGCCGTGCTGTCACCTCAGTCTGATGATGAGCGGGAGTACATGTCACATGTTCCTTATTCTAGTATTGTTGGGAGCATTATGTACGCCATGGTTTGCACACGGCCAGACATCTCCTATGCAGTGAGTATGGTTAGCAGATATATGACCAATCCTGGTAAGGCTCATTGGCAAGCTGTTAAGTAGATTCTGAGATACCTACGTGGTAACACTAACACTTGTCTCGAGTTTGGGAGGTGTAAAGATTGTGTGGTTGGATATGTTGATTCGAATTTTGCAGGTGATTTGGATAGAATAATATCACTTTCAGGTTATGTATTCTCCATCATTGGATGTGCAGTTAGTTGGAAAGCTTCATTACAACCAATTGTCGCCTTGTTTACGACTGAGGCGGGGTATATTGCTATAACAGAGGGTGTGAAGGAAGGTATGTGGCTACGAGGCTTATTTGGAGAATTTACTTCTTGTTGGGATCCGACGGTTGTTTATTCAGATAGTCAAAGTGCTATTCATTTGTCTAAATATCAAATGTTTCATGAGAGGACAAAGCACTTCGATGTAAAGTTTTACTTTGTTTGGGATGTGATCGGAAAGCGCAAAGTGACTGTTAAGAAGATTGATACTGAAGACAATCCGGCGGATATACTTACTAAGCCTCTTACTATTACCAAGTTCAAGCATTGTTTGGACTTGGTGCCGGTTGGCAGCACTTGAGGCCCTACGGGGCGTTTGGAGAAGACGGAGCACTAAGAACGTTAAGAAGTATTGAGAAGAATTCAAGCCAATGTGGAGTTTTTGTGGCAACCTCAACACAGCGGCTAAAGACTACAAATCAAACCAAGGTGGAGATTGTTATAATTTGGTTTAGATTTGTATTTATCTAAATTGAAGTTAAATTCTAATCTAATTAGGATAATATGAGATTTAGATTGTTGGGTACAACTAGAATTTAATTAGGAGATTAATTAGACTACAAATCCTAATTAGATTCTAGTTTGGAGGCATATATTATATATAGCATACCCGGCCACTTTAATGAGGATGAAACTTTAATTAGTCGAAGTCCTAATTAATTTAGACCAACCAAGGAAGATACGTGTTGTTGGTGATTGGAATATATACGGCAAGCCGGGATTTTAATTAGAAGCCATGCTGTGATGACCTGGATCTCCACAGAGCTGCTGCAGTGCGTTGGGGTGGCTATTGGAGGCCTACATGGTGTGTTGGAGGTGTTTGGGGCATAATTGGGCACAAGTGTTGGACTTCGGGCTTAAATGGATCATGTGAGTGATCGGAGGACCCCGTGGAGGGTTTAGAAGTGTTTACGCGCGAAACGAATATTAAAATTGGGCTCCGCGCGAAATTCGGGCTAAGAACACATTTCCGGGTGCTTTCGGCAATTTTTAGAGTTGGAATTTGGCAAAACGGACGTCAAATTCGGGTTCAGCGCGCGAAAACGGTTAAAACGGACTACCTACTTGATGTTTTGGGCAACCGGTCACTGTTCACTGCCGGAACAGTGTTTTCGGCGATCGCCGGCGGCGGCGGCGGCGGCGGGCAGCAGCGGAGAGCGGCGGCGCGGCCTCGGGCAGGCGGAGAGCGGCGGCGGGAAAGGCGCGTGGGCGCGTGCAGCGCGCGCGGGCAGGTGCGCGGTCCACGCGGGCGGCGTGCACCCGAGGGATGCCACGTGGCATTTTCTTATTGGATGGCTTGCAAGGCGCGGTTCATGGAATTTCTCAGGGTGCACGGTGGACCGGTGGAAGACACGTGGCAGCACGTCATTGGTTCGGTGTTTGGGGTGTCGTGCACCGGGTGCAGCGAGAGTGTGGCCTGGACGCGTGGCGCGCGGGGATTGGGCGCGTCACTGTGCGCGTGCAGGTGGCAGGGTGGCGCGGCAGGTGGCGTGGGCGGCTGGCGTGGCGGCCACGGCGCCGACGTGACGCACGCATGCGCCACGTGGCAGCCCGCCATTGGCGGGTGCCAACTGCTGCGTTGACCGGTGGAGGGCCACGTGGCGCGAGGAGATTGGTTGGATCAGCTGTTCTGTGTTCAGGGACACGTGTCGGTGCGCGGAGCGGGTTGGACGGCGGCGCGGTCCGGCCGGATCCGGTGCGCGGTTGGGCTTTTGTTGGGCCGGGCTACTGTTTGGGCCCGGTTTCGGGGCACGAAACTTTCGGGCGCCCGAAACCGGGGACCCATTGGTAATTATGCCAAATGTTTATTTGGGCCTATAAATACCCACCTCCTCTCCCTTTTCTTCCCCTTTTTCCGAGCCTTAGAGAGAGAATGGGAGGGAGAGTTCTCTACGAAAGTTGTTCCCCTTGATGTTCTTGAGCTCGTGGTGGATCCCCGGAATTTCTGGAAGCTCGGCAACGGCGATATCGATTTTACAGTTCGCCTCAATTTTCTCCCCATTTCGGCCCATTACCGTCACAGTTCAGTCAAAAATTCACTGTGAGCAAACCAGGAGGAGTTTTTGGACGATTTCTTCGACAGCATGTTCCTAAGAGGTAAGGCTTCGATTTTTGTGCTGATCGCTTTGCTCCGTTTCGCACTTTTGGCATGTTTCCCGAGACATCTTTGACCCCTATTTTTTTGTGTTGGATTCTGGACAGCACCGGCTTGTCGATTTTATATCTCAGCCTAGGAGCATCGGATCAAGAGGTTTCAGGACTCGATTTTGATCTACTCGTCGCGAGGAACACAGTGGTGATTTTTCTGGGATTTTTGGAAATTGTTTCGAAGGTGATAATTAAGCTTTTCTTGGACAGATTGCTACAGGAATTCTGTTGTGGAGATTTTGAGTATGCAGCGGTGTTTTATTTTTATCTTGGCCTACAGGTGTCAGATCTGGGCGTTTAAACAGTCGTTTTGGGGCTACTCTTCGCGAGGAATGCGACCGTAAATTTTCTGGATTTTCTTGAGGACTGGACAGAGATGATATTTAGCCATTTTTAGGGCTGATTTTGGACAGTAGATATTTGGGCAGTTTTGGGATTAATTGTGCGCAATGTTCTGTGCAGTGGGACACAGTTTTTGGTGGATACAGATGCTTGAGGTCAGCGGGCAGCGAGAGGTCTCTTTTGGTGTTGTGCGCGCTTTTCGAGGTGGGTGGTTGTTGCATGCCTCTACTTCTGACCTGCTCACTAAGTTTATTAGAGAACCCCACTATTGAACATATTGTTTGATTATCATGCATGATTGACTGATATAAATGCGAGCCTATCATCTGAGATTAATTTTGTGGATTTAGCTTGTTGGGGATACTATTGGGATTTGACTTAGGAGAAACCATGATTGCTTTCTTTCTCCTTTTTATTTAGACTTTTGAGTCATGTTGCTCGGGTTCGAGCAGAGGTTTGGGATAGTGTAGCTGGGACCTTAGGGTCAGAGACAGGGTGTACTTGATGTTGGATTGTGGGTTATTGCGGCAACCGCGGACAGTAGGCGGTTGATCGGATCTTGATTATTTTACCCAATTGTGGGTTGTGGGTTATTGTGGTGACCGCGGACTTTGGGCGGTTGACCGGATGTTTACTATTCCATCAGATTGGGTATCAGATTTTTCTAGTGGATGGTGCTTCCTACTTTTTGAGTACTATTGCATCAGATCGGGGTTTTATTAGTGGACGGAGTTTCCCACTTTGATCATAGTCTTGATCCAGTCCTGCTATTGTGAGACAGTGGTTACAGAGATGCTTGATACAGAGATACTTTACTCGTGTGGGTCGCTCCCCTCGAGTGCCACTCCAGAGTAGGCTTTAGACCGTGCCGAGCGCCGGTCAGTTGGTGTTGTGAGTGCTTTGGGATCGAGCCTTGTGTGCTGGTTACTGAGTTCTTGAGTTCGACAGCAGAGCAGGCAGTACCAGTTTTACTGGTGGCACTAGATTGGGTCTATTTGGTCAGATACTGTTTCCTGATGCATTCATACCGTCATTTCCTTCGGTATTGCATTTAGAGGCATACTTGTTGTGGTTTCCCTTTATTCAGTAGTTCTGTTTACAGCTTTACCACTTACCCCTTTTCTTGCCTCTAGTAGACTTAGTGGGTACGCCGGAGCTTGAGGCTTTACCCACAGGGGGAGGCTACTGGTTTACTAGTGGTTCTCACCCCCATTGTTGTTTCCTTTCTTTTTCTTCCCCCCTGTTTTGCAGAGTCCTCTTCGGGAGTTGCTGATCTTCGGTCGTTGTTCGAGGCGAGGGAGTCACGAGCTAGATCTTTACCACCCGAGGAGTGTAGCTGTATCCCCTGGTTGGAGATTCCTGGTAGCTGTTGGCTGGTTTTTACTGTTTTCTTTGGAGAGACTGATGTTGAGACTAATGTACTATAGTTTTAGTTTATCCCCTTTTTTAGTAGAGAGATGCTGTACTGAGGACATTGTATGATGATTATCTATATTTGAGGAGATGGATATTGTACTTTATTTCTTGTTGTACAGTGATTGGATTTTATTTTACAGCATTTTATTTCAGCTCTGATATTTGTGTAGCTATAGTACTATCTTTTGCAGGTTAGACGCTTCGCCTATGCGGGATTTTGCATAGGTGGCGGATCTGTTGGCGAGCCCGGGTCGCAGTTTCGACCCCGGGGCGTGACAGATTAGGTTGGTATCAGAGCTTAGGGATAGGTCAGTTGGGACTGTAGAAACCCTAGGCTTACGGTTGGACCCTAGGATGACTTCGTGAGAGTCGTGATTTTTTAGCGAGAGTCCTGATTGAGTTTTATACCTCTCCCGAGTGATGGGATGGGTGATTGGCATGTTTATTCTCCTAAGCAATTATGTTGGCTGCAGACAACATAATGCGGCGGAACGGTTGACATGCTCTAGACTCTCGTTGGATTGGGTCGAGTTTTGTTTTGTGCTGTGGTGCAGTTGGTCGTGGTGAGCGGTGTCTCCCCGACGCATTGTGCGGATTGGTGTGCACTCGTCGCAGCGGTGGAGCTCGAGCGGATTGTTTTGGGGCCGGATACCCGGATTGAGGTTAGAGAGCTTCAGGCCCCGATGTTAGGATTGTCAGAGGTATATCAGCGGCAGAGTGAGCCGCTGGTCTGGGTGACACAGTTGTCGGAGCAGTGGGCAGCCCGACAGTGCTTTTCTTCTGAGACCACCTGGTTACAGTATTCTCAGCGGCAGTGATTTCTGAGGCGCCGATGGAGCGAGTGGCCCCTCCGTGCCAATGTTAGTGCCGAGGCACCGAGGCGGGGTGGATTGCTGATAGTGGATGAGTTGTGAGACATCATCGATCGATGGAGCCAGTTTTGGCAGATGAACCACCCCGATTCATGGATTTGAGTTGGAGCCTTTGGAGGCAAAATCGTGGTTGGTGGTGATGGAGTGATCAATTGAGGGTCTCCCTGTGCTGGGAGAGTTGAGGCAGTTGTTGAACTGTACGCTCCAGGTTTCGAGGGACGAAGCGCGTAGGATGTGTGTGACTGGGACTGGATTGCGCCAGGATACCCTTTTAGTTTATCTGATCCCTCTGTTTGGATTTTAGATTTTGGATGCCTCGATGGAGTAGGCATTGTGTATGGAACGTACTGTTGCAGTTCTTTTGGATAGGGATCTGCCGCCTGAGGCGAGTTCGAGATAGAGGCGCCTGGCGCTAAGTGTTGGGGGACAGATCGGCTGGCAGAGGCACTTTCGTTTTCCTTTCCAGGATGGTGGATATCCTTGTGGATGGATTATGTAAAGCTTACCCAAGGGAAGGTTACCCTTTGTGATTAATAACATTCGTGTTTGGGGTACAATAGATGTGCTTGAGGGGTGAGCTGGGTAAGGATAATTGAATGAGGAATTGCATGAATCAATTGTGTTTTGTCATATGACGATTGCAATAATGGATTTTCTGAGATGTCAGAGGTCAGGTGGACCCCGGTGGCAGCATCAGCATCGTTACCAGAGTGGCGCAGTGGTAGCGTGGATTTATTGTCTGCGGAGGACCGTATTCATCACCTCAGTGTGAGCAAAGGCGGAGAATTGTGCTCTTTTGTGGATAGCCTTGATTTTCAGGCAGATTAAGTGACGACCACCTGCATTGAGCGGATGAGACTGTGCTGCCGGGTGGAGGGCACCAAGGCAGTGGATCGGGTCGTCGCAGGTGTGATTTCATCACAGCAGTCGGAGTTAGAGCATGTTGCATTCCTGCATGGACTAGAGGCAGATTTGTTACCACATGCACTAGAGGTACAGGTTCCTGTTGGGGTGGTGCATGTGGAGGAGGCTTGTGGATCATGTCCAGTGCAGTTGAGACCTCGAGTGGTATCGGCAGACTTATTGGTATTTGTACCTGGTCAGTGTTTGACCCAGTGCGTGGGATTGGTTGGCACAGTGCCACATGGTGTATGACTGCGGAGAGAGAAGGTTATGATCTTCTGCAAGCAGACATTAGAGACTTGTTCATTGAGACAGTCAGAGCACACAGGTTGCAGCGACAATGCGCGAGGTGCCTACGGCAGCACGGGACGCAAGGATATCCCTGTTATCGTGAGATCCCGGGTGTGATTCTACCGGAGCTGATAATGATGCCGCCGGTTAGGGAGATTGAGATTGCGATTGACGTGGTTCAGGGAACCACGCCAACCCCGATAGCACCTCATTGGATATCACCTGTAGAGCTGAGAGAGCTGATGGCGCAGTCGCAGGATCTGATGGATCGAGGGTCTGTTCGATCTAGTGCCACGTCGTTGGCACACGACAGTGAGGGTCCTTGTGTGGGGTGACCGCAGGTAGGTCTGGATATTATTTAGGACCTTTTGATGGAATTATACTCCGGCAGTTGTTGCTATTGATGCATGTATCTTTTGGGATCATACAGTTGAGTATTTCGCCAAGATGGTGTTCAGGACCCGGTAGGGGCATTATGAGTACAGTGAGGACAAATGGAATGACTAATGCCCTGTCGTCTTTAAGATCTGAGGAATTGTGTATTCTTGCTGCACTTGGAAGAATTATTTGAGATATTCTTCTGGGATATTTTGATTTTACCCCATCTCTGTATGGTTTAGAGCTGGTGGAGTACTTGTAGATGGTGTAACAAGGTCTGTGAGGAAGAAGCTGTATGCCAAGTTGTTGTGGTACAAGTTTTAGCTTCGAGAGCATATCTTCTTGGATCACTTAGTCTAGCCATAAGAGGCGGTGGTGGAAATCCGGCCAAAATGGATGCTATGCGAGAATGGCTGAGACCGGCAGTTATTTGTTGAGGTGAGGAGCTTGTGGCCGGATAGTGCCAGCAGAGCTTGACGAATCGGATGATGAGACTGATACCAGCCCTGATGCTAGCATCGCCAGTGTTGGGAGATGGATCTGTGAGTTTTAGTGATGCCTCCCATAGTAGCTATGAATTACAGTTGGATTTTGTTGAGCATCCAATATCACCCCGATAGGGCCACTGAGGTGGCGGATACCTGGAGCAGGAAAGCTGTCTGGGGTCGAGTTTGATGATGCCACAGCTGGCGCTGTGTGGACTGTCGAGGCAAACGTGGCGTATGGTGGTGTCACTGAGGACTCTTTGGATGATAGACCGCGGCTGAATGGTTCGCTCGGATGGTCAAGATTTGGGAGCGACCGGGCGAGGACCCCCTCCTGGTTAGGGCTCTTTTCCTTTCGGAGTTGCCTAGCATGTCACTGGTTTGGGAGTTGAGGACACAACTCCCGAATTTGATGAAGTGATCGTCTGGAGCAGGTACCCTTTTTCGAGCCTGGAGGATTGGATTTACCAGCTGCAAGGGTACTGGATCTTCTCGAAGATTGATTTGCGATCTGGTTCTCTCGACTGCTTATAGTTGTGTGCTGATGCCCGAGAGTTGGGGAGGTGTTTCTACACCCTGATGGTTTTTGGATTAGAGATCAGAGTTTACGTGATCAGTTGGAGGACTTATATCGGATGCCTCGGGAGTACAGAGGTATTGGATCGAGCTTGTGTGCCGATGGACTTGTGGTTGGATTATCTGAGGCCCTGGGAGGAGCGGAGGCTTGTACCGATGCAGATTACTTGGTAGCTCGAGCGGTTAGCCCAGCTGTACTTGGTTGAGTTGGTACGGTTTTTCTGGAGTGCCCGCCTTTATTTTGTTCTAGTTAGAGACCCGAGGACCGCATCGCGTCTCTGGAGGAGGTATTTGTCAGCCTTGGGAGCTTGAGTGGTGGATGATTGGATATTTACCCCCCTTTATTTGGTTGAGATTCCGTGTTGAGGAACGACTTTAGTTTCGAGGACGAAACTTTCTTTTAGTGGGGGAGGATGTGATGACCCGGATCTCCGCAGAGCTGCTGCAGTGCGTTGGGGTGGCTATTGGAGGCCTACATGGTGTGTTGGAGGTGTTTGGGCATAATTGGGCACAAGTGTTGGACTTCGGGCTTAAATGGATCATGTGAGTGATCGGAGGACCCCGTGGAGGGTTTAGAAGTGGTTTCGCGCGAAACGGATATTAAAATTGGGCTCCGCACGAAATTGGGCTAAGAACACATTTCCGGGTGCCTTCGGCAATTTTTAGAGTTGGAATTTGGCAAAACGGACGTCAAATTCGGATTCAGCGCGCGAAAACGGTCAAAATGGACTACCCACTTGATGTTTTGGCTCCGGTTACTGTTCACTGCCGGAACAGTGTTTCCGGCGATCGCCGGCGGCGGGCGGCGGCGGAGAGCGGCGGCGCGCGCCTCGGGCAGGCGGAGAGCGGCGGCGGGCAGGGCGCGTGGGCGCGGGCAGGGCGCGGTCCACGCGGCGGCGTGCACCGGAGGGGTGCCACGTGGCGTTTTCTTATTGGATGGCTTGCAAGGCGCGGTTTCATGGAATTTCTCAGGGTGTCACGTGGACCGGGGAAGGACACGTGGCAGCACGTCATTGGTTCGGTGTTTGGGGTGTCGTGCACCGGGTGCAGCGAGAGTGTGGCCTGGACACGTGGCGCGCGGGGATTGGGCGCGTCACTGTGCGCGTGCAGGTGGCAGGGTGGCGCGGCAGGTGGCGTGGGCGGCTGGCGTGGCGGCCACGGCGCCGACGTGGCGCACGCGTGTGCCACGTGGCAGCCCGCCATTGGCGGGTGCCAACTGCTGCGTTGACCGGTGGAGGGCCACGCGGCGCGAGGGGATTGGTTGGATCAGCTGTTCGTGTTCGGGGACACGTGTCGTGCGCGGAGCGGTTGGACGGGGCGCAGTCCGGCCGGATCCGGTGCGCGGTTGGGCTTTTGTTGGGCTGGGCTACTTTTTGGGCCCGGTTTCGGGGCCCGAACTTTCGGGCGCCCGAAATCGGGACC